>JAKZAP010000007.1:21488189-22088189 GCA_023053575.1 Branchinecta lynchi | reverse complement strand
TTTTCTGTTAGAAATCTAGTCACTCTTAGTCGTTTCGGTTTTAATAGTGAATCATTACTAAATTGTTATACATTGTACATAAGGTCAACTGTCGGATATGCATGTCCTGCTTGGCGCGCAGGGTTGGCCCAAGAGCAATCTGAAGAGTTGCAGAGCGTACAAAAACGAGCCGTAACAATTATATTTGGTCAGCGACAGTCCGATTACGACCAAAGTCTCGAAAGCTACAACTCCAAAGACTGTCTTGCAGACGCCACGACTTAATCATGAGTTTTGGTAAACAAGTATTTATGTCGGGGAAGGACCGAAACCTTCTACCACCTGGGGCGCCGCAGCCAAGATATGCAACAAGGCACAAAAACAAGTTTGTGCCTTGCAAAGCGTCTGCGTCTTCGCGATACAGGGGTCGTGCAGGCAGTATTTTGTACATTATATGAACATGTAGGCATAAACCGAGGGGTTACTCACTCTCCGGCTCCCGGTGTACACGCATACCCGGCACCTTCCGGCACTTCCAGGCACCTTCCACTTGTGTCAGTTTTTAACCTGTCAACCGGAAGGTTCATGGTTATAGTATTTTCTTTTGACGCTAGACAGTGCCATTTCATCCTAGACAGGTTAAAAACTGACAAAAGTGGAAGGTGCCGGAAGGGACCATCCAATTTAATAGTCGGTGTTTAAGAATCACAAAGTTTAATAAAAGTGCATTAAATACAAATGTGTAAAAAAAAAAATTTCGTCGAGTAAAATACGACTGATTCCCGATGCAAACGAGCGGATTCGCGCCCCATCACGTTTCGTTACCTCTACAAATGGCTAGATCGCCGGTAAGTTGCTAAAGAGGAAATATAGAAGTCAACGCTGATTGGTTCTATTGACGCGCTCCAGGGCGGATCAGCACGGTTGTTTTATTTACATTCAACATATCTGGATACCCCATTTTCAACAATCTATATAGCTCAATCAAAACGCAATTTAAGCAAGTTCATCGGTTATAGTACTTTCTTTTGACGCTAGACAGCTAGAACTTCCACCTTCCAGCACCTCCCGGCACCTTCCAGCACCTCCCGGCACCTTCCAGCACCTCCCGGCACCGGCACCCGGTGTACACGGGTTCGGGGAGTGAGTAACCCCTCGGCATTAACAGAGAATGACAAGTTGCAATGAAATCGCCAATTAATATGACTATTTAATAAAGTTGTATATTTATTTATTTATAGCTGTGTATCTATCTGTAAAGATAATTTACAGCCAATAAACGTTATCTTATAGACATGCTCCTTTCCATAATCTTTTCTGTGAGAAGGCTTTTCGGCAACCTCAGAGCCATCTTGCTTTATTTGGGAAAGTGTCCTCTACCGACCTCTCGGCACTGTTTCTGACTGGCCGTTTTCGACGAATTGTAATGAGAGGCGCTCGTAAAGTGAGTAAAGTTGTTTCGTAAACCGGCGTAGAGTTGTGCCCTAGCTTCAATACATTTCAGTTTTTAAGACAGGTTTTAAGACGTTTAAGGACGCTTCTCCCTCTTTGGTTGTTCATAACAAATTATAAACGGGAGATGGATTTATGCCCGGGCCCTACTACGGACACACCTATTCGAAAATTGGTCTTGACCGTTTTTAAGACAGTTTTTTAGACGTTCCTCCTTCAACCCGTTCATAAAATCTGGGATGGATAAATCCATCTCCCGTTTTTAATTTGTTATGAAAAACCAATGAGAGAGGAGCGTCCTAAAACGTATTAAAAACCGGTCTTAAAAAACGTCTAAAAAATGAATTATGAACATGTGTGTCCGTAGTGGGTCTCGGGCATTATCCATCTCAGATTTTATCAACGGGTTAAAGGAGGAACGTCTAAAAAACGTTTAAAGACAGATTTACGAACAGGTACGTCCGTAGTGGGGCCGGGGCATCATACACGAGAGAAGGAGGAGAAGCGGGCCAAAAGCGAAATTTCAAATGTGAAACCAGGAAACTGGAAAAATGCTAATACGATCATATGGTATAGATCGATAGATAGATAGATAGATGTTTAATTAAGCCCTTGGGCCATGAACAAAAAAAACACACAAAACAGTACAACAGTACATTTACATTCGTTATACGAGCGAGCTTTGATGATAAGGTCAAAGAAGCTGAAGAGTCAATTGTTTAACAATAATTTATTACAACTTCGGAGAGTTAGCAAGGTCAAATTCTCATCTGACCGGCGACAAACTTTACGGAATGTACTTTAAAACTTCAGGATTCAGCAACCTAGTTAATGCCACTAGGTTGTCTATGCTGTTGTTAAATGTGTTAAAAAAATGAGCAGAAAATATATGTTATCAACCCTATCGGTCATCATATTTATGGCAATATATTCATTTGTTCGTCGGCACGCAGTTCACACCGAAACAAAATATGAGAGCTTTATTGTACTTTTTCATGAGATCACAACAATATTATTATTAATATTATTATTACGAGAGTATTATTATTGATGTTGAGTTGCACCTAAAAGGAGAGGGGGCCTAGTCTACCTATTTGTTAATCCGGCACTGACTATTGTTGTTGCAATTCACCAATGGTTCCATTATGCAACTTCAGTCTATGAGCATGTTCCACGCTTCTACAAATAGTAACTATTAGTTACTATTTCCGTTCAACCTCACCAAAAGTTACTACGCCGACCGTTCCAACCTTCCCGAAATAGTAACTAATTGTAACTATTTGCTTACCAGGCTCGGGAGCGTAGTAAGCGCAGTAACTAGGGATCTCTTTAACATGATTGGTCGGATTCGCCCGTGGCATTATATTCTGCTGGAAAATAGAAAATCGTTCCAGCCTTGACGACAAAAAGCCAGAAATCATGACGTCATGCGTAGTAACTACGGTAAGTAGGATGGAACACGTTCTATAGAACCCAATCTTCAATAGTTCAACTTACCTTTTCAGTTTTTCGCACGGCTACATCGACACCCTTAAATGAAAAACATAATTTCAGCAAAAAAATCTAAGAACTAAAACCAGCACTTGAACGAATTATACTAATGTTAATCTAATAACGCACTTCCTACTTCCTCTGTCGCTGAAAATGTGCCGTGTGGTAACATTTCATAAAGCCGAATTCACACGGACCGCGAATTTCGCCACGCATCGCGATATCCGTCATACCAGGCGATGATAACACGCATCGTCAGGCCAAAAAACGCACCGTTCCGAGCCGAAAAAATTTGTAACGCCAGGTAAATCGTCTTGATGGACTATCTCTCCTTGCCGATGCAAAATCTCCGGCCTCTCCGGGTGTCTAGCGGAAGAAAGGCAGAAGTGTGTCACAGCTGCTCCCAAAGATCGCGGTGATTAATTGACACAGGAGTCGTTGAGTTTGAGTCGTACGGACACGTTTAATCCTTCTTCCTGAGGATCACTTGCGTATTTTGGACTTTATTTGAAATACAGAAGCGATAGATTTAGAATAGCTAATCAGTTTAGTTCAGAGCTACTTCGTGATTTACGATATTGGTATAACAAAGTTTAACTTCTGTCATCGAGGTCGATATCAGATTATAACAACGAGACGGCCATTGAAAATATCCTGTCCGAGCCGAAGGTCCTTCCGGCCGCTTAACGTGGTAACCAGCCAGAAGAACCAGCTTGAGCAGCTTCAGCCTGAAGAAGACCCTTGCCAAAAAGGGCCATGTAGCTGACGTACCCGTTTTGCACCGTCAAATACGATTTGCAGTCAACTTGGGCTGAAGGAATGTCTACCGGGGTATCTTTCGCCATCCCCTACCAGAAGCGTAATGTCTGGGGGGGGGGGGGGTTAGGTATTTACCGACTGGCTGGTAATTTTTACCGACTGTTTTTGTAGAAAGAACTACCGATTTTCAGAAAACTCGACAATTTTTAAGAAAAAAATTACTGTTTTGATGAGAAATCAGCTGGATTTTCAGAGACACCGAATGATTTCATGAAAAAATTGATCACTGTTACGTAAGAATCAACTGTTTTTTCTGAAAAACAGCGGAGCTTTGCGCCAAATTGGTTATGTCTTACCGACTGGCCGACAACATTGAGGGGGAGGAGCGTCCCCCCTTTCCCCAACACGTGACGCCCATGTTCCCTATATAAGACCCTAGATTTTTGTCAAATTGGTGGGAAAGAAGTTTGGTACTTGTAATGTCAGTGGATGAAATTGTTTCTTTTAGGGCGACTTCTAAAACCCTGAATTTGGCAAATCTCCTTTTTGCAAAGCAACCGTAGTGTCAGATGTTATGGTATCTGCAAAAACGCAACTATTGATATTCTTTTCTTATTTCGGTTCGGAATGCAGCTATGTCGTGTGATGAACACAAAGTGGTTCGATAACCCTCTTCAGTCAATCATTGAAGCACAAGCCGCAATAAATATTAATAATGTTCGGCCACCATCCTCATCCTCTTCGAGCAAACTCTAAATTTTGGATACCGGCGACCCGCCCCCCCCCCCCCCTCGGATAACAACCTCCCTTTCATGGTGTTATTAAAATGCAATATATTATTATGAAAAGTTTATAACAAAGTTTACAAGAATTCTATAGAGAAAATTTATAAAGGACCTGTCTTCCCTATAATATATTCGAACAATGTTTACAACGGATACGTCAGCTACGATTCTTCACCAGCGATATTTCGGCCCTTCTTGGCAAGGGTCCTCGTCAGGCTGATGAAGAATCGTTGTTATCGCTCGTTGTCGCTGATGAAGAATCGTAGCTGACATATCCGTTGTAAACATTATTTGAATATATAGTTTCAGATTCAGCTTGGGCTGAAAGAATACTTATTCCCTATAATACTAACGCAACCTACTTCCATAACGATACATTCTAACCCCTCTAACGAAACCACGCTCATTTTCTCACTTGCCGTGTTTTGCTACTTAGGATGTGTATCACGCTGTCAACGGTTGTCTGCGAGAAGTTTTTCCATCAGAAAAACCGGTTATGTAAATTGTTTCCCTATTTTCGCTATAAGTCAACGGGTCGAAAAGGCTTCAAATAGCAAAACCGTGGGTATTTGTTGAAACGACGGCCTAGCTTTAAAGTATTCAAATATTTTAAGATAATGTAAGTTGAAGAGTAAATAGTGTAAATAGTGGTTGCGGTCCAAACTGCACTTTTAACAAGATTTTTTAATTTCCTATATATTTGCGGTCGGGGGGTTTCGGTCGGGGGGGGGGGGTAGTACTGGGGGCTGGGGTTGGCTACAGAGCTACAGATTGAAGGTTCATTCTTCCCCAACGTTGTCCCTGAAGTTCGTCAGCCTAACGAGGATCCCTTGCCGAGAAGGTCGAAAATGTCGCTGCCAAAGCATCGTAGCTGACGTATCCGTTTCACGCATTGCTTGCATATAGGCTACAGAGCGCCAAGTTTGAGGTTGATATATGAGCGCCTGCTGCAACGCCTATGCACCGGAAAATTAATGAAAAATACAAATGTAGGTAGAATATATGAAAAAATATATATACTTGATTTCAAGAAGAACAAAAAATCCAATGAAAGTTTTTGACATCAGTTTTCGACATTTCCTAGGGGCCTCCTGTCTTACAATGAGTATTCGCAACTGTCAGTGGCCACGAGGGAAAGGAAAGCAAATCAAGCGGGACGTTTTTAGCAGATCGCGAAACACAAAGAAGGATTCTTCCAGTACTGCCTCTGGTCTCAATTAGCTCCCTTTTCCTTTTCCCGGCTGCCTGTTTGAGCCAGGGGGGCTGACAAAAGACTGTACTACCGCCAGATAAAAAAAAAAAATCACGAATAGACGTCAATTTCTGTTTGCACGGAGATTTCCTGGATGATCTATCTTTCTGTTCTCAGCTATCTTTAGCCCAGTAACTTAGCTTGTAGCACGCTCCTCTGCACGGATCACGGAAACTAGTCAGGGAAGACTAGGTCAGAATGGAGTCAACACTTCATTGACGTGCTCTAGCAACTAGAGTGTTAAAGTTTAACTGAAAAGCCAACTAGTTTTTGTGCCATTAACTGAATACACTGCCTTATTTGTATTGTGTTAAGGAATTTTTTTTTAGTTTTGCTATTTGTTCTAGTACGGCGTTCAGAATATCTACAGCCGTCCTCACAACGCAAAATTCTACTATGTCGCGGAAAATTCAGCACGCGGAAGGTAGCTCAGTGCGTGGAAACTATTTTTCAGAAATCGTTTTTGCCAAGCATACAACACAGGTATACAAATGAATATTCTTTGAGCCCAAGCTGACTTTGAAACATTTATTCAAACAATGTTTACAACGGATACGTCAGCTATGATTTTTCATCAGCGATATTTCGGCCCTTCTTGGCAAGGGTCCTCGTCAGGCTGTCAATCTTCTTGTTCAACTTCGGGGAAGGAAACACACCTGTAACCCAATGTCGCCCCAATCATGCAGCAAAAACAGCGTGGTTGTCAAAAATTAAATCTCAGGACTAGTTTTTTCATTATAGTGGTATTTGAAGATAATTTACCTTAATAAGATATTTATAGTCGGTAGAAGCTTCAGTTATTTGTTACAGGTGTGTTTCCTTCCCCGAATGTGGTTACAGGTGTGTTTCCTTCCCCGAAGTTGAACAAGAAGATTGACAGCCTGACGAGGACCCTTGCCAAGAAGGGCCGAAATATCGCTGATGAAAAATCATAGCTGACGTATCCGTTGTAAACATTGTTTGAATAAAAGGTATACAAATGCATAGGGGTACCACAAACCCGACAGTGAAATTCCACGATCTGAAAGTTGAGTATTCGTGAATAGCGGAGCAACGAACTTATGCATTTTCATCAGTCCTTCAGGCCTCTTTATGTAAAGCACTGGTGGGTAACTCGATGGTCCTATCTCAGCCCTTTTCGGTTAAACTTTAAAGTTTAACTGAAGAGCAAACCTATTTTTGTGTCATTTAGCTGAATACACTGAGTTATTTGGATTCTGCTAGGAGATTTTTTGATTTTCCACTATCTGCTCTAGTAGTGAGGTTCAGAATATCTACGGCTGTCTCCACAGCGCAAATTCTACTATGGCGCGGAATGTTTGAATCTGAACACAAACGCGGCTTTTCAGTGGGCAGTGATATCTGTGGTGAAGACTGCTTAGTGCCTGAACAAAGAAATTTCATTAATCTTTTTAGTCAAGCATACGGCACAGGTAATACCACAAATATGACAGCGAAGTTCCACTATTTGAAAATTGATTAATTCGTTAATAGCGGAGCAACGAAGTAACGCATTTTCATCAGGTCTTCAAGCCTCTTAAAGTGGATATGTGAGGGGTAACAAGACTGTCCCATCTCTGCCCTTTTCTGTTAAACTTTGAAGCTTTAAATCTAGAAGCATTTCGCAACAAGAATGTCTTAAATATCCACATTCAAATCATCGTTTCATACCAGATCTCGGTATGACCATGGGGTGACCTGGGGTCGCATTTCGTAAGTAGGACTACATGTCTGGGCAATATGGCTATAGCTCCCACTAGAAAAGTCAACAAGATAGAAAATAATTTTTCTAGTGTCTGAAGCAAAAGTTAAAAAACAAGTACTTTGCAGTGATTATTTGTTTCTTTGATTGTTTTGAGTTTGTTGTACAGTAGGGTAGGGGTATTCTTATTTGAACAGTCACTTAAATGTGAACAGTGCAGTTTTGGGTTAAATGATAGAATGAAGTTCCAAAATACCTATTCAGGTGTTTTCAGAGGCCCTTGATTACCTACTTCGGCTAATTGGTAGTTAACTTTAGTGACATCAAATGCATGAAAATGGTGCAAGTGTATGAACGAACGTTCCGATAAGGATACCTCTACTGTACCATTTCTGCTTCATTACCGCCATAATATCAAGAAGAAAAGAAGTATCCGCTAAGGTGAGACCCACTGAACAATGAGCCGGCGACAAGAAGGGACGAGTTGCGCTACAGGTTTGGTTAATTTCTGTTATTTAGGAATAATTCTTGATGCGGCTTTTCACCTAGAGGCAAAAGGTGTCAAAAAGCACCAAAAGTCTCGTTTTTGGCACCACTGTCGTCAACTGAAGTGCCATAGGGACTGGAGTGGTAAACTTTGTAGCGGACGTTATATCTTATCGTTTGCTCCGGGGTGTGTGAAATGAGTCCGAGGGAAATGAACATTGTTTTGTCCGTTACGACCGTTAGTATACTTCGGAGAACTGTATAGAGAAGTTGCATTATTATCTTTGACTTAAATAGAATAAAGTACAGTATTAGACTGGTTTAATCGAACAGTTTTGAGTACAATTCAGAACAGACTATCTGTCCGTATCAGTAGGCTTCTTCTCCGAAATTTATTAACGTTTTTTGTAAAGGGACATAACAAAAAAACACATGCTTATTAACATACATGATAACAGTTTTTTTTAAGGAACAAAACGAAGCCAAGAGACTGAATAAAACAAAAACTATTTATTTTGTATCAGTTTGTACAAGAATGGAAATAAATCTATTGTCTCCTTTCAGACTGAAACATTCGAGATTCCTGACTCTGGGGATCTTACAACACACCCCGGACCTTCAGATATTTTTAGCCTAACTTCATCTTACGCATCAGCCTCAACGAAAACAGATATCTGGAATCCGGAAGGCAAATGTGGAAGCCGAAACCCCCTGCTTTCGCCTTCTTTACACTCAGTTCAGGTCGCTGAATCGAGTTGCCTTGAAAGGTTGTTGAGTTGCATCATCGTCTTATTTTAAGTGCTTCCCATGAATACGGTTGTGAATTCCCCTAGAAATAAATACTCTAACATTTACTCTTAATTTTCTTCAAAGTGATAAGTAATGAAAAAACAGTAATTCAGTCTCAAGCCAACATTTTATTCCTTGTTTTTACTCATGTTTTCGTTCTGCTCCTATATTCATTTTGCTCTTATTTTAATTTTGCTTCGATTTTCATTCTACTCCTATTTTTACGGCACTTGCCCTTTGGCCAAGTGCCATATAGCGATCGCAATTTCTGTCCGTCCGTCGGTCTGTCGGTCGGTCTGTCGGTCCGGGTTTTGCTAGTTCGGGCAATTCCAGATAAGCTAGGACGATGAAACTTGGCAGGCATATCAGGGACCCCAAATGATTAAGTTGGAAATAGTCACTTCCCCGATCCAAGCATCGTGGGGGGAGTGGAGGGAGGGGGAATCCGGAATCTTGAGGTACTTATAACTCTTGAACGGGTGATCGGATCTTAATGAAACTTGGTATTTGGAAAGACCTCGTGTCTCAGACGATCCACATAAAATCCGGACCGGATCCGGTGACTTCGGGGGGAGATGGAGAGGGGAACTGGAAATCTTGGGGAATACTTAGAGTGGAGGGATCAGGATGAAACTTGGTGGGAAGAGCAAGCACAAGTCCTAGATACATCATTGACGTAACCGGATCGGATTCGAGCAATATGGGGGGGAGTTGGGGGGGGGGGGCAGATTTCTGATTAAACGTGAGTTCGGTACTTCCTGATGCACTAGGACGATGCAACTGGGCTGGCATAGCAGGGACTTGAATAAACCGACTTGACAATAGTCGTTTGCATGATCCGATCATCGTGAGAGGAGTGGCCGGAGGGGGAATCCGGAATCTTGAGGTGTTTGTAACTCTTGAACGGGTGATCGGATCTCAACGAAACTTGGTATTTGGAAAGACTCGTGTCTCAGACGATCCACATAAAATCCGGACCGGTTCCGGTGACTTTGGGGGGAGTTGGAGAGGGGAACCGGAAATCTTGGGAAATGCTTCGAGTGGAGGGATCAGGATGAAACTTGGTGGGAAGAGCAAGCACAAGTCTTAGATACATCATTGACATAACCGGACCGGATTCGAGCAATATGGGGGGAGGGCGGATTTCTGATCAAAACATGAGTTCGGTACTTCCTGATGTGCTAGGACGATGCAACTGGGCTGGCACAACAGGGACTTGAATAAACCGACTTGACAATTGGCGCTTGAGGTATTTGGATGAAACTTGGTGGGATGAGCAAGCACAAGTCCTACATACATCATTGACGTGAAATTAGATACCTTATTTCTAGGTCTAATCCTAGGGGGGTTGAAGGGGGGGATTTTGTGACATTCTCATCTACTTTCTTGTACCACCTTCTCGCAACAAGTGCCATATGAGCTCGTAGCTCTTGTTATACAAAGTAGTACATAATAACAACGAGAGTTCTTCTGTCATTTGTTGAGAAGCATGTCTTTTTGTCTATTTTGAGTGTCTCTTTACAATAAAGGTTATTTTTATTTCTTTTGCAAATTTTGGAGGATAAGCCTACCGACACGGAAATTGAGTCACCACTCCAATCGCTATGGCACTTCAGGCACTAAGTGCTGACTTCATATTCTGACCTCTCTTACCTGACCCAACAATCCTTGATCTATGCCTAATCTATGCATTGTCTCTGGGACGAATCGCCTGAGACGAACGACCCTGGGAGGAATTTTGCTTAGATTTACTGACTCGTGGCGATAGTTAGTATTATAGTGAGTGTTAGTAATCTGAAGGAACTGCGATACGAGAACAGCATAATTATTTGGGCAATCTGGGCCCATGTGCCCCTGAACCGGGTTTGGGTGTGACCCCCAAAAGGCACAACTAGACCACAAATACCCACTAGTGTACCAAGTCTGAACTTGATACTTGCACTGGTTCACGAGTTATGCGGTCCACAAAATACGGTGAAAACCGGAAACTGAAACCGAAAGCAGCTACAGCGCTGGCAATAGTGGATTGTTCCAAGGAACACTCCAATAAAAACCCATCTCCCTTTCATCACAGGAGCCTGAATTTTTTTCAAATTGGCGGGAAAGAAGTTTTGCACTTGTGATATGAGTGGAAATTTGTATTTCTTTTGTGATGACTTCTAAAAACACAAATTTGGCAATGAAAAGCAGCCGTGTTATGAGATACCACGGTGACTGCAAAAAAGACAAAATGCAAATCCAGTTACCGTTGTATCAGATACCGTGGTATCAACTAGCGTTCTATATATTTATGCTTGAAGAAGAACACAAGATAGCTCCCATACCGCAACAAATTTTTGGAGACACTGAAGTGTTCAAATATATTTTAAGTAAGATAAATATTACAAAACAAATCGGGACAACTGCGGTATCAGACAATAAATTGCTGGAAAGTAGAAAACCATCGTTGTAAGTACGTTTTGTACTAAAGCAGCCACATTGAAAAGGTTTTGATCTGCACTTAGATTTCTGAAACGCATGCTCGATATGCTAGCTATACCGATATGCTCGCTATGCTCGGGGGGTGGGTGGGGGTGCGAGCATATCGAGCATACATTTCAGAAATCTACGGGGACGTTTTGGCGTTAACCGGTTGAGCTCAAGCGGCGAAACTGGTTGACGCCAAAACAATTTTGTTAAACCTGGACGAGCTCACACTCATTACACGGCTGCTTTGCAAAAACGACGATTGCCGAATTTGCGTTTTAGAAGTCACCACAAAAGAAATACAAATTTCCACTCATATCACAAGTGCAAAACTTCTTTCCCACCAATTTGACAAAAATCCAGGCTCCAGTGATGAAAGGGAAATGGGTTTTTAGTGGAGTGTTCCTTGGAACAATCCACTGTTGCGAGCACTGTAGCTCGGTTTCCTTTAGCTTTTCGGTTTCCGGTTTTCACCGTATTTTATGGACCTCATAACTCGTGAACCAGTGCAAGTATCAAGTTCAGACTTGGTACACTAGTGGAGATTGGGGTCTAGTTGTGTCTTTTGGGGGTCCCACCCCCAACCCCAGCCCTGTTCAGGGGCAAATGAGCCCAGATTGCCCAATGAATAATGCTCATAACTTGATCAGAACTGAACATAGAACGATACAATTCCTTGTACATGTAGATCCTAGGGCAGGGAAATTGCTTTTAAAGTTGCAACTCCCCCACCCACCCCGTTCATGAGCAACTGGGCCCAGATTGCCCAGTAGTAAAGTTCGTTACCCGTGACAGCAATCAAACAGGTATCAAGTTGGAACTTGGTAGGTTTGTAAGCATTGGGGTCTCTTTTTGCCTTTTATGGGTCACAAGCCCACCCCCACTTGGTTTAGGGGCAATTGGGACAGGATTGCCCATTTTTTAATGTTTCTAACTTGACAATAACTAGAGATAAGGCGATGAAATTCATTGGTGCTTTTGTATCATAAGGGTTGGGGATATATCTGTGGAGTTGGACCACCCCACCCTCCCCGTTGATGGAAAAGTGGGCTTAAATTGCCTATGAAAAAAGTTGTTGACCTGTGACTGGAATCAAACTCTAAGATGGTATACTTGAGGAAAAAGCCCCCCAGGTCGGTTTAATGGCCGAAAGTTGTGTAGTCAAGTTTTCTGTGCCTTTAATGGATTGTGACAAAGGGGGTATTAGGCTGCTACGATTTGGTGTATTGCACTTCTTATTACCTTGCTAATGGAAAAGAGGTTTAAAGGGTCGGACTGGTGGCAGACCATTTTTGGAACTCGAGCTATTCGTGCAAGATCTTCAACATTTCTTTGGATTTATACTTACGGTTTGTTTACATTTAAAGCTTTTAAAGTGGGATGATTACAAATTAGGTTATTTCCACACTTGTTTGGTTATTGGGGATGTGAAATGTCTTGGTTCTAAAGCTGTTTGTATATAAAATTTGAGAAACATTTTACGTTCACTCTCCATGTCTGAGCGCTTGTGCACTTGTTCAGATCAGACCCGACCACGGTCGGGATCGTGGTGTCTGAATATCACTAACCACGATAACTGGAATAACCCATTTTGACCAAGGTATCAGATACCACGGAAACTGCGAAAACGATTTTAAACCACACTGTCAGAAGTTTCATAACAAATGACACGAGGATGCGTGGTTTCAACAGATAATGCATAAAAGATAACACTTCGGATGTTATCGGTTGTGTTTGAAAACGTTATGTATGAAATGTTATGCATAACAAGCTTTGTTAGGAAGAGTCAAAAAAGCATTTATTGACTTTATTCCTTATCGTCATGATGTCGGAAAACTCAGCAGATACTTTTTGGCGGTTTTTCGGTTCTTCCTGATGATAACGCTTATTATTCATAACATTTTGACACACAACAGATAAAATCTGAAGTGTTGTCTGTTACGCATTATCTGTTGAAACCGCGCATCCTCGTGTTATCTGTTATGAAACTTCTGACAGTGCATGCTATCAAATGCCATGGTATCTGCAAAAACGCAAATACTGTCATTTTCTTTACTACTTCTAATAATTAGCTCTTTTGTCTAGTCTGTTTACTTTTTGTAATCATTTTTCGTTCGACTCATAACACCATTTCCAAGCTTTTCCAATTTTCCATTTCCAAAGAGGGGGGAGGGGTGCAAAAAAGTTCATTCACAAAACTAGCCCACAGAAGATGTCCGCCTCTTATTAAAAAAATACTCCAGAAAATCCGTCGATCCGTGGGAAATTCAATTTTCTCTCTGAATGCCATTCTAATTAATGACTTTACGTGTCTCTCCTTCCCAAGTTGGGCTGGATTTTCACATCGGCTGGAGGCTAATAATTCCATTATTCGGGATTTCCCGACAAGATATAATTGGGGAATTTGAGTTTGGTGGAGCGGCAGAAACAAGTACTTGGAATTGCCGGCGGCATTTCCCGGATTTCCACGTTTGATTCCTTTTAGCCTGAAATTCAAAGGGCAGGGGCGGATTTTCTATTGGCGCACTTGTTGGATTCCCAGATCACAAAGTTTGCGAACTCGGGAGGGGGAGGGACGTGCTCGCTATTGTTAACTATTACCCAGACAGTGTCAACGATGGATTACCAAATGGACAGAGTCTGCACCTGCCTACGTGTCCCTCTCCGCTTACGTGCAACGTGAAAACGATTGAAAATACTACTAAAAATTCCACAATAAAGTTTTCCGGAAGCACAACTCTTACTAGAAACGATCTTATTAAAGTTATCCTTTTCCAAAAATAACAGTACTTGCCCTGCGGAATTAGGGATTTTCTTGTTGGCGCTCGTTGACTCTATCGAGACTTCCCACTCTCCGAAGCAGGTGTTGGGCGCAAAATACTTGATAAACGTAAGTGCTGTGGTTACAAAGAGGGAAACCAATCAAGAGAAGTCCGCACACACACGATAAAACTTTTGGCCTTCCAAGTCTTCCAAAAATTAGCCACGGATAACAGAACAAGAGCTGTAAGCTCATATGGCACTTGCAAGCATATGTAGTAGGAAATACCCCAACAAGAAAAAATTAAAATTCAACCTATGGTTCCAATTGAAATATAAAAATAGGAGACAGAAAGCAAAAGAAACAAGAAGGAAAACAAAAACCAGCAAGGCTGGGTCGGACAATAAGTGATGGTCAAAAGTTTTTGTTTTCACTTTTCTGTTAAGATGTGCACTTTAAGGGTGCTAAAAACTAATTTCTAACCAAAACCCTTGAGGCAAAAAGAATCATGTACTCATGGCGATCTTGAAAAATTTATTTGCTTAAAAGCATTTTTTGTATTTTGCGGTTAAGATGAGTTCTTTAAGTAATGGTCGGATCGGAGAAGGTGACGATGTCTAACCCAATGATGTCAAGTTTCTAATACTCCAGCAAAGTTTTATCGTCCTATCACATCTGGGAGTACCTTAACTCGCGATCACTGGAATTCCGGACACCCCCCTACATCCACCCCCTTGGTACCCGAATCCGGCCCGATTCTGTCACTGATGCACCTAGGACTTGTGCCTGTACTTCCCACCAAGTTTCATCCTGATCGCTCCACTCTGTGCGAATCACAAGATTTCCGGTTCTCCCCTCCAACCCCCCCCCCCCCCCCCAGCACATCGGATCCAGTCCGCACTTGAAACGGGACATCTGAGACATGAGTTCTTTCAAGATGTCAAGTTTAATTAAGATCCGATAACCCGATCGAAAGTTATGCATGCCACTAATTTCCGGATTCCGCCGTCTCCCCCTCCCCCACGACGGTCGGATCGGGCCAGTGACTGTTTCCAAGTGTCGGGTCTCTGTTATGCCTGCCAAGTTTTATCGTCCTAGCCCACCTGGAAGTACATCGACTACGGATCGCCGGAATCCCGGAACCCCCCTCCAACTCCCCCCACAGTATCCGAATCCGTTCCAGACCTGTCAGTTATTTATCTAGAACTTGTGCTAGTTCTTCCCACCAAGCTTCATCCCGATCGCTGCACTCCAAGAGTTTCACACAATTTCCGGCTCCCCCTCCGACTCCCCCTCAGATTCATCGGATCCTATCCAGACTTGAGATGAGACATCTGAGACACGATGTCTTCCCAGATGTCAAGTTTCATTAAGATCCGATCACCCATTCGAAAGTTATGCATGCCCCTATTTTCTGGATTCCGCAACCTCCCCCTCCCCCCATGATGGTCATTCGGGCAAGTGACTATTTCCAAGTTAGTTTGGTCGGGTCCCTAATATGCCTGCCAAGTTTCATCGTCCTACCATATCTGGAAGTACCCTAACTCGCAAATACCGGACTAACCGAACGACCGACCGATCGACAGAAAAGTGATCGGTAATATCGGTATATAGCACTTGGCCGGAAGGAAAGTGCCATAAAAAGACAGAAGAAGTAAACTCGTTGGTGCAAACATGCAATGTACAGTAATGACGACCATCCCTATCTAGTGGTCGACTTGCACACTACTAGGAGAAATACTCGCCCGAAATTCCACCCGCCTGGAGGACTTCAGAGGGCTTCAGTTCCTTTTTCCACAAGTTCATTTTCCAGCTTGAGCCTTAAGAGGACCCTTGCCAAGAAGGGCGAAACATAGCTTCAATAAAATTCAACTGACATATCCGTTTTCTATCAAATATGCTCCAGTCCGGCGCTAGACAGCGTATACCCCCTGAGTTAAATTGGCTAATAAGAAAATCAATAAACTAGTAATAGAGAAACTGAAAACTACTTACGTTATGTACTAAAGTGTTCGAAGGTATTGGTTTATAGAATCAATACTCTAATATATACTCTACTGACCTCAGGAAGAACAAGAAATGTCACTCAAACGAACCCTCTAAATAGAACTAAATCCAGTGTAAACCAATCAGCAATGTTTGTTGTCGTGACGTTTCTAAAACTCTTCGGTGGGCAAACTGCAATTCTTTATCGACACGAATAGTTAGTCATAAGAGTATTGGTTTTGGTCTGACTAGTGTCGATCGAGTTTGGATTATATACGAGAAGCTCGGGTTTTTGGCGAGTCTGTCTGACCTTCTACGACAGTGGCCTACAAGAAGAAGCTAGCCAAACTCACCCTGTCAGCCTTCCGCATCACGCCATCTAGTTCCCGCTCCGTTTTCCGCAAGGTGTCCTGGACAGTCTCCATGGAAAAGGGTGTCCGGTCAGGAACCGGCCGCTCTTTCTTTCTGCCCAGACTGAGAAGTTCGAAATCCTCAATTCGGAATCCAGAATTCTTTTCTTCTTCGTCCGAGTCGTGGTTGACCAATTCTTCAAAGTCCCGACCTGGTTGATTGATTTATTTAACTTTCGAATTATAAACTTTTTCTTCCAGCCCAAGCTGATTGCGAATCATCTTTGACAGTAGCTTACAAAATAGATAAGTCAGTTGCATTTTATTAAAGCTATATTTCGGTCTTTCTGGCAAGGGTCCTCTTCAGGCTCAAGCTGGAAATTAACTTGTGGAAAAACATCGAAAGCTTAAGTATCTGATCTATAGCTATGATTTATATGATGAAGTTGTCTGCTCTAATATTATGCAGCTGATGTATCCGTTTTGCACTGTCAACTATAATTATAAACGAACATTCGTGAAATAAAACACCACCTGAACAAGGAGAAATGTTAAAAAAAAAAAAACTGTAGGTGGGATTCCAGCAGATCATTTGAGGTTGTTTAGGAGTTTACGGGGTGATTGTCTACCTTTAGGAATGCGTAGAAGATATTTGGGTAAGGTAAGTAGTGTTGTCTGGTCCTTACTTTGCCCAATGAGCGGACAATTGGATGAAAATATTTTTCACTTAATTTGCGTATGCCCTGAGCTTTTTGATCTCCGTGGGGAAATTTTTGGTGTTAGTTATTGGGGGGAGGATTGGTTGGTAAAAGTAATGGGAAGTAAATTATTTGGTGATATTGAAAAGTTGGGAAGATCCCCTTGCGGTTTCGATGAACGACAGAGAAAGGTTCCTGTAAAGGAATATGTAAAATAGTTATCATTTATTTGTTTTTTGTTTTTGATTCTTGTTTGTGTGTTTTTTTTCCCATGGCCTCTGTGCTTTTAGTGGAATAAATCTTATCTTATCTTATCTATATTATATTACAGTAAATAAACAAGAGCTGAAAGCTCAAAAGGAACTTACAAGGCTGGGCCAGTGGACGAAAGTAGGAATTCGTCAATTCGTGGGTTTGTTGTGATCATTTATCAGCAAAACCCTTGAGATAAGAATGACCATAGGTCCTTGGAAATCACGAGAATGTATCGTTCGTAAAATCTGTTTTATTTTTGCACTTAGATGTGATGATGCGCACTTTAAAGACGCTAGAGATTCATCTGTATTAAACACTCTTGAAACACAAATGATGATAAGCTCATCGTGATCATGAAAATGTATGTTTTGCTTAAAATTGTTGTTTGTACTTAAAGGAATTCACTTGTTAGCAAAACCCTTGATGCAGAGATGACCATGGGCCCTTGGGGTCATGAATATATATCGTTTGGTCAAAGTATTTTTTTTTACTTTTCGGTTGATACACCCTACGCTCTTTAAAGGTGCTAAAAATTAATTTCCGAGCAAAAGCCTTGAGGCAAAAAATGATCACGGGCTCGTGGGGATGATGAAAATGCATATTTTGCTTCAAAGCTTCAAGCCAAGTTTAATCGTCCTAGCACATCTGGAAGTACCTTAACTCGCGATTACCGGAATCCCCCCCCACTCTAACTCCCCCCATAGTGCCCAAATCCGATCCTGTTCTATCACTGACGTATCTAGTTCTTGTGCTTGTTCTTCCTACCAAGTTTCATCTCAAGCGCTCCACTCAAAGCGTGTCACAAGATTTCCGGTTCCGCCTCCAACCCACCTCACACATTCATCGGATCCGGTCTGGACTTGAAATGGAATATCAGAGACACGAGATCTTTCCAAATATCAAGATTCGTAAAGATCCACCCGTTCCAAAGTTGGGCATTCCTCAAGTTTCCGGATTCCACCCCCCCCCCCCATGGTGGTCGGATCGGAGAATTAACTATTTCCAAGTTAGTTTGGTCGGCTCCCTGATACGCTTGCCAAGTTTCATCGCCCTAGCCCATCTGGAAGTACCCTAACTCGAGAACAGTGGCCTGACAGACCGACCGAAAAGTGTATATGGCACTTGAGCGAAGCTGCAAGGATTGATTTTAGATCTATTATATCACTTGGGGGGTTCCACCGATTAGGCATGTCTCAGAGATTTGTTTGTGTCTCTTTAGATTAAACTTTGTGTGGTGTTGTTCTTGTTTTGTTTTGTTCCTTGTTTTTTTATAGCACTTGCAGCCTCTGGCTCAAGCGTCAGATACCGAATAATACCGATCGCAATTCCGTCTGTCGGTCGGTCGGTCTGTCCCACGATGGCGAGTTATGGTACTTCCCGATGTGCTATGACGAATAAACATCGCAGTCACATCAGGGACCCGCCAAACTAACTTGGAAATAATCAGTTTCACAATCTGGGGGGGGGTGGAGGGAGGGGGAATCCGGAAAACTAAGTCGTGCGTAACTTTTGAAGGGGTGGTCGGATTCGAATGAAACTTTATAAGTGAATAGTAGACATGTCTCTGATGTCCCACTTGGACTGGACTGGATTTGACAGCTGTGGGGGAATTGGGGGGGGGGCGGTAATCTTGTTAAACCGTTAGATTGGAGGGATCGGACTGGAACTTACTGGGAAGAACAAACATCTGCTCTAGATCAGTGATTCCCAAAGGGGTACGCGAGACCCTTGCAAGGGGTACGTGAAGGTACAAAAATCGGGTGTCTGTAGCTTCAAAATCTCGCCCCACTCATTTTTGATCGCCGTAAGCCTAGTATTACCAGCAGTTCTCGCGTTCTGAAAAACGGGTTACGCAACCTTTCCGAACCTTGATTAGGGGTGCGCGGTATGAAAAACCTTGGGAACCACTGCTCTAGATAAATCGTTTACCCAATCGGACTGGATCCAGACACTTGGGGGAGGGGGGGGGGGGTGCGGTTTCGGGTGTTTTCACGACGAAAGGTATATCAGGTACCCAACCAAATTGACTAGGAAATAGTAATTTTCTCGATCCGATCGTCGTGGGGGGAATGGAGGGAGGGGGAATCCGGTATATTGAGCCATGCTTAACTTTGGAACGGGTAATCGGATTCCAGTGAAACTTCACGACAAAGGTGCAGAAAATCCGGCCGGACAAAACTTTGATCGTCTTGTTCGTAGTATTGGGATTCCGGTTTCACGGATTCTGTCTGCAGTCTAGACCAAGCAGAAACCAAAGCCAAGGATTGCACCCCCCCCCCCCTGGGCGTCGGATATTGGTCAGACATCAGGGTCAATTAATTCACTGAGAAACAAGTGCGCAAGCGCTCAGACTTGGAGTGTGAAAGTAATGTCTTCATCACGTCATATAAAACAAGGACAAAGGTTTCGATGGGATCCCAAAAATATAATCTTTGATCCAGACAGTTGC
The DNA here is from genome assembly GCA_023053575.1 of Branchinecta lynchi. NCBI lineage: Eukaryota > Metazoa > Arthropoda > Branchiopoda > Anostraca > Branchinectidae > Branchinecta > Branchinecta lynchi. The sequence goes on along the minus strand of JAKZAP010000007.1, from coordinate 22,068,529 downwards.
GTCTTGTAGATTGCGTTCGCCAGACTCCTTGGACATTTTTACTATACAAATTTAAAACAGATTAATGCCAATGGCTAGTCCAAGTTCAAGAATGGATTCAGCATGTATGTTCTTGTATGACAACAAAAAAGTAAATCTTTCACTTCTCCAGAGACGGATATTCTAACTGATTTTAAACATTTGGAAGTATGTCGCTTCCTCCCTTAAACTTGAACTATAGTGTTCAGTCCCAAATAGGGGAGCTGGGGGTTGGATCGGACATGGGGTTGGTCTGTACACCCGCAAAACAAATATCAAAAGTTGTCGCTAAAATCGGAAAAAAATACATAACATCTGCCTTCTAGTGATCTAACTTTGTACCAAAGTTTCATGGTATTTGGTTTTCTGGTTTTGACAAAAAGTTGAAAAAATTGGGTTTCTTGAGGTAAACGTTTTTAGCTCGTGGTCGGTTAAAAAGCTGTACGCCGAAGATTAGCGATAACTGGAAGGCGATTAAATGACAATAGACAGCTTAGTAACTGGGGTGTGTAACCTGCTTAGAATTGTCATGCTAGATCAGTTAGTTTTCCTGTAGTACGCCATTTTGTTATTTCAGTCAGGGTGGGGCTGGTTCGGACAGTTTTGAAGGGGTTGGTTCGAACATTCTTTTCCTACTGATATACAATACAAAACCTAAAGTGACTTAGAAAAATACAAAAAGATGCTATCAGAATCCTTATCGTATTACTTGTTAACAGAATTAGTTTGAAAAATGAACACACTAAAAAGAGATGGCCACCACCGAAGAAAACTAGTTAGTAGAATTGGCTACAATAAAGTAAAAAAATTGAACTTTTTATTTAATTATTTAATTATGAAGTTAAAGTTTGGAAAAGATGATACCAAATGTGTTTCTTACGTCGGAAAGTCGAAAGAAAAGGAGGTTCATTGAATGAAATTTCGTTTGGGGGCTTGAGTATATTCTTTCTGCACAGAAGGGGGCCTAAAATTATCTTCCTGTAGATGTAATCGCTCCAACCAAAGATCGAGCTAAAGGTGGACTGAACTTTGCTAATATAAGTTTGAAGTTACCAGCTTCTGGAATTGCTATGTCCAACTGAAAGGGCAAATGAATTTTTTTTACTTTAATGCAACCTCTGCTCTTGAAACAAATGTTTTCTCTAGTTTCGTGTTTACTTTTGAGCTGCAATATTATCATTTCCACTTTTTAACTTATTTAAATAAAGTCGAGTAAAAAAAAAAGACATTACAAATAATGTCCGAACCAACCCCAGGCCTGTCCGAATCAACCCCATGGGAACGGGGTTGGTTCGGACAAATTGAAAAATAAAAAAATGTTTACTTAAAAACCTGATACAGAAAAAAGTCTGAAAAGTTTACCAGCTATTCTCCCAGACATTCTACACAACTGAAAACAAAAACGATGTAAATCTGCCAAGAAATGGCGGCCTAGCAAGAAAAGGAAAATTAGTGTCCGGGTCAACCCCGAGCTCCCCTACTGTCGGTCCTTTTCCGCCTTCATTTACGTCATCCTTGAATGTAGGATTGCACAGCTTCTATCCTCACTGTGGAAAAATGTCGACCTCTTTCTGTTTAATTTGAATTCGGCCCACTTTCTTGGCGCGAAGAACGGCAGTCAGAAGAACCAGTGTCAATAATTGGGCATATTCCTGTTCAGCGCTTCCAAGCGGACTAGTTTCTGGTAATCCCCCTATGCCTCAAGGATCATTTACACGGCGGGTATTTTTTCCCCGGGGACGAGAGAGGAAAGTGTTCACACGGTACCGGGTATTTATCAAGGGAGAGTACTATCATGTGGCAATAAATTCCAAGGTAATAAAGCTCACGATATCTCTTTACAATTGACACAAACATATGTCCATTTGGATCACTTCTTATGCGGACATAATCAAAATTATTGCTCGAAAATCCGATTTTGTTAGCTGCTGACGTCATAAAATACCCATCGACAAGCAAATCCCTAGGTAAAAAGTTCGCGAAATTGAAGTCCAAAATACCCGGGGATCTGTTGCGCGGAATACGGATAAAAACCATCCGTGTAAACGTAGCTTCACCGTCAGCACTTCGATCAGACATGGCAAAATAGATCCACAGGTTAGTGAGTGGAAAACCTGTCATCTGTGTCCAAGGTAATGGAGGTTTTACATATGTTCTAGCAGCAGAAAGGGAAAGCGATCCACTACCCTATGGATTCGACATAGTAAGGCATAGTAAAAAGTCGAATCCATAGGCTAGTGGGTAACTTTCACTTTCTGCTGCTGAAACATATGCAAAACCTCCACTTACCGGGACACAGATGACAGGTTTTCCACTTACTAACCTGTGGATCTATTTTACCATGTCTAATCCAAATAATGACGGTGAGGCATGGGGGGGGGGATTAACTGTGGAAGCGCTGAACAGGAATATGGCAAATTACTGTGTGGTCGCGACAGGCACGGGTAGGCTGCACCCCCGGTATAATGGCGTCACATGATTCAAGTCTTCTCAATTCTTCTCTTATTTATTCTTGTTTGCACGACGAGTTCTTAAAGGAGTTGCATCATAAGCATTCTAGCACTTGCAACGTCTAGACCCCCCCCCTACCCCCCACCCAAGATGAAGCCACGACTCAATCCGACCGCTGCGTCATCTAGTGGCTCGGGTCCGAAGTGCCCGACATGGAGAGGCTGGGATCATAGTTAATTAATTAATTAATTTATTTTTTAACCCGCTAAATGAACAAAAGCGGAGTATAAACAAAAAAAAAGAAAAAAATACAACAAAAACGACTAAATACACAACAAAAACACTTGATTATTTAAGGAGGTGGACAAACCCATGATGAGCTGGGAGAGCCTTCACTGTCTGGGGGAGTTTATCAGCAAGCTCAACTAGCTTTCCAGTTATATCTGGAAGCCCGAAAACTGAAATAAGGTTGCGGTTCCGATACCACGGAGGCAAATACAGTAGAAAACGCGAGAACCGAAAGTAATAAGAACGTAACGACCGAATATCTTTTCGCCCGAGGATGGGATGAACACCAGAAAGAAACAAAACTGAATGATCAGTAAAAACAGAGTACAATTTAGCAAGGGACTTCCTACTGTATTTGCCCCGATTAGCGACAATTTTAGAGTAAGATACTTGCATCTTTTTCTTACAATCCGTCACAGCTTGGTCTCGGAAGGATTTCAGATTTTTAGCAATGTTAATACCCAACCACCGAAAAGAAGGGACACAAGGAACAGAAAAAGAAGCGCAATCCAAAGGCGAGTTAGAATTACTGTTAACGGAAAGATATTCGCATTTTGTTAAGTTTAGTGACAACCCAATTTTGCTAAGGTTAGTTGCAACTGTTGATACAGAAAGAGAAAGGCCTTTTCTAGTCCTACTAATTAGAAGTATGTCATCAGCGTATGTTATGTAAGAAATATTTACATTCTGAGAGAGACACGTAGTTGGGACAGAAGATAAAACGGAAGAGATGCAAAGTTTAAAGATAGAAGGGGAAAGGACAGCACCTTGTCTGACACCACGTCGTACCGGAATTTTAGAATCAGATATAACCCCATCCGTCTTTAACCTCCGAAAAGAATTAGCATACCAATAACGAAGGAGAAAAACCAAAGAAAGATTAATACCGTGACTAAAGAGGGAGAACAGGGCTTGTGAGTGAACGACACTGTCAAAGGCCTTGGAAAGATCTAAGGCGCATAAATGGAGTTCATATCCCTTTTTTGTCGCGTCAATAAGAAGATTAGCTAGAACTCGATGGGCTTGCTGACACCCTACCCCAGATGAGAAACCAAGCTGATTTTCGCCAAAATGTGCACTTGAAAACGAAGGGAGAAGAACATATTCTAACACTTTACTGAGATTGCATGACACGGTTATTGGTCGATAAGATAGTTTGACAATGGATCTAAAAAAACGTTTTTATTGTAGCAGGCACATAGAAAATATGTAGAAAAATCAAATTATTTATTTTCATTATAGATTTCTTTAAGTATTTTGTTTTCTGTTTTTTCTTGTTAATTCCCGTAAGTCCAAAGAGTTAAGGATGTAAACTAGATCACAATAAAACGTCACAAATTATTCATATTCTATTATTTTTCAAGTTATTTAATGATTAATTAATTCTTGAATTATAAATAATATAATAAATATAAATTATAAATAATTCTTGATAGTGATTTCTTGAAGATTCTGAAACTGAGCTAAATAATATTCAGCTTCTCAGACCAATAAATGTCGAACTGGCCGATGATTTCTTCTTCCGGCATATCTAAACGTCCACATGGCGATATACTTAGTTGTTTTAATCTTCTTACACGCCACTCGATCTTCTCGATGGTTTCAGTAACTCTTTTGACCAGCGACGGGAGATCAATGAATAGTTAATTAGCAATGGGAGACTTGCTTTCCGGAGTGAATTGTGTTCAAGTAATGTGTGGATAACGTCGGCTACTGTGAGGGTTTTGAGGAAAACAAAGGTAACAGTGTGTTTGTAAAAATCCGACTCATCGAAAAATGATCTTGTCTCCCACCTTCTCGGCCCACATGAATCAAAGACTTTAAACATGTCAAAGCTCTGACACATGAAAGCACGTGTCACAGTTTTCTTCTTATTCGTGACTAATTTGTCGATGAGGCTACAGATGTACGTGAGAAGCTTTTGAATGTTCTAACGAAGCTGATCAATCTGTACCACGTACGGCCATTCTAGTTGTTCGACGTCATTGTACTTGGTTGTTGAATTCAGCATGGTAACAGCTGAGACCTGATTTATTATATTTTACCTGTCGAATTAGCTCGTGTAAAGTCAGTCTAGTAGGGTGGATAATGTAATATGCAGATAAATCTACAAAAGCAGGATGGTAAACTTCTATGACCTCTTTCTTTATTAATATTAACAATCATAGTAATACATATTCCTGCAGCGCAAGCTTACTGCGAATCATGGGGGACTGTGCTAAACGGGTACGTCAGCCGATTGGTCAGAGTTTCAGTTTCTCAGCTTTGAGCCTGGAAAGGACCATTGTTAGGAAGGGCTGAAATATCTCCCGAATAAAATCATATGACGTATCCTTTTAGAGTAGTCAAAAATAATAAGTACAATAGTGGATTAATTGTGTTGCGAGAGCAACACTTTGGTTTTGTCCTCGTTATTTTTTTATTTTATTTTTTCCTATGACTCCGATTTCATTTTATTCCTAGTAACTGGTAAGGGTCTAACCTGTGCGGTTCGTACGGAAAGTGTGGACCTTAGGCCGGATTGATGAATATGACATTACATTTTGGAAAGCTCCGTAGAACTCTTGCCTGGGGCCAAAAGGATGGTTTTTGCTTGTCCTCGAGCCAGAGCCTACGGTGTACGAAGTGAAGTGGAGTTATATAGCCCATGTCAGAGAGGACTATCTGAAGTTGTGTAGCGAATCTTTCGTTTCATCAAACCATCTTTCTGCTTTCGAGTGGAAAGCTCTGTTCTAGCACGCAAGTAGGCAGGCACCAGTTTCAAATTGAAGATGGACTAAAATCAATAAGTGTTAAATATATGCGGCAGTCAGCCGGCCCCACAGCCAACATATCTTCTTTGAGTGATAATAAAAATCTACAGAAACCAAAAAGTGGCTTTTTCCCACGGGTCCGAAAGCGCTGCCATCTATTGTTTCTATCCATTTGTGTACGCGATTTCAGCTGAGTTTATCATTCGGTTTTTTGCACTTGGGTTTGCGGTAGAAAAGTGGTATCAGATGTACCTCTTAAACCTTAGAAGTTCTCTCATTACTAAAGAAACTAGAGCTTCTCCTTTGCTTCTTTCTAAGTGGTGACGTTAGAAAGTCAACTTTTGAACCAAGGCAGGTAGAATTTTTTTCTCAACGGCAATCGATAGCCGCTGATGAGCTGATCAAAGTATATGTCATCCATTTTTTGGTACAAAAATTCCTTCATGAGATACACCAGAAAGTTGTCCGTCCGTCCGTCTGTTAGCACGATAACTCTCGAAGTGTTGAGATATTTTGATCAAACTTGGCAAGAGGAATCGAAGATGTGCTATGTAGCTCTAGATTTAGGGGTGGGGGAGGGGTTTGAGATTAAGTGGAACCATTTTTTGTTTTTTAAAGCTAATGAAGTAGTCTAATTACGGGTAAGGAGACATGCTAAATCCTAATATGAAATTCATTTTCTCACCGGACAATAGTTCACCTGGAGTCCGGCGAATAACAGGAAAATTTGTGAAAAGTAAAAGTTTAATATGAAGTTGATTGGAGGTTCGATTTAAGGGCAAGGAAACGTGCTGAGTCCGAATATGAATTATTTTCTCGTCGGACAATTAGTTCGGACGGAATCAACCGCAGGATTTGTTTAAAGTAAAAGTTCTATTTAAATTTGATAAGATGTTCGATTTGCAGGTAAGTAGAAACCGGAAAATTTGTTAAAAGTAAAAGCTTAATCTGATGTTGATTAGAGGTTGGATGTAGGGGTAAGGAGACATGCTGAATTCGTTTTTGACCTTTATTTTTTCGCCAGACAATTAGTTCCGGAATTCCGCCGAAATCGGAAAATTGGCAGAAGTAAGGCAGGAAGTTTCTACTTCGTCAAAATAATATCAGAATCAGAATCAGAATCATTTATTTTACACAAGCTATCGTAGTCAAGAAGAGACTCAACTAAATGGCGCTTGGGCTTACAAATTAAAAGAGGACACAAGTAAGAACAGAAACTTCAGCACTTATTAAACACTGACGTGTAATACGGAACGAACGTGTTTGAAAACCTATTTGTTCGTGTGGTAGGCGGTACCAGTTTTTCTTTGTTTCTGGACCTAGTGTCAACTCGATTCGGCATGACCGGTGGTAGTATAGCCCTTAAACATACATGCTGAATCCATATATGAAAGGGTTTTCTCATATGATTAGCTATTTGGCCTTAATTTTTTTCTAAATTTTAATAGTAAAATTGTTCAAGGAGTCTGGCGAAGACTGGATCTGGCGAAGACAAGACCCAGTTGCTGGATCAAATTTGAACTTTTGGGATCCCATCAAAACCTTTGGTCTTGTTTTCATGTGATCTTGTCTCATGTTTGTTTTGGAGGAGTGCTTACGAATGTTTGATTTGGGGTCGCCCCCTTAGGACAGGCGAAAGCTTTATCGGGTGGCCCCTGTTCACTGTTTGCAATAAAATTATCTCTCTCTCATACAAACTTTGATCCATCGGACTGACTATCTGTTTCAATTTGTGCTTTTTGCAATATTTTTATTCTCAGCTGTACTGCTTATCCGGTCAGAGATAAATCGTTTACTGTCATAACTTTATTTATGCCTTCCTTCCCTATGAATAAACCGACAGATTCTGGCCATAGTGCTCAAATTATCCCACTTTTTTCTATTTGTTGTCTATTTTTGTCTACTGTAGCAAAAGGATAACAAAATGAGCTTCTCATTTTCAGAAAAAAGACGACAGACTATTTTCTCTCACAGAAGACTCCATGAAGTTTTTTTTAATCTTTCATTAATGCAATCGCATGAACCCAAATGTAAACCGGTTTTCTTGGAAGGAGATGCAAGACTACTTGAATTTTTAGGACGAGGGAAAAGAAAACGGTTTCCAAAGGTTTCGATGGGATCCCAAAAATTTCGGATTTTTGGGATTTTTTAAGGTTTCGATGGGACCCCAGACAATCGGGTCTCGTAGCGGTCCAGGGGTAATCATCGGAGAAGACGACGTTCAAATACGGATTCAGCATGTGAGTTTACCCCTATAGCCTGCGTCATGTCTACTTTGACGAAAGTTCCTGCCTTACTTCTGCCAAATTTCCGGTTTCAGCCGGATTCCGGGCGAAGTACTTGTCATACAAAAACTGAAGTTCAAAAACAGATTCAGCGTATCTCCATACCATCCATATCTCCATAATCAACTTCACATAAAACTTCAACTCTTACGAAATTTTCCGATTTCAGCAGGATTCGTGGTGAAATGTGTCCAGGTATAAAATGATTACCATAGACGAATTCAGCAGGCCTTCTTACCCGGAAATGGAACACCTGATGAAATTCATATAAAACTTTTACTGTTAACATATTTTCCAATTACAGCCGGATTCCGGGCGATCAAAATAATTTTCATATTCGTATTCAACATGTCTCACTATCCTTAAATCGAACCTCTAATCAACTTCAGATTAATCTTTTATTTTCGACAAACTTTCCGGTTTTCGCCGGATTCCGGCCGATCTACTTATCCGACGAGAAAATCATTTTCAAATTCTGATTAAGCATGTCTCCTTACCCCTACATCGGATGTCTAATCAACTGCAGATATAACTTTTACTTTTAACAAACTTTCCGATTTTAGCCGGATTCCGGGTGAAGTACTTTTCCAGGCCAGAAAATGGTTTTTCATATTCGTGTTCAGCATGTCGTATTACCCCTTAATCAACTATCTCATTAGCTTTTAAAAAATATTTTGTTCGCCCCTTAATTTGAAACCCCTCCCCTAAATATGCAGCTATCGGGCCCATCTACGAACTTGACCTTTCCCTTGACTCGAAGAGTCCTCACACCAAGTTTCATCAAGATATCTCAATCCCTTCGAGAGTTATCATGCTGACAGACGGACGGACGGACGGACAGACGGACAACTTTTGCGATGTCGTAGGTATCCCTCCACTTACGCCTTGGGATCCCAAAAACTGGCTCGTTAAAAAAACAAGAGCTGTGCCCTCATATGGCACTTGTTGTGAGTCGGTGTTTCAAGGAAGTAGATGAGAACGTCATAAAATACCCCCTTCAACCTCCTAGGATCGGACCTAGAAATAGGATATCCAGTTTCACTCGAGTCTCAGCATTCCCGGCATCGCTTCTGATCATATAGAGCAAAAGTCAGGGCACAATATTTCCGGAACTCGTCCCCTCAAACTCCCACTACAACGGCCGAATCTGGTCCAGACACATAAACTTATCAACTAAACTATCTTCTCTTCCCAGCTATCAAGTTTCGCTTTGAGTATTTTTCAGAATATCGTATCTCTACTCTTCAAGTTTCATTCAAATCCCTCCACTCGTTTGACCCCTATGCCTACGAGCCACAAAAGTTTCCGGGACTCCCCCTCCAACTCCCCACACTGTGGACAAATACAACTAGGAAACATAGACGTCGTATCTCTGACATCTACTCTTCTCGTCCTTCAAGTTTGAGTCAAGCCGAAGCATATCTGCAAGTTTCCAGTTTCCGGTTCATCCTCCTCCCACCCTGACAGGATCCGGTCTGAACCATAAAAAACAAAGTAGATCACATAAAATAGGTACTGTCAAAGTTACATCCCATTCGGTCCATTCGTTTGATTTTTGTGCACGTCGCACAGTTTTCATACCCCCCCCCCCCCCCCCCCCCCCCCTCTTCCAACCATCGGCGCATGTGGTTCGGAGACATGTCTTGCCTGTCTAGGTCATTAGTTCTTATCACCCGAAAATTTTGACTCGAATCGGACCGCCCGTCCGCAACCTACAAAAATCAGTAATTTCCGGGATCCCCAAGCGTTTCAAGAAAATTCCGGTGCCCCCTTTGACTCCCCCCACAAGTATCGGATCCGTGTCTGGACTTGACATGGAACATCAGAGACGACACTTCTTTCCACTTACGAAGTTTCATTCAAATCGGACCGACCGTTCAAAAGTTATGAATGCTTCTAGATTCCCGAATTCTCCATCCCTCCACTCCCCCCACGATGGTCAGATCAGGCAAACGACTATTCTCAAGTCAGTTTGTTCGAGTCCTTGACCCGCCAGCCCAGTGTCATCGTCTTAGTACATCAGGAAGTACCACACTCGCGGGATCACCAGAATTCCGGAACCCCCCCCCCCCACAACTCCCCCAACAGTGTCCGAATCCGGATCGGATTTGTTAATGATGTGTCTAGTGTTTGCTTGGTGGCTTCCCACCAAGTCTCACCAAAATCTCTCCACTCATAGCGTTTCCAAGATAAATATTCTTTGAGCCCAAGCTGAACTTTGAAACATATATTCAAACAATGTTTACAACGGATATAGTCAGCTACGATTCTGATGAAGAATCCTGATGAAGTATCGTAGTCGACTTATATCCGTTGTAAAGATTGCTTGAATACATGTTTCCCAAGATTTCCGGTTGCCCCCTCCAGCTCCCCCCAAAAGTCACCGGGTCCGGTCCGGATTTTAAGTTGGTTAAGTTGGTCGTCAAAACAGCAACTGATCGTAACTATTTATTTTGCTTACCACGCTCGGGAGCGTTGTAATTCCTTGAACACGTGATCAGGGTTCGGTGCTCCCAGTTCGGGATTCCTGCCCGGATTTTCCCCACTATCATCACTTCCATATCAAAAAGTTTAGATTTTTTCAATTTGATGATGGACGTGCAGGAAATCCAGCCGAAATCCTGATCGCGTGTTCGCACTAGGAGCGTGGTACTTCGATCTCTGCGAGGTTCGTTTCATCCTTGACGCCAACCCGATGAAAAATTTGTAGCCTGCGTAGTAGTACGGAAGTAGTACGAAAACGTTGCATGTAATACTATGTAATAGCAAAGAATACTATCATTTAATATGCCTCAGACTGGCACAATCCATATGTAGTAGTATCTAATAACATCCTGTCTTGTCATAGTAGTATCCAGTCTTGCTAATAGTAGCATATAGTAGTATGCAGTAACATGGTAGACTTTAAGTAGAAGCATCGTTAGTACTGCATGCTACTTTTTCGTACTACTTCTTAGTACTATTTGAGATACATTTTCCATCGGGAATGAGCCTTGAGGTCATGCGCGGTTAATACCGTAAGTAGGGTGGAAAGTGACCGAAACAATCTACTGACCTGAATTTGGTAAAAATCCGGGACCAGTCTTCGTTGGCTTAGAGTTTCTCAGGAATCCTTGAAACCTATTCGGTGACGTATTACTGGCAACGGGTGGCCCAAGTTTACTTCTGACCTGGAAGAAACTGACGTGTCCGTCACCAACTTACTCAGCAGCATAAGGTTCCACTACTTCCTTTCCTCCAGAAACTCTTCTATAATCCCATAAATTAACACACCCTTCACTATTTTTGTAAATATTGTTTTATTGCCGAATAGAGGCTGTTTAAAGGGTCGTTGGTTTCCAGCAATCGAGCGCAATACTCTATGACAGCCTCAATAGGATCATTAATTCACGATTCCGTGTAACGATTTCGAGACCACACTGGCAGCTCAAGCAGGCATTTTGCATTTTTGTAAAAAGTACTTCTAGTAATTCGGAAATATTATAACGGAACCCTAGGTTCCAAGACTTCCTTTCCTCGAAAAAACATGTTTTCCTCTGTCACCCTCCATAGCTTCATCAAACATCACAGCCTTCTCCAGGGAAGCCTTCATCACATACATATTAAATTAGTGAACTCAGGCATTCATTCATGACCAGAGGTTTAGGGAGGAGGGGGGGGGGGGACAAGGTATTTACCGACTGGCTAGTCATTTTTACTGACTGTTCTTGCACATAGAAACAAGTATTATTGAGAAAAAACGACTATGTTGACGAAAAATCGGCTGCTTTTAAGAAAAACTACAGTTTTCATGAAAAATCGATTATTTCTTCAAAAAATCGACTGTTTCCAAGAAAACAAGACCAAAGGTTTCGATGGGATCCCAAAATTCAATATTTGTTCCAGACAATTCGGTATTGTCTTCGCCAGATCTAGTCTTGGCCAGACTCCTTGAACATTTGTACTGTTAAAATTCAGAAATAGATTAAGGCCAAATAGCTAATCATCTGAGAAAACCAAGTCAGATATGGATTCAGTATGTGTGTTTATCCCTATAATTGACTTGACTGTACAATAATTTCTGAAGTACAGTGGATATCCAGTAACAAGTGTAAGAATAGGCTTGTGTGTGCACAAAGGGTATGTATATGTGAAGCAAAAAGTGCTGGCTCGATGTGTTCTTAGTTTTGAAATCGTTCAGCGTAGGCAGAACATATATGATAAGGGAGGTGAGTGTAAAGTGAAGGTGAAGGTTGATGGTGACAGAATAGCTGCTGAAGTGAACTAACACACGTATTCACCTGAAGCTGTGATCAGTGAGGTGTTAAAAGTGAAAGATCAAAACCCGTGCAAATCCTTTTCCAATTATTTCCGCTTCCTGCCGAGGAAGCTGCAGTTAGTTGCCGTTAGTTTTTGGAATCCCAAAACGTAAGTGGCGGGATACCTATGACGTCGCAAAAGTTGTCAGTCTGTGCGCACTATAACTCTCGAAAGGAATGAGATATTTTGATGAAACTTGGTGTGAGGATTCTTTCGGTCAAGAGTATGGTCGAGCTCGTAGAAGGGCTCTGTAGCCCTACACTTAGGGGTGGGGGAGGGGGTATAAGTTAAGGGGCAAATGAAATATGTTGGGATCCCATCGAAACCTTTGGTCTTGTTCTTGATTTTTATCAGAAGTCCCCTTGACAGACTAATATCACGGGAAGTCAATTTAAATGTTTTGCATTCCTATTAAATGTAAAGGATTCAGGGGGTTTTCGCCGGGTTTTTTTTCAAGTACCCGGGGGTTTTGGTTGTTTTTTTGTTGTCACCGGGGCGGGTTTGGTCTGTGGGGGGGGGGGGGGGTTCGCCGGGGGTGTTCTCGCCTAGACCCTGCCACGCTACCACAGTAGGTGGAGAAAGTTAAAGATAGCATGACAGTATGGTAGTTGTTGGGTAGAAGAGTACATTCAACTACTTTCACAACACTATAAATCCATTTCATAATTCGGTGATTAATCAGATTCATTTGGTTCTAATTTGTTACCGAATTTGGTAATGCACCTGATTTTGTTTGGTCCGCATCTGTTACCAGACTTACCACATTCGGTTGTTATAGGTGGTTCTACCAAGAGTTTTATTCCATTCCGAAATTCGGTCGTTATACCGCTCCCGATCTGCTCCTTATTTTTATGGCACTTGAGCTTACTCAGGTGCCATATAGCGATTGTAATTTCTGTCCGTCAGTCGGTCTGTCGGTCTGTCGGTCCCGGTTTTGCTAGTTCGGGCACTTCCAGATAAGCTAGGACGATGAAACTTGGCAGGCATATCAGGAACTGGACCAGATTAAATTAGAAATTATCGCTTCCTCGATCCGACCATCTGGAGGGGAGTGGAGGGAGGGGGAATCCGGAAAAAATAGGAAAAATGAGATATTTTTAGCTTACGAACGGGTGATCGGATCTTAATGAAACTTGATATATGGAAGGACTTCGTGTCTCAGACCCTCGATTTTAAATCCAGACCGGATCCGGTGACACTGGGGGGAGTTGGAGGGGGAAACTGGAAATCTTGGAAAACACTTAGAGTGGAGGGATCCGGATGAAACTTGGTGGAAAGTACAAGCAAAAGTCCTAGATACGTGACTGATATAACCGGAACGGATCCGCTCACTTTGGGGGAGTTGCGGGGGGGGGAGAAGTCCGAATTTGTTGTGATCCCGCCAGTTCCGTGCTTCCTGATGTGCTGGGACGATGGAAATTTACAGGTATGTCTGGGACCCGACCAAATTAAATAGTAATCGTCAATTCCCCGATTCGACCATCTGGGGGGGGGGGGAGTGGAGGGAGGGTGAAGCCAAAATTTGAGGTATTTTTAGCTTGCGAACGGGTGATCAGATCTTCATGAAAATTGATGTTTAGGATGACCTCGTGTTCAGACATCTCACTTTAAATCCGGGCCGGATCCGATGACACTGGGGGGAGTTGGAGGAGGGAACCGGAAATTTTGAGAAACGCTTAAAGTGGAGGGATCGGGATGAAACTTGGTGGGAAAAATAAGCACAGGTCCTAGACACGTCATTGACATAACCGGACCGGATCAGGGCACTATGGGGGAGTTGGGGTGGGGGTCCGGATTTCTAGCGATCCCGCGAGTTCGGCATACTTCCTGATGTCCTAGGGCGATGAAACTTGGCTGGTATGTCAGGGATCCGAACAGATTGACTTGAGAACAGCCGTTTCCCCGACCCGACCATCGTGGGGGGAGTGGGTGGATGGGGAGTCCGGAATCTAGTGGCGTGCATAACTTTTGAAGGGGTGATCGGATTTGAATGAAACTTGTCTGGTGAGCTATCGCCTCGGACGTTAAGTGTCACGTCCGGGTCGGGTCCGATACCTATGGGGATGGGGGTGGAAAACTCAAGAAACTCTAAAAGCAGAGGGATTGGGACGAAACTTAAGGGAAGGAACAAGTATTAGGCCTAGATGAAATTGACGGAGCCAGATGGTTTCGGGGCTCTGTGGGGGGAGTTGGAGGGGGTTTCCTGGAATTCCGGTAGTCGTGAGTTAGAATAGTTCCAGATGTAAAACGACAACGAAACTTTGCAGGCATAATAGCGACCCGAATTATCTTGACTTAAGAACCTGACACAACATACCCCCGGAAACTTCCGTTCCTAGATCCGAGCCTTTTTTGGGGAGCAAGAGAAGAGAAATATGCAAATTGAATTCTATAAATTGCGAACGAGTGGTCTGATTCGAGTGAAACTTTATGGGTGATACGAATCGATGGCCTCGACATGTAAAACATGCGTTCGAACCATATGCGACCACGATTAGGGGAATTGGGGGTGGGTGGACTTTCGACATGCACAAAAACCAAATGGATGGACCGAATGAGATGCAAATTCGACAATGCCGAGTATATGCGGCCTACATTTGTTATTTGGCGTCTCGGCCGGATTCGGCCAAGGTAGGAGGGTACTGGAAACTTGCAGATGGGCTATGCTCCAATTTCAGTAAAACTTGATGGACAGGAACAGGGAATTAAGAGATTGGGCCCGAACCGGCTCCGACATCGTTGGTGGGAGGGGGGGGGGGTACCGGAACTTTCCAAAAATGCTCAGATTCGAGTGAAACTTGATAGATGGTATAAAAGAAGATGCTTTAGGTGGTCGATTTTTTTTATTCCGAACCAGATTCGGCCACGGTAGGTGGAGATAGAGTGAGTACCGGAAATCCTGTAGCACGTCTAGGGATCAAACAAATGGATTTATTGGGATGAAAGTTTGAACAGTCATGTGCATTTGCTACGGACAATCTAGACGATGCCGGAACAGCTCAGAAATGAGTGAAACTAAATATCCTATTTCTATTTCCGAACCGCATTTTTGGATGGCGGGTGTATTTTGTGACGTTCTCATCTACTTTCTTGTACATCCTACTCGTACAAGTGCCATATGAGCTCGTAGCTCTTGTTTTAGTTAGTTTTTCGTTAGTACAAATTCATTATTTGCTTCAACCCAGTTACTGAGCTTGGTAATTCAAGTGGCATGTATTTAGCTCATCTTCTTTGCCAATTAACGGTAGCTTCAGCTGGTTTCCTTTCATTACTTAACCTATACTTCTAATGACTGCAGAACTTCAGGAATAAGCACGTCTCTTGACGTGAAAACTAGCCTATTTTTGTTTGCTGTAAATTAAGAATAAATGTACTTTACATCTAGCCTACTTCACCCTGGATGGATCCTTTTTTCACCAGGCAGCTCTATGGTTTAATAGGTAGCCTTGGGATCGCAAAAGGCACTTTGATCATGAGAGTTTCCAAAATTTCGCATGCGGCACATTTAGCAGTCTTCACTATTTAGAAGAAGGGTAGGTCACTTAGTTGGCGTTTGAGGCTTGGAATTTGTGGGGGCTTGAACCACGTTAAAAGCTATAATTTGCCAGAAAAAGGGCGGATTAAAAATATTCGATACTCGTGTCCAGACTACTGCGGTGTAAATATTTGTCTCAAGATAACTGTCCGTGTAAAAAAAAATATCTTTAACGCCGAATTATCCCAAGCTCTTAAGTAATCATTCCCTGATTAATTTTCTCCTGAATAATTTATACCGTATTGTATGTTGACAACAGTTGCGTTTTTGCAGATACCATGGTATCTGACACGTACGGTTTAAAGTTTATAACTGCAAAGTCATAACTGCATTTACTCGGTGTCTGGCCAGTTGCCGAGGTATCTAAAAAAAACTGTTATACAAGTGCAAGTGTTTTTGTCAAATTGGTGGGAAAGAAGTGTGGCTTTAGTTTTGTCAGTGGATAGAAGTATTTCTTTTGTGGTTGTTCTAAAAGCGCAAACTCGGCTCAAAACAACCGTAGTATCAGCTACCATGGTATCTGAAAGCACGCAACTATTAATACCAACACAAGCTCAAAGCAATTAAAGTATAGCTGAAGGCTTAAATTATTACGTTTCGCTTCTGTATTCATGCCCTGCTTTATCTCCAGCCCAGACAGTGTTTTCGGTAACTGCCCAATCTTTGCCGTATTACAGCTTTATCAGCCAGTTGACACGTCACCTGTCACCATATGTCACTGGTGTACGAGACGTCACGTGTGAGCCGTTTCGGTATCTGTCTCAAAGACACGGACAGACAGACAGATAACTATGCCCACAGCAGTGCGAAGGACAGACACATCTTGATGACTAACTTTTCTTGCCAACGAAAAATCCCCGTGTGTCCAACGAAGAGCCAGAGGTCGGGCGGTCGGGCGTTCTGTCCCACGATTGCGAGTTAGGTTACTTCCAGATGTGCTAGGACGACGAAACTTGGCAGGCATATCAGGACCCGACCAAACTAACATGTAAATAATCAGTTTCCCGATCCGACCGTCTAGGGGGGGGGGGGTAGTAGAGGGAGGGGTAATCCCGAAACTTTAGTCGTGAGTAATGTTACGTTTACAAGTAGTGAACTGAAAGACAAAAATGCTCATCGGACTGTGCTCATCCGGAACCGGCATGCTCTTATTGGCTGTAACCACAAAACTGGTAGCTTACGACACATAACGATCGGTTCCAACGGCTTGCGATTGCCAGTGGATGACCCACTTCACTTTAGTTGGTTCGTTTGTTGGTTTGGGTGACGTTTCTTGCTCTTACCAAAGTTTACTGGCGTGTCTAGGATTTGATCATGGAGAGTTTTATAAAGAGTTGACTCAAGCAACTCCAAACTCCAATAATACTCTTTAATACTCAAACAAATCCTCAAAACTGATTCGAATCCTCTGTAAACCAATCAAACAAGAGCGCAATAGCTCAAACGTTTTAAAGTAAAATCTTTATCACATCTTATATACAAACAGCGTTAGAAGCAAGACATTTCACATCTCCAATAACCAAATAAGTATTGAAATAACCGAATTTGAAATCATCCCACTAAATTTCAACACTGAATGTCTAGCCAGCCAATCCGACCATTTAAACCTCTTTTCAGTTAGCAAGGCAGTAGCAAGTGCAACAAACCAAGTCGTAGCAGCGTAATACCCCCTTCGTCACAACTTCATTAAGAACGGCATGTCATCGATTAAGTGACACAACCGTCCAGTTTCCAACTTTTCATCAAGGATTGAAGCATCTATAGCAACATATATTCACAAGTATACAAGAGTTGATCTTGAGATATGTCATACTTAACTGATAACTCATGGGGAATCTGGGCCCAGCTGCCCATGAACGGGAGGGGGGAGGGGGGGGGGCACTTAGAGATTGATTTCAATCAAGGGTCAAAACCATGGGCCATTTGGGCCCACTTGCCCATGAACGTGGAGAGTGGGAGGGTGGTTCAATTCCACATATATATTCCAAACCCCAAGATATAAAAGCACAAGGAATTTCATCGCCCTATCTCCATTTATTGTCAAGTAAAAAACATAGGCAAAATGGGCAATCGGTGCCCAATTGCCCCTGAACCAAGTGGGACTGGGGCTTGGGACCCAAAAAAAGCAAAAAAGGACCCTTATGCTCACAGGCCTACCCAGTTTCAACTAGATACCTGTTGATCCCTGTCACGGGTCACAAACTTTACTCTTTGGCAATCTGGGCCCAGTTGCCCATGAACGTGTTGGGTGGGGTAGGTGCAACTTTAAAAGTGACTTCCCAGCCCTAGGATCTTAAAGTACAAGGAATTTCATCCTCGTCCAGCTCTGGTCAAGTTATGAACATTATTCACTGGGCAATCTGGGCCATATGACCCTGAACCGGGTAGGTATGGAGGATGGGACCCTCAAAAGGCACAACTAGACCCCAATACCCACAAGTCTACCGAGTTTGAACTTGGTACCTGTACTATGGTTCACGAGCTACGAGCTTAAAAACAAACGGTGAAAACCGAAAGCTGAAAGCTGCTACAGCACTCGCAAGAGTGGATTGTTTATACATGAACATTACACTAAAAACGTTTTCTGCGGCCAGCTACGACGACGTTTTTGGCTCTTCGCTAGGCGTAAGGCGGTTCTTCGTCGGCACAGTTAGTCATAAAGAGTATGTAACAGACATTAGAACTCGCAAGCTAATTATAACTCCAGAAATCGAGCAGCGAAAATGTCATTTTCCATTCCATAGACAAGCAATTTGATCAAAGTCTGCCCACGACTTCTGAGGAACTAATAAAAGTGTGAGAGGTGGAAAGATTGCTATCGATGGAAGGGAAAAGATGTTTTTCCAAAAAGATCGAATTTGATCTGAAGCGCGTAATGAAAACATAAAAGCGTTTAACCTGACATTGTCGCCGAAGAGGGAGGCGGAGATCGACAAGCAGCCCGACTAACTCTTAAAGCACCGATCCCAGTGTTTCATGCCCGAACTTCTTATCAGCATCCGTTGTGCCTTCCGTCAATTAAATTCTTTTTTTCTTTTTTTTTCTTACCTGGAATCTCATCAGTCTTTCCTGTTGACGTACACATTTTTTTAGCAAACTGGTTTTTCCAGATCAGGAATCGAAACCTGGAGAAGCAAGTGACGTCAGAACACCCGTTTTTATTCTGAAAGCTATTTACTTAAATTGACAATTTAACTTTATAGGGTTTTTAACAAAAAGGAAACAAGTGCAAAACAATCAACACATCACAATTTTTTTTAAATAAACTGAAAAAATATTTGTTAGGCTAAGGTTCATAGTTTTTTTCTTCTTCTTTTTTTCTATTTTCTTATTATTTTTCTTTTTCTCATTATTATTATTAAATGAGTTAATGAGAGATTGGTTATTACTTTTTATTTTAGTGCTTTTTTCGTTATGTTTTGTTTTTAGTTAATTATTAGTTAGGAAATGCGTTTTATGTACCCACCCAATTGCAACTGCTTTTTTGTATCTTTCGTGGGTCGGGTACTGGCATCATAGTTAAATGTATTTGGTCGTAAAAATAAACTGAACTGAACTGAAATCAGACCGTTCAAGTCACCAATTTTAAAACAAACACCATAGCCAGCTTCGCCAACATATTTTTTTGCGAGGTAAACGAGGTTCAAGATTTTAATTACACTTCTGTATAAAATGATAATAAATAGAGAGTAAATCCGGGTACACAAGGTCGATTGACAAAACCCGGTGACAGACCCCGAAACAGAAACAGTAAATGTTATGATCAGCTGCGTATTGTACAACTAATGCCAGTAATTATGACCTGATAATTTTTTGTCTGAAAATCCCTCCAAAAAACCACACTAATGAATGAATGAATGTATTCCTAAAAAAGCCCTTTGGGCCATAGCGGGACAAAATATAATATAAATAAGCACTCCAACGGCAACAATCAACTCATAATTATGATAACTAAATAAATATCAAACAAACTAATACCTATCCCTACCACAACATCAATCTACAATAAAGTAGGATCGACTATAGCCCTTTATCTGGTTTACCAGGAAATGTTTTTTTTTTATATCGTGCAAAACGGATACGTCAGCTGAATTTTATTGGAGCTATATTTCGGCCCTTCTTGGCAAAGGTCCTCTTCAGGCTCAAAACTGCTCAAGTTGGAAAAACGAACTTGTGGGAAACACTTAATGCTTCTTTTGTGTAGACCAGCGGCCTTACGGGAAGATTCACTGAAAGCCACATGTAAATCAAGTGAAAGATACAAATGATTTCCTATGTGCTTTAAATATTCCAAGAACAGAAAAGAGATGCAAACTACAAATGTGCACGCCGCCTTCTCCGGTATTGCCCGGCATTAGTTGCGTTTTTGATTGCCGTTCCTGATCTCAGTTCTTCTTATTTCTCGTTTTCGATCACCTTCCGAGTTCGCAGTTTGCTTATTTGTCGTTTTTGCTAAAACGACGAACTGTGACACAGACGCAGTCCCCGGTCCGAGTTCGCCTGTCATGAATAAGTTAGACCAACAAAATCGAAAGTAATTGAAAGAGTGTTTGGAAATGGATGATTACAACTTGTATATTTTGACTACAAGAATGGCCTTTACACTGTCAAATGTAACTACCCTTTACTGACTTATTTAGACGATTTTATGAACGATTTGCCGGCATGCATATTTTCCGTTTTTATTCACCTGCGTCTTCAAACGGCGAAGGCGTCAGGCGTCAGCCGAACTGAGTGTAAAAACAGAAATTAAGCTGCAACGCACAGGAGAACTTGCACAGGCGATCATTGACGTGTATATTGCGTCATAATTATTTCTGTAGAGCCTACTTCTGTAGAAGCCAATGACCTATTTGCTGCGTTATATTATTGATATTATTATTATAATATTGACATCATAGTTGGATGACAGCTCGACGATTGATGTTAGCTTTCGCGGTGTTAACCAATGTCATATCCTGTGTAAGTAAGGATGTAATTAAGCAAATAATTCATTTATAATCCGCCATTTTGAAAAAGGAGTAAATGAAAGAAAACAAATAAAAAATAAAGACACAGAAAATGGCACTAATTTTGAAATCTTCGCCAGGAAGCAGTGGAGAAGGTCGTGCGATGGTTGGGCTCTGTTGCCAATGATTTCTTATAGCGACGCAATCAGGTGTGCTTTAATACCGTGGCAAATTTTGGATGCTCAAATAAGTTACAGTCTGTTACAAATTGTACACAATACATGAAGGTAGCCATTGGGACCTGCCAAGATAACTTTTCTACAATATAGGAATACTGGGCAATAACATACACCAGAACGACTCCCAATGTAAAGCTTACTAGGCGGTTTTTGAAGTTCACAGCTGAAAGTACTACAAACCATATAAGCTATGTAATAAACTACAAAACAGAACAGTTAAAAAATAGGACTCACGTCACGGCCAAATCCTGCTATGTCCCTCTTGACGTCCTTCAGGTCACCGCCGATTCTTCTCGTTACATCCCTTACTGTGTCCATTTTTTGTCTTTCTGCAAACTGTGAAATTCTTAACTTTGAAAAATAAACTCACACTTTCTGGCACTCAAAAACCGTAGAGAAAGCTCCTTACTTGCAACACTATTACTACAAGTCTACTGGCTATGTCCGCTCTGCTATCCCGGATGATTTTACATCAAAACCGGACAGTTTTTGTCCCTCTATCCGTCCTGGAAATAGTAGCCTAGATCTCTTGGATCCACCTGTTGATGCTTCAGATCCACAGTCACGAATGCCGAAGAAAGATAAAGTGAATTTCCGAACGAACCGAGATGCGCGACTCTAATTAACTTCAGGTAACTGATTTTAATTACTACTTCAGGCTAGGTTAGAATACCATTGGAGTAAAGTGTGACAAAACTAGGAATAGCAGCAATTTATTTGTTTCGTTTTCGGCTCAAAAGGGCGTACTATTGACCTTCCTTCGAGTTCGACTATGTCCAACCTTGGGCACCGAACGAAGTGTACCCCCCCCCCCCAGAAGAAAGTCTACAAGGTGGAAATATTATATATCCTCTAAATACAGTTCTTTACGGAAGTTACAATCTTCTCGCTATCCGGTTTGGTAGGATTGACTACTGCCCTCTATTTGTACAGGTGTGTGCGCCTACCCAGAGGCACCTTACAACAGAACCCTTGGGGCAAAATAAGGCGATCAATCAATCAGATCAATTTAAAAAAAAACCACTTCGGGTGCAGACGATAATTGTTTTTCGTCAGTAAAAATAAATTAAATATAAATACAAATGTAGAATCACAATTTCATCATCCCGACAGTCACGCACAACTCGCATCCAATAATTAATAATTGAAACCTTACTGTTAATATCGTTCGTTGCTGAACTACATAGTACGTCACCATTTTACCGGCTTGCTTTCCCTCACCCGTCGTACTCCTTATACATTAGAAGCCGTTTGTCTCCGTCTCATCAGGGACCCATAAATTTCCTGTAATGACTCGCCATATAAGGCTTGTCAATAGGAGATTTCTGATGCGCTCTTGACCGAGCGTCAGATAGTTCGAGAAATACCCACGGGGATAAAATACCTGACTATCCAGATAGACAAAATTTTTCGAAGCTGTTGTGCTGAACTAGGAATATTTCTCTGTAATGGAAGAGTATCCGGGATCTTTTGTCCTAGCTTAGGTACCTGGTGGCATACTGGCAATTTTGTCTATCTGAGCAAGAACGCCGATTCGACCCAAGTGGAATTTTTGGAAACTAGGTGAGGCTCGGGCAACATAGCAACATAGAAGAAGCACAGGAAATGACAAGCCCCCTGAATGGCGAGTCATTATAGGAAATTTATGGGTCCCTGGTCTCACCAAGAATTATGGACAAAATTTTGTATTCGAAATCTTTTCTGCTATTTTTCTATTTATAATTCCAGTACTATTCTGACTAAACATTTGGAACTTGTTATGATAACATTTCCTACTGAAGCTAAATGTGCAGTAAATGCTATCTTCTTTACAGTGACGATTCCGTAACGTACAATCGAGGCACGAACCTAGGTGGTGATCCAGATCCTGAAAAAGAAAACGGGGGGGGGGGGGGGGAATGAACACACGATGAACTCTGTGTGTTCATTTCCCATTCCCGCTAGCTAATCAGGTTTGTTTTCTCTTCCTTGTTAGATCAATGGGGCTGAGCTAAAGGGCTTGTATCCCTACTGATTGATTTATATTGTTATCAATTATTTTAAATTAAAGAACCTGAACCGTCGATGCCAGCTGTAGAATTCGCGCCAGCGGTACATTGCGAACTCGAGACCATTACCCCCCCCCCCAAAGAAGGAGATGATCTACTCAGACTCTATGTCTGCCCTCTAGTTGTTATTCGCCCTTCATGCGAAACTGAAGACAGCGATATATCGATGTTCCGATTTTTTCAGATTCGATATAGATATTTCGATTATCGAAAACCCATATTTGAAACTGTTCATATTGCTACCCTTTTCATGGAAAAAAAAACTTAACAAGAAAGAAACCGAACTACAAGAACAAAATCAAACATTTCACATTAAGAAAGAGTAGCATTTCCACGTTAACTCTTGCCTATCTGTTTCTCCTCCCTAATCGAAATCAAGTTTGAAATCATTATTCGTTCTTCTATTCTGAAAATCCCGAATAATACATCTGTTACACACCGCAAGGCAAATACTGAAAATATCGATACTTGAAAAGTCAATATCGAAATATGGATATTTCAACATTATCAATATTTCAATTATCGTATCGAATATCGCCCAACACTATCTACAGGCCACCTGACGAATGAATTCTACAATAAGGGTTGTTCCTGACTCTTGTATAAGAATCCTCAGCTTCTTTAGGATATGGGAGAACGACGTGGCTGACAAATCGGCTAAGGAGGCGACAATAGCCCGTCAAGCAGGTAATCACCCAACAGCTTTTCGAGACGTTTCCTCCATTAGTTCCCAGAGCCATTCGGCAACCAAATCTCACCCAGAAATTCCCCATTCCGAGGGAAGATTGAAGTACAGCCTTACAGCGCTAAATCACTCAGCCTTCTACTATAAGATTCCCACCGCTGATGGCCAACCCCCGGCCTCCCCCTATTCCAGGGCAGTTAACGTCAAATAAATCTGAATCCAAGTCGTATGATTTTCAAGAAGTTCCACCTCAATTTTTCGACTGGATCCAGTCGGAACCCTATACCCCTCCCACAGCTGAAGCCTCCAACTTCAAAGCAATCATCAACTTTTTCAGGGCAACAAACCTGCAGCTTGAGACTGTCTAAGTAAGCCAGACCATATTATCGCCCAGTCGTGAAGAGGCGAAGTGGACAACTCATCATCCGACGCCGTTCAGAAAGAAGAGATGAAATAGCCCAGGAAAATCAAGAATAATAAGGAGATAATTGGAAACTCGCATGTTCTCTCGCATTCTGAGCACAATTTTTCCCGGTTTTGATTTACCGTGGGTGGAGCTTCGGTGAAACTAGACCGCGGCCTCTAACATTAGTGATGCTACCTCTGTTGCAAATTACGAAAAGTGCAAGATTTTCATTTCAAGAAAAGTCGAAACTTCCCATATTGATAAACGTTCCGATAATTTAAGTCTGAAACACGCCGGCGATTCTAGGAAGAACAAGATACGTCACACAAAAAAATCATCAGAAATGACTCAAATCCTACGTGAACCAATCAACAAAATTTGTTGCAGTGACGATTCTGTTTTTTCTCTAGGCCCACGGCGGTTCTTCATGGGTCATTAAGAGTTAAGAAGAACAGCCCTGGGAAATGTAGGTACTCTGTGATCGATACAGGCAGCGGCTAGGCTCCAACCCCAGTAAACCAAACACGGACAAATTGTAGTCAGCCCACAAACCAATGAGAAAAAAAATGAAAAAATCATCACACCACCAGCGACTCAACAGGAGCACCTTTGTCGCAGGACAATGAGATTTAAGATAGGGTTTAGGGTATGTCCGTTCTGTCCTTATTTGTTCGTAGCAAAGGAAAAATGTCTTGTTTATAGTAAAGAAAATATAATTTTTTGAGTGGCGTTTCTAATTCATTCGTTTTCTTTGTCTCGTAAGCCACTAAATGAAAGTTGCGAGCAAATTGTCCTTTAAGAGAGCTTCAAAATACGCAGTTCCCAATTCAAATCGACTCCTACCGTGACAGCAGCAACTTTCTCCTTCCACGACAATGACATAACAATTAAAAGAATTCCATGTAAATTCACTTCCTTCAAGTTACCGCTTGCTAGTTTCTAACCCCTTTACTCACCATGCGGATGCGGTTCTGCGACGCCAGGATTCTTTTTAAACGAGCATAGAGAGCCATCCCCGAATGCTACTGATGTACTATGAAAATATCTGAACGAAATAAGCTCATCCTTACAAATGTTGTCTGTGTCTCTTTCATTTTTATTTCTCTTCTTGCTTAACATTGGTTCAGGAGTCAGGACAGTAATATGCCATGCCTGGACTCTTTGCTTGTATGGATAGTAATCCACAGGAGAGGATAGCTTCTGTTTGTTTAAAATTGATCCTGAACGCCCAGAGGCGTTACTAGCCAAAATGTGTGTGTGTCTGTGTGTGGGAGGGAGGGGGGGGGGTGCAAGGTATTTACCGACTTGGCTGCTCATTTTTACCGACTGTTTTTGAGAAGAAACGACTGTGTTACGAAAAGTCGGCCCCCTCTCCCCTAGTCGTGACGCCCCTGGCTGAAGCTCGGATTTGTTCTGGTGCGTCCAGGTTTTAATACGGACTTTAAGGTGCAGGTCGTTGCCTAGGCACCTAATCCCGACTTCTGCGGGGGCCCGAACAGATACGTAGACGATGACAGTCGTCGTAAATATGTCTCCTAGTCAACGGCTTTGTGAACCGAATCCCCCCCCCCCCTCCTTTATAAGACAGGATCAAGCCGGAGAGTTTTTAGCAGCTGCTGGGACACCCCCACCCCCAAGAAAAAAAAAAATCAATGCAGGAAGGGAGGGAGGTGAACTGAAGCAGCTGTGAGAGACTTTACCCGCTTCTTCGTTATCGATTCTAAGGTTGTAGCCTAAGGTTATAGCCTACCGATGACATATGAGGCATTCCTTGCTCATGATCATTTGTCATTGCTCAAATTCATTATCTCTCATTCCCATTATTCTTGTAGCATTACCTGTTCACGACCTTGTTTTTATGGCACTTGCAGCCTCTAGGTCAAATGCCATATACCGATCACAATTCCGTCAGTCGGTCTGTCTGTCGGTCGGCAAGTATCTGCTGTAGATAAATCGTTTAGACAATTTTACTGGATCCGGACACTTAGAGTGGTGGAGGGGGTTTCCCGGAATTCCGGTGATGAGGGTTTTGGGATCTTCACGACGAGACTTGGCAGATATCCGGGACCCGATCAAACTGACCTAAAAATAAAAATTTCGTCGATCTGATAATCGTGGGGGGAGTGGAGGGAGGGGAATCAGGAATACTGAATCATGCATAACTTTGGAACGGGTGATCGGATTCGAGTGAAGTTTAAGAATGAATAGAGGACATTTCTCTGGTGATCTTTTTCATATCCGGACCGGATCCGACAACTATTTGGGGGGGGGGGGATACGCGACCCGCTTAGAATGGAGAGATCAGGATGGAACTTTGTGGGAAGAACAAAGAGATGCTCTGGGTAAATCATTGATTGAACCGGATTGGCTCCGGGCACTTTGGGGGGGAGTAGGGGGGGAGACCGGAAATCTCGAGAAACGGTTGGAATGGAGGGATTGGAGTGAAACTTGCTGGGAAGAACAAACATCTGCTCCATGTAAATCTCTTACACCATTGGACTGGATCCAGATACTTGGGTGGGGGGGGGGAGCGGTTTCCTGGATTTCCGGTTTTGGGGGATTTTCACGACGAAACTTGGCAGGCATATCAGGGACCCGGTCAAACTGACTTGGAAATAAAAAAAAATCCTCGATATGATAATTTTAGGGGGAGTGGTGGAAGGGGAATCCGGAATATTGAGTCATGCGTAGCTTTGGAACGGGTGATCGGATTCGAGTGAAATTTAATAACTGAACAGAGGACATTTCCCTCTGATGATCTTTTTCATTTCCGGAACGAATCCGACAACTATTGGGAGGAGGGGCGAAAAATACTTCACCCGCTTAGACTGGTGTGATCGAGATCGAACTTTGTGGGAATAACAAACTGATGCTCTGGATAAATCATTTACAGAACCGGATTGGCTCCGGGTATTGTGTGTGGAGCTGGAGGGGGGGGGGGTAAGGGATTCCGGTGATCGCGAGTTAAGGTACTTCCAGATGTACTAGGAAGATGAAACTTCGCTGGAATATTAGAGATTCAGCAAGATTTGCTTATAAATCGATACTTCCCAAATCCGATTATTTCTTGAAGTACCAATCTTGACCGCAAAGTAAGAAAAATACTTTAAGCAATATATGCATTTTCATGATGCCCATCAGCCCATTATCATTTTTGCCTCAAGGGTTTTGCTTACAAATGAAGTTCTAGCTCCCTTAGAGTGCGCATCTCAACCGCAAAGTCGAAACTTACTTTTGATCAATCAATACATCTTAACCCTTGTAAGTGCCATATGAGCTTACAGCTCTTGTTAATGCTAGTTGGTTCCGCTAAATAACGTCCAACAGGACCAACCATAAACATCTACGCAGGTGAATAAATTGAAAAACTTTACTTATATATTTTTATTTAGAATAAATGTCTATTTAAAATCAACAAGCAGATTCAGAAATAAATTAGCCGGACTACCAACTATACATTTTACACATTACAACTACCACTTCGACCTCTGGACGGATCCCTTTCCGAGGTTGGGGTCCCTAGGACAGAAGTTCTCGACTGGGCGTGTGGTCAGTGTTGCCGCTTTTCTATGACGGAAAAACCTGTGACATTCTGACGCCTGCGAAAGTTTTACTAAACAAAATTTACTAACTCCGTTTTACTAATCAATAACGAGAAGTCTCGCTTCCCCTTCATAATTATAAACTCGGTTTTGCTTCATTTTTGTAATTACTGGTAAGGAAGCGGCCCCAGAATTCTGGCTCGTTTTGTAGAAGAAGCGAAAATCTGTGACACACCGCAGAATTGCGATCAGTGGCAACACTGCTTGCGGTTGCATTCCCCTCAGACAGAGTCTACTCGTATCATCATCTACTCTGCTGATATCTATCGGGAAGTAAAATCCTTTCCATCCTTCACATACACTTCAAATCTGAAGATATCGCTATTATTTCCAAAACGATAGACGGATCTCAACCATCCCACGCAATTCCCTGAGGGAAGCTAAGCCTATTTTATTCCCGCTACTAAGCAACAAGAGTTAGATTAGATATAGGCGAGGAAACCATACCTGTTCTAACTAATTGGTTTGAAAATATCCTAAAAAATATGTAGATGTAACCAATGAACAGCAATTGTACGCCAGTAGTCCCATATTATAAGTTGTAACAGTGGACATACTTTGGTTATATTCTGCACTCGTCACGTATATGGTTGGCAGTCGATTTAGTTAAATAAATAAATATGGTAAATTTAGTTTTTTCACGACAGCTTACTGCGCCTTAATGCATCGTGAATTTTTGGGTCAGTAAAATTACTTACTTACTTGAGTTAGTTCTATAGGGAAGTTAATGAAATAACCGAAGCAAAAGTACGTGCAATTTGTAGCGGGATCCTTGGTGAAAGTAGACCTTGGTCAATCCCTGTAAATACTCAAAATATAAAAATAAAAATACCATAAATTATTTTTTATATAAATATTATATTATATAATAATATAAATATGCAAACACACATCAAGAAGGTACGTTATGAAAGCGGGACCACGTAATAACGTAATAATAAAAGTTTAAGTTAGTTGCTTTCTCTTTTTATGGCACTTGCGGTCTCTGGCTCAAGTGCCATATACCGATCGCAATTCCGTCCGTCGGTCTGTCGGTTTTTTTGTCACACTTTTTCGAGTTAGGGTACTTCCAGATGTGCTAGGACAATAAAACTTGGCAGGCACATCAGGGACCCGACCAAACTAACCTGGAAACAATCAGTATCCGACCATAAGCGGTGGAGTGGAGGGCGGTGGGAACTTGAAAATTGAGGGCAGTTTGTCCCACTTTTTCTAGTTAGGGTACTTCCAGAAGTGCTAGGACCATGAACCTTGGCAGGCACGTCAAGGACCCGACCAAACAAATATAGAAATAATCAGTTTTCTGATCCGACCATTTCGGGGAGGAGTGGGGGGCGGGGGGGATCCGGGAATTTAGTAGTTTGTAACTTTCGACCGGGTGATCGGATTGGAATGAAACTTAATAACTGAATAGATTATATATCTCTGATGTCCTGTTCAAAGTCTTGACCGGATTCGATAGCTAGGGGGAGTCGGGGGGGGGGGGAGACCGGCAATTTCAAGAAAGTGTTAGAATGGAGGGATCGGAGTAAAACTTGCTGGAAGAACAAGCATCTGCTCTAGATAAATCGTTTTGACAGTTGTACTGGATCTGGAGGGTCCCAGAATTTCGGTGTTGGTGGTTTTCGATTTGCTGAGGCATCTGCGGTCGAGATACTGCGCAGTCGCAAGAATCTGAAGGGTTCCCGAATCTATGTGAACGAGGCTTTGACCAAGGAAAGGCAAGAAATTTACAAGCTTGCGCGCAATAAATTTGATTCGAAAAATGTATGGACTTTGCGAGGTGTGATTTATGTCAAATGCGGTTTCGCAAAACATTCCGTGTAGATCGATTTCTGACGTAATTCAGATACGTAATGTGTAAAATGAGCCCGTGGCTTAAATACAAAAAGTGGTGATTTTGTTTCGTTTTGCTTTCTTTATGGATCGTTTTCAGTCTTTTCTTGATTCCCGTCTGAAACTGGATGTTATTCTAAATACAGCAACTGGCAGTGATAAAGATATGCCTTATGTGAAAAATTTACCCGAGTGTGAATTTTCTTCGGATGGCATTCTAGCTGATAATTCTAACAAGTGTAAATTTCCGATCCGATCGCTACATGTGAATGCGCAAGGGTTGCAAAGTGCATTCAATGAACTTAAGCTCTTGCTTACATCTAGTCCTAAGGACATTGTCGGAGTTTGCGAAACTTTTTTGTCTAGTATACTAATACACCTCTTACAATGTTAGATCTGCCTCGGATGAAGTGTATTTCACGTACAAGGTGTCAGAATATGAGAGGAGGGCAAATATTGTATATTCGTGATGACTGGTCTTTTAGAGTTCTTAGTGATTTTTCTGTTTTTGATGAAGGGTTATGTGAAACTATTTTTGTTGAAGTTAGCCCCTTGGGCTGTAACCCATTTATTTTTGGGTCTGTATATAGACCTCCGTCTGGCAATCCTAAAATTTTTTTTGAAGTTTTTGAACCGCTGTTGAAAAACCTGGAAGCATCTAGGAAATCGGTCATAATCTCTGGTGATTTCAATTTTGATCTGTTGAATCTCGATGTTGGCAATAATAAGGATTTTCTAAGTATGATGTTGTGTTCTAGTCTTCTTCCAAGTATATCTCTGCCAACTCGAGTTACAGCTAATACAGCTACACTATTGGATAACATATTTTATTCTCCTGATTTAGTTCATGCAACAGAATCGTCAGTAATTTTGTCTGACATGTCAGATCATTTTCCGGTGAGTGTTCTTCTGGATTTGAAAAATAGTAATAAACAACTTCGTGATTCAACAATGAATAATTCTAAAAAACGATATGAATGGATTGATTATAAAATCCTTCGGCAGTTGACTGAGGATCATGATTGGAGTTCGGTTTATGATTCAGATGACGCTAATGCTGCATTTTCGAATTTTATTGATCAAATGATTCGACTGCGGGATAAGGCTTCCTCGACACGAGTTTTGCATGGAAAATTTGCGCAGAGATTTGACCCGTGGATTTCAGAAGGTATTTTGGTATCACTAAAACATAAAAATAAAAAGTTTAAGAATTATTTAAAACTGCAGACACCTGAGTTTTTTGAAGAATATAGAGTTTACAGGAATAAGCTAAATTCATTTATAAGACATGGGAAGAGAAAATATTATAAAGATAAATTCTTGGAATATAAATCTGATATGAGAAAGACGTGGCAAATGATTAATGAAAAAATACGTCCTCATAGTCGTAAGAGTACTAGTGTTTATTGCCTGGAAATAAATGGAAAAAAATTACTGAGCCTAAAGATATTTTAAACGCTTTTGGAGATTATTTTAGTAATATTGGTTCTAGACTTGCATCGACTATGAGTACGCAGCTGAATTCCCCTTTTATTCCAGTTAATGGGCAACATGCGGAAAGTTCGTTTACTTTTTCTGAGATTGCGCCTCAGGAGATAAAAAAAACTATTGTGAAGCTTAAACAGAGTTTTTCTGCGGATGAATTTGGTTTTTCAGCACAAATTGTTAAACACATAGCGTCGAGCATTTCACCTTTATTGGCACATATTTTCAATCTGTCACTTACACATGGGATTTTTCCTGAGCTACTAAAAAAAGCAAATGTTATAGCATTACCTAAAGCAGGTAGTTCAATTGATCCTTCAGATTATAGAGGTATTTCTCTGCTTTCGGTTTTTAGTAAAATTTTGGAAAAAATTGCAAACAATCAATTACAAAATAATAAGATTTTACACACTTCTCAATATGGTTTTATAAAGGGAAAGTCAACTGAACTGGCAATTCATGAGCTTTTATTGAATATAAATGATTCATTAGATGGTGGTCAACATGCTTTGGCGATTTTTCTTGATGTTGCCAAGGCGTTTGACACCGTAAATCATTCTTTGCTTCTTGCAAAACTTAAGTATTACGGATTTTCAACACAAGCTGTTAATTTTTTTGCATCTTATCTTTCTGGGAGACGACTAGAATGTGTTGATAAATCCCGTGATCTTCGTTCAGATACTTTCCAGATTAACTACGGAGTACCTCAGGGCTCTGTCCTTGGGCCTATTCTATTTCTTCTTTTTATAAATGATTTACCGGAAGTTTTGCCTCTTTGTAAAATTATAATGTTTGCTGATGATGTAGTAATTTTTTCTTCTCACCGGGACCTAGCAGTTCTTTTCCAGAACCTTGAAAGCATGTTACTAGCTGTATCTGATTGGTACCCAAGGAATTTACTAGCTCTTAACGAGAAAAAATGCCAATATATGTTATTTTCGCGTACTGGATCAGTCAGTTCAGATAGCTTCTCTCTTTTGTTAAATGGTCTTGAATTAAAAAGGGTTGATCAGTTTAAATACCTTGGTGTAATTTTAGATGAAAATTTGTCGTTTCATAAACATGTGAAAACACTATTGTTAAAAATTTCCCGAAATATTGGTATGCTCTCACGTCTTCGTTATTTTTTTCCTAAAAATATTCTAAAATCAATTTATTATTCTTTTGTCCACCCATATTTTCTTTATTGTATTTCTGTTTGGGCTTCTACCTTTTCATCTGTATTTAAACCTCTCCAAATACTCCAGAATAAAGCAATGAGGATTCTTTTTAATGTTGAATACAGATCTTCAGTTAGACACATATATGGGACTTCAGGAATATATTCCTTGGATCAACTTCATACAATTTCTATTTCTAATATTTGCCATGATTATCTATACAATAGTTTACCTTGGTATTTTTCCAACTAATTCCCAATTTCATAATTATCCAACCACTCATCGTTCAGATTTTTCGTGCGAATTTCGCCCTACGTCAAGAGCGAGTTTCAGCATCCGTCACACTGGGCCAAAAATCTGGAACTCAATTCCAGTATCAGTGCGAGAATGTAGCAATAAGCGACAGTTTCTAAAATTACTGAAAAAAATTTTTACGACGCGTCGTTGAGCAATTTCTTTTGTTTTTGTTCTCTTTTTATTGATGTTAAAATGTAGTTAGAAGACGGCTTTTTATTTTTATTTTATTTTCGTTGTGCAACATTGTCAGTGCTAAAGTATGCCACCAGGCATGTGCACTGGTCCGTGATTTTTATCTATGTTTGTTGTAATTAAATACTATTACTACTACTACTACTACTTTGGGGATTTTCACTACGAAACTTGGGAGGCATATCAGAGAACCGATCAAACTGACTTGAAAACAAAAATTTCGTCGATCTGATAATCGTGGGGGGAGTGGAGGGAGGGGAATCCAGAATAACTTTGGAATGGGTTATCGGATTCGAGTGAAATTTAATAATTGAACAGAGGACATTTCTCTGGTGATCTTTTTCATATCCGGACCGGATCCGACAACTATTGGGGGGGGGGGGATACGTGACCCATTTAAGCTGGAGAGATTGGGATGGATTTGTGGGAATAAAGAACAGATGCTCTGGATAAATCATTTACGGAACCGGATCATTTTAGATCTGGGGTAATGGTAACACCTAGTAGCTTAATTTTCTCTGCCTTCATTTTTCTCGGTATTTCTTGGGGGGGCGGGGGACGGAAATCTCGAGGAACGGTTAGAATGGATGGATCGGAGTGAAACTTGCTGGGAAGAACAAAAATCTGCCACAGGTAAATCTTTTACACAATTGGGCTGGATCCGGACACTTGAGGGGGGGGGGATAAATATTCTTTGAGCCCAAGCTGACTTTGAAACATTTATTCAAACAATGTTTACAACGGATACGTCAGCTATGATTTTTCATCAGCGATATTTCGGCCCTTCTTGGCAAGGGTCCTCGTCAGGCTGTCAATCTTCTGGTTCAACTTCGGGGAAGGAAACAAACGCGGGCGAGGGGTTTCCAGGAATTCCGTTTTCGGGGGATTTTCACGACGAAACTTGGCAGGCATATCAGGGACCCGGTCAAACTGACTTAGAAATAAAAAAAAAATCCTCGATATGATAATCTTAGGGGGGAGTGGAGGGAAGACAATTCGGAATATTGAGTCATGCGTAATTTTGGAACGGGTGATCGGATTCGAGTGAAATTTAGTATCTGAACAGAGGACATAATTTATCTCTGGTGATCTTGTTCATTTCCGGACCGGATCCGACAACTACTGGAGGGGGTGGGGGGGGGGGGGGGGGTAAAAACTTGACCCGCTTAGACTGGTGTGATCGGGATCGAACTTGTGAGAATAACAAACATATGCTCTAGATAAATGTTTTACAGAACCGGATTGGCTCCGGGTATTGTGGGTGGAGTTGGATGGGAGGGGGGGGGGGGTCTGGGATTCCGGTTATCGCGAGTTAAGATATTTCCAGATGTGCAAGGCTAGAAAAATACTTTTAAGTAAAATATGCATTTTCATGATCGCCATCAGCCCATTATCATTTTTGCCTCAAGGGTTTTGCTTGCAAATGATGTTCTAGCTCCCTTAGAGTGTGCATCTTAACCGCAACGTTGAAACTTACTTTTTATCAAACAATACATCTTAACCCATGCAAGTGCCATATGAGCTTACAGTTCTTGTTTTATTGGGGGGGGGAGGGGAGGAATGGGAGCTCGTATGAGGTGGAGGCGACCCAGGGACAATGGTTGACGACTTTAGGGGGTTAAAAACTCATTTGTAAGCATATACTTGAGGTACAAATGATCATGGGCCCTTGGGGATTATGAAAGTATATTTTTAAATAAGAAACATGTCCTCGTGTCAATTACCAAGTTTTCCAACCGTCCATAAGTTGTGCATGACACAAAACTTTGGTAATCCGGATTCCAATTCCCTCAACTCCCCCCAGAGTTATCGGATCCGGTCCGAGCACACAATACGACATCCGGGCCCCGAGCCCCCTTGAAAAGTTTGTATGGCACTTCCAGCTTCGCTCAAGTGCCATATACCGATCTCTTTTCGGTCGGTCGGTCCACTGTTCTCGAGTTAGGGTACTTCCAGGAGGGCTAGGACGTCGGAAGGGGGGAGCCGGATATCTTGTGGAGCGATTGGGATGCAACTTGGTGGGAAGAGCAAAGACAAGCTCTAGATACATCTGTGACAGAGTCGGCCCGGATTTGAGCACTGTGGCGAGGGGAGTTAGAGGGGGGTCTGGAATTCCGGTGATCGCGAGTTAAGGTACTTCCATCTGTGCTAGGACGATGCTTGGCTTGAACAATAGGACCATATATGCTAGGCGATGGAACTTGGCTTGACATGACGGGCTTAGAAATAGTCAGTTCCAGGACCTGACCATCTTTTGGGGGGAAACGAGGGAGGGGGAATCCGAAATCTTGATGGGCGCATGATGGGTGATCGGATTTGAATGAAACTTGATATTTGGAAAGATCTCGCGTGTCAAATACCCTATTTAAAGTCCGGACCTGATCCGACGAATGTTGGGGGGGGGGAGAATCTGAAATCTTGTGGCACAATTAGAAACTTGGTTGCAAGAACAAGCTCAATCCCTAAATATATCAGTGACAGAACTGGACCGGGTTTGGGCACTTTGTGGGAAGTTGGGGGGGGGGGCGGAATTCGGGTGATCTCGAGTTAAGGTACTTCCAGATGTGCTAGGACTATGAACTTGGCTTAGAAATTGTCATTTCTCAGATCCGACCATCCCTTAAAGTACTAATCCTAACCACAAAGTACAAACAAATAATTTTAATCAAAATATACATTTTCATGATTCCATGAGCCCACGATCGTTTTTTGCCTTAAGGGTTTTGCTCAAAAATAAATTCTTAGTACCCTTAAAGTGCGTATCTTAACCGAAAAGTAAAAAGAGATTTTCAAAACTGAGAGATATTGCGGTGCACGACATAAAGTTTTAAAAACTTGAGAGTTATCACGGTGCACGACGAGTTTTAGTACTTGAGAGAGATGGTGTTGCACGACCAATGCACCAGAAAGTCTTACCAAACGGTACATATTCGTGGTTCCCAAGGACCCATTATCGTTTGCCTCAAAGGTTTTGCTTACAAATTAATTCCTTAAAGTACACACAACAATTTTGAGCAAAATATGCATTTTTGCGATCCCGACGAATTTATCGTCATTTGCGCTTCAAGAACGTTCTTTAAAGATGAATCTCTAGTGTCGTTAAAGTGCACACCATCCTAGAAGCCAAATTAAAAAATAAAACAGTTTTTACGAAAAATACATGCTCGTGGTTTCAAAGGACCCATGATCATTGTTGTCTGAAGGGTTCTGCTTACAAACGGTCACATGAAGGTCACGAATTGACGAACTCCTACTTTCACCCTATGACCCAGCCTTGCAACTGCCATATGAGCTTCCAGCTCTTGTTGCAAATAGGGTTTGGATTTGGCCAGATTAAAATTTAAGTTTAATGTTGGGTTTTCCGTTTAATTTGCAGAATGTGATAAATTTGTAAAATTTCAATAAGTATTATTGCCCTACTAAATATGGAATGGCGTTTGGACCAAAAGGATCGCAGAAGCTGTCTCAGGTCCTAAGACTTGCTGGTGCATTGGTCGTGCAACACCACCTCTCTCTGGTACTAAAACTACTGCTGTCGTGCATCTCAATGACTCTTCAAGTTTTTAAACTTTCTGTCGTGCACCGCAACATCTCTCAGGTTCTGAAAATCTTTGTCGTGCATAGTTCTGAAACTTGCTCTGCGACTCGATCAGAAGATGAGTATTCTGTGACAAATATTTATTTCACGAACACTGTATGGTAGCACCACGCACGGCATAGATTTTCATAACCTGGGAGATATTGCGGTGCACGACAGAAAGTTTTAGAGTCTGAGAGAAAGAGAGATTCAGTCAGGGAAGTTTTAGAGCTTGAGAGATAGGTTCTGCGGTCCGTTTGGCCCAAACGGCGTTCCATAACTAAAAGCTCTATTTTTCATGTTTGTTCGTATCAATACTCTGCAGATGTAGTGACATAAAGTTAGTTTAATCTTGTCACTGACACTGGAACAATCGCAAGCTTCAATTGTTATGTACACTGGCGTCTATGCACACCGATTTCTGGAAACAAAAGACGAAGGCAGATTCTGAATTCAAATTCAAAAGACAAATTCTGGTGATCTTTTGTGTTCGCTTTCCGAAAAGCAAAGCGAGAACCCTCCGAGCGCCGGAACAAATAGGAGAGTGATCGCATCTCGCTTTACAACTTTCAGCTGACTCACCACTTTGCACGTACGGAGTTGATTCTTCCAAAACCAGCGGAGCGCAAGAACAGCCTCGGAAAGCGAAGCGAGTTTTAACCGCTTTCAGACTGACGCGTAGTTGCGATGCGTCGCGCATGCGTTTATCTTGCTTTGCGTACAGGTTGCGTAGCGTGTCTTTCACACCTGCGCGAGAACATGTCACGCTAGATGCGTATTTAGGTTTTCTTTTTTCGGTTTCCTCTGCCAGATTTTCATTTCTTTCATCAATTAGTCAGCTTTTAATCATCATTAGTAGGTTCTTCTTCATCATTAGTAGGTTATTCTCCAGTTTCAGTTCAACCACTTCCTTTTTCACTGAAAAATCTGATGCGTATCGCGTGGACGCAACGCATAAATAGAACTTGGTTCTATTCTTGCGTTTTATTTCTCTGCGCAAGCTCTGCGTTTCGTCGCCGCAACCGTGACGCAAATGTTGCGTAGCATAGCGTGAACGGCTCTACGCGTCAATGTGAGAGCGACTTTAGCCAACTCGCAAGACATATCGCGGATAAACCAGTGGAGCTTTCCAGACCGCTAGAGTCATTGCTTAACTTATGCGTGTAGCGTTCAATCTAAATCTACGAGCACTCCAGTTAGATTTTGGTTGCGGAATCCGCATCAATACGGAGATACCTGCATGCGGTGCGTCAAAGTTTCTGAGCGAAGGAGAAAATTCGTATTCTATTGCGAAAATCAGACTGCATCTTCACGCACCTTAAGGCTCCTTTTACATCTTCTATTTTTAGCTACAAGTCCAATTTCTGTGATAATCAATAAATAAATAAATACTATTTAGCTTAGAGGGACGTTCGAGAGAGGTCACAAACTTATTAAGTAATTTCCTCTTGTAAGAAAGCTCTTCTGATTTCCGTATCCATGACGATCTGAAGAGTTTGGCCGAGAGTTCGTTCAACTTGTTGTTCAAGACTTCAAATTACAATTACGGACTCACTCAGTTAAAATCAAACATCGGGAACTGGTTGCGAGCACATTATTTCAGTGACATTTAAGATTTATAACTGAAAAGGCAGCTTATTTTTACTGCTGAATATATTGAAATATTTTGACTCATCAAAGGAATTTTGTACTTTTTCACCCCGGCTGTAGTAATGACGTTCAGTGTTCGCTGTTTGCACGGCAACCCAAGATTCACCCAGACGCAGGGGAGAGTCCAGACGTTTTTATTCTTCAAATTACAGTTTTGAAGTCTTGGCTTTCGTTTTTATCGTATTTACGCAAGGCCATGATGAGGGATACTCTAAGATCGAGAGCACCATGCCTTTCTGTTTTGTGATACATCACAAAACAGAAAGGCAACGACCTCACCGTTCAGAGACAGACAGAACACTGTAGTGTACTACAGACTTAAGGAGTCAATCCTTCTCAACAAAACGCTCTTCGAGTGGAAACTCAGCTCATCCCCACAATGCAGAAACTGCGGCACGGACGAAGAAACCCTGCAAACACATCCTGTTCCAGTGCGGAAGTACCAGCCCGGTGACGTCGTAACTCAAGGTCCTATGCAACGAACTCAAAATCCATCAGCTCCATCAGCACATCATGCTCCATTAGCGCAATTACCTCAATGATATTCCCGAAGAAAACCGAGTACCAAATCTATAAAGCGCTAGTAACGTCATCCTAGAGAAGAAAATCTACCACTAGTGGCGATTACAGTGGTAATCGGCCCTACCCAAAAGGAAGGCCGAAAGGGACCGGCGCAACGTTGGACCTAGTGGCTCTACAGTTTTGGATTGGAGCTCAATGGAAATATTCTTTTTAGACTCCCCCTTTCTTTAGTTTCTGGCAAGGGTAGCCTACTTATGGCAGACCATGGAGAAGTGTCCAAAGTCGCCCCATGTATAGGGCGACTTCGGACGGTTTATACACGCTAGACTAGTGTTTTGTTCTGGTCTGAGTTAAACAAGAGCTGGAAGCTCATATGGCACTTGCAAGGCTGTTTCAGAGGATGAAATATAAACTTTGCCTTTTCTTGGGTTTGTTCTGATCATCTGTAGCCAGAACCCTTTAGATAAGAATGATCATAGACTTTGAAAGCACGAGAATGTATGGTTTGGTAAAAAGTATTTTGTTTTTGAACTTGACTGTAATGATGCGCACTTCAAAGGTGCTAGAAATGCATTTATAAGCAAAACCCTTGAGGCAAAAACGATAACCGACCCTTGGGGATCAAGTCCGGGGATCAATGCATTAAATGGCATCAAGTCCGCTCTAGAAGCAAAGCGTTCTGCTCTATTTGTCGCCAGACTGGATCTGAACACTGACCCGATTGCACTTGTTGGCTCGCTGTCCCGTAAGCTGAAATGTGCTGCTACGAGCTTACAGTGCGAAAAAATATCAGGGAAGGCCCTTGGTAGTGCTTCTTTTAAGATTACTGTTCCAGCTGTCTACCGTGATACGTTAATGCAATCTGACTTCTGGCCGACTGGGGTAGTCGTGCGGCGCTTTTTTGAAAGTCGTATCGCTGCGTCTGTTTCCCCGAATGCATAATAAACTGAAGTGCATCTCATATAATTGCCGTTCGGTGAAATCTACTCTGCACGATATAAGAACTTTGCTAGCGCGGTGTGATGTTTTGTTTCTACAAGAAATATGGCTTTTCGAGCATGACCTTCCGCTGCTCCAAACTATTCATTCTGAGTTCTGCGGTGCCGGTTGTACCCCAGTTAAGGACGCAGACCTACTTATTGGTCGTCCGTTTGGAGGTGTTGCGGTAATGTGGAAAAAAATACTAGGTGCTGAAGCTAGTTTCGTCGACCTTAATGACGATCGGATGCACGGTTGGCAACTAAAGGTCGGCAGTAGTGTATTTTTATTTATTAATGTTTATATGCCGTCGTTTAATTCTGACCACGAGCCGGAATTTATCGAATGCCTTAATCGGCTCCGAGTTTTTATTGAGTGTCCACAGTATACAGATCTGATCATTCTGGGTGACTGGAACGCTAATGCCAGCGCGCGTGTTTCCTCATCTTATTACGTGGATCTACTTGATTTGGCAAATTCGTATGCGTTAACTATATCGGATGTCCATAATTTGCCTGCAAGCACTTTCACATACGTTAGTGAGTCGCACACAGGTGTAACTTCTTGGCTTGATCACGTTTTAACGTATCAATCTTGTAACGCTTCAGTAGACCATATGAGTGTTCTGTATGAATTTGGTCCTGATCATTTACAGATTGAGTTTCACCTGAACATCCTACATACGCTGCATCCCACCATTCAGTTTGAACCTGAGACCAGCCATATAGATTGGAAATCGGCAAGCCAAGACGATCTTCTGCAATACCTTGTTCTTACTAAACAAGGTCTGGACGAGCTGGATTTTTCAAGTGAAGCAATGGCTTGTCAAGACCCGTGCTGCAGTAATACCGATCACCAAGTTTGTATCAGTAATATGTATCTTGAGTTTATCAATGTATTACTTTTTGCTGCTCGTGCCACTATACCTTGTAAAGCAGCGCACAAGGGCAGGAAAGGTTTTAAGCCTATTCCTGGGTGGAATTTCCATTTGAGTGAACTGTATAAATTGTCTAGGTCTGCTTTTTTAAGTTGGGTTATTGCATTTAAACCGGTTTATGGGCCAGTATTTGCGCTTATGAAATCTACGAGGTTGAATTTTAAGAAAAGACTAAAGTCTTGCAGAAAGAATGAGAGATTATTGAGGGCTGAGAGCCTTGCAAAGTCGTTTTTAAATGTGAAGGATTTTTGGGCTAAGGTCCGTTGTACGTTTAGTTCAAAGAATATTGTTGCGGAATGTTTAGATGGTGTAAGTGGTGATGGGAACATTGCGGAACTGTGGAAAGGGAAATTTGGAGTGCTTTTCAATTCTGTAAGTAGCGATTGCTCGTGGGCTATGGGCCTTGATACTTCAGTTCCTGCTAAGCTTCTTCTTCCTAGCTTGGTAGAAAAACTAATTGGCGATCTTCAAGTAGATAAAGCGGGCGGGCCTGACCAGATATCAGCAAGACATCTTAAGTTCGCAGCGCGGGAGAAAAGTGAAGTACTCGCGTGTCTGTTTAATGCTTTTATTTCCCACGGTTATGTCCCTTCGAAGCTGACTGATGTTGCTTTAGTGCCCATACCGAAAGGGCACGGTTGCGATGTTTCGAAGTCGGAAAACTACAGGCCTATAGCTTTGGCAACGATTATTTCGAAGTT
The DNA here is from genome assembly GCA_023053575.1 of Branchinecta lynchi. Classification (NCBI taxonomy): domain Eukaryota; kingdom Metazoa; phylum Arthropoda; class Branchiopoda; order Anostraca; family Branchinectidae; genus Branchinecta; species Branchinecta lynchi. The sequence goes on along the minus strand of JAKZAP010000007.1, from coordinate 22,027,636 downwards.
GTTCGAAAAGTGTGTTTTGTCTGAAATTGGGCCCAACCTTCGGACAAGTGATTTCCAGTTTGGATTTAAGGCGCTCCATGGAGTTGATTTTGCAATTTCTTTGTTTAAATTTGTAGTTGAGTATTTTTGGTTGTATTCGTCACCGGTTTTTGTTTGCTTCGTTGACTCATCTAAGGCGTTTGACAGAGTTAACCATAGTAAAATGCTGAAGATCCTGGTGAGTAAAGGAGTTCCGCCTCAGTTTATCCGTTTGTTCGCTTTTTCGTTCCGTAATCAGGAGTTCCGTGTGAGGTGGGGGTCTGCATCTAGCAGTTCTTTTCATCTGGTGAATGGCCTAAGGCAAGGAGGAGTCCTTTCTCCTCTTCTCTATGCAGTGTATGTTGATATGTTGTCTCAAAGATTGAAGGAGTCTAATTTAGGCTGTTTCATTGGTGGGACTTGCTTCAACCACTTCCTATTTGCTGACGATCTCGTTGTTCTTTCACCTTCGGTGTTTGGGCTTAATAAACTATTAAGTATTTGTGACACTGTGGCTTCTGAGTTGGATATTATTTTCAACACGAAGAAAACGTTTGCTATGGCACTATTTCCGACCGGATGCTCGCTCCCGCGACATCAGGTTCTGTTATCCGGACGGGTCCTTGAATTTCGTGAATTTCGTTACCTGGGTTTTTGTGTTAATGATAAGTTGAGGGATGACTCCCATCTCCGTGAGCTGACTCACAGATTATGCAAGCGTGGTAATATGCTTATTTGGAAGTTTGGTGACGTTAATCCTGTCATCAAAGTCCGATTGTTTAAGACATTTTGCTACCAGTGTTTTGCGATTTCTTTGTCTTACAGTAGTACAGCGAAATCAATGAAGGTGCTTGAAGCGTGCTACAAACGGATCTTCCGTCGTCTGATCCGCCTCCCACCCCGAGAGAGCATTAGTCAGGCGTTTGTGCTCAATCATTGTCAAACTTTCGACGAGACAGTGAGGAATTCTCGAGCATCGCTTGTTTTAAGGCTACGGCAGTCGAAGAATTGCCTTGTGGCGATGGCTTCACACCCGCTATTCTACTGTCTACCTATTTGGCGACATCTGTCAAGTGTTGATTGATTAGTGTTTTTTGTGTTTAGTATATGGCGAAAGCTGAAATAAAGTTGAATAAATAAATAAATTAATATCTATCGTTTGGTCAAAAGTATATTTTTCAATTTTCGGTTAAGATGCGCACTTTAAGGGAGCTAGAACTTCATTTGTAAGCAAACCCTTGAGGTAAAAGTTATAATCGGCTCATGGGGATCACGAAAATGTATATTTGCTTAAAAGTATTTTTCTTACTTTGCGGTCAAAACTGGTACTTGCAGGAATAGTCGGATCTGAGAAGTGGTGATTTCTAAGCCAATCTTGTCAAATACCTCCAATATTCCAGCTAAGTTGCATCGTCCTAGCACATCTGGAAGTACCTTCACCCGCCATCACCCAGAATTGCGCCCACCCCCCTCCAACTCCCCCCACAGTGCCCGGAGAAAATCTGGTTCTGTAAATGATTTATCTAGAGCATCTTGTTATTCCCACAAAGTCCCATCCCGATCTCTACAGTCTAAGCGATAACGTATTTTCGCTCCCCCCCCCCCCCCCCCCGGGATCCGGTCCGGACATGAAACAGGTCACCAGAGACATGTCCTCTGTTCAATTACTAAATTTCACTGGAATCCGATCATCCGTTCCAAAGTTACGCATGACTAAATATTCCGGATTCCCCCTCCCGCTACTCCCCCCACGAAGATCGGATCGAGGAAATGTGTATGTCCAAGTCAGTTTGATCTCGGTCCCTGACGCCTGCCAAATTTCACCTTCCCAGCACATCCTACATCTGGAAGTACCCTAACTCGAAAAGTTTGACAGACCGACAGAATTGCGATCGGTATATGGCACTTGAGCCAGAGGCTGCAAGTACCATCAAAGCTTGAAAAAAAAGCGATTTCAACTTATGGTAGACTAAAACAAACATAAGATCATCCCCACGGCAACACTTTAGCCAGATATCTATTTTAATCAATATCTTGGGCTACTTCTGACTCGGGCTCATCATCGTTCTCTAACATGGAACTTTCCGATTCGGTGGGGAGACGATAGGGTGGGGACTTCTGACACCGATATTTGTTGAAAAAACATGTTAGGAATGGTAAAAAGGAATTTCCAAGACTTGAATCGGGACATACTACTTTTAGCGTTGGTTTAACCCTTTTTGGGTCCCAAAACGTAAGTGGAGGGATACCTTATGACATCGCAAAAGTTGTCCGTCTGTGAGCAGGATAACTCCCAAATATTTATAAACAGCTAACGAGATAGCCGATCAAGGGGTAATAAGGCATGCTAAACACGAGCATGAAAACCATTTTCTCACCGGACAAGTATTTCGCCCCGAATCTGGCCAAAACCGGAGAGTTTGTTAAAAGTAAAAGTTCTATTTGAAGTTTGTTAGATGTTGGATTTAGAGGTAAGAAGGCATACTGAGCACTTACGTTAAAATCATTTTCTACCCGGACAAGTAGTGCGACCAAAATCCGGCCAAAACGGTAAAAATTTCTTTAAGAAAAAAGGGTTACTTGTAGTTGATTAGACGTCCGATTTAAGGGTAAGAAGAGATGCTAAATCCGTACATGACAATCGTTTTAGTTCGCCCGGAATCGGGCTGAAACCGGAAATTTTTTTAAAACTTTTAAAAAACTTTTATTTGAAGTTAATTAGATGTTTGATCTTGGGGTAAGGAGATACGCTGAATTTATTTTCGAGCTTTATATTTTTGCCGGACTAGTAGTTTAGGAATTAGGTCGAAACCGGAAATTTGGCAGAAGTAAGGCAGGAGGTTTCGATCAGTTTAGTCTAAATAGGTATGACTTATAGGGGTAAACCCACATGCTTAATGCATATCTGAAATCATTTTTTAGATGGTTAGGTATTTGGCCTTAATCTATTCCTAAATTTTAATAGTAAAAATGTTCAAGGAGTCTGGCGAAGGCAAGACCCAATTGTCTGGATCGAACATAAAATTTGTGGGATCCTATCAAAACCTTTGGTCTAGTTTAGTCTAGTGATAAAAAGGCACAAAGATCGTCATCCAAACTCGTCTCTGTGCATCCAATCCTCTCTGGGAATATAAAACTTATTTTTTAAATGAGTTTGTTAAAGCGTCGTGAACACTCGCGTCTCCCTCGCAACGAGTGTTCAATCTCTTACCAACATAGACACTGTTGCCGACAAACTTTCGAGTCCTGTTGGCAATTTTCTCTTTACCCTAGGTTCACACAGACGTTCACACTGAGGCGATATCGGCCATCGCCGAGATTTTCGTCGCGTGCCTGAAATGGGGCTAGTGTACTAGACTGAGCTCGACGGACGTTTTCGCGTGGATGCCGTCGATCTTTTTGTAATTTTCGCGTGAACGGATGAACAGGTGAACGGACCATCCAGCTCGACGGACGCCTCCCCTTCAACACCGCTAAGGCGGCGTTGAGCTTAATGGGCATTTTCGCGTGGACGGAACCCATCTTACTCAGCCGTTCCACGCCCAATCGATTTTCTCATTTTCGCGTGACGGCATCGCCAGTTCAGCTCTACAGCCATCCACGCGAAAATGTCCCCTTACCTCCCAGTACAACGATCTAAGAAGAAATTCAGCTGGTGTACAAAATGGAAAGCAGTTGCAAGCAGTCCCCTTACAATTTAGAAAAAGAAATCAGGTTTTTCATATCTGTCATCAGCCGAGCCCTTTTGTTTTTGTTGTGAACAATATATAAAGGATTGTCTTTGATTTCTCTAATTCATGGTAGTAATTTCAGCCCTGTCCGAGCTGGTGCTCAGTTATTATGACAGAAACTGTGTTTTTGATGTATGCACTGTATGCTGAAATCCGTGCACCATACATGAAATCCAAGGTACAGTGCTTGATCGTCTAGCACCCAGGCATGGTGCTAGACGTTTGAGCACCGTGCCTGAAAAGGGGCTAGTGTACTAGACTGGTCGAGCTCGACGGGAGGCCCACCGGACCAGAGCCATCCACGTGAAAACGTCCCCTTAATTTGATAGTTCCGAATCGCGCCGCTAGATGACCTGATGGTCTTATGGGATCTTGATTCGAACTAGCGATTTGAGTGTGACAGGGGCGTCCCAAGGGGGGGGGGGGGTGTCGGGGGGATGCTCCACCCCCTCAGCCGCGTCAGTCAGAATTTGTCAAATTCAACTGAACTTGATGATTCTTTATATATTTTTCACAACAAAAACAAAAGGGCTCTAATGATGATGGAGATGAAAAACCTAAAAGCACCCTATCTATTTTCCATGGATTTTCCCTATGTATTCCCCAAGAGCCAATATTCTGGTTGGCTGCTAGGTAGAAAAAGCTGAGGCACAGGACACTTTGCATGCAAAACCCTTGACAATTTAGAAAAAGAAATCAGGTTTTTCATATCTGTCATCAGCCGAGCCCTTTTGTTTTTGTTGTGAACAATATATAAAGGATTGTCTTTGATTTCTCTAATTCATGGTAGTAATTTCAGCCCTGTCCGAGCTGGTGCTCAGTTATTATGACAGAAACTGTGTTTTTGATGTATGCACTGTATGCGGAAATCCGTGCACCATACATGAAATCCAAGGTACAGTGCTTGATCGTCTAGCACCCAGGCATGGTGCTAGACGTTTGAGCACCGTGCCTGAAAAGGGGCTAGTGTACTAGACTGGTCGAGCTCGACGGGAGGCCCACCGGACCAGAGCCATCCACGTGAAAACGTCCCCTTAATTTGATAGTTCCGAATCGCGCCGCTAGATGACCTGATGGTCTTATGGGATCTTGATTCGAACTAGCGATTTGAGTGTGACAGGGGCGTCCCAAGGGGGGGGGGGGGTGTCGGGGGGATGCTCCACCCCCTCAGCCGCGTCAGTCAGAATTTGTCAAATCCAACTGAACTTGATGATTCTTATGGAGTCTACCGGATTATTGCCCAGGGCATATAACGAAATCGTGCTCAAGGAATCTATCGTAACTTATCCCAGGGAATTTAGTCGGCAGTCCCAGTCGGCAACAGAATTTAACGCGAAAAATAATTAAAAATAACCCTTAAAATAATTAAAACAATAAAAAGTAATGAATTTTTCTATAAGTGAATCATCAAAAGGGTCGTCCATGTTGCTGTTGCGTGCATAAAATCGTACTGTCGCGCGATTAAAGCTGAATTTTCTCAACATTCAAGATCGCCTGACGAAGCAACAGAAATCGCCGATTTTCGCGACGAAAATCTCGGCGATGGCCGATATCGCCTCAGTGTGAACGTCTGTGTGAACCTAGGGTAAAGAGAAAATTGCCAACAGGACTCGAAAGTTTGTCGGCAACAGTGTCTATGTTGGTAAGAGATTGAACACTCGTTGCGAGGGAGACGCGAGTGTTCACGTTTATATATATTGTGAAAAATATATAAAGGATTGTCTTTGATTTCTCTAATTCATAGTAGTAATTTCAGCCCTGTCCGAGCCGGTGCTCAGTTGTGATGACAGAAACTGTGTTTTTTCTGTAAGCACTGTATACTGAAATCCATGCACCATACATGAAATCCAAGGTACAGTGCTTGAACGTCTAGCACCCAGGCATGGTGCTAGACGTTTGAGCACGTGCCTGAAATGGGGCTAGTGTACTAGACTGAGCTCGACGGACGTTTTCGCGTGGATGCCGTCGATCTTTTTGTAATTTTCGCGTGAACGGATGAACAGGTGAACGGACCATCCAGCTCGACGGACGCCTCCCCTTCAACACCGCTAAGGCGGCGTTGAGCTTAATGGGCATTTTCGCGTGGACGGAACCCATCTTACTCAGCCGTTCCACGCCCAATCGATTTTCTCATTTTCGCGTGACGGCATCGCCAGTTCAGCTCTACAGCCATCCACGCGAAAATGTCCCCTTACCTCCCAGTACAACGATCTAAGAAGAAATTCAGCTGGTGTACAAAATGGAAAGCAAAACTACTAATAGACAGAAAATATAAAAAGTAAATTCTTTTTTTATAGCCTACTGTTTAAAGATAATTTCTTTATCATCATAGTTTATCAGTTCGAAATTCATCATTCATAATGTTTGCTTCAAATCCGTTACATTTTCTAAAAGAAAAGGTTTGTCCACTAAAGTCAGTGAATACTATCAGACTTGATGAATAATTACTGTGAAACAAACTGTGGCCTTTTTCCCACATAATCCTAACAACAGGAAATATTACTCAAAATATCAGAAACCAGTTTCAGCCGTTTATAACAACTTGTCTCTCTTCCTCTCCTCTCTCCCATAGACTCGACTCGTTTGGATGATTACGAGACTGTTATATGATTTTCCCATATTTTTCTTTATGTTTTTATTTCTCTTTCAGTGTTCTTTCCTTACTTTTAAGCGTTAATTAAGCATTTATTTTGACTACACTCACAGGCCCATTCGGGCTTTGTTGCAGTCAAAGGTAGGCTGTCTAGGTTATAACTGTTTTACATAACAAATTTGTTGTACTAGAAAACTCATCAAAGTTCTAGCACAGGGGAGGCGGGGGGAGGGGGGGGGGATCCATCGATCTTGCCTCACTTTTTTATTTCAAACCGGATGAAGTCAACACAAATATCAACTGAATCCTTCTTATGAAATTTGTAGGTGGCAGGCAGATCGTACCGAAGCTCCGCTAGAACTGTTGGAACACAACCCCACTCCTTCGCTTTACCCAACACGTGCTTCCTAGTTGAAGTCTTATGCAAGGAGTAGACAGAACGGGTAGAGACATCTATGGCCGCTTTCAGGAACGCCATATCTAATCCGGCATTCTTTTTCGTTCCGAAAGGTGGATTCATGATTACCGTATCGAACACGTGCTTATAGGTAGAAGGGATCTCCCTCACATCAACATTCACCAAGTCAATATTGGTCAGCTCATACGAGTCGATATTCTCTGCAGCTATCGAGAGAGCGTCTGGGTCGATATCGAATCCAACAACGCCCCCAGCGCCCATTAAACTAGCACCCACTGATAACACACCGCATCCACAGCCGAAATCTCCAATGAGTCGCCCACTAATATCCCCAAAGTTCTGTTCCATGGTAAAAAGCATACAGGCGCCAATATGCGGCGTTGTCACGTACTGTTCCAGCAAAATCTTTGGGGTTTCGAAACCATCAACATCTTGCAACGCTGACTCCAAGTCTTTCCGCTTCATTTTGGGGGTTCGTAGCGGGGAAGTACTGGCAGGACGAGGTTACCGAAATTCGAGTCCTGGGGGACGAAGTAGCCAAGTGACTGGCTATTCGCGTGTTGAAGGGCGATCCTCTGGGCGGGAGTAAGTCCTGGGTAGTCAGCACCCCCACTTGCCTGGAAAAGTGAACAGACAATAAGTTTTAAAAAATGAGATGTTAGTGTTGGATCTCGATGAATTTGTCTATTTTTTTTATTTTTATTTTGTCGCGTGGTGATGTGGAGGTCGGTTGTATTCGCAAGAACACCTGGTGAGTTATTTTTATTTTGTTATAAAGATATCTGTTTTGAGATAAAGATATTTTGTTTATTCAAACAATGTTTACAACGGATACGTCAGCTATGATATCCGTACTTCGAAGATAAATATTCTTTGAGCCCAAGCTGACTTTGAAACATTTATTCAAACAATGTTTACAACGGATACGTCAGCTACGATACAAACAATGTTTACAACGGATACGTCAGCTATGATCATAACTGACGTATCATAGCTGACGTATCCGTTGTAAACATTGTTTGAATAAATGTTTCAAAGTCAGCTTGGGCTCAAAGAATATTTAGATTTTGTTTTTTTTTGTCTATGTTAGTATTATGTAAGTTGTGTGTATATAGGTTTGTCAATAAAAAAAACTTGAACAATGAATACTGTACGCACTAGGCGAATGCATCTTTTAAAGCATAACCTGCACAACTCTTACTAGAAATTATCTTTTCAATCCAATTCGATTCATATATAATCCATCAAAAAACAATGGCGGGTATGTGGCCTTAGTGACGGAGTACAGACTTACGTTTTATTTGAAGTTCATAGTACAGCGGACTGTTCGTTGTCGTTTTGTTCGACAGCGGGCCGCACGCTGGCGAAGGCGCGAGATACCCGAGGTCGTTTTATTTGCCAGCGGGTCCTTACGCTGAGTGCCAGCGGACCCGCTAGTTTATACGCTGGTGAGGCAGGGAACAGTTCAGCGTACATTCTGACGTAGTCTGCCACGAAAAGGGACTATTTACAGTTCGCCATCCGCTCCCGCTGTACTATGAACTTCAAACAAAACACAACTCAGACAAATACAAGGCAAGTAGTAAAATGTTTCACTGAACATAAGGTAAGGTACAATTTTAATGGCAAATATAAATAAATCTGGCGTTTCTTAAAAGCATCAGACATGCCAGTGGCATAAAAAACGACGCTTCACTAATTCTGATGGGTTTGTAAAAATTATTAATACAATTCTAGCCTAAGGCATTGTAAAGAAAAAACAAACGAACAACCATCACACATCAACACTAAAATTTAAGGACAACACGAGAATTTACGACAACAGACATATGACTAAAGAAAAATAAAATAAAAAAGGTTGCGACATGGGTCTGATCTTCCTCCGAGCACAAACAAAAATGAATCAATTAAATCAGACAGAAGAAATATAATTACTAGATAACATAAATCTTTTTAGAGTTATTTTAAAAACTTTCCTATCTTCGGACACTCTAACAGTTTCAGTTTCAGAACATAGATAATAGCTGGGTTAGTAAAACTAGCAATTTTGTTATTGGTGCTTGTCGACTCTGTCCAAACTTCCCGCTTTCCCAGGTTCAAAATAAATTATTATAAAACTTTGCACGCCATGGTTAAAGAGTGGGAAAAAAACGCAAAAGAAAAGGAGAAATGTTGGCCTACCGCGTCTTCCAAGATGAAAAACTAAAATTTTGTAAGCTCCCAATGGCTTAATTTTCCCCCTAACCGCAAGGTTTGGCCGAAAATCGAGAAAGTCGTAGATGCAAAATGAAATATAATGGTGAAGACTGGGGATTTCTGAAGCCGATAATTCCACTGGGGGATAATAGTTGCGTTTTTTATCCGAATTCCCCGATCCGAATTCTCGCTTTTGAATTCTCGATTCTCGTCCAAATTACCGTTTTTGCTCCTCTGACTTCTCCATTCTCGCTTCTAACAAAAACACTAATTTTACAGCTCGCCCGCAACCCGGTATACGTGTATATGCATTTTGAACACCCGAACTCTGCTGACCAATCAGGGAGGAGAACGGAGAGAGGAGAATCGACAATCCACCATCGGAGCAAATTCTCGATTCTGCAGAATCGCGAGGCTTTCCCCGTTCTCGATTCGGACAAAAACGCAAGAAAAGGAGAATTCACTTCATCTAAATAGTCCAAAAACGCGAAACAGGAGAATTCGGAGGAGAATCGCGAGGAGAATTCGGATCAAAAACGCAACTAATATAAAAGGCTGGGGACAATGGAGACGAGGTGCCAATATTGTAAAAGTTGATGCAGGAGTTTTAAACCATACTCTTTATAAGTGCCACGAGTTGTCTGTCCCCCGTGGTATAATTTTGTCAGCAAAGGTTCTATTTAATAATATAAACCCTAAAATTGTATGCAGGACTGGTGCAGTTTTGGACCATTTAAGTAAGATAACTAAAATATGAGAGATAGTTTGAGGATGTGGGAAGTTGTAAAGTTCAGTTGATTAACAGTTCGCCGGTATACTGAATGTAAACGTTGTACTGTTTTTATTCATGGCCCCGGGGCTTCAAAAACATTTATCTATCTAACTAGTATGATAGGTCCTTATTTCGTGCTATTCCACTAAGGCAGAAGCAGTGCTTTCTTTATGTGTTTTATTTACGTTCTTTCATTTACTCCGCTTTTTGGGATCCCAAAACGTAAGTGGAGGGATACCTATGACATCGCAAAAGTTGTCCGTCTGTCCGTCCGTCCGTCCGTCCGTCTGTAAGCACGATAACTCTCGAAGGGAATGAGATATTTTGATGAAACTTGGTGTGAGGGTTCGTTGGGTCGTCGGACCAGTCAAGTTCGTAGATGGGCTTTGTAGCTCTACATTTAGGGGTGGGGGAGGGGATTCAAATTAAGGGACAAACAAAATATTTTGAAACAGCTAATGTGATAGTCGATTATTGGGTAAGAAGACATGCTGAACACGACGGTGAAAACCATTTTGTCATCGCACAAGTAGTTCGCCCGGAATCCGGCCAAAACCGGAAAGTTTGTTGAAAGTAAAAGTTTTATTTGAAGTTGATTAGTTGTTCGATTTAGGGGTAGGAAGACATGCTGAAGACGATGGTGAAAGTTATTTTCTCGACGGACAAGTATTTCGCCCGGAATCCGGCCCAAACCGGAAAGTTTGTTGAAAGTAAAAGTTTTATTTGAAGTAGATTAGATGTTCGATTTAGGGGTAGGAAGACATGCTGAAGACGATGGTGAAAACTATTTTCTCGATGGACAAGTATTTAGCCCGGAATCCGGCCCAAACCGGAAAGTTTGTTGAAAGTTAAAGTTTTATTTGAAATTGATTAAATGTTCGATTTAGAGGTAGAGAGACATGCTGAAGACGATGGTGAAAACGATTTTCTCGACGGACAAGTATTTCGACCGGAATCCGGCCCAAACCGGAAAGTTTGTCAAAATTAAAAGTTTTATTTGGAGTTGATTAGATGTTCGATTTAGGGCAAGAAGACATGCTGAACACTTATGTGAAAACAAGTTTCTACCCGGACATGTAGTTCGTCCGGAATCCGGCCTAAACCGGAAAACTGTTGGAAGTCAAAGTTTTATCTCTAGTTGATTAGATAAGCGATTTAGGGGTAAGAAGAGATGCTGAGTCCCTGTGTGACAATCGTATTTTACCCGGACATATAGTTCTACCGGAATCCGGCTGGAATCGGAAAATTTGTTATAAGCTAAATTTCTATTTGAAGTTGATTAGATGTTCATTACTGGGGAAAGAAGATACCCTGATTTCGTCTTTGAGCTTTCTTTTTTCGCCGGACAAGTAGTTCTGGAGTTCGGCCGGAACCGGGAAATTGGCAGAAGTGGCAGGAAGTTTTCGCCAAAACAGATATGACTTATAGGGGTAAACACACATGCTGAATCCAAATCTGAACTTGGTTTTCTCAGGTGATTAGCTATTTGGCCTTAATCTGTTTCTGAATTTTAATTGTAAAAATGTTCAAGGAGTCTGGCGAAGACTGGATCTGGCTAAGACAAGACCCAGTTGTCTGGATCAGATATTGAATTTTTGGGATCCCATCGAAACCTTTGGTCTTGTTAAAAATGGCGGATTACAAAAAAATTACTTATTTATTGTATTAAAGATGGAGGAATGAGAAAATGATACGAAAACAGAACAATAATCCATGTGCCCATCCATGCCCTTTACAAAAAAAAAAAAAAGTTTTGCGGCATAAATTGTAAATTTTCTGCTGCACGTAGTGTTCAAGTTCATTGGCATACTAGGAGCTCCCCCACCCCTCCCTCCTGAACCATAGCTATCCTAGTGTTTCATGTTGAGGTCATAGCTGAGAACTTTCCCGAATAGATAGATTCACTAGCAGATAATAAAAACTGACCTGCTGATTTATATGAGACGGTGATGTCCCACCAGTAGATGATGGCAAAACTCCTTGCTTCAATAGCTTTTTTTGAACTTTCAGTTCTTCAAGAACCTTGTGAGCTGGCGACTCTGAAAGAAAAAAAAAGGTGACTGATTCTGGCAGAAAACTTCGGCCTTCACCAGATACTAATCATTATTTTTGCCTTTTTTTAATGTCTTAAGTTTAATTTTCAACATGTCTTTTTTTAAAGGAACTGTCCTACCTATAATACTAATGCAACCTACTTCCATAATCACTCCATATTTATTAAACCCGGAGACCCCAATTTCGTACGGTACGTTCTAACCCCTCTAACAAAACCACGCTGATTTTCTCACTTGCCGTGCTACCTTCGATGTGTATCACGCTGTCGACGGTTGTCTGCAAAAAGTTTTTCAGAAAAACCGGTTGTGTAAATTGTTTCCCTGTTTACGCTACAAGTCAACGAGTCTCGGAAAAGGCGTAAAACAGCCAAAAACTATGGGTTATTTATTGAAAGCACAGCCTAGTTTTAAAGTATTCAAATATTTTAAAATAATGTAAGTTGAAGAGTAAATAGTGCGAGGAGTCCGTTAAAAAAAAACTTTAGGCTAACATAAAATGAGGCTAAAACTAAACTGGAGAATGGCGTTAATGTCGGGTTCCAAAACTGCAGGGTCAGTCAGAAGTATCACGGGAGAACTAGGACACAACCTCGGACAGCGACACCAACTTTTATATTAGCTCTAACCTTTATTCAAACAATGTTTACAACGGATACGTCAGCTATGATTCTTCATAAGCGATATTTCGGAATTAATCCTTACTCGGATAATTGTTTCAAAGTCAGCTTGGGCTCAAAGAATATTTAGCTCTAACCCTTGCTTAATTGAATGTTGGTAGAATATCCATGTAACATCTAAGCGCCTGAACGTGGCCCACTTCATTACAGTATGTTTTGTTATTTCAGGAAATGAGATATACTGTAAAAAAATATCTTGCAGTATTTGCTTCTGGGATGAATCTTGTCTGGAAAAAGATAATCTTATCTCTAATTCGGGTTAATCTTGTCTCAGTAGAGATAAGATTAATCCTAGTAGCAAATACTGCAGTTAAATTTAATCCTTACTCGGATAAACTTTTTAAAGTGTATGTAGAATAGGCTAAGCACAAAGCAGCTTTTAGCTGGTCAAAGACACAGGCATTATGCCTGATTCTAGGCTTGGAGAGAGGAGGGGGGGGGGGTGAAGGAGATATTCCATCAAGTAGTATGACATGCCAGGGGGGGACTGGTATGAAATCTGAGGACCCCTAGCCTAAAATCTGGCCTTTTTCGGAAAAAAGACCCACCCACCCCCGCCTGGCTGGTATGAAATCTGAGACCGCTAGGGGTACCCCAATACCTTCCGCAAAAATCGGCATAAAAAAAAAAATATTGCACATACCACCCCCAATAGCAGGGTGTATAGCATATCGTTCGATTCCAAATCACAAGGTTAAAAGTATGCTGTACTCCTTTTATTATTATCACGAAGACTATCCAAGTAAAAAGCTTATTCCAGCAGACCTGAAGGATTTTTTTAAGTTTTCGGGATCCCAAAATCTAAGTGGAGGGATATTTTGATGAACTTAGTATAAGGGTTCTTTGGGTCAAGGGTAAGGTCAAGTTCATAGATGGGCTTTGTAGCCCTACATTTAGGGGTGGGGGAGGGGGTTCAAATTAAGGGGCAAACAAAATATTTTTAAACAGCTAATATGATAGCCGATTATCGGGTAAGAAGACATACTGAACACGATAGTGAAAACCATTTTGTCATCGGACAACTAGTTTGTCCGGAATCCGGCCAAAACCGAAGAAACTGTTAAAAGTAAAAGTTTTATTTGAAGTTCGATTTAGGAATAAGAAGACATGCTGAACGCGATGGTGAAAACCATTTAACCGCCGGACATATTGTTCGTGCGGAATCCGGCAAAACCCGGAAAGCTGGTTAAAAGTAAAAGTGTTAGTTGAAGTTGATTAAATGTTCCGGAATCTGGTTGTAACCGGATTTTTTTTTATAAGTTAAAGTTTTATTTGAAGTTGATTAGATGTTCTTTTATAGAGATAAGGATATACGTTGACAATTAGTTCACTCAGAATTCGGTCACAACCGGAAATTTGACAGAAGTAAAGCAAGAAGCTTCGGTCAGTGTCGTCAAAATAGATATTGCCTATAGAGGTATAATTGAACCTGGTTTTCTCTGATGATTAGCCTGGCGAAGACTGGATCTGGCGCAGACAAGACTCAGTTGTCTGAATCTTTGACTGACTTACTTGACTTATGTCTTCTGCCGGGCCTCGCTCAGCGTAGAGAGTGATGTCAGCCTCCTCCATGTGATGCGATCAGCAGCTAGCGCTGGTGCGTCGTGGGTGTCGATGTTTGCCAGCTTCAAGTATTTGGAAAGACTATCGGACCAGCGATTTTCGGTCTGCCACGGGGTCGTTTCCAGCCGGCTTCTGCGTGGTTGAGTCTAGCACGATTTTGCATGTAGGTGTGAAGGCATTCTGAGGACGTGACCATACCATCGTAGAGTGCGCTGTGCAATTTGGATGGAGAACAGTGTCTGCTGCGTTGTCTGCAATAGCTTCTCGTTGCTGACGAAGTCGAACCATCTCAGGCCCTCTATCCTCCTAAGGCTTTTCGTCTGGAAAATGTCTACAGTCTTGAGAGCTGTGATTGTATCCGGCCAAGTCTCTGTTCCATAAAGAATTACAGACCCGACCAGGGCGTTGAAGATTCGCAGCTTCGTGTTCCGACTAATACTTGGTTTCCGCCAAAGGTGACGGTTTAACCTTCCCATTGCAGCAGATGCCTTGGCTATTCTTGCTTGTAGTTCAGGGAGAAGTAAGCCGTCTGCAGCAATGACAGAGCCCAAGTAGGTGAACTGCTGAACCACGTCGACAGTAGTTGTTTGGTCCAGGGCCACAGGAGGATTGGTGTTGCTAGAAGATGGATCTACGACCATAATTTTGGGTTTGTCCCAGTTGGCATGTAGTCCTACTTTCGCAGCTTCTTCTGGAAGGATGTGAAGTGCTTCCACCAGTTGGTCCATGGATTGCGCCATGAGCGCCAGGTCGTCGGCAAAGTCGGCGTCCGAGAGGATGCGATCACCCAATTTGAGTCCAAATCGAAGCCTTGAGGTCGTCTTCGCCATGTCGTGGTCTATGATGACATTGAACAGTTCTGGCGCAACGGCACAACCTTGCCGAACCCCTGTAGAAATTCAGAAGAACGGGCTTCGTCGGCTGTTAACTTGGACGCAGCTCTCGGTCTCGTGATGGAGGGCTTCGAAAAGTCTGCAGTACTTGTCTGGCAGGCCGATGGACTTCAAGATGCTCCACAGGACATCCCGGTCGATTGAATCGAAGGCAGCTCGGAAGTCGACAAAGGCGATGAATGCTTTCTGTCGAAACTCTCTGGTTTTCTCCACTACTTGACGGACTGTGAATATTTACTCTGTGGTCGATCGCTCTGACATAAAACCCGCTTGTTCTGGTCGCCGGATTCGGCGGATAATGTTTTGGCAGCGATCCAGAAGCACCATAGAGAAGAGCTTGCCAGGTACTGAGAGAAGGGTTACTCCCTGGTAATTGGCACAGTCACTTCGCCTGCCTTTTCTCTTCCATAAGGGGATGATGATTCCTCTTCGCCAGTCTTCCGGAATGACCTCCGTTTCCCACACAACAGAGAAGAGAGTCTGCAGAAGAACGAGCACGACTGGGCCCGCATATTCAGCACTCCGAACTTATGCCGCATACACCAGAGGCCTTGTTGTTCTTCAGCCTATGCATCGAGCTTCTGATTTCTACGGTGCTAAATGGTTCAGTGGGAAGATCGCCAAGTTCGATGGCACGGCTGGGAGACTGACGGAGTCTTTCGTCTACTGTTACAGGGGGAGTAGTACTGTTCAGGTGCGAGCAGAAATGTTTCTTCCAGCGATCGAGGCACGAGCTTTCATCCGAAAGAAGAGTCCCGTCTCTTGAAAAGACGGGTCCCAGTGTAGGAGCCTTGCTTTCTGTGAGATCTCGAAGATGCTTGAAGAGACTGCCTATGTCTTTCTTCCTTGCCGCTTCCTCGATTTCGTCAGCTTTATTTTGGACGATCTTCGCTCGGTCTCGGTGGATGAGTTTGTTACGGATACCATTTAGCTTCCTGTAAGACGCCATGTCATCATGTAGTCTGGCCTTCCGCCTCAGTTCTATGACATGCGAAGTTTCTTCTGAAACCCAAGCTTTTTTGGGGCGCCTCTTCTTGCCTAGAACTAGTTGTGCGGCTTCGTTCGTTTGAGACTTGAAGTACTTCCAGGCATCTTCGCTGTTGGTGAGTGTGTGAAGTAGCTCAAACCGGTTAGATGCCTCGACGGCATACTTTCGCTTGGCATCCGACTCCTTCAGTTTCAAGACATCAATGACGGTTGGCCTCGTTTCTGACCGTTGGGCTTTCAGGTGAAGCTGAACTTCCGCGCAGAGAAGTCTGTGGTCAGCGTTTCCGAGCTCGGCTGATCGGTACGTTCTGCAATTCCTCAGCGAGGACCTCCAGCGCTTCGAGATGATGACATAGTCGATAATTTTTTTCGTGCGGCCATCGTTGCTGTACCACGTATGTTGGTGGATGGTTTTGTGCTGGAAGTAGGTGGTTGCAACAACAAGGTCGTGAGATCTGCTGAGTTCGAGTAGGCGCAGACCATTGTCATTGAGGGGGTCTGGCGTTACGGGTCCTATGGTGCCTCTCCATACGCCGGCGTCGTCTCTTACTGTTTCGTTGAAGTCCACAAGCAGAACGCTGATGTCGTGGGGGGATACGCTTGTGAGTGTTCTGGAGAGCTCAGCATAAAAATTTCTGTTTTGATGTCGTCGTCGGAATCGTTCGTCGGAGCATAACACACTAGAACTGTAATTTTGCCATGTTTGTGTTGGAAACGAGCTTTCATAAGTCTGTCTGAAATCACTTCGTGAGACAACAGGCACCTTCTTGCAAGACTGTTAAGCGCAAGGCCGACAGATTTTTGGTATCCCATCGAAACCTTTGGTCTTGTTATACCCGGATCCTGGTAACCTTTTTTTTTTCATGTTTCCGTTCAAGAGATGGGTGAAGTAAAAACTAATAACGTCAATTTTATTTTTTCAAGAAAAGTGTGTTTTTCCTATCTTTAGTAGCACGAACCGGTCTGTCAACCCGTATCTTATTCTTTGAAGGGCACCCATATAAACCACTACAGTAAGTTTTTGGAATCCCAAAACGTAAGTGGACGGATATCTATGACATCGCAAAAATGTCCGTCTGTCTATGAGCACGATAACTCTCGAAGGGAATAAGATATTTTGAAGAAACCTGGTGTAAGGGTTCTTTGGGTCAAGGGTAAGGTCAAGTTCGTAGATGGCTTTGTAGCCCAACATTTAGGGGTGGGGGGAGGGGATTCAAATTAAGGGACAAACAAAATATTTTTAAACAGATAATGTGATAGCCGATTATGGGGTAAGCAGACATGCTGAACGCGATGGTAGAAGCTATTTTGTCATCGGAAGTAGTTCGCCCGGAATCCGGCAAAAACCGGAAAGTTTGTTAAAAGTTAAAGTTAAAGCAGGAAGTTTCGGTCAGTGTCGTCAAAATGGATACGGCTCATAGAGATATATTTGAACTTGGTTTTCTCTGATGATTAGCCTGGCGAAGACACGTCTCAATTGTCTGGATCCAATATTAGATTTTTGAGATCCCATCGAAACCTTTGGTTTTGTTGACCTCGGAAACGAAGCACAGTCTGCGTCTTGGTGTAAGGAGGCACTATGAAATTGATCACCAGCACTCTGTGGCACCAAAAGACATGCGAAAGAAGTCCGTGCTTTACTACTATTACCTGACTACTTTTTAATCTGTATGCTTATAATCGTAATCTTAAATTAATTGGAATAAAGTTAATACAATTGTTTCCAATTTAGTTTGCTTCGACGGGAAAGTGAATAGGCTTCTTGTACTTGCACTAGTTCGATGTTCAGAACAAGACATCTATAGGTCTCTTTGTCCCAGCTGTTTCGGCCGTGTGATTTCCTGCTAAATGATATGTTGCTTGGGTCAGTGTACAAAAATAAAAAACCAAGAGGACCACCCAAATAAAATCTGCTAAATCGCGGCAAAAATGACCCACCCCACCCGGCTAGGGTCCTCAGATTTCATACCAGTCCCCCCCTGTAACATGCTTGTATGCTTCAACTTTGCTTACATCATAAAATGCACTCTCGCTGGCTCTGAGGAACTTTCACAAATTATTCGTGAATTCAAGAGTTTTGGAGGATCTGAGTGTCAACTATATCAAGAACAAATAAGCACCAGAACCTCGGTCTCCCTATCTCTATAACACGACCATACGGAGTCGAATAGGTTCCTTATACCCTGCCCGACGCAAACCCGATGAAAAATTATCTCAAAACAGTAGTATGAACTGAAGTTGTAAGAAAAAGTAGCATGCAGTACTAACTGATGCTACTACATGCTACTATAGGTCTACAGCAAGACTGGCTGCTACTGGAGCAAGGCGGGATGCTACTTAATAATACTGCTTAAGATTAGTCCAGTGTGAGGCACATTTAATTAAAGTATTCTATACTACTGCATATCAATACATGCAAGTTCTTCGGAGAACTACCATACAACTACACAGGCTACAAATTTTTCATCGAGAACGAAAGGAGGGCAGGAGCTACGCGGAACAATACAATTAATTATCTCTACAAACGTCACACGTGACAGGCTGCAGAGCGAGTCAGCACGCCTGCTGCACTTTTTCCTCTGATATGCGCATTGTGCCTGGGGGGGCCATGGTTTACACAATAGTTCATTGCTTGCGCACTGGTCTATTGCAGCAGTTGGTACTTAAAAAAAAGGTTTTATGAAGTCTACTGCTATGCATTTCTGACTGCATTTTTTATTAGAAAATAGCCTTTGGTGAAAGACTTTGTTTAGGTCACACAAATAAATAAGCATTACTTGAGAATACTTATTGCAAATGTATTAGTGAATTTCTAACATGTCAGATCTGACATCTATCAATTTGGTCAGATCAGGTGTTCCAAACCGGATCCTTGTGACTCAGTCTTGATGTGATTTAGTTTACTAGGGGTGGTGCAAATACATGGATGGCGAAAATACATGGGTGGTGCAAATACCAAGGTATTCTGTACCTACGTTATTGGAATATATTCCGTATTTTTATCATTATACCAGAAAATCAGTGATTTGACTATGACTTGGTGTTTATCTATGTCGCATTTTTTGGATGTAATTTTAGTGTAGTTTGAGATACTTTAATTTTAGTTATGAAAGTCTGTGGAATGGACCAGGGATGGACAAATAAAATGATCCACACGCTGTACTTTTACCTTTTACAGGTATGGTTAAAATCATACCGGTAAAATGGATAAAATCAAATAATTGGCTAAAATCAAATTTCTAACTGCTACTATGTGATTTTGGTAGCACTCCGCTATTCTAAGACTGTCATACTTCTTTCAGGTATTAAAGAAGCCTAGGAGAACTCAAACAAGCTTAATTAACTGATCGCCAGTGATCTCATATATAGAGTAATTCTTTATTCGAAATAATCCTCCTCAGTTTCTAATAGCCTCTTCGCTTTAATATAACACGGTACCTGCCTGGTATAAATAAATCACAGGAATTAACATGACCTGATGACTCACTGCATCGCTCACTGCTGCTTGAAAAGTGGTTGCGACTTGATTGTGTCAATCCAAAACCAGTTTTCTGGACTGGAGTAGGCGAGCTAATTAGTCCGGTAATCAACCCTGGTTGAAAAATAGTCGGAAGCCAATGAAGAAACAACAGTAAAGATTGATATGTAGGAAAGATCAGTGAGATTTGATTTTAGCCAGTTTTAGCCGGCAAAAATATGATTTTATTAATAAAAGCCGATTAAAACCGCCGGTAAGGTAAATATCAATTTTAGCCGGCAATAACGGAACCCTGCCTGTCGATACCCTAACCTTGACCTACCTCACTACAGATGAATTCTGATTGGTTGGTTTCTGAGCTTCACTCAAATCATCAATATATAATAGGGTCCCAGTATCCAGCATTGGGCATAGTGTACAGCCAGCCTTAGGCCTATGCCAAATGCTAGATATACCCAGCGTTTGGCATAGGCTTTCCCAAAATCAGGGGTTTGTGGTAGACTGGACCGGTCTTTTGTCACTTCTGGTGCTAGTGTCGTAGACTCTGTGTCACTTTTTTTAAGTTTTGTCATTACTCCCTTTAGTTACTTTGCTCTGACCCAATCAAATGTTTACT
This sequence comes from Branchinecta lynchi, assembly GCA_023053575.1. Taxonomy (NCBI): domain Eukaryota; kingdom Metazoa; phylum Arthropoda; class Branchiopoda; order Anostraca; family Branchinectidae; genus Branchinecta; species Branchinecta lynchi. Next base: position 22,007,640 of record JAKZAP010000007.1, on the reverse strand, counting down.
GAGTAGGGGGACATTTTTACACTGATGGCCGTAGAGCTGAGCGGATGATCACATGCGCATGCATCCATGCGAAAATGAGACAATTGATCAGGTGCAGAAAGGCTGAGGAAGATGGGTTCTGTCCACGAAAAAATGACGATTCGGCAGGATGAGAGCATATGCGTCGAAGGTCAACATTTTTTCTGTCACCAATGTCTGCAGACTTTTTTTTATCCTTATTCGCTCAACTCTGGATGACCCATTTACACCTGTTCATCTGCACAAGAGAAAATGACAAGAAAAATCGACGGCATCCACACAAAAATTTCTGTTGTCGTTGAGCACTACAAGACCAGAGCCATCAACACAAAAACGTCCAGTAGCAATTTAGTGCTTTATAAAATTTAGTGATACAAAATGTACAGTCAAATTTAGTTAGCAGGCAGTAGATGCCGTACTTCTGAGGATTACCAATGATAGGCTAGGCTATCCCATTTACTGGGACATTACTTACCATGTAAAGACATTGACAGATTTGTGTTCAGTGGATTTTCTAATTAGGTTTCTAATTAAGTATTCTCCTTCCCTTCCTTCAAATGGCTGGCACTTGGGTTCCACTCTGGATCCCTTTCGGACTAAACAAACAGCACCGACGGCTAACTTCAAATTGCTTGCTCAGCTGAGGCCTTCACAAGAACAAGAAATTCCCTCAAATTCACATATCACTTATTCGAAATTGCTTTTAAAAATAGATATATACAAAAAGATATACATGCTAATAAGAAAAGTATCCAAATTTTTTGTTCCGATTTGTTGGGGGTATTCTTCTCTTATATCTTCAGAAAAGGAATACATGTTGTCTCGAAATCCTTGATTCCCAAGGATTTTAGCTTTCATAACAGAATAGCTCACCGGATTCTTGTATTTTTCTTTTCAAACTTTTTTGCCATGTGACTTTTCTTGGGTGTGTGAGTGATGTGTAACTAAAATTGTTTTCCGGGACACAGTTGTGTGCCACACACTTCCGACTGTTTGTCGGGCAAACGAAATTGTGTGCCACAGATTCGAGCCACAAGTTGAGACTCACGGAAATGCCATTTCATCTATTTTTTGGGTGGTATTTTCATTTTATAAGTAGTGTCCTGGAAGACAAAAATGCTCCTCAGCCGGGACTTGAATCCAGTTCACTACTTATAAAATGTTCCAATGGCGTCTTCCCAGTTGAAATTGTATATCTGGGTCAATTTAGTTTTCACCATGAGAACCCGCCATGTGGGTCCTGGTATGTCTACATGGCTTATACAGTGGATTCCGAGACTTCTAAATTATATTAAAAAAAACTGTTTCTGGTTTATTGGTCACGGCACAAGTCCTTTGTGTAAAATGCCATATATGTATTGGTATTTTCAATTGTCTGAAAATAAAATTGATCTTAAATCTCAATAAATAGTTTTTCAGGCTTTCGTCCTTACCATCCTGTACTTGTCCTGTACGAAAAGGATCCTCAGTTTTATTTCTTCAAGCTTGTGAAAGTACAGGAGGGGTATCCAACCTCAGACAAGATTTCAAATTTCCAGAGACGGGTTTCTGTCAGAATAATCTGCCTGGCTTAAAAATAAACCTACAAACATGACAGACATACTAGATTGGGCCTAATTGAATAGTTTACATTTTGGATAAATAAATATTGCTTCAATATTTTTAAGTTAAACAAATCTTCTTTTCAAACAAGATCACTTCATTCTAACCTTACCTGGATTGACTTACAAAATGATGAAAATGGTAGAGTTACCAAAGTCAATAGCCAGAAAATCCCTTTTCAGAGCCGCTTCAAAACAAAGAAAAGGCACAGAATTTTAATATTTTTGGACACATGACTGTTGAAAAAAGTCATATTATGCCTCTTGGCTGTCAGGACAGCATGTACATTTCATTTTAAAATTTGCGCAGGATCAATCAAGGTAGTGTAAAAATGAGGTCAGGTACCTCTCCAGTAGTTAATTTTATTATTTTGACATTATTTTACTGCTAAGTTTGAATTTTACGCCAGAATTAAGCCACAAAATCAACAATTACCTTGGCAGTATGTTTGTGGAATTCAAGCCACAAAGCGAGCCACAAGAATCTTGTTGGTTGTGGAAACACTTGTGAGCTGCACAAAAGACAGCGGATACACTCTTTTTGAGCCACAGTCAACCCACATACTGTTTGTAGGAGCACAAAAAAAATCCTTTAAAAAGATTACTAAGACCCTAATCAATCTACTGCACTGTCCATAATGAAACTGTGCAACACAGAATAAATGGTGAAATTAATGAAGACCCGAAGGGAAGATACAGGAGAGGTACCCAACCTCAAACAAGATTTCAGATTTACATGAAGTCTTTCCTTCAGAAAAATTTATCTGGCTTAAAAAGAAACCCAAAAATATGACGAAAATACTACTCTGAACCTAATAAAATGGTTTGCATACTGGAGAGATAAATTTTGCTTCAATGTTTCTAGTTAAGCATATTTTTATTTTCAAACAATATCACCTCACTCTTCCCTGAGCTCGAATTGCTTTCTGTGATTTACAAAGTGATGAAAAGGGGAGAGTTATCGAAGTTAATAACCAGAAAATTTCTTTTTAAAGCAGGTAAAAAAAAGTATATTCAGGAGGGGTACCTAACCAGTCAACCACAAACCCCTGACTTTTGGATACCCTATGCCAAACGCTGAATATGTCTAATGTTAAAATGAAACTTCCATGCTGTCCTGACAGTCAGGAGGCAAAATCTGATTGATTTTTTTTCAACAGTCATGAGTCCAAAAATTTTCAAATTATATGCTTTGGGTGGGTCTAGGCGAGAACCCCCCCCCGGTACCCCCCCCCCCCCCCCAGTACCACCCCCCTCCCCCCGACCAAAACCCCCGGGGTACCAAACCCCCTCCCGGCGATTTCCCCCGAATCCTTTACATTTAATACAAATGCAAAACGTTTACATTGACATCCTGTGATATTAGTCTGTCAAGGGGACTTCTGGTACAACAAGAACAAGACCAAAGGTTTCGATGGGATCCCAAAATATTTCATTTGCCCCTTAACTTAACCCCCTCCCCCACTCCTAAATGTAGGGCTACAGAGCCCATCTACGAGCTCGACCTTACTCTTGACCCAAAGAATCCTCACACAAAGTTTCATCAAACTATCTCATTCCTTTCGAGAGTTAAAGTGCGCACAGATCCCAAAAACTACCGGCAACTAACTGCGCTTCTTCGACAGGAAGGGAAAATAATTGGGATAGGATTTGTCGGGGGGGGGGGGGGGGTCGTTACACTGAGTGGCACGGGTTTTGATCTTTCACTTTTCTCACCTCACTGACCACAGCTTCAGGTGAATTCGTGTGTTAGTTCACTTCAGCAACTATTATGTCACCATCAACCTTCACCTTCGCTTTACACTCACCTCCCTTGTATATATACGTTCTGCCTACGCTCAGCATTCAAAACTAAGAACACATCCAGCCAGCACTTTTTGCTTCACATATACATACCCTTTGTGCACGCACAAGCTTATTCTTACACTTGTTACTGGATATCCACTGTACTTCAGAAATTATTGTACAGTCAAGTCCGCGAATGAAGTTGCGTCCAGTTATTATACTCTTACATATCCGTCAGTAGGTACATGAGCTAATCCGGTTACCCAGCTAACCCGTTGTGCTATACGTAGCGTAGGGACTATTTGGGATTATTTGGGACTAGGAGATTCTTTAGGGATTGTCTTTTTTATTCCGATTCCACTTTTTTAAGAATTCGGGGGGGGAGGGAGGGGGTTCACCGGGTTTTTTTTTGGTACCGGGGGTTTTGTCACCCGGAGGGTTTTGGTCGGGGGGGGGGGGGGGCGGGGGTGGTACCGGTTTTTTTTAGCCGGGGGAGTTTTCGCCGGGGGGGGGGGGGGGGTTAGCCGGAACCCGCCTTGGGTAGTCTACCTCTCCTGTAAGTTGAATATTTTGGGACTCATGACTGTTAATTAAAATCATATGGTGTCTCTTGACTGCCAGGAAAGCATGGACATTTCATTTTAATATATTTGCGGCAACATTCGAGATTGTGTAAAAACGAGGTAAGGTACCTCGTTTTTACAAGAGGTAAAAATGTAGCGGTAAAATGTAAAAGTGGGTAAAAATGCCCCCGAAAGGGCATTTAAGGCCTCATGTACCTACTTGGGTGTTCTTAGGAGCCCTGCCCGAAGTAGCTACAGTACTTTTGATGAAGTCTTTGTCCTTGACTGACTCAGACTGACTTACTGGTAGTTAACTTTTGTTGAGGCATAGGGATCGAAATGGCACTGTCTGAAGATAACTAATATTCAAAGAAGCGTATGTCAAGCATAGGCTACCTCCACTGAAGCAGCAATTTAGTACAGTCTGGACCAGATTCACCTTCCATGGCAAGGAGAGTAGCCAAATAAAGAGACCAGGGGGGCACAGCTATGAAATCTATTGACATCTAGCCAGTCATGCCCATATGTTGGGGCACCATGCCCAAAAATGGAGGATTTGGGTATGACTGCATGTAGCCAAGTGGGGGTGGGTGGTTTGATCCGAAAATTGTTGATTTAGTCCGGGTGGGTCCCTTCAGAGTTAAGAAACTCGGGATTTTATACTTTGATAAATATGGTGGTTGGTAATTTAATTTTATTTTTGGGACGAGTAAGATATCATTCGATAACTGCTCACCACATAAATAATAAAAAGGTAAATAGAGAACAGTCGTCGAGTTGATTTTAAGCCGATATTAGTACTAGAAGCTTTTTTGTGCATATAGTTATAGGTGGTCCATTTTCTTGAACCCCATATTTATTTTTCCGAAACGCTGTTACAATTTTCCTGTGCTCATGTTTAATTAACTGCCTTTCAACTTATATACCTATGCCAGAAATGCATTTTATCTTCCGAATTACACTCGAGTACAGGGAGGTTCTCCCCAAGGATTGCTACTGCACTAAACTTGCTAAATTTGTTTTCTTTCGCCCTTGCTCGCGTACAGTCTTGAGGACAAGCCTATTTTCTGGGAGTTCTACAGTATAAGAGTCAGGTTTTGAAACCACTGTGATAGGCTCTCCCCAAAACGGGACCCAAGACCCCTTACCACCCGACCCTTCTGGCAAACAGAAATAGGACCCCAGCAAAACGAATGGACCGATCTGGCTAACCAAAGAGGACCCCTTGAAAACGAAAGGGACAGCTCCATAATACGTACGACGAAATGGGACCCATAATTTTTTAAAAACAGACCCTTTTTCTTTGTTGAAATAGTAGTAGAAGATAATAAAAACGTTGTTCCTAATTGTGCCCTTCAATGATCCGGACCCTCTGGGGAGGGGGTCGAAATTGTGCCAACAGCAGTTTGAGCTAGATACGAGGTTCAGCTGTCAGATCGCACCAAATTTGTGAAGTTGAAGCTAGGGCACTAGTTCTGCCTTTTGATGGTTCACACTCAATCCGACTGACGATGTCAGTCAAAGCAGCAAGGTAAATAATTCAGACTGAAAATGGTCTAACACAAAATCATAAAAAAGACAAACGAAAAACCATAAACATTGTTGAAAACAGATATAGGTTTTTCGAAGCGCAGTTATAATTTTCTGTTGCTCATGTTTAATCAACTGCGTCTCAACTTAAATACCCATCAAGATAATAATTCAGACTGAAAATGGTCTAACACAAAATCATAAAATAAAAACACACGCAAGAAGAACCAAACGGGGTTCCAGCTTGGGTACTTTCTCCGCACACGTTCTTTGCGAACGATCAATAAACCTAGGAATGGCCCGGACATTGATATTTGTCCCCCCCCCCCCCCCCCAAGGCTTACTGAAATGGTGCCACTGCTGTACTTCAAGGTATACTAGAAAACTACTGTAAATTTGCCTCATAAAGAGTTACATTGGACTTGTGTATCTTATTATATCTAGCAAGAGTATAATAATTCATCTACTATGGTGTCAGGATATTTTCTTTCGCACCTATCTAAGGCCGTTTACAATATTTACTTTTAGAAGATGCTGTGTTCGTTATCGTTACTCAGGCGAGGCATTTCGTTGGCTGGAAAAGTGGCAACAAAGGCTCCTTCAAAAACGGTTTTGCAATATGGTTTATGTACTGCCGGACAATCTTTCGGAGACCAGCTTCAAAAAGCTCCATCTACCAACGAATTTTCTGATTACACAAATAGATCTGTGTCTAGAGCAGAAGCTAGGAATGCAGCAAATGCCAAGTTGAAGGACTTGAGAGCAACTCTTAAAGCCACTGAAGAGCTGGCAGAGTCTGCCCGACAGAGAAATGACACTACTGCCCAGTGTGCCTATTTAGCTCAGTACGCAGCTATTGCCTGGGATTTGGGCAGGACATTTGAAGCACTTGAGACTTTGAAAAGGCTTTACAGCTTTAACTCTCGTCATGTAGGAAGAAAAGAAGCAAGAAGGACATTCAGCCAGATCTGGAAAAGGAGAGAGGTGAAAGGAGATGTCAGCCTTCCACTGCTTAACTTTGGAAAGTGGTGTGCAAAAACGAAAAAAGACTTTAAGGTAATTGTGCGAACTTTTCGGAGATTGTTGTTATCTGGATAAAATGAATAGTCTGGCAATAGTTTGTTGGTCTTCAAGAGGGTTTTGGCTAGATTCCCGAATTAGTTTTTGGGGAGGGGTAAGTCGAAAAGGTAATCCAAATCCTGGAATTTCATTCCACTATCCCGCTGGGTTAATCGCGAAAATATGCCACATGGAAAGCAGGAACCCCCGAGAATATATTGAATTCCAAAACTTGTAGTATAAATAAATCGAGATATGGCTCATTGGAAATTGCTTTCATTCTCATATTGTGTTCTAACGAAGTCATCCGCGCTGCTGGCACTTGCCTTGTTTTCCAATACTTCCAGAATTTCTGCTGATGCATTCAACTATCCGTGGGGCTTTCCATTTTCATTTTTGCCTCAAGGGTTTCTAACTCCCTTAAAGTGCGTATCTTAACCGCAAAGTAAAAAACACTTTTGACCAAACGATACATTCCATGGACCATGGACACAAGTATTTTCCTTAACAGTGAATTTCAGCATCCTTAAAGTGTGCATCTTAACCCCTGAGGAAATAAAAAAAAAAAAATTTGACCAAACGACGAATGTTGATCTTAACCATGATCCTAAAAGGGTCATGGTCATTTTTGCTTCGAGGACTTTAAGATCATCAGTTTCTAGCTCCCTTAAACTACGCATCATCATAGCCGAGTGCTAAAAATAAAATACTTTTACCAAAAGATACATTCCGAAGGTCACAAGATAATTCTTATCTCAAGGGTTTGCTTACAAATGATCACAACAAACTCGTGAATTGACAAATTTGTACTTTCATCCTCTGACCCAGCCTTGCAAGTGCCATATGAGCTTCTAGCTCTTGTTATGACACTTGCAGCTTCGCTCTAGTGCCATATACCGATCACTTTCCGTTCGGTCTGTCGGTCCACTGTTCTCGAGTTAGGGTACTTCCAGAAGTGCTAGGACGATGAAACGTAGCAGGCGTATCAGGAACCCGACCAAACTAGCATGGAAATAGTCACTTCTCCGATCTGACCGCCGTTGTGGGAGTGGAAAGAGGGGGAATTCGGATCTTGAAGTATGTAAGGAACGGGTTATCGGGTCTTAATGAAACTAAAGACCTGGTATCTCGGATGTCCCAATCCCGGACCGGATCCGATGAATCTGGGGGGTAAAAGGGGCGAGGAGAATTCCGGTGATCGCGAGTTAAGGTACTTCCAGATATGCTAGGCGGATGAAACTTGGCTTGAACATTTGAGACGTGACAAGACTGACTCACAGATGGTCAGTTCCTCGACCCGACCATCTTTGGGGAAGTGAACGGAGGGGGAATCGTGAATCTTGAGGTCTGTGTAACTTTCGAACGGGTGATCAGATCTTACTGAAACTTGATATTTGGAAAGACCTCGTGTCTCAACTGTAGCATTTCAAGTCCGGACCTGATCCGATGAATGTGGGGGCGGGGAAGAACCGGGAATCTTGTGACACGCTTAGGGTAGAGCGATCGAGATGAAAATGTACATTAGTGACAGAACCGGACCAGAGCAGTGAGCCTATCTGACCATTAATTTTGCTTCAGGGGTTTTGATTACAGATGAATTTCCATCGCCCTAAAGGTGCGCGTCATCACAACCAAGTGCAAAAATAAAATAATTTTTACCAAACGATGCCCTGTCGTGATTTCCAAGGGCTCATGATCATTCTATGGTCAGCCAAAAACCTCTTATTGGCAAATTCCTACTTTTATCCTTTGACCCAGCCTTGCAAGTGCCATATGAGCTTCTGGCTCTTGATTGGGTTCATACCATTCTTTTTTCTTTTTTTTTATAGCCTTTGTCTTTAATTTGGAGCCAGTTAGTTCGTTCAGATGACACACAACAAAATGATCTAGCGTCCGAACTATTGAGCAAGTTCGGAAAAGATATGCAGAAAAATGTACTTCGCAGAATAGATGATATCCTCCAGGATCCGAGGAACATAAGTGAAGATTCACTGCAGCACCTTGCAGATGTGTCTTGGCAGATGCAGTTGAGTGAGGCAGCTGCGCAGCTGTATGGTGAATTGCTGTGTAGATACTGTAAGTATCCTACTGCCTAACTTAGTTCAGTCCGGTTGTGTTCTTGTTCATGTAGCACACAAACAGTTTGATTTACGCATTCGGATGCGAATTTCTTCGTTCGTTCCGAAATTTTGGCGCATCGCATGCAGCTAGTGATGCGAATTTTGCAATAGAGAAATTGCACCCTACCCGATGAAAACGGATATCGCTACACCATCATCACGGGAACGTAAGAACAAAATTTAACATTGGGAGGTATAGGACTTTTTTGAAATTAAATTATCGGCGTTTGACCATCATTCTGAGCCAGGGACTTGCAGAAATATTAATTGGGCTATTCTTCAATCTTATAATTCTATTTTTGCAAAAGATTTTCCAAGGATGTAAGAGCTTGAAGGCTTCAAAGTTTGAACACAAAAAAGGAGTCTCGAATCCTATTGGTCGGGGATGACGCAGATTTGAAAAAATGTGTCATAATTTACCAATAGGACGAGACTTCCTCTTTGTTTACAAACTTTCACGCCTTCAAACTCTGATCAGAAAGAATACTCTTTTACAAAAGTTATATTATTCGAACAAGAAGGAGCCAGATTAACGATCCTGCAATTTGCTGGCTCAAAGTGGCTATCAAAGGCCGGTAATTTAGTCTCGAAGTCGAAAGTCCTATACTTCCTAATGTTACATTTTTTCGTTAGGATCCCGTCCCTTTTCGTTGGATATGGTGCAATCTCTCTATTGTATTTTCGGATGTAAAATCTTATTGGACTGTGTGTGCACATAGCATAGAGTGTCCAGGGTAATGTTTGGGCTTGCAAAAGAGTTTCCTCTGTTGGGCTGATGCCCGGGCTCGGCTATAGTCACACCTGGTAATAGCGCCGGTAAAGCATTGTCAAATAGGCGTAATAAGCTGAATAGCGCTATAGGAGATGTTTACGTCTTAATACACAAGCCTGTTCAAGTAGGAACTCAAAAGGTTCTTACCGATGCAGCGCTCGGTGTTGTCACGCTGATACAATTTTTCGAGCTACTAAAGTTCAGAAAAAGTGTTCGTAAGTACACGAGTACAATTTGACGCCCTCTATATTGTAAAAGGCTATTAAATTAACGGATGGACTGAATTGGTTGTCAAACTAACAATAAGCAGTCGTAACAGAACAAAACGTGTTCTTTTGGAGAAAAGTTGTTTCTTCATCTTCCAACAAAGTAGAAGTTTAGTGCTTCCAGTGGCAACCCTGACGAAGCTGCGCCTCTCCTCGGCCGATGCAAAAGAGTTTCCTCTTGAGGCTAAACTCGAAGGTGTATATAGGGCTAGTGCTGTGTCGTAGGGAGTGTCCAAAACGCGCTCGATGCGTATCGCCGGACATTTCTCGTTCAGCAGCCACTATTATTGTAGATTAGAGCTGTTTGGATAGTGGCTCAAATGCAAAGCCTCGGGCATTATTTATGCTACCATTCCGCTTTCTGAATCTGCGAAGACGTAGATCCAGACCTGACACGGGATTGCTTGGTGTACTTTTTCAGGGGTAGGTGGGATAGTGACGATGTTTGTGTGTGTGGGGGGGGTAAGCTAGAGAAAAATGGATACTTAACCTAACCCGGTCCATTGCCTGTCCACTCTCGTATCAGCCAACACACAAGTTGCAAGAAATCAGGACAAATTTGCATACACAAAGCCCCGTTTTATGGAAATAATTTTAAGAATCCGGGATTATTGCAAATCCGGATGTGATTGTCTCGGTTTTGCATTTCGGCCTGACCGGTAAACATTTAAAAGACCCGTCGTACCTGTGGTGACAATGCATCCTACTTCTGTATTCCCTCCATCTCTTCTTAACCCGGAGACCTGAATTTACTACGGTATATTCTAACCCCCCTAACGACAGCTCTATGATTTTCCCGCTTGCCATGTTTCGATATTTTCGATGCGTGACATGCTCCTGACGACTGTTTACAAGCAGCTCGCTAGTGAGAAAAAAGAGATGATTGAATTTTTCCCTGTTAGAAGTCAACGGGCCTGGAACAGGGCTAAAATATCAAATCCCTTAGGTAATTTGTTAAAAGCAGAGCCTGGTTTGAAAGTATTCTACTCTTTTAGAATATTGGAACATAAACAGGAACGAGTGCGAGGTCTGCTTTAAGCTCTTCATTTTTTTCAGGTTTGAGTGACAACTTCGAAAAGGCCAACATTCTCATTAGCAAAGTTTCTGAACAAGGCGTTAAATTACCTATAACTATTCTGGACACCTATATCGACTTTCTACGCGGGAAAAACCTTCTAGTCCCATTTAGCGTACTAGCTATGAAACACTGTGATGAATCCCAAACTCCGCCAAAAGTGATGTTCCAAATGACGGAAGCTCAGAAACTCGTGGCAACTTTTTCAGAAACGAACCTACCGTCTTTCGACACCTGTCTGAGACTCCTTCGAACCCTCGCTGAAGTTGGGGACGTGGAGAGCGTCCAGAAACTGCTTCACTACGCCTCAACTGGTAATCCGAGGCGATATAGCAAGGAAGGTAACCTGAGCCGGTTTCTAGCCGAAGCTTTGTGGAAATCGGGGAGGAGGACGGATGCGCTAGCCTGTATCAAAGAGAGTTGTTTGAAGTTTAGTGAGTCGAAGCAAGTTGTGAGGAGGTTGAGGAATGTTTTCTGCCTCTGCTTGGTGAAAATGGGAGGCTTCGATGAGGAGGAAGTGGTTGCTGTGGCTGAATGGTTTGGGACAACGATAGGAGACTATAAGGTGAGCGACGATGCAACTAATGTTTAGTTCTTTCGGCAGGCACTTTCGCCTACTGAATATTCGTGTAGGTTGACGAATCCTCGGGTGAGGGTTGCCGGTAAAAGAAGGAGAACGTGATTTTTGTGTTGCGAGAGCAACACTTTGGTTTTGTCGTCTTTTTTTTTGTTTCTTGTTTTTTTCTAGTACCCCGATTTCAAATTATTTCTAGAAAGGGGTAACCGGTGCGGTTTTTACGGAAAATGTGGACCTTAGGCCGGATTGATGAATATGACATTATATTTTGGAAAGCTTCGTAGAACTGTTGCCTGGGGCCAGAAAAGATAGTTTTTGGTTGTAATTGAGTCAGAGCCTAAAGTGTGTGAAGTGAAGTGGAGCTGTATAGCCTATGTCAGAGAGGACTATCTGAAGTTATGCAGCAAAGCTTTCGTTTCATCAAACCACGTTTCTGTTTTCGAGTGGAAAGCTCCGTTCTAGCAGGCAAGCAGACAGGGACCAGTTCTAAACTGAAGATGGACTAAAGTCCGTAATTGCGAAATATGTGCGGCATTTCCCCCGGCCCCACAGCCAACATATCTTCTATGAGTGATAAATAGAAAAATTTACAGAATAAAAAAAGTGTCATTTTCCCGCGGGTCCGAAAATGCTGCCATCTATTGTTTGTACTCATTTCTGTTCGTGATTTCAGCTGAGTTTATCATTCCATTTCTTACACTTGGGAGTGAGGAACAGAAACGATATCAGATGGGCCTCTTAAACTTAAAAAGGTCTATCACTGCTAAAGAAATTAGAACTTGTCCTCTGCTCCTTTCTAAGTGGTAATATTAGAAAGTTGGCCTTGGGCAGAAAAGTCAACTTTTGAACTAACACACGGAATTTTTTTTTTAAACGGCAATCGATAGACTTGATGAGCTGATCGATGTCATCTGTTTTTTGGTACAAAAATTCCTTCATGAGATACAACATTTTATAATATATACAATTAATCATCAATTCATCATCACAGACCTATTATAGTATACAAATTAAAACCAAAACAAAACAAGGACGTTGGAATAATATCAAAGACAGCTACCGCCATCATTATAAATTTTTGTGAAACTCGGAACGAAGCTTTTCTGGTACCGCGTATGTGCTGCAGGTACGGGGGATAACTTTGAAACCTATGAACTCGCGACCCTCTCCTGTCGGTTTCTTGTGTTTTCATACCGAGGGGGAAGGATATCGGATAAAACAGTATGGTGGAGGGGCTTATGACCAACCGCTAAGCACCGCCGCAGTCTCCGACTGTCAAGGGTAGCTATATTAAACTTTTTTAGGAGAGCAGAGTATGGAACTTTGGCCTCACGACTTATTATTAGGAGTGCACGTTTCTGTATTCTTCCTTTTCGTTTTTTCTGTTCGGCAGTAAGGGCAAAGTGCTAAACAGCAGCCGCATGTTCCAAAGTGTATCGAATGAAAGAAACGTAGATTCGGTTTGAAATAATCATGTTATTGGGCGTCGTGCTTCAGACGATTCGAACTAAAACTAGAAGTAGCCACAATAGGCCACACCCACAAGATACCAAAGAAAGAAGAAACAGAGATTTTCACAAAAATCCTGGAACTGCTGGCGTCCTTGGATATTGCAATATAAAGGGGGACTTCAACCAATAGTCCTACCACAGAAAGAAAAAGTCTAAGAGGGTCAGTGGATCCAATGACTGTATTCTAGAAGAAGTAGAAAAGCATACTTCTATTATAGTTAGATCGTGTGCGGTCGGACGTCCTTGGTGGAACTACCGCAAGAGCTACATTAGCTCATTGGATTTTTCATTCTAGCCTGTATCTATACTATGGAGACATCTAGTCATATCCGATGAATTCGCAGACTACAACTTAGCCAGCCGGCTTCTGACCTCCCATACAAATGGGATGGGAGAACAAATACCTGATCTGCTTGTTGACTTGCGTGAACTGAAATGCTCCGAAGAAGCACTAAGACGCTTGATCCAGGCAACGCTTAGTTTGAATCTAAGGCCGCAGGTGGAGTTGCTGTATGGTCTGCTGCTTCAGCGCTTGTGTAAGATTTTACGATCTTGATACTTGGGGTGGAAAACAACTGAACTGGCCCAGTTTCTGTGTGGGACGGAAGTTAGGAAAATAGTATCTGCTAGGGACTAACTCAAAAGTTTAGCCGAGTAGGGCTGAGATATGACAGTCTATTGCCCATCAATTTTCACTTAAATAGGCGCGTGAGCTGTACCTGTACCTCTATGCTTGATACATTTGGCAACGACAGCGGTAAAAAATTGCCGAAAAATAAGTCTTTGTGGGTCATACGCAATAGCGAGCTTTCTGAGTAACCTTCCAATCTGCAATTGAACGTTTCTAAGCTTTGCTTCATTGCCCATTGAAAAAGCGGGCTTCTTCTTTAGCATTTATAAATTCAACACATGCTATTCGTAGTAGAGATATTAATAGTAGTAGATATTAATAGTAGTATAGTAGAGCTATTAATAGCAACAATGCCAGAGGTATCACAAAAACATTTATTTTTATCTTTCTGCAGGTACCGAAAACAATATCATACTTGCTGATGAGGTCCTGCAGTCTGCTGCTGGTCTGAACATCAAAATCTCGTCCGAATATCTCCAGCAGTATGTCGAATTGAGAAAAAACTCTCACGATGCAGCGACTCCCTTGGCAAAGGTGACTAAAAAAACGGTGCTGGAACCAGTGAACTTTGAGCTCAAATTTTAAGCCTCTCTCGGTTCTCGACAGTTTCCGGTAAATTGGTGTTGCTTTCCTGTTTTGTGGTAGTGACGCAATATGGCAGGATCTGGCTCCACGTCAAGGCAAGGAGGCTACCCGATGCAAAATATTCTTAAAATAGTAGTATGAAGTTGTACGAAAAAGTAGCATGCAGTACCAACTGATGCTACTACATGCTACTATAGCAAGAATGGATGCTATTGGAGCAAGGCGGGATGGTACTGAATACTACTGCTTTACATCAGTCCATTGTGAGGCACGGTAAATTAAAGTATTCTGTACTACTGCATATCAATACATGCAACTTTTTCATACAACTACACAGGCTACAAATTTTTCATCCGGTATGACTACAACATTAGCTACTGGAAGCAGAAGTGTTAGCCTTCTATTATGCTTGTGTCCCTTATTTGGCCAAGAGTGGTTGCAAAATCATTCCAATTTATTAACGAGACGATGAACACAAAATAGTGAGTCGCAAAACTCGCGAATACAACATATTTACAAACGACCCCGGGGCCAGCGATCGGCTTGTGGCCAGATCGCTTGCCCGATCCGCGACTGAAACAAACAAGAATGAATTACACCGGCTAGTCAGAACAGTCAGAAGACAATAATGAGTCACGTATGACGGCGAGCGCGAGGGGTTAGTGCCTTCTGCAAATCGCAAGACAGACAAAACTTGTGCTAGGCAACAATATCTTATAATAATAATAATAATAACTCATTTATTTCCTTAATAGTATTTACAACTGCTAGCTGCGGATCGTCAACACAAAAAATTACGAATCACGACTGATTGATATTCTGACAGTTAAAATTACGAATAAAACAAGGCACAGACGAAGATAATACCTTTCGGTTGAGTTTATTGAGGAAGCCGTGACTTGTCAGTGTTAGCAAGTCTGGGAAAATAGTCCGGTGGTGGTCAGAAGTTAAACATTTTTTTCCAAAGTTCATCGTCAGTTCGTCCTCCTATCCGCAAGGGTTGGCAACTGAAGCTTGGCCAGAGCATCCACATAGGAAACATAATCCGGACCAAGCATCCACTTTGCACGACCTCTTCTGGATAGACTCGAGTCTTTCTGTCTTACTTCAAGGTTGTTTGTAACCAGAGACTGGGTGAGATTAGAGGAAAGTGGTTACAAGGGGTTGGAGTTGCAAGGTAAACAAAAGGCGAGCTGGTTCGATTTTAAACGATAAGCTGCATTATTTGCCGCCCGAGTACTCACTCCTGTAATACGGTAAAGGAGATGTACCTTCGGACCTCTGGTCCTGTACTGTATAATCGGTAGCGTGGGGGAGGCTCGTGGGGTCTATCTCCTAGGGGCGTTATAGAGTCAAACAAACTAGAGTGCGAGTATAGGTTTAATAAACGTTACGACTTACTTAATACATGGAGAGCGTGCACTTGTAGTTTCACTATAACACTGTTACCTTAAGACTGGCTTAAGATCGACTGACCTCTTACTAATATATATTGGTCCTTTTTATACCTGCTTTTCTTGAAGTGTTTCTGTTTTCTGAGAGCTCACATATCATGAAGTACTCACATCTCACATATCATGAAGTGCTCACATCTCACATATCACGAAGTGCTCTGAGGTACTTGGCCAGGGAAAACGAAGTATAGGGAATGGAGGCTTCTGCGACAAATAAGAACTTTGCGCGAGTCCCTTGAATTAAACGACGATTTAGGGGACTTTCGCGGGTTTGGGGCATCATTTCCGGGTGAGGGGGCGCAGGGGGTTCCTCTCATTACACTCCACTGTCAGAATTTAAGTTTGATAAACAGATAACACATATTTGCGCATCCTTGTGTTACAACACAAGGATGTTGTAACACAAGGATGTGTTACATATAATACATTAAACGTCACGAGAATCCATCTGTTATAACGTTATGCAAATCCTTGTGTTAAACCTTGTGAGAATTAGTATTTATTGTTTATAATACATTAAACGTCACGAGAATCCATCTGTTATCGTGTTATGCAAATCCTTGTGTTAAACGTTGTGAGAATTAGTATTTATTGTTTATTTATCTGTTTTAACCCTTTAAAGTGTTATTTTTTTGCGAAAGATAACACTGAAAAGGGTATTATGTATTATCGTATCGTTCGACACTAGGATGCGCAAACATGTGTTATCCGTTATCAGACTTCTGAAAGTGTAGTCGTCTGGTCTTTTCGATAAAGCCGTTTTTGGATTAACTGATTATTGCTCTTAGTGTTTTTCGGAATCACCAGTGTCTCGTCTCACCAGTGCGGACTGGTAGATGGCGAGACCAAACAAATATTAAAAGAGGAAATACCAGACAGTAGGCATAAACAACTAGTGCAAGTCGAATGATGACTAAAAAAACAGGTTAAACAGTAGTTTCACACTGTAGTTTTGATGTACTTTTTTTTTAGCCTATGGTTATGAAAGTACAGTATATGTACCGTTTTATTTGTCCATCCCACATCACATATACTGTACTTTCAGACGGGAAGGTGCCATAGAGGCAACCCGTTCGGGAGACACAAAAAATATGCAAATGTAGGAAGAAAAGGGAAAGAGATTGACGGTTATGACTGGGGTGTAAGAGATATTTGAAGTGCGACAGGGACAATCTAGGATACTTGAAGGAAAGCAAACTTATCTGTCATCATTATCATGGCAATTTGGAAGGGGTTGGCTTCACTATGCGGAAGCCTCGGACATCTGGGATCCTGGCTTACATCTACTTACTAACGTAGTCACCTGTGGTGCAACAGTTTAGATATAAATCAAATTTTATTTTCCTCACTTCGCAGTGCGATAGAAAAACATCACGCAAAATATACAAGTTTTTACACTTACGAACTTAATTTTGGTTGCAGCAGCAGCGCGAGAATAAGACACAGGTAGCAGCCAGGATGTTATAAAGCTACATTATTTATAACAGTTAGAAAGACGGAGTTACATTGTCAGAAGTTTCGTAATACTCACAAAAGTATGCGCTAGATGAAAAATATGAGATAACAGTGAGCGAGTTCCACCCTACTTACCGTAGTTACCACGCATGACCTCACGGCAGGCCCGTATCCAGGAATTTATTTAGGGGGGTTTGCCTGCTGGTCGGACAAAAAAGTACAAAAAACACAGATCAGAGGGAAAAGCCTATACAAATGATGATTATTGCATATTTAAGGGGGGGGGGTCAATCCCCTAACCCCCCCCCCCCCCCTAGATACGGCCTTGCCTCACGGATCCTGGCTTATTGGCGTCAAGGCTGAAACGCATTTTTCTATTTTGGCAAAATATCGGGCCAATACGTCACAGAAGTCGTAGTACGCTACTACGATCTACGATCTACCAGTATCAACTACGCTCCCGAGGCGTGGTAAGCAAATAGTTACTATTTCGATAAGGTTGGAACGGTCAGCGCAGTAACTTTTCCTGAGGCTGGAACGAAAATATTAACTAATAGTCACTATTTTTAGAACGGTGGAACACGCTCACTATCTTCTTTCAGGTGTTATTTTTCGTTAAATTAAACAACGCCTCGCACTACATGGTGTTTCTACTAAGATGATCTTAGATAGTTGACTACGTTTAAAACTCAGTTATGCCTTGCATCAAATTACATAATGCATCGTCTGATTTGCCCTTGGATCAAGACTTGGCAAAATTAGCATAACCGGTCTACTGACCAATAAGCTTCTCGGATACAGTGATCGGGAGCCTGATAGTAACGTAAAGAGAACAAACGTGGCAAGTATGGTAATCAGTGTAATGCCAATATGGTCGACGTGTCCTTAAACATTGCAAATCGCTTTTGGCGTGGTTTCACAGTTTTTCGGTAATCCAAACAGTTAATGTGTTGCACATAAAAGTATGGAACTTCTGACATTGTACTCTCACCGATCAGTTCAATTCAGAAAAATAGACCCGCAAATTCGCCGCTCACCAGATTAAAGTAACAGAAAACTTGACTCGGGGAGCTAGCTGACATATCAAGAATGTACCCTGAGTCGATGTTGACAGTAAGAAAATTCTCGTTACGACCATTGCAGTTTCAGGGCAGTTTCCGAGAATTCGACTTCTGAGTTAGTAGAAAAAAAAGCAAAAGGTTTGTGTGCCGGGAGTAGGAATCGAACGCACGACCTCTTGACTACTACCCCGATACACGGCCAAAGGTGAACTTTTACAGTGCGTAAGGGGCAAGGGCCTGCCAGCCAGCTTTGGGAACACTAAGGAAGAGGTTCGAGATAACAAAGAAGGGGGATCCTGTCGACAATAAGTCCCTGTATCTTTATGTAAGCTCCCCAGGTCGTTTTGATGGCCGAAAGTTTCGTAGTCAAGTTTTCTGTGCTTTTAAGGTAATGTTTCGGCGGAATTCTGAAATCACTTTCCAGCAAGCGGAGAGCATCGCTAACATGGAAAGCCTATAATCTATATGACCAAGTCCAAAATACCCCAGTGATCCTCAGGAAGAACGAGAAGACATCTGACTAACGACTCAAATCCTGCGTCAAACAATCACTGTGATCTCCGGGAGCATCTGTGATACCCGAGGCTTCTGGCTCTTCCGATACGTACGCGGAGATTTTGCATCGGCAAGGAGAGTTAGTCATCAAGAGTATTCCGGAAAATGTATTATCCTGATAACGGATACTGCCCAAAGGATTGCACCGTACCATCAGAAGTTTGCTAGTACTTAACACATGGAGGCGCATCCCTGTGTTAAATAGTATGAAAGATTCTGAGAATATATTTTGAACTTTTTAAGCAGGAGCATCACGGATGGGGGGGGGGGGGATCTCCCCGATGTTGTCTGCCAGTCGGTAAAAAATAGCCGGCACGAAGCGCCACGATCTTTCTTCAAAACAGTCAATTTTTTCGTAGAAACAGTCGATTTTTCTTCAAAACAGTCAGTTTTTCGTAAAAATAGCCGATTTTTTCTCAAGACAGTCGGTTTTTCTTAAAAATCAGTCGGTTTTTCTTAAAAATCAGTCGATTTTTCGTCAAAACACTCGACTTTTTCTTAAAAACAGTCGTTTTCTCTGCAAAAACAGTCGGTTAAAATGACCAGTCAGTCGGTAAATACCTTGTCCCCCAAAAAAAAAATATTTTGGCTAGTAACGCCTCTTTTTTACGCGTTATGCTTCGCGAAAGATAACACTTAGAAGATTCGTAGCGTAAATATTATCCGTCATAATATTTACATAAGAATGCGCATCCATGTGTATTCAAACTTCTGGTGATTCTGTCGGATTTCGCGGGTAACCTGGAGGTACGCCATCCGACGTTTGGATCGAATTGGCGGGTGAGACTACACTGTCAGAAGTCTGATAACAGTTAACACAAAGATGCGCTTTTTTGTGAGAATGTCTTAGTTATGGGAAATGTACGTTATGACTTTTTAGATCTTATCTTTTCTCTGGAATAGCTCATTCACATCGGGAGGTAAATTTAAGGCCACTGTACTAGTGTTAAAGCACATCTGAAAAGCTTCGTAAAATTTCACAGTTTATCATATGAAAATAATAGTCCTACTATATTCGTAACTGATCCCTTTTTATATTAATTTGTTCTGAAAGCGGACTCTCGTTCTTCAATTGCTCTGTATAGCATCTTCTGTCCTCTACTGACACTCGGACCTAATTTGGGGGTAAGGTCGAAGATGAAGATTGAGGCAGATAGAAACCTTTCAGATGTGCTTTAATTTGCTGCGCTGGGGAAAGATATACAACTTCTATCGGGCGAAAGCCGAAAGTTTGTTTCGTTAATGAATCGGGTTTTGTTTTACACAGAAAGAATTAAATTCTGCAAACCAATTTTAAGTTGCAGTTTTCCGGATGTATAGTTTCACCGCAGTTTGGCGTACTTATGTTCTAGCTATGAAAGTACAGTGTTTCGAATGGATAAATAAAACGGTGCACCTTTTTAACACTTTCATAATTAACAAAAATATGTCAAAACTACAGTGAAACTACACTAAAAAAAAATGCAACTTAAGTCTTATCGGCAAACCGGCGAGTCCCAATCTGTCAACTCCTGTCGGTTGAAAACCAAAGGGTCCGTGAACCCGTTTTTTTTTTTTTTTTTCAATGCCCGTGGCAAACCTATTTTCCTCGTTTTGTTTCTGAGTAAGCGTGTCTTTAACTAGAAAATTCGTTTTGTTTCTGAGTAAGCGTGTCTTTAACTAGAAAATTCCTTTTTTTTTTTGCTATAAATTCGGAACAAATCTACTTTGTGTCTACTTTATTTTCGATGGCAACTATTTTGTCACTTTTTTCGACGGACAGATTTGTTATTTCATCTCTATTCTTTACTTTTCACTGGGATAGCAAAAAGACGCTCGGCTCCTCGGCGTTTCTCACAATTTCACGTGTGGTGCATTTCGCAGTAATCTCTATTTTGAATAACAGTATGTGATTAATTTTGCGATTAGGCCTGGAATTTTTTAAACTTAAAATACATTAGAGGCTAGAATTTATATGGTAAGTAGTTAAATCTTGCCAGACAAAGGCAGATTAAATATTTCTTTGCATGCGGCGCTTGCTTTAATTGGTCCTGGGTACAGACGTTAGCCTCTTTTAGCGAAAGCAGAAATTACCAGGCTGAGGTTGCGAATTTATGCATAAATAAATTTTGTTTACAAGAATAATATCAGCTGATGTATTGCAGACATTGCAGTTAGTTTTACACCAGCTCTATTATTTGTTGGCGAAGAAAGTGCGCCGTTGCCACGAAGTAGCAACAGTTCATTGTTGTCTGTACGTGCAAGTCGTATATTGCGATCCAAAAGTCGCTGAAATAAGGGGTCTCACCCCCCCCCCCCCCCGGTCTGAGTGATTCGGGCCACCCTGCAGGAAATTTAAAATCGCTCAGTAGAACATATGGAACACAAGGCACTCAAATTTCCCGACAAAAACATCTGCCACTGAACAAAATGCCGACGACAAGGTCTGGTAACCCTTACATTCAACACGAAAATTTGATCTAACGCCGTTTTCACCCGAGGAATCAAATTCTCGAAAGAATTTCAGTGACTTCTTCGAGACATGCCTCAATCAGTCGCATGGCGCGCATTTAATTTCGTATATTCCACTCCAGCGCTTCCAAGCGGATTAGTTTCTGAAAATCCCCAAATGCCACAGTATCAACACTTGTGACAGACGTAGTAAAACAGATCCAAAGGCTGATGAGTAGACAATCTGGAGGGTGCCTCCCAGCTATTGGACGTTTTACTCCAGGTACTAGAGTCGAAAGTGAAAGTTACCACATTTGCAAATCCATCCAAATCCACTTCTGGAATCCATGTTTTTACCATCTCTGTCAGAAGTGTTGGGTAGCGTTCCAGCGACTTATTGTTAGCTACGATCGTTAAAGCGATGCTTCACCTTCCAGATTTTTCTTCCGGATTCCAGACAGCCGTTTTCGTCGAGACCGATCTGGAAGATGAAGCCAGGCAAAAAACGTCTGGAAGTCCGGGGAGTTGGACACCCCAGATTCCGGATGTCTGGAAGGTACCATAGAGGCAATCCGTTCGAGAGACAGAATAAATATGCAACTGTAGGAAGGAAAGGGAAAGTGATTGACAGTTGTGACTGAGATGCAAGAGATATCTGAAATTGCGAATGGGACATCTAGGAATTGTTGAAGAAATAGCAAAATTGAATGTCATCATTATCATGAAAATCTGGAAGGTTTGGCTTGACTATGCGGAAGCCCCGGACGTCTGGTAATCTGGAAGGTGAAGCCTGACTTTTGCTATTCTTGTTATTACTGCCGTTCCAGAGCCCGCCGTAATAAGTAAATTGGCTCCTCCCACTTATTATTTTCTTCCACGACTGTTACGATCTTTACAATTTACTTATGATGGTCGCGAGCACCATAAGTGATAATAACTATCGGTTCTGCAGGAACTCCCGTAAGAGTGATGATATTATTTTCGTTCCAGAGAGCGTGATAACTACCACAATGCGGCGCCGCCCCTCTTCTTCCCATGGTAACTTGTAATGACTTCACTGGCACGCTACCTTGGTAAGGAGACATCGGGAGATTTTCAGAAACTAGTCGACATGGAGCGCTGACCTCAAATAAGGCGAATTCATCCATGAACAAACACTTTAGTCACTGAAAGGGCCTATCCTTTTCAATCGCCAGTCCCTGAATCACTCCTACGGCACGCAATTCAATTCATAAAGATAAATCACTCGCACAAACGGTCCGTAGTTTTCAATCGTCGACCCGATCCGGACAAAATGCTTACTTACTTACACTTACTTAGTTCATAAACGAAAATGAATCGCAGCATAGGCCCACAGTTTCTCGGTCACCGCCATAAATTCTAAGGAAACGTTGTTGCAGTGTCTTCCTCGGTCCCAGTACTATGTGAGCTTGTTCCACCCTTCTAACAATAGTTACTATTTCCGTTCCATCCTCACGAAAAGTTGCTACGCTGACCGTTCCAACCTTCTCGAAATAGTTACTATTTGCTTACCATGCTCGGGAGCGTAGTCACTACGCATCTCTGTAACGTGATTGGTCGTATTTGCCCGTGGCATGGAATCCTGCTGGAAAATAGAAAAATCGTTCCAGCCTTGACGGCAAAAAGCCAGAATTCATGACGTCATGCGTAGTAACTGCGGTAAGAAGGGTGGAACACGCTCTTTGAGAGAGCCACTGCAGCTATGAGTGAGGCTTGCGTCAGATTGGCCGGCCTGTGGAACTCCCAACCAGACGGACTAGTCGGTGCGGAGAGTGGAGACGGTCAACGAATTCAAAAATGCTGTAGATAGAACCCATCACGACGACATATTTTCCTTCTCGAAATTCCGTAGAGCTTTGGTTTCGTTAGACTCTGGTAACACAATTTGCCTCTAAATAAAATTTACGGTTTTTGCGAAGTAAGAGGCGGGAAAGCCTGTACCAGCATTATATTTATTTACATTACACCATTGTGCAAACGTGAATTACGCAAACGGAATTATGAATTTTAAATTGACATGTTTTGTAAATATGTTTGTTATTCGATGGTGTTTTAAAATTTTATAATTGTAACATATAAGTGATAATTTATGATTATGTCGACCATGTATGACGATCCACCACTATTTTTGTTAAAAGATATCATGAAAATAAACGAATTTGAATTTGAATCTGACACACCTCCAATGCTGTGGTATAAACAGTGACACACCACACCCCAGAATCGCGAGGGATCCTGGAGAAACCATGGGCTCTTAAGACACACCAGAACGATAAATAATAATTAAATGCGATAAATATAATTCGATTATAGGAATCATGACGGTGGATATAGCGATAAACGACTCTATCGAGATTTTTAGCGATTTTTGGAAGATAGGGTATGTGGCAGCAGCTAGTCTTTACCGAGATGACATTTCATCTTCAACTGTTGCTCGCAATATGGTAGAAAGTCGCCTGAAACGAAACAAAACTCGTGTGAAACAACGCTCCATCACAATGCATCTAGTACATTCTTTAGATTACGGAAAATAACGGATTATACAGAAAACATTACCAATTACCAACATGGATTAGCAACAGGGGTTGTATCGAATATAAGTCGTCCCCTCCCCCCTCCCCCCCCCCCCGAAAAAAAAATTGTTCCGGAATTTGTTTATTCTGATTAGCTAGTCCTTTTAAGCGTCGTTTATGATAAGTGACTGAAGTGCATATGCTTCACTATATAGGACAGAAAGGTCAAACTCGGCGTTAAAACTGTGGTAGTTACATTTGATTAATACAATATTATTCTACAATCTTATATGTGAGTATTTTTTACGACGAATAACGTAACGCATTACTAATTACATGATGCTAAGACCAGAGGCGTCATTTGGGGAGGGACTACCTCCTCCCTCTGGCTTTCCAAAGGAGACCAAAGCTACCTCAGAAAAATCACAAAATCTGCGAGAAACAAAGTGATGTGACAAAATTATGACAGTCAGTGGCGAAAGTGGATCTTAAGAAGTTCTCTCACCAATCTATAAGGTTTATAAACCGAGCCAATGACCCGGAACGATCCCCCCCCGGCTTTCACGAAATGACGTTATAGATAGATAAATCTTTTTATTCGCCAAAAACTTATCGTGGCTAACGCCAAATTTGTTTGGTATAGTCAGTTAATATGTAAGCGTACTTCAACAGTCATAAATAACATTAAAAATGAATAACATCTCAATTTACCTCGTTAAACAACTTCACAAAAGACGGAACAAAACTCTTTTCGAACCTCTGGAGGTTACATTTAGTTGGCTGCAATTTTTCAACCGCAGTAGCTACCTTGCGAGGGAGCCTTCTCGCTAGCTTTTTAGAAGGAAAAATATTTTTATGGACTGGGTGGTTCAGGGATTTTACACCAAACTCCATGCAGAGTTTCAGTCTTCGATCGTGTAGAGAAGTGATTTTAAATTCACGCAGCAACTCTTCATAAGACCTCTCGGCCACCTTTGACGCTATGATCAGGGCTCTTTTTTGAATCTTTTCAAGTCTAGCGGTCTTTTCGACCGTAAGGCCAAAATGCCAAACAGGTGCTCCATATTCTAGGTTTGGTCGGATAAAGGAAACGTGAAAGCCTCCCCTCTCTCCTATCGACTCACTCGATCGACCCGGGCATGCTCGTTGACATAGTCCTCCCGAGAGCATACTAGTCTAAATAATGTACTAGAAACTAATGCACCTTATGTAGTAGAGTATTCTCCTCGCATGATTCAAGCTGTCCAAGAAACAGCTTGGAAAACCTTTAGAAATAGAAAGAGCGACTGAAGCTGCAGTTAACTGGAAGTGAGTTGGAAAACTGTTGCAAGTTCATCGTTATGAAAACGAATTCGCCTTATGCAAACACACGATCAGGATCTAGAGCTCCCGGAATGGAATTCCTGTCCGGATTTTCAGCACCGTCATCACTTCCATGTGGAAAATTTGAAATTTTTCCAACTTAATGATGAAAGTGCAGGAAATCCGGCAAGGAAATCCCGATCTAGTGTTCGCAGTTTTAGTCCAGCTCAGTGCTCCAAGTGGACTAGTTTCTGTTAGTCTCCCATTGTCTCATAATCAATACTTGTGTAGATGTTCTAAAAAGTCGGATCATTAAAAGCCAGGCTTCACCTTCCAGATTACCGGACGTCCGGGGCTTCCGCATAGTCAAAGCCAACCCTTCCAGATTTTCATGATAATGATGACAGCTAATTTTGCCATTCTTCGACATTTCATAGATGTCCCCTTTGCATTTCAAATATCTCTTGCATCCCAATCACAGCTGTCAATCACTTTCCCTTTTCTTCGTACATTTGCATATTTTTTCTGTCTCTCGAATGGATTGCCTCTATGGTACCTTCCAGACATCCGGAATCTGGGGTCTCCAACACCCCAGACTTCCAGACGTTTTTGGCCTGGCTTCGCCTTCCAGATCCGTCTCGACGAAAACGGCTGTGTGGAATCCGGAAGGAAAATCTGGAAGGTGAAGCCTCGCTTTACGGTAATGGGTAACTTTTACTTTCTACCACTGAGGCATAGGCTATGCTCTCCATGGAAGCAGTTTGCAGATTTTCTACTCATCAACCTGTGGATCTATTTCACTATCTCTGCAGTAAGTGCTGATGGTGAGGCATAGGGGGATTAAACAGAAACTATGTCCGCTTCCAAGCGCTGAACAGGGATATAGAGAGATTGCAGCCTACCCAACGAAAACGGATAGGAGTAGAAAAAGAGTAATTTAACATTGTGAGGTATGGGACTTTTGACTTTGAGACCAAATTATCCGTGTTTTATTGCTATTATAAGCCTGTAAATAGGTGGAAAGGGTTCCCTGTTTTTATGGCACTTGCAGATACGCTAAGTGCAATATACCGATCACTTTTCGGTCTGTCGGTCCACTGCTCTCGAGTTAGGGTACTTCCAGAAGGGCTAGGACGATGAAACTTGGCAGGCATAATAGGGCCCCGACCAAACTAACTTGGAAATAGTCAATTGCCTGATCCGACCATCGTTGAGGGAGGGGGAGTTGGCGGAATCCGGAAAATAGGGGCATGCATAACTTTAGAATGGGTGATCGGATCTTAATGAAACTTGATATCTGGAAAGATCTCGTGTCTCAGATGTCTCTATTCAAGTCCGGACCGGATTCGATGAATCTGGAGGGGGGGGGGAACTGTGAATATGTGAAACTCTCAGAGTGGAGCGATCGGGATGATACCTGGTGGGAAGAACAAGCCAAGCTCTAGATACATAACTGACAGAACTGGATCGGATTTGGACACTGTGGGGGGAGTTGGAGGGGGGGGGGGGGTCCGGAATTCCGGCCATCCGTAGTTAATGTACTTCCAGGTGGGCTAGAACGATAAAACTTGGCAGGCATATCAGGGACCCTACCAGATTAACTTGAAAAGAGTCATTCGCCTGATCCGAGCATCGTTGGCGGAATCCGGAAATTAGTGGCATGCATAACTTTCGAACGGGTTATCGGATCTCAATGAAACTTAATATCTTGAAAGACCTCATGTCTCAGATGTCCCATTTCGAGTCCGGGACGCATCTGATGAACTGGGGGAGGGTCGGAGGGGAGAACCGGAAATCTTATGACATGCATAGAGTGGGGAGATCTGGATGTGGGACGTAAAGGCACAAGTCCTAGGTGCGTCAGTAAAAGAATCGGACCGGATTCGGATACTGAGGGGGGGGCTGTAGGGGGGTGGCCGGATTTTCTGTGATCGTGAGTTAAGGTAGTTCCAGATGTTCTAGGACGATAAAACTTTGCTGGGACTTTAGAAACTTGACATCGTTGGGTTAGACATCGTCACTTCTGCGATCCAGCCATCTCTTAAAGAACTCATCTTAACCGCAAAATACAAGAAATACTTTTAAGCAAAGTTTACTTTTTCACCATCGCCATGAGCACATGATCCTTTTTGCCTCAAGGGTTTTGCTTAGAACTTCTTTTTAAGCACTCTTAAAGTGTGCATCTTAACCGAAAAGTGAAAAAAAAAACTTTCGACCATCACATCCATCCTTTGCCCCAGCCTTGCTTGTTTGGCGCATTTTAGCCGAAAAGTGAAAAAAATACTTTTGACCATCACTTCCATCTAACCCGGCCTTGCAAGTGCATATGAGCTTCCAGCTCTTTTTTTTTTCTTAATTGTATAATCACAGGAAAGTATCTTTCTTTTTATATATATATAATATATATATATTGTATAATCTAGAAAAGTTTGATCAGAAATGAGAGTTTGAAGGCTTCAAACTTTCACTACAAAAACGAATCCTGCTTCCTATTGGTTGGTCTTGAATGACACGTCAGAACCGACCAATTAGGATTTGAGACTCCGTTTTTAGTGCAGTGTTCCTTGGAACAATCCACTATTCCGAGCGCTGTAGCAGCTTTCGGCTTTTGGTTTTCACTGTATTTTATAGAGCTCATAACTCGTGAACCAGTGGAAGTATCGAGTTCAAACTTGGTACACTTGTGAGTATTGGGGTCTAGTTGTGCCTTTGGGGGTCCCACCCCTCACACCCACCCGCTTCAGGGGCAAATGGGCCCAGATTGCCTAGTGAATAAAGTTCATAGCTTGACTAGACCTGGACATAGGACGATGAAGTTCCTTGTACTTGTAGATCCTAGGGCTGGGAAATTACTTTCAAAGTTTCACCTCCTCCACCCACCGCGTTCAAGGGGAACTGGGCCCAGATTGCCCAGGAGTACAGTTCGTTACCCGTGACAGGACTCAACAGATATCAAGTTGAAACTTGGTAGGTTCGTGAGCATTGGGGTCTCTTTTTGCTTTTTGCGGTCCTCAAACCATACCCCCACTTGGTTTAGGGGCAGCTGGGCCCAGATTGCCCATTTTTGTATGTTTTTAACTGGACAAAAACTGCAGATAGCGATTAAATTCCTGTGTGCTCTTGGACCCCCCTCCCCCCCCCCCGGGCTGATGGATAAGTGGGCCCAATCTCACCATGAGTAAAGTTTTTGACCCGTGACTGGAATCAAACTCCAAGCTGGTATAGTCGAGGATATTTAGGTCTAGATATGCAATTTGATGGGTCCCGACCCCCCCCCCCCCCCACACCCTCCTGTTCATAGGTACTGGGCCCAGGTTTCCCATGAATTAAGTTCGTATATGACATGTCTCAAGTTCAACACTTGTATACTTGTGGATATATATGTATAGATGCGGATTGTGGTGTAACAGCAAGAAATAGGACCACGCGGAGTACTGTATTCCTTAATGATCAGTTGGAAACTGGACGGTTTTGTCATATGGTCGATGATATGCCGTTCTTAACGAAGTTGTCGCAAGGGGGTATCCGGCAATAAAACGATTTGATTTTATCAGACTTTGTATTACCATGCTAATGGAAAAGAGTTTTAAAGTGTCGGACCGTTCTTGCAAGAGTTTGGAGATCTTCTTTCGATTTCTAAATGCGGTTTGTTTATATTAAAAGCTTTTAAACTGGGGTGATTTGAAATTAGGTTATATTGGCGAAGTGAAATGTCTTGGTTCTAACTCTGTTTGTGTATAGGAGGTGATAACATTTTACTTTCACACTCCACGTCTGAGCGCTTGCGCACTTATTTTGTTCAAACTTTGAAGCCTTCAAGCTCTTACTTCCATGGAAACTCTTTTGCAAAAATTGATTTATAGGCTACGATTAATGAATAGCCCAACTAACATTTCGAGCAAGTCCCTGAATCGGAATGATGATCAAACGCCGATAATTTAATTTCAAAGTTGAAAGTCCAATACCTGCCAATGTTAAATTTGTTTATGCTCCCGTGATGATGGTAAAGCAATATCCATTTTCGTCGGGTAGGGTGCAATCATCACGAGAAGCTCAAGAGCCACTGTACTTAGCCGAATGCTGCCAAGCTACGGTCATGCTGCTTACAGAACAATATTTGAAAATACCCAGCAGGCTTATTATCTATTCTCTGTTCTATCTACCAACAGTGCCTGAAACAGGTGTCAAACTACTCGTGCAGGAGAAACTCTAACGCACTCGCAATCCAAGGACCTTAGCAGTGGGGAAAACAGGAATACCTCATTAGCCAAACGGGTCGCAACAATCAGAGCCGTTTAGTGGTTGGACTTTCCTTAACGGACCCGATAGACCTATAATGCCCATGCAACCTACTTCCGTAACTGCATTCATCAATACCTAACTCCGGAGACCAACATTTCATATTTTACATTCTGAACGCGCTGAACCTCACTAATCTTTGCACTTGCCAACATTCACTAGTTTGCACGCGCATTATGCTCCAGAAGACTGTTTGAGTATCATGCTATTTATGCGTAAAACCGGTTATCTAAATTTAGGCAAGTTTTTGCTAGAAGTCAATAGGTCTGGGAAAAGGCTTAAAACAGCCAAAGCTGTTAATTATTTATTAAAAGCCGAGCTTAGTTTTACAGTATTCAATTAGACTTAAAACTCGAACATAAACAATAAATAGTGCGAAGGGTGCTATTAGATCATCACTCTAATGACATTTCAACCAATCGTTCTGCAAACTCATCATCAAACTACACTTCGTGTAGTGTTTTTATCAAGATATGAGATTGTGTAATATACCGCAAAGAACTCTCGCCAAAATAATTTTTGAGTGAATTGATGACCCAATTGACATTTTAACACGAGAAAATTGTATATAGTGCATGTGTTAGTACCATTTTGTTTCGATGAAAGTTTTTACGAAACCAAACTGTATTTAAATCGTACAAAAGTATTATGTAAATTAACAAAAAACGCTACCGTATGTACTCTCATAGTAGTGTATCTTTGTGACTACGTTGCCATTTCCGATGCTATTTTTGGAAAAATAAAGCGAACTCAATTGAATTGAATTGTAGTATTTTCTTTAAAGGACCAGTCGTACGCATAATACCAATCCAACCTACTTCCGTCACAACAGTTCTTAACCCTGGAGATCCAAATTTCTTACGTTACATTCTGAAACCGCAAACAACACCGCATCATTTTTGCAGTTGCCGCGGTCCACTAGTATCCATGCGCAGATGGCTCCGGACGATTGCTCGCGGATCATGCTACTGACGCATAAAACCGGTTTTTTTAATTTTGCCGAGATTTTGCTTAAAGTCGGTGGGCATGGGAAAAGTGTTAAAACAGGCAAGGCCCTGGATATTTTTTAAAAAGCAAAGCCTAGATTTACAGTATTCAGATAACCTTGAATATTGGAATATAAACAGTAAATAGTGCGAGGTGTGCTTTAAAGGATCCTTGCAGTATCTACTGCTCATCTTCCAATATTCTAATAGATAAATAGTTTAAACCAGGCTCTGCTTTCAATACTTCAAAAAATGCCCATCGCTTTGGCTATTTTAAACCTTTCTCCAGACCGCTGGAAAAAGGCCCACAAATTAAGATTGAATGATGGTGGGTTTACACACTGCGTAAAATCCGAGCGTATTTTACATGTACTTGTACTTGAAAAGATCTATAGCAATACGGACGTATTTATGCAAGAAATGAACCGAGATCTTTTCAAGCCCAAATAGGTGCGTAAAATACGCTTGGATTTCAAAATACGCTTGGATTTTACGCAGTTTTCCGGGCCATTGTTGACGCTTGAAAACCTCTCCTCTAATTTGTATTCTCTGATTGGAAACTTACCTGTCCACGACTCGGTCAATGTGATTCTAAATTAGTGGATAACCTTTATGGAAAAAAAATTTGAGTGTTTTGTGATTATCTTATATTTCTTTGGCCTTTTCTACTGCACTTATGCCCTTGGGCAGTACGTTATAAATCCTTAATTCATTCATTCAGTGTGTAAACCCACCATGAGCGAGCTTCTCGCAAACAACCACCGGGAGAATGATGCGCATCGAAGATAGAGTTACAAAGAAAATGTGAAAATCACTCAGGCGACGTTAGGGGGGTAAGAATGCACCGTACGAAGTTCGGGTCTCCGATTCAAAGAATGGAGGGATGACGAAAGTGGGTTGCACTGGCATCACATACGGAGGGTTCTTAAAGTAGGCGTGTTTTCAGGCATGCTGAATCAAAATATCAAACTTTCGTCACTGTTAGAGCGTGTTCCACCCTACTTACTGTAGTTAGTTACACCTGACGTCACGAATTTTGGCTCCTTGGCGTCACGGCTGGAACGCATTTCTTCGTCAAAATATCGTGCCGCGGGCTGATTGGGCCAATCACGTTAAAGAGATTCGTAGTTACCACGCTTACTACGTTCCCGAGCATGGTAATCAAATAGTTACTATTTCGAGAAGGTTGGAACGGTCCCCGTAGTAGCTTTTCCGAAGTTGGAACGAAAATAGTAACTTATAGCTACTATTGTTAGAAGGGTGGAACACGCTCTTAGATGCACCAGCCGTCCCGATGTCAACAGCTTCCGAGTCAAACCGCTAGATACCGGGCCACTTGAGCTGCCTCGATCTTCCACGACACGCATTAAGGGAGTGTCCTGTCTTTCCCACTGCTAAGGATATTGTTGTCAATCAAACTCACTCAGAAGTTACTGGCGGACCATGCCGGCCGGATAAGACTCGGTAGCAACCAGCTCGCTCTCTTAAAGAAGAAATAATGAAATTCACACTTTAAAGTACATGACACGGGTAAGGGATAGTGTCGGTGGTCTGGTTCTTACACTGTTAGAATTTCCGTAACAGATAACACAAGAATTCGAGGTTCCAACAGATAACACTTGTTATATGTTATGATTTTGCAAACGTTGTACATTAAACGTTTGCATCACAACCATTGAACGAGCCGAAAAACCACCGGAAAAGCGTCTGCTGCGACATATCCAATAACATGATGACATACGGTGTGTTGGCCCTTTTTGTATGCACGACGTTTTAATGCGTAACGTTTGAAAAAAAAAATCCGGTTCTACCGGATTACAGCAGAAATATCCAGTCCTACCGGATTACAGCAAAATTACCCATCCGAGGCAAGAACAAAAAACACGTCCTGATCTAGTATATCTTTTTACCCTAGTATCTATTCAGTTTAACCAGCTGATTTTATCATTCCCTATAGCTCGAAGCCCCTCCCCTAAATCTAAATTTTTGTTTGAAGCCCATCTACGAACATTTCCATCGACTTCTGTCCTATTTAGTTTCGGGCTCTGACTCGTTTTCTTGTTACAATGATGTTTAAATGCTTTTCGTTGATTCTGAGTTGTAACAGTTGTAGGTATTGTTAGTGACGGAGAACATTTGAAGGAAAATTTAAATCAAGATTAGAAGAAGTAAAGTTATTAAGATTTTTTTTAAAGTAAAAATGAAAAGAGTAGGTGCCACGCTGAGTCACTGAGAGGAGGAAAAAAAAAGACTTTCAATCGGCTGAGAGCTAGTCGATTATACAAAATGTGTTACTGGAAAACAAAAGCTTCGGCATACACTTACTGACAAATCTCGGAGAGGTTGAAGAAGGTTGAAGATCGAAAGCCTAGGTCACTTAAAGGGAAGTACTAGTGAAAAGAGTAGGTGCCACGCTGAGTCACTGAGAGGAGGAAAAAAAAAGACTTTCAATCGGCTGAGAGCTAGTCGATTATACAAAATGTGTTACTGGAAAACAAAAGCTTCGGCATACACTTACTGACAAATCTCGGAGAGGTTGAAGAAGGTTGAAGATCGAAAGCCTAGGTCACTTAAAGGGAAGTACCAAACCAACAAAACCGTAATGGTCTTAATCAGATTGACAACCCGTTTTGCGCTACAGTTCTGATGTTTTTAGCTGCCGTGATTCATCTGGTCCGAAAAAAAAGATCGCCAGCCTCTTCGAGTGGCGCATTTCAAATACTGCAAATTCCTGCTTTATTGGCTCCCGCATCGATCCGCATCGATGTTTAGTATATTTTAGAGGCAAACGCATAGTACCAAGGTGGAAGACTGTGTGCTTCTTCAAAATCTAGGCGGGGGCCCCCCCCCACACAGATGGCAGCTCTGGACTTTAACCACTTGCAGCTCATGTTCTCAGGACTGCCCTTTTGCTGCCAAGTGTGTTAGTCTTGTCTAGTTTTGTTGATTATGCTTATTTCGAAAAAATAAAAACCTAACTACCAATCCGACTACGGGGGACCTATGCCGACATACCGCTGAACAGTATAGTATCTGTGTAGCCGCACACGACCGGGTGGGTGGGGGTCTTGAAAATGTCTCACCTCTTCTCTATTTTCTGACGACGAGCAATTCTGGTTGGCTTCATCGGAGTCCGAGTCATCGTCGGCCGAGCTGTCACCGACACTGTTAGGACCAGAATCTGGAAAATGCAAAAAAAAATGTTAAAGTGATATAAAGTACAGTACAGTAGGCCACATTACTTTGGTAACTATATAGACCAGGATTTTATTTTGACTTTAAAATTGTCGAATACTGGTAAATGCCCGGTACTCCTAACCCACCGAGTTCGCATAAGGTCCAGACTCCAAATTAGACATCTAGGGCTCACGAGCTCTGTACCATCCAAGTTTCATTCTCTTACATTCAAATAATTAGTGATTAATATTCTGTTCACTAGTGACAAATATTGAAATAGTTTAATTAGGTTTGTACCTTAAAGTTTGGTAAGGGTCAATGTAAATATTAGTTAGTTTGGGGAAAATGTCAACAGGCAATACGTGGGATTTTGAAGATATTATGCATAACAAGCATTGCCAGGGGGAGCCGAAAAACCGCCGCAAAAGCATATGCTTAGTTTTCCGATATTTTCAAAATCACAACAGACTACATCCGAAGTGTAGTCTGCTGAAACTGCGCATCCTTGTGAAACTTCTGACAGTGTACTTTAGTGTCCATTAGCCACATTTGTTATCACCTATCTACCAAGGTCTTGCTTCACTTGCCTGTTTTGCACTAAGCGCTTACTACTAGCTGCTCTTGTGGCCGTTTTTGGACCAAGCACTAAAGGCCTGTTCTCGCCGTTCCCCGAGGACTAGTTTTGAGGAGTCCCTGCGTTTTTGTTTGTCCCAGGGACTCACTCCCTGTATTTTCGCGAGTCCCCACGTACGGGAAATCCTCCCATTATCATCACCATCATAAACAAGAACTCGCTTTCAGATTCGGAGGGGAATCAACTTTTGCTGATGTTGGTGCAATGTAAAATTAATTAAAAACCATCAGAATAAACAAACCAAAATAAAGTGGATCCGGTATTCCGGAGTAACTCCATCGGTTGCATATTTTGTTTCGAACAAAATCCATTTTGGAAGCAATCCCCGTGCTCTCGTTGTTTTCCGTACGCGGAGTACGCGTGGAGTGACTCCTTTTATTCTCGCCATTCCCTTCGATTCCCCGAGGAGTCTTCGGGGAACAGCGAGAATACGCCTTGATTCCTTCTGCCCAGGTCTGCGAAGACAGGAGATTGACAACTCCGAGGTGAGTTGACCCATCGCTCAGGAGAAGGGCGCCAGACCCCTCTCTACCAAATTGGTCAAATTAGCAGAAAGGAGAGAGGACATGGGAGGGGTGCATATCTATTTTGGCAAAAACTATTACCTTTTCCATTAAGGGCGATAGGATCGGAGATAGAGCTCTTAGAAAGAGTATCATAGCAGGAAAGGCAGACGCGAACCGGTTTCGATGACTGGTGTACCAAGACGAATTTCTTGGAGGAGCAGGGGCCACAGACAACAGCGCCGCACTTCCTGCAGTGATGCTGAAAAGAAACAACTTCTGATCCGGGGAAAGCTGACCCACTCCTGGGACTTCCAGTGCCTTTTGTAATGTATATATGTAGCAGCTAATAAATGGTAGATATTCCTTCTTAGTGTAGTCTGAAGTGAAGACTTGAAAATTTTCTATTTTGGTTTAGTTTGTTTTTGGAGACGAAACTTTGGAGTGTAGCCTATAGTTTGTTTTTTGGGGGGTGTTTGAACAGGAAACGAGTAAGTGCTTACATTCTTTTTCTCTTCCTCTCTTTTTTAATTATTTTTTCTTCTTCTTTTTTTATTTACTATAGTGTTATTTAGGTTAATTTGTCAATGGGGGTTTGTTAAACCACTTAACAAGTGTAAACTTCTAAACAAAAAAAAATGTCTCTTCAGCTTCTTATTTTATTTTCAAGGTTGTAGCTGAGCACATATACGACCTTCCACTGCAAATAGGCCAAACTTCTGCTATTGCAGTGCAGTGGGAAGGCTTTTTGGAGAAATGAGGTGAAGATTGTCAAACAGACTATCAGCAGCTTGACCATTTTCCTCAGTTATGACCTATGGCATGAGGGGTGTTGGAGGAACACATGCCAAGGCACTTACCCGTCGGTTCAAGACTGTAAACTGAGATTTCTTGCAATGCATACACAAAACAGCTTCAGAGTCGGGAATCCAAACGGCTGCATGTTCATCTATGGGCTTTTTACCACCTAAACAAAAAATTACAATCAATTTTTGTATCCATGAATTCTAGAGTGAGGTATTAAGGGCAATGGGCCTGGACATTTTTGTTTGGGGGGGGGGGGGGTTGAACCCTTTTATTTGCTTTACATTTACGCCAGACCTGTTCTACAATCCGACCGGATTATTGCCCGGACAGAACCAAAGTCCATCCACGACAGCAAAATTCCATCCACGGAGTCACTAATAAGTCGCTTTCCGGGATCCGTCCAAAGGCCTTCTCTTGCTAATTCGTAAGCACCTTTGTATTTTCAATATCTGGATAACCCAAATTCAAACCACGAGTTCAAATCAGGACCTGGCAGACCGTGGGATTATCTAGCGGCGTGATTTGGAAGTGCATGACTGGGCGAAGTCAGAATAGCTCCTAGCAAAGCTCATATGGCACTTGTATGGCACCGAGTAGGTAATGCAAGAAAGTATATAAGAACGTCACAAAATACCCCCTTCAACCTCCCTAGGTTCGAGCCTAGAAGTAGGATATCCAGTGTCACTTGAGTTTGAGCATTTCTAGCACCCCTCCAGTTCTTATCGCCCATAAAGTCTCACTCGAATCGAACCACCCATTCGCAACCTACCGAAGTCAGTAATTTTCGGATAACCCTTCCCAACTCCCAAAAAGTTATTAAAGGTTAAGGGACCCAAGCACTTCAGTTTCTACGAATATAGTCTTTTACTTTTTTGGCAATTCAGAAGCCATCTAGCGGTCATGAAAACCTACTATAGACCTACTAAAATGATTACTCTAGGGGTCGTGGAAGTAAAAAGTAAACAATAACAAAACCCCACGTGTTGGCTCTGATAAACAAGATAATTCCAGAGCAAAGACATTGATCAATGCTGAATAACTAGCCTTTGGAAAGCAAGGGATACTAGGATGTTGTTTCAGTTGACAAGCTGATTGTGACAGTGTGTGACCTAGGACATAGACTGGTTGTCTAAGATAATACAATGTTTTGTAATTTCTCAACGTTTATTCTATTTCTTATTTTATTTTATTTGTCAAGTATTTTTTGTGTTTTTTTTACTGAAGCATTTTTTTTTTTTTTTTGTAGGTCAGCTTCTACTTTTCAGTATTTGAGGAAAATTGCTCGATGAATTCTGTATTTGATGATCAGTGCTCGATGAACATCTGCGGACGCTGTTACGGCTTCGTATCAACCTCCCTGGAGGATGATGCGAGGTCGTACAATCTCCACAAAAGTAATTGTCATAAATGACTTTCTGTGGGACATAGGAAGATATCCCCTGCATACCTGTTCGAGAAAAGTTGTAATATAATAACAACCCTCAAACTTGAGCTCAGACACATTTCCATCTTAGCAACAATTCTTACTCACAGTTCTGATTTCTTTTGAAGAATACGCACATCCTATTGGCTACTCAAAAAGACTTGCACCCTATTTGCTGACGTTCATGCTAAATATCGATATAGCAAATATTAGCTGACTCTCCGCTTAGCGCCCTCAAATCCATTTCTTTTGTTTATCCCGCAATAACATACGTTAGGTCCATGCCAAAAAGATATTATTATTATATATATATAGTCAATAAGAGTACCAGTCAGTTTTAAAATCGAAGAGAACGACAATTATAACTTTGAATGACGTAATAGTAAATGTATTTACAAATTCGCCAGGCCGCCTTTTTCAAATGTCGCATAAAGATAGGTGCAGAAGCAAATAGAAAGTAAATTTTTTCCGCCAACGAATTTTGTTCCTTCGCACCGCTCAGCAAATTCGTTTCTTAGACCCCCGCAGTCAGCGAAAACGCGAGCGAATTCGCCAGGACCAGATAAGTATACGTGGATATGATACGTAGGACTAGAATGAAAATAGGGGGCAAAGTCAACTTTATGGTCATATACTCTATATCTGGTTATATACTCTACTTTGTCCAAGTTGATTTTGATTCCCTGAATTTGCTCAGCGCGAACTGAGGCGACGCGAAAATAAATTCGACTTGGAGTAGAAACGGCGCGGCGTGAAATTTTTGCCTAGCGAATAGAATTGTGTCTGCTAGCGTCGTCTGTGGGCACCTATCTAAAATATGCAACTAAAGAACCGGAAAACGCTAGGAGTGGAGTGTACCGGCGGCAGCTCCAGCTTTGCTTTCTTTGAGCTATTAAGTCCCGACTGCGTTCTGGATTCTTATTAACTCAACCCCGAACTTGATTTCCCTCGCATGCTAACTTCCAACCCTGGCCTTTTTTTTTTGTATATCGATTTATTGATTTGGAGGAAATTGTGCGAGAAATCGTTACCAGTTAAGGGGGAGGGGTGAGGGTCGAAAACACAGCTGGACCTTTTCTATCGCAAATCGTACACCAGCCTTCATTACCCACGAATAATCAGGGGCGTCACGTATGGTGAGGGGGGACGCACCCTCAGTGTTGTCTACCAGTCGGTATCGATTTTTTCCTGGAAACCGTCGATTTTTTATGAAAAGAAGTCGTTTTTCTGAAAATCAGTTTATTTTTGTTAAAACGTTTTTAGGGCTCCCGAAACGTAAGTGGAGAGATACCTATGACTTCGTAAATGTTGTCCGGTCAGTTATATTACGACAATCTTCACACAGAAAGTCAGCGGTAGATATGGGAGGATGATATAAGTCATATCAGCGTCCAGAGAGGATGATACAAGTCATATCAGCCTCCACAGAGGATGATGTAAGTCATATCAGCCTCCAGAGAGGATGATACAAGTCATATCAGCCTCCACAGAGGATGATGTAAGTCATCAGAGAGGATGATATTTAAGTCATAGCAGCCTCCAGAGAGGATGATATAAGTCATAGCAGCCTCCAGAGATGATTTCTGTTCGAAAAATTTATAACAGTTAACACGCCTCCATCTTGGTTGATATCGGAATGATAACCTCGATGGCTATTTAAAATCATCAACCTAGCCTTCGGCTCTGATAGGTTATATTCAATCGTTTCGGTGCTATTTTCCTATATCAACCCCGATGTCAGAAGTTAACCTGTATTTCTGAACTGGGAATACTGTCAAAGGAAGTCAGATGGACAAATACTGGAAAAAAAGAAGAAGAGTAGATCTTTCTTTTAAGATATTTCTTTCATTTTCTGGACAACTGTGAGGTGTCACAGGGACATTCAAAGTTTGAGAATGATGTTATTAGATTGAAAACATGACGGAAATACCAAGTCATTCTGTACCATGTGATCTTGTCTTAGTTGTAAAAAAATATATCGCCTAAATGTTGCAATGTTTTGCCGATTAAAAGATTGATATATTGATTTGGTGGCTTTTACTGCCCTACCCATTTTCTATGCGCGACGCGTATATGAAAGGTATCATCCTGGGTGTCTTTTGCATGGGTAGATTTCTGTTGTATTTTTGTTCAGTGCCTTTTTTAGTGTATGTTTGTTTGTTGTTGTATGCCCTACCCGGATGGAAGGGTATCGTCCTGGATATCTTTTGCATGAGGTAGATTTCTTTTGTATTTTTGTTCAGTGTCTTTTTTAGTGTAGGCTATGTTTGTTTGTTGTTGTTATGGTCTTGTGGACTGAAGTAAAGCAGTAATAATGAAAATAAGATAAAAATAATTCTCTTTGAACTGTAGTTGACGAATATTTTTGGCCCTGTCTTGCTGGTGCGTTCGGAGTGTCAAGATATACAAAAAAAAATGTAATTTTTTCAAGTTCGCTGTGTATATCGAACTCCAGGCAACATTGGAACCCAAGGCACAGTGCTCTCGGCTTTCTTGCCCTCCTGGCGAAGAAGTGCCGAAAGTGTCGCCAGAGCGAATCTTAGCTGACCCCTCTAGCGTCATCCAATAGGACTCGCAGTCAGGTTCGGTTGACGGAGTACTTAAAGGATCCCTCGTACTTATTCTGCCGTTCATATTATCCCTAGCACAGTCAACTACAAACGCCTGATTTTTGGATACCTTAGAGGCGTTTTTCCGTGACAAAATTGTGGGCCACGCACTTCTGAGTGTTTGTCGAGGAAACGCGATTGTGTGCCACACAGTCAAGCAACAATTTGAAACTCGCGGAAACGCCCTTTTGACTAGTTTTGGGCGGTAATTTCAAATGTCTAAATATATAAATAAAAGTCATGTAAGATCTCAATAAACAGAACTCCAGGCTCTCGTCCTTACGATTTCGTGCAAAAAGAATCTTGAGTTTTACGTCTACATACTTCAGAAAGTTTTAATTTTATTGTTTTGACGTTATTTTGCTGCTAAATTTGACCTTCCCGCCCAAAATCCAGTTGTGTGTCGAGTCAAAATTGCAGTTGTTTCTCGAATTTGAGCCAGGAAAATCTTGTTAGTCGCGGAAACACTCGTGGGCCGCACGAAAGGCCGCGGGAACACTCTTTTCGAGCCACCGTCGACCCACAACCTGTTTGTGGGAGCACAGAAAAACACCTTATGCCAAACGCTGGATACCTGATAGCACCCAAATCATGACCTACCTCACTATATACGAATTCTGATTGGTTGATTTCTGAGCTTCACTTAAATCATCAATATTTTGTTCAGTTAGAGTATCCAGCATTGGCATAAAGTATAAAAAAAATCAGGGGTTTGAGTAGACTGCCCCAGCCCCCCCCCCCCAAGGATTTATACCCTTCACAAATTCCCACCCTTCGGCACTGTTTTGTTTTGCACCTAAGACTTGTATGAGTTTTTTCGGCCGAGGTGAGTCTGCCCGTCTCGCTGCGCAAAACTTGTCCGAAAGGCCGACAACTTTTTCAAAAATAAGGGCATCAGAAGCTTCGAGATTTTGCTCTTCATTCTGGACAAGTCGGCCGACAGCTCTATCTTGTGTTTCTGACTCTTTTTCTTTTGCTTGGCTTTCCTACTTTTTCACCACGGCTCCGCTTCGAAGAGAGGGAAGTCTCAACAGAGTCAACTAGCGATATAAAAAAATGTGCCTAATTTCACGGGCAAGCCAAGTATTGGTATTATCGATATTTTCAAAGAATGATGTTTCTGGGCCATTGTATCGTGAGAACGTCATATTAAGTAAGAGTTGTGCTTTAAAAAGAACTGAAATTGCAATTTGGATAAACGAATAGGTTAGTCGTCTTGGGCTCGCAGACGCTGTAAAAATATTCTGCTCTGAGCGTTCCATTAGAACGCGCCGGAAGCAAAAATGATAAACGAGCACTTGAACGGCTTCCAGACGCGGTAGGGAGATGACATCATAGAAACTGGAAACGCATTTATGCATCATGCAATAGAACAAAGACGATGAAGCGGGCATTCATCCATATTACAAAAAGAACCACGAAAATGTGCGAGTCGCTTTTCGTTTTCGGGATCCCAAGATGTCTCCAACGGAATGGCTATGACCGTATAGTCTGTCCGACCGTCTGTGTATTAGCACGACAACTCTCGAAGTGGTTGAGATATTTGTTCAAGTTTTGTATGAGGATTTCTCGGGTCAGAGTACAGGGCAGTAAGGAGATGGCCCGTAGCACGGTTGCCACATCAACAAAATTTAGAGTGTGACTTTTGGTCTAAAACAGAGAGCGATCTGGGAACGAAATTTTATTTCATGAAAAAACATGAAATGGTAACTTTAGTCGCGACCACTACTGCGCAAAAATGACATCTGAACACTTTCAGAAATGATTTATGTCAGGACAAGAGTGACAAAAAAAAAAAAGAGCGGCATGTGGCAAGCCTGCCTCGTAGCTATATATTTGGGGGCGAGGGAAGGATTACAAATTAAGGCATGGCATTTGTTCCGACTAATAAGACAGTCCACTTAGCGGGAAGGATACATACTGAATCCAACCGAATGGATGAAACAATTATATATTTAGTAAGAATAGTCCTGTGTTGGTGTAATTTTAATATGTGATGTGTTATATCACGAATTAAATAAGTTGAACTGCACTGCATTGAATATCAGAATTTTAAGTTCTCGACGGACAAGTTGCTGCCCGGAATCCGTCAAAAAGCGGAATTTCGGAAGTGCTTCTAATTTCATAATCGAGTCGCTAGAGCGTCGAGAGTGGGGTAAGCTGATATGCTAAGTCGGTCTATCTTCTTTGTTTTCTTGCTTGTCAACACTACGAACAGAATCCGGAGAAAACCGGATATTTCTGCAGCCTCGTGTCGCCCGCCAAACGCGGAAGTTAAAGACAGAGTCTAAGATAGGGCTGATAGGGATTACGTGGCATAGATCTGGAGAAGACCGGAAATCTACAGGACCTGATTATCTTTATGAAGAAGTCCAACAAAGATGTTCTATTTCTGATCGCAGCGAAACCTATGGTCTTGTTTACAGACACTGATGTTTATGTACTTCACAAATTAGTGTTCCACTCGCAATTCCGGAGTACTAATTTTCAGGCCCCTAGTCAACTTTTCATAAATTTTAGCAATTAATTAATTTTCTGAAATCTCTGTTTTGTAGATTTTGTGCATTTCCTACGCATCCAGTGCGACTTTTTTATTTTCTTTCTTCGCCACAATACTTTCGCGTAAGATTGTAATAAAACCGTCTAATTCATTCTAGGTTTAGTAGGCTTAACCCTACCACTTATATACAAAATGTAAATGGAGAAAAAAGAAAATGAACGTTTCCTTTTGCTATATCACAATAGCAGATCGAGGTAAGGCATAGGTGCCGATCTCCTGTTTCACTGCCCTCTGTAGGGAGTGCAATGCCTGGTGCAATCATGTTTTTTACTGTAACAAAATGTTTGGTTCTGTTTTGGTACCGTTTCCCCTTCCAACTCTTTTTTCAGTTTATTTTGTTGTCAGGTGTAATATCGCAAGCCGTGCTTTTGCTGCGCAATATATTGATTCTTGCTTGTAAATTAGATTATTCTAATACTACTACCCGTTCTACAGCTGGGTCGTCTGTGGTTAGTCTTACAGAATACAGAACCGCATCACTGGTTCCACCGACGTCGCTAGTTGAACTTAGCTAAGCTAGCTAACTTGTCACTAGTTGGCCCCTCCCATAAGGAGGGGCCTCCAACGCCTTAAACACTCCAACGGCTCCAAACGACTTAAACACTCCGCTATCGATGAATTATTACAGGAAAAAGTAAGTTGTTACATGAGCATCAATACAAATCCGACACTATTTTAGATTTAAATATCGA
This sequence comes from Branchinecta lynchi, assembly GCA_023053575.1. Taxonomy (NCBI): domain Eukaryota; kingdom Metazoa; phylum Arthropoda; class Branchiopoda; order Anostraca; family Branchinectidae; genus Branchinecta; species Branchinecta lynchi. The sequence goes on along the minus strand of JAKZAP010000007.1, from coordinate 21,965,066 downwards.
AAGTTCTTACTTTTTCTTAGGAGATCTTCGACACATTTGTTGATGTGTGCCATCCATTCTCCTTTTTCGGTGGCTGTGGCGGCGTACACGGCGAAAGATTTGCTGGCAGTGCAGATGAGCCACCCATTTCTGAACGCTGATAGGAAAAGCGGTAAACTGTCAAAATATCCATAAATTTGCAAACATAAAAGAGCGTATGTGTGATGTTTCTTTTCTTCTTTTCTTTTTCTTTGTGTAGCCTACTCCGCTTTTTCCCTTTTGTAAGCGGGCAAAAATAAATATATATAACATATATATATATATATCGTCCCTGGACAGCCAAAAAATCATATCTGCGCTTTTTAGAATTGTTCAGGAAAGCGAAAAAAAAGCGACTTAAAGACCATTGCAAAAGGAAGAAACGACGACCTAGCCATACATACGCATATCTCCGCTATTATGTGTCGTACAGACACGATAATTAGACCGTCTTTCCTTCGAATATAAAGAAATCCAATAAAATATATTTTGGAAAATATTTCAGATACGACCTTTTGGCTGCCCAGGGACGATCTGCGAAATATTTTGCAGTATTTAATCCTTTCAACAATTTTTTTGCAGTTTTTATGCAATTTTTTTTTAACTAACCGCTGAGCTACCATAACCTGGTTCACACTGTGATTTGACACGACATTCCACGTTCTGCGACAGACGTCAGAAATCGTCCGACAAGCAACACAAAACGCGTCTTGGCGCAGTGTCGGATGTGCTTTCAAATCAATTCGTCCGACAAAACGCATGCGATCTGGAGGGGGGGGGGAGAAAAAACAAGATAATTATTGATTTTTCAAGACTAAAAGTTACTCTCTTATGGTAGAAAACAATGTAGTCCTTGGATGGTTGAATTTCTTCATTCTACCCGATTTCAGCCAGATGCCAAGAAATTTGACTAAAGTCCTAAAATCCAAGATTGTCCTCGGGGTCTTCACAGAGTAGTTGTGTGGCACATTGCGAGGTTTTTCTAATTTTTTTTCCTGCTGACTCATCTCGGCAGACTAGCACAGTTTCCTGTTTGCGTCAGCGTTGCGGTGTGAACGTTCACGCGACTCTGTCGTACTTCAGAAAAAAAGAATCGTGACTCACATAACGTAGCAGTGACAAGTCTGACCCTTGGTTTCCGACATACAACAGAACTGCATGAACGCTCCAAGCACCAAGCAGACGCAAAGGGAAAACGAGATTTTTCGTTGATGTTATTCTGCAAAAGCACAAAAACCCCTTGTGGAGATGACCTCTGGAGACACTGGCTGATTCTCTGACTCTCTGATTCTCTTGTCATATATTTGTTTTATTTAATATGTATAGTACCAACAAATGAATAAATGAATGACCACCCACTACAAGGAAATTTTCAGTCAAACCCTATGTCATTTGTTCAAAATAGGTTAATACAAGTTTAATCATATTTTGAGTGCAGCCATTGTAGGATTACAGCAGGATTACATCGTTTTGTTTCCGAAAAAAAAAAACGCAGAGAAACTTTTAGCCTTGAAAATTAACTAATCTGTCTTGATTCATTCCTTTCAAAAAAAATCCATGCCCTTTGTCGCGCAAGTTTAAAGCACAATGGACACTTCTAATGCTTTACTTTTTATTAAATGCTTCACAAATACACATTTCCGATTTCCTTTAGAAGGCGCTACGAAAATCAGCCGTTTTCTTGTTATCCCCTATCTTTACCTCTCTGGCATTTCGGCGATCCAAATCTTGGGAGCTGGGATATCGTGGCAGGAAATTCAAAAACTCCGAGCAATGCTTGATATAAACGGATATATTTGAGATGTCACCAAAGTCAAGCCGCAGATGCAGTTTACCTGATTGTGCTAGTGTTTCATCAGAAGTTCCATGGCTTAAAGTGCCTATTAAAAGTTTTTCTTTGTGGAATAGTGTTGTGAAGCTTGACTAGCTTGCTTTATAAAATGTACCAGAAAATGCAATAAGCTTATAAAAAATAACATAGCTAGCAAATCATTCAAAAACAAATAACCTATTCAAATCTTAATTATACAAGCTGGTTTATGCATAAAATAAAGATCTACTAAGTATTATAAGAAACATCACTTTTATCTTTGTCCAAGCTAGTAAATTGAGCACGTACTGGCCCAAAAAACTACCGTTTGAAATATCACAGAGAGGAAACTGTTGAAAAAGCTGCTGATCTAGAGGGTAAGCATTGTTCCTAGGTTGTTACAGAGTGGGATCGGGGTAGTTTGATGTGCCCATTGAACTTTAATGTTGCCAACGCAACCGAAATTGCTACAAACACAAAATTGTGCGTTGCTTGTCACAGGATTTGTGTCGTATGTGGCATGACGCAGAATTTGGCGTGGATTCGCAGCAGTGTAAACCAGAATGAACCAGGGGCGAAAACCGCATCCGTTTTCAATGCGTCCGACTCACTTACAAAGCACAATTTTTTAAGACAACACGTTTCACGTTTACTTAATCGTAGCAGGATCTGCTGAACTAGTGGCCAAAGACTTTAAAAAGCGACTAGTAGAGGAAAACCGTACTTTGTAGATCAAACGCGGAAGGAAAGTTTGTGAGCGCAGGTTGGCTATGTGAAAATTGTGAGTCAATACCTTTATACAAATAATGTGAAAATCTTTCAAGGACACCTCGCACTACTTTGTATATCTGCTAAGATGTTCTGAAAAAGCTGACCACTTTAAAACTTAGCTATGCGTACAGGAAATTACACAAGGCTTCGACTGTTTTTAGCCTCTTTCCGTGTCCCTTGCCTTGGATGAAAAACTCGGCAAAATTTTTATAACCGGTCTATTGACCAATAAACTACTCGGAAACAATGATCCGGAGCCTGATCCGTCACATAGAGAGAGCAAAGGTAAAAAGCGTGATAATCAATTTAATGCTAACATAGGAGATATGATTCGCTTATGAAGTGTAGAGTCTTGGGAATGAGAATGGAGGGAAATACTACTAAAGAAGAATGAATCACTATCAGAAGTACGACATGTTCATTAATCATTCTGTTACATTTTTAAATGTTTTCATTTGTGCCTTTTACTTTCTTTTTATACTAATCCGCTGTACCCAAGAAGCGGATCATAAATGTAAATTGGTGTGTTGTTGTTATTTTTTATTTTTTTTAGCCGTCGATTCAGTTAAGTACTAAATTTAATACAAAATTCTGGGCTGCTTGTTTAATACTAAGAGGAAATAAATATTCTTTGAGCCCAAGCTGACTTTGAAACATTGTTGGACTAAGAGGAAATTCCATGCAGTAAATAGGCTTTCGCCGATTAATTTTTCAAAATAAGTTAATTCAAGATAAGTTAATGTTTAATAATAATATATTAATTATTTTTTTTATTTATTTAAGATAAGTTAATATACAACGTTACAAGCAAGCCTGCGCGAAAAATGACGAAGGAAAGGGACCTTATTCTAATGGACTTCTTCTTATTCATCCATTTGCGTTGTGGGGGGGGGGGGGTGATCACAAAGTGTACCGAAATACAAGGCAGACGAGCAATTCGTTCGGTTTTAAAAGACTAGTAGACATTCGACATCTTTCCGCAGGGAACAAGAGCGGCTAATCGACTAGCCGCCTCAGCCCCCCTTTCGTATCATCGCCTTGTAGAAATAAATTACTTACGTCCGTCGTCATCCAAAGACTGTAGCTTCACTTCCTCCAATGGGATAATGTGTTGCATGTTGTACTAGTTACAAATAAATCAAGTATGAATTTACAGAGAGGATTACAGGTAGAACCAAACATAAACTTAGGACAAGGAGGTGAGTACACAGACAAAAGGTGGGATAGCTACTAAATATTATAAACAATCTAACACACTTAGCATAAAAAAGGAAAGCCCTAAGGAGTGCAAACGACTGATAATTACTATAAAAAACTAATAGTGGATAAAACTTCATAACTTACAACAACTCGCCTATAATTTTCATGCAAACAAAGAAAATAACACAAAACTGAAATCTAGACTACTAACGTCTCCAGTTCCAGCCCCCATCCGGAAAAAATTATAAAGAAATTGTTAGCTCCAGTTTCTATTGTGAGTTGAAACGGTGAGTATCTGCTACTTTTCCTATTTTTACAAGGGAATTTTTTTTTAAATCCGACTGTTTTCTGGTAAAACTGAACTACTCCCATACAAATTCTAGCTGTTAACACCAAACAGATCTCAAGCCTAAATGCTCACTTAAATGACGCGCCCTTCCACTAAATACGGCTACTATGAAAGAGGTAATTTTTTTAAAGACTTTTTTAGAAACCGTCTTTCACTTATCCCTCCCGTGCCATTCCTGCTTTGCCCTTTTCCTGAAGGAAACGATTGGTTATGTTTGTATTTTCCAAATAAAAGAAACGTAACCTGAAGCATGTTATTAGACAGGATCGGCTATTCGTCCTGCCTTCAGTCAAGACAGTCATTTGGCAAAGAGTTGTCATTATGCTGACGAATCGTCGACAATGTAGCCATGTGATAGGACAGGTACCCTACTTCTTTTCGATTCAATTCAATTATAATTTTATCAATTTACATTCAGCAAAATCCTAAAAAATGCACTCTTAAAGAACCCCTCGCACTCAACTTACAGGATTTTTAAATATTTAAATAATTTAAGACTATGCTGTGCTTTCAACAAATAACCCACAGTTTTGGCTGTTAAGCCTTTCCCGAGACCCGCTTACTTGTAGCGAAAACAGGGAAACAATTTATATAACCGGTTTTTCTGATGGAAAAACTCCTTTCACACAACCATTGACAGCGTGATACACATCGAAGGTAGTAAAACACGACAAGTGAGAAAATCAGCGAGGTTTTGTTAGAGGGGTCACAATGTACCGTACGAAATTGTGGTCCCCAGGTTGAGAAATATATCGAGTGATTATGGAAGTAGGTTGACTTAGTATTATAGGTGAGACAGGTCCTTTAAAGGACACCTGAACAATGAAACCATACTTGAACACACCATGGAGAATACATTTACAGACTTGGCCACGGAGAGCATTCTTCTCCTGAGCGTGACGTTTTCAAAATAGGGATGTTCATTTCTGAAGGTTTAAACATGCAGACTCCAAGACAAAAAGCGCAATTCATTCAAATCTTGTACAGCGCTGGCCGGATCGTATTCGAATTTCTTCTAGATATACGTTTGCGCTTAACTGGTTAAAAAATATTCCAGAAGAAGGGTTGATTGCAGACATTTGTTCATTTCTAAAGTGTTCGGTACTGAAACCAGGACAGATGCAAAATGGAGCAAAAATCATAGCTTGGAAACACTATTTCGTATTTGGATGGGTTTTCTGCAGGCAATGTTAACGGAAGTCATACAGATAGGGATGATACTTGGTACTCTTCATTCAGGTGTCCTTTAAGCAACTGCTCTGCAGAGTGCAGAGGGATTTTAATTTTTGCCATTGATTGATAGACTTCTCTCTTAAAATCTTTCAACATTCTAACTTTAGTTTGTTGCCGATCCGGATAGCCGCGGTGTCCGAAGAAGTCTTGGGTTACCTTACCTTACCTCTGGGCTCTGGTAATTTCATCCAGTTAAAAATAGACCTGACACTAGTAAAAATTTCCGTACTGGTCTTACTTTTAGACATAGCCTACAGCTAACTTTTTAAACACCAATCCGGATCAAAGTGGATCCTTAAAGCTTATGAAATGCCAGCTTGCAATTCCTGATTTCCATGTCACTTCTGAAGAAAGCCAACTACTGTGTTGAAAGCCAACTACCCAACGACCCAAAAAAGATTTTTTTTTTTTTTTTTCGGCAATCGTTTACCGCTGTATTTGCTGAACATTTCAAGAACAGAGGTACAAGCAAATAGAGGTACCAAAAATTGGAAAAAAACGTTCATTCCATAAAAATCGATTATATGAGTAGCGAAGAACTGACAAAACCATATCTGCTATTACCTTTTTCTTGTTGATAAGTATGGTTCCGTAGACAAGCACATCGTTAAAGAGAAAGAACTGTCGAGACTTGGGTTTTTTTCTGCACATCTTTGTTAGAACACCCTCTCCAACTAGAACTCTTCCAGGCACAACGAGGGGCTTGAAAAAAAAAGAACATCACGTGGTGTAGCTGTTCAGGTTATAGTCTACAACAGTTAATACATGTTCTGTATGGATTTACGGAACCCTCCCTCCACAGTGCCCGGATCCAGTCCGTTTCTAAAAATAATGCATGTAGGGCTAATGCTTTTTTTTTACCACCAAGTCTGATCCCTCCATTTCAAGCGTGTCAGACTGCCACGAGATTACAGCTGCCCCCCCCCCCCCCCCAACTGTAGTTGTCAGATCTGGAACGGAGCTGAAATGGAACTTCCGAGCCATGTACCCTTGTCAATTCTATAGTTTCACTCAAACCTGGCAACCCGCTCGGAATTTATGCATGCCTCAAGTTTCCCCGGATTTCTCCCTACACTCCCCCCAGCGTAGTCGGATTCGGGAATTGACAATTTGGTCGGGTCTCTAATATGCCTGCAAGTTTTATCGTTCTAGCACATCCGGAAGTATTTATCTCGACATCACCGGAATTCCAAAAATTCCCTTCCAACTCCTCCCAGAGTGCCCGGATTCGGTTTTTTAAACGATCTATCTAGGGTTAATGTTTGTTCTTCACCCCAACTTCCATCCCGATCTCCAAACTCCAAGCGTTTCACGAGAGGTCAGGTGCCCCATCCAACTCTACCTCTCCCCACAGTTATCGGATCCGGTTCGGACTTGAAATGACACGTGCTTATCAAGTTTCATTCACCTCCGATCACCCACTCGAAATTTATACATGCCTCAAGATTCCGGGTTCCCCATCCCTCTACTTCCCCGCGATGGTCGAATCGGGGATGTGACAATTCCCAAGTGAATCTGGTCGGGTCCCTGATGCACCTGCCAAGTTCCATCGTCCTAGCCCATCCGGAACTCGCGATCGCCGGAACGACAGACCGATGGAAAAGTGATCGCTATGCGGCACTTAACCCGAAAAATAATATTCTGTCTGCACTTGTTAACAGAGCTTTGAACACAACTCAAACAACTACAAAACTGCAAAAGCATGCCATGTCTTGATAATGCTTCTGAACCTGCCTTTACACAAGCTTCAAAACGACAGCTATACTGTTAACTCGTACTATCTGCTAACGTTATTTATTTGTCAAATAGTTGAACACTTTCAAACTAGGCTCTGCTTTCAAGAAATTACCCACGGCTTTGCTCCTGCAGGCCTTTGTCCAGGGCCATAGACTTAACGGAAAAATTTATCGGAAGCATGAAACGCAACCAAATAGCGAAACATCGAGGGTGTAAAAATCAGTTTGTTGTCGTTAAGGGGGTTAGAATGTGTGTATGAACTTCGGGTCTCTGAGTTTAAAATGGACAGAGGGCTCACAGAGGTAGGTTGCATTAGTATAACAGTACCAATGAGGTATTAAGGAAATTTTCCTACTATGCTTCAGCATGAACACAACCCTACATCATTTTGAGTATTACCTGTCCAGAACTCCCAAAACAGCTTTCAACCATCGTAATTCTTCTGGCATTGGCCTCACTATTGACTGAAAAAAAAGATAGACAGCATCAAACAACCAGACAAAGGTTTCGACGGGATCCCAAAAATCCAATATTTGATCTAGACAATTGGGTCTTGTCTTCGTCAGGTCCAGTCTTCGCCAGACTCCTTGAACATTTTTAATATCAAAATTCAGAAACAGATTAAGGCCAAATAGCTAATTATCTGTGAAAACCAACTTCAGATATGGATGTGTTTACCGCTATACTATAAGTCATATCTATTTTGACGAAAACTTCCTGACTTACTTCTGCCAATTTTCCGGTTTCGACTGAATTCCGGAACTACTTATCCGGTGAAAAAAAAAAGCTAAGAAAGGAATTCAGCATAGCCTATCTAATCAACTTCCAATAAAAATTTAACTTATAACGAATTTTCCGGTTCCATGCGGATTCCGGGCGAAATATATGTAAGGGTAAAAAATGATTGTCATATACAGATTCAGCATCACTTCTTACCCCTAATCCGATTTCTAATCAACTACAAACAAAACTTTTACTTTTAACAAATTTCCCGATTTTGGCCGGATTCCGGACGAACTACTTGTCCGGGTAGAAAATGATTTTCACACAAGTGTTCAGCAAGTCTTCTTACCCCTAAATCGAATCATCTAATCAACATCAAATAAAACTTTTACTTTTAACAAACTTTACGGTTTTCGCCAGATTCCGGACGAACTACTCGTCCAGCGAGAAAATGATTTTCACCATCGTGCTCAGCATGTCTTTTTACTCCATAATCGACTATCATATTAGCTGTTTCAAAATAGTTTGTTTGAACCTTAATTGAAACCCCTTCCCCTAAATGTAGGGCTACAAAGCCCATCTACGAACTTGACCTGTCCAATGACCCAAATAATCCTCACACCAAGTTTCATCAAAATATCTCATTCCCTTCGAGAGTTATCGTGCTTACAGACGTCCGCACGGACGGACGGACGGACGGACGGACGGACGGACGGACGTACAGACGGACGGACGGACGGACGGACGTACAGACGGACGGAAAATTTCAAAATAGTTTGTTTGAACCTTAATTGAAACCCCTTCCCCTAAATGTAGGGCTACAAAGCCCATCTACGAACTTGACCTGTCCAATGACCCAAATAATCCTCACACCAAGTTTCATCAAAATATCTCATTCCCTTCGAGAGTTATCGTGCTTACAGACGTCCGCACGGACGGACGGACGGACGTACAGACGGACGGACGGACGTACAGACGGACGGACGGACGTACAGACGGACGGACGGACGTACAGACGGACGGACGGACGTACAGACGGACGGACGGACGTACAGACGGACGGACGGACGTACAGACGGACGGACGGACGTACAGACGGACGGACGGACGTACAGACGGACGGACGGACGTACAGACGGACGGACGGACGTACAGAGTGACGGACGGACGTACAGACGGACGGACGGACGTACAGACGGACGTACAGACGGACGGACGGACGTACAGACGGACGGACGGACGTACAGACGGACGGACGGACGTACAGACGGACGGACGGACGTACAGACGGACGGACGGACGTACAGACGGACGGACGGACGTACAGACGGACGGACGGACGTACAGACGGACGTACAGACGGACGTACAGACGGACGGACGGACGTACAGACGGACGTACAGACGGACGGACGGACGGACGGACGTACAGACGGACGGACGGACGTAGGGGAGAGGGGGCCATACCGCACGGGGGCGAAACCGAACCTTCAATTTTTTCACCACCTAGCATGCAGCTTTTTCACTCTAAAAACTAACGCTAGATGGCCTCTACCTAGCGCCCATTTGGCGAAAGTTTCTAATCAGTTTGACGAACTGTATATCAGTATTAACTGCGGAATTAGCTGCCATTAATAGAGCATTGGAGATACTTGTCCGCATGCCACCGGATCCAAAACAAGTGATCATCCTCACGGATTCAAAATCATCCCTTCATTTAATAAAACAGATCCACAGACGGTATGAAGACACTGACCTGGAGAAGCTTCGCGACAATTTACTTCTGCTCCAAGAAGATGGCACAAAATACATTTTTCACCATATACCAAGCCACAAAGGAATTGCTCAAAACGAAGTCGTGGACAGACGGACGTACAGACGGACGGACGGACGTAGGGGAGAGGGGGGCCATACCGCACGGGGGCAAAACCGAACCTTCAATTTTTTCACCACCTAGCATGCAGCTTTTTCACTCTAAAAACTAACGCTAGATGGCCTCTACCTAGCGCCCATTTGGTGGAAGTTTCTAATCAGTTTGACGAACTGTATATCAGTATTAACTGCGGAACTAGCTGCCATTAATAGAGCATTTGAGATACTTGTCTGCATGTCACCGGATTCAAAACAAGTGATCTTCCTCACGGATTCAAAATCATCCCTTCATTTAATAAAACAGATCCACAGACGGTGTGAAGACAGTGACCTGGAGAAGCTTCACGACAATTTACTTCTGCTCCAAGAAGACGGCACAAAATACATTTTTCAGCATATACCAAGCCACTAAGGAATTGCTCAAAACGAAGTCGTGGACAAACTGGCAGGGAAAAACCATCGAAGGAAACGCGCAAGGCCCAGTGCAGCTAACTACCATAGAGACATACTTCGAAGGAGACTACCCGTTCGAACAACAAGAACAATCCAGGCACCGTCTAAGGACAGACAATCGATATCTCTTTACTTCAGGTTGAAATCGGCCGCTACCCTAATGAACAAGACTCTGTTTGAATGGGGACTCCACCACACCCCCCGCTGCAGACTCTGCAACTACCAAGACGAAACTCCCCAACACCTGCTGTTTGAATGCCCGAAGAACTCTAGTGGAAGAGACAACATCAACCTTTTCTGCGAGAGAAACAGAATCCATCACAGCTTCGAAAGCATAAGAACAACTCCATTGTCCAAAGTCCAAGAAGAATCATCTACAGCGAAATGATCAAGATTCTCTGACCAATTGAAGCCATTTAGTGCCAAAGCAGTAAACCAATCGAAGCAAAAGGAAGGTGAAAAGGGAGCTGCAGAACGGTGGACCCCAATGCCATATTTTCAAGGAAGGAAGTTTTGGAAGCCCTTGAAGTTTTTTTGCTCTCGCTGGAAATATGGACATAGCAGGTCCGTGAAAGATAACTCAATAATTGTGATAGCTAAAATTCCGTGTTTTGGCAGGCGTTTAGATTAGTATTTGTTCTTTATCCTGTGTGATTTTCAGTGTGATCGGCCGACGGGTTTGACCACAGCCGCCATTTAACTTTTTTGTGTCTGTCTGGGGCGATTTCGAACGAAACTTAAGGGGCTATTCCGAATGTAATTTTTGAACGTTCGGTTTCGCCCCTTGTTGACCAAAGATAACTATGACCTCCAACTTTGCAGATTCTGAGGTTTATATGTCACTACTTAAGCTTAAGGTAAGTTCTGCCATTTGTATGCAGGAGAAATCGTAAAAATTAGAAACGAATATCCCTCAGTTCACAGGAGGAACTGAAAGGTCAGTGAGAGGCCTAGTATTTGGATACAACCTTTCTGCCTATAACATAAGGTGATGAGGGTACACATTTATGCTTATATAGTTGAAAATCTGGTCATTTTGTGTTTTCTACATTGCTTTTCAAATAAAAAGCTGAAATTTTTAACCCATCCAGATTGGCCCCTACCCCCATCAGATTTCACCCCATGGTGGGGGCTATCCCGAACGACTGAGAGTCTACTGGTTTTAGGGCTGCGAAGGGTTTACCTTGACTCCTAAAATTTTAATAAATTCACCATAGGATTCACCAGTGTCTGCTCTCCCTTGACCGTAAAAACCGAGTATATTGGTTAAAAAATAAGCTTCCAGCAGCAAAAATCTTTCAGTATGGCCCACCTCTTCCCTACAGATGGACAGACAGACGGACAACTTTTCGGATGTCATAGGTATCCCTCCACTTACGTTTTGGGATCCCAAAAAGAGAGGTGATAGAGCAGGTAGTAGGCCTATAGGAGGCCTAGATTGTAGTAGGGGTTGATAAACAGACTAGCCATTTAGATGAACTTTCTGTTACAGACCTATAGCTTTTTGAAAACAGGATGTAACGCATATCTTCCGATGTCCCACAGGCAGTCAAGGTTGTGATGCGAGACCATATCAACCTCCAGGTCCAGAGAGGTTGATATGAAGCCGCATCCAACATCTGTAAAAGTGCACTGAGCGGTTTACCTCAAATACTAAAAGGTAGAAGATGGCTTTCAGAAAAAAAAAAAACAGAAAAAAACCTTAAAAGTATTACAGATTTTTTTTTTTAAATATTACTTTCTTATCAGAAAAGTTGTGACAGTTTCACTGAATCGGACAAACCTAGGGCACTTAGGTCATAGTCTAACTTGTTACAATCACATTTCCGATACAACTTAAACTTTCCATTGCTTTCCTAAAGATTCTCATAGGCCTGGACTTGACAGTATTGATCATCTCACACATTTTCCTCTCTTTTAAATTTCTTGTGTGAATTGGGATCAACCGAATGGTAGATTGCAATCAAATACAGGCTACACTTATACTAAACGACTATAGAATCCAACAAAATAAAAAAATCAACAACTAGATCTGCTTCCTAGGCTATTTTCATCAATTAATTTGGTACGAGTTTTTTTTGTGCTGGCCAATAATTCCATACTGTTTGCTTTACTCTGACTGATTTTGAAACATTGTCAATCAGCTCAGTCTCAGTGTAAAAATTATTGATATGTCAGCTATGATGCTTTGGCAGCATATTAACTTTATTTTTTCATATCAACCTTTATGTCAGAAGCTACCCTTTAAGCAACCCTACAAGAGCATTGGCAGCTTTGACGCTGGACAATACAATTTAAGGCGACGTTTGATACATGTTAACAATCATCCTCGAAGTTCAATAATGCCCCCCAGATGGCATATTAAAAAAAAATATAACTGAAGAAAAAGGTTGAAAACTAAAAATGGTTGAAAACTAACAAGTACAGTAGAGGTATGTTTATTTGAACAGTTACTTAAATGTGAAGAGTGCAGTTCGGGGCTAAATGGTAGAATGAAGATCAAAATACCTATTCAGGTGTTTCAGAGGCCCCTTAATTACCTACTTCGGCTGACTCATAGTTGACTTTAGTCACAGCAAGTGGATGAAACTAAAGTCCGAAGTCATCAAACTTTCAAATAAGCATACCTCTAGCTCTACCGTAGTGTATTGGGGCAAGTTCATAGAAGACAGAAAGTCCACTCACTTAGATTTACAGTCACAAACATAGCAACAATACAAGAAAAGTTGCAGTGTATTGGTTTTAGTATTTTCACCGGCAACCTTAAGTCACCAGCATTTTCTAGGTGACCAAGTGATGTTCAAATGCAGGAGGGGTCAGTCTATCACAAATCCCTGATTTTTGGATACCCTATGCCAGACGCGGATACCTGTTGGTAACCTAACCCTGACCTACCTCAATAGAAAGGAGTTCTGATTGGTTGATTTTAGCAATCCTAATTAATCAGCTAAAACATAAAACAGTTGTGGACAAGACTTTTTGGAGAATTCCCCTCCACAGGGGAATCCCCTGTACAGGTGAAAAAGAATCCCCTGTGGAGGAGACCGTGTTGGGGGAAAAGTGTGAGAAGCTGGAAAAAATTCACTTTTCCCCAACACCATCTCCTCCACAGGGGATTCTTTTTCACCTGTGCAGGGGATTCCCCTGTGGAGGGGAATTCTCCAAAAAGTCTGGTGCCCAACTGTAAAATGAGTACAATAGGTAATTAGTGTGGAAACGAACATGTCACAGCCTACCTAATCTATCCACCATCACTGCAAGTATGTCTCGCACAATAGGAAACTCAATTCCAGTCAGCAGAGTATCCAACAATTCAACAAAACAAGGCTGGATAAAACAGAAACTCAAAACAAAAGTACAACAACAAAACCAAATTTTAAATTCACCAAATCGCCACTGTTGCGGTGTTGCCAGCGCTTCGAAAGAAAAAGCACCAGAAAATGCCCGAAAAATGTAGGCTAACACTGGCCAAGAAATTATACTAAGGCGTATTCTCACCATTCCCCGAGGACTCCAGTTGAGGAGTCCCCGCGTTTCTGTTGGTCCCGGGGACCCACTCCCCGTATCCCACGGACGGGGAATGCTCCGATTGTCATCACCATCATCAAAAAGGACTCCTTTTTCAGATTCGGAGGGGAATCAGTTTTTGCTGCTGTTGGTTCAAAAAAAATAATTAAAAACAATCAGAATATACAAACCAAAAATAAAGTGGATCGAGACTAATTTCCTCAACTGCGTATTGTTTCTTCGAACGAAATCCATTTTAGAAGCATGAGTACTCCTGAGTACTCCTCGGGGAATCAAAGGGAACGGCGAGAATAGACGGAGTCACTCCACGCGGACTCCGCGGACAGAAACAGCGAGAACACGGGGAATGCTTCCAGCATGGATTTTGTTCGAAAAATAGATATGCAGTTGACGAAATTAGTCTGGAGCCACTTTATTTTTGGTTTTGTTTATTCTGATTATTTTTAATTAGTTTTACATTGCACCACAACCAGCAAAAATTGATTCCCCTCCGAATCTGAAAGGGAGTCCTTTTTGATGATGGTCATGATAATCAGAGCATTCCCCGTCCGTGGGGACTCGCGAGAATACGGGGAGTGAGTCCCTGGGACAAACAAAAACGCGGGGACTCCTCAAGTGTAGTCCGCGGGGAACGGCGAGAGTACGCCTTATGTCCCAAAGATTTGCGCTTCGCGCAACACGCGGTTCGTTATCGATGAGCAGTACAATAAATAATATAGTAATAACAGTACAATATATAAGTATATAAGAAATTTTTTTCACACGTTTCGTTGCTAAAAATACTTGTCACACCTTTACAAGAAATCAGAAGAAATAAGAAAATTATCTTCATCAGACCCTTCTCTCCCCTGCCTTAGTCCCCGAAGCCGAGCCGAATTAAAATTCGGCGGTGGCGGAGAGAATTTGTCGGCGGCGCGCCGAAAATTTATCGGCGTTTGCTCTATTTTTAGCATTTTCTAAGGTACTTTTTGCAATTTTCCTTCGGAAAATGCCATAAAGCCATATTGCGATCATATTGGTGATCCCTCTGTCTCATTTTTGCTAGCTCGGGCACTTCTACGTAAGGTAAGACGATGAAATTTGACAAGTTTCTGAAGGACTCGGCTGAACGGCCAGCGAAACCATGTTTTCACGGATTAATCCGATCATTCGTGTGGGGGCGGAGGGAGGGGGGACACGGAAACTTGTGACCTGCGGATGACCGAAGTCGGAGTAAACTTTATGTGTTGTGGGAGCAAAATGATACGGTGACCATGGGGGGGGGGTTGGAGGTGGACTTTTGGAACATACAAGGGACAAAAGCAATCAGTGTACGGTTTGGGATGAAACTTGGACAATACACAGATCATGGTCCCAGAGGTATAATTTTCACGGCCAGACCGGATCCGACCTCGGTTAAATTTTTCCGGAAGTGCTCCGTTTCGACGGAAGCTTGGTGTCTTATATAAAGAAATGCCCTAGATGAGACATTTAATTTTTCCGAAACTCTCCGGGTAGAGGGGGAGGCCCGGTAATTGTTGCACATGCGCAGGTACCAATTGTATCGTACAAAGGTCATGGTTACTAGAGATTTTATTTTTAGGTTCAGACCGGATCCGTCCTCGTTAGGCCTCCGAAATTTTCCGGATGATCTCCGATTCAATGGAAAATTGTTCGGTAGTAAGTGCCGTAGATGCAAAATCTGAGGTTCCGAGTCGCATCCGATGGAGGATGAAGGGGAGGCTTGGCATCCTGCATAGGGACCAAACGGATGGAGAGAATGGGATTAAACTTAATCATGTGTCGAAAATCCGGAAGTGCTCCGTGGTTGATAGGAGCAAATGCCCTAGATTAGATAATTGTGTGTCCGAATCAGATGTGGACACGGCGGAGGGGGGTTCCGGAAATTTGTTGGTCCGCATACGGACCAAGAGGAGAAAGTGATGAAACTTGGACGGTACAAAAGTCATGGACCGGATGTGCCATTTGAGGTCTGGGCCGGACACGACCAAATAAAATGGCTTATTTGTCACGGTACTAGTCCCTCCCTTGAACAAAATTCCATCTACATAATACCTATCAAGTCCTGTGACTTGGGGATGTGAAGTGTTTAGATAGACTTGTCTTCGGCGGGATCACATTTGCTATGGCCCGCTTCGTCGTGACTATTATACTGGTTTGCGAGCTGACTTCAAAAGCCCCGCTGTGCTTAAGTGACCTTGAAAGTCGGAGGTCCTGGGACTCCTGGGTCCAAATCCCGGCTGAACAGCAATTTTGTATTTCAGTTGACTACTTATAAACGGATACGATCTCTTCGGGATAGATGAAAGTTGGTTGAAATTTTTCAGAAGTTTTCATGAAACTTGCATCTAAATAAAACCAATGTGACACTTATGTCTTTATAGGACAGAAACCCAGTGGGTCTGTCGACGGGTACCGGAAGAGCGGAAAGATCATATAGCACTTGCAAGGGTATTTAGCATGTATTTTAGCTCAGGGTCGCATACGGTACGGTCATACAAACAGAATATTTTGGTAATTTGCTCTGGCCAGCTGGTAAGTTCCTCCGGATATGATCATGAGTTCGAGATCTGGACATGTCACAAAAGAGAAGACATCCAGGATCCCCTCAAACCACAACCAAAGCCGGATTTCGTCATGGCCCAGAATTACATATCTAGGACCCGTGGCCTTGTACCGTTCGCGATATACGCGGGTCAAGATCAAAGGATCACTCCCCCTCCCCCACACGGATGGTTGGATCCGAAAAAAAGGATTCGTTGATTTTCGGTCGGGTCCTTTCTATGCATGCCAAATTTCATGGCCATATTTTGTATGGAAGTGTCGAAACTAGAAAGTGAGACAAGACGAACCGACGGAGATACATAATGGTCGCTGCCCTGGACAGAGGGACGGACGGACAGGAAGTACGGTCGTTATTGGTCACTTTGTTTGCGCGGTCTGGAGCTAACATACAATTTTTGGTAATAAATAATAGTCCTGCACTGCCGCCACAACCGGCGACTCTTTCTGCTTACTTGTTGATGGCAAGAATAGAACAACAACCTGGAGTGTTTGGAAGATGAAGCCAAATAGAAAAAGAACTTGAACATTTCATAGTTATACCGGTGGGCCGCCGCCACCGACCCCAACGGCGGCGCGCCGAGATATTTTCGGAGGCGGCACTCTGAGTTATTTTCGAAAACGAGCCGCCGAGTTTCTGCTCGGCTTCGGGGACTAACCTGCCGAGGTCGGGTTGGATTCAGCTTCGCTCCACGGTTACCACAATACTGGCCTGTCCATTTTTTTTTCACCTGAAAAATTTATATGACAGAATATTTTATTTTTGAAACTGAAACTGTCATTTAAAATCTACTATTTTGAGAAGCAGTACATTCAAGTAGAGAAAATTTCAAATATAGGTTCATATATGAGTAAAAAAAACAATTAGGACTATTTCTTTTTTTTTAGTTAGTCAAATTATACAGCGAAAACGACAAAAAAATAGTGCACTAAAGGTTATTATCCGAGTTACAAACAAAACAAGGTCGAAAGCGCCTTTGTATGAGGAGCTTGAAGTCGCTAATAGCAACTATCTCAACAGCCAGAAGAGCATTAACGGTAGTAATGCCGAATTTATTAAATGAGTAATTTGACCTTCCGCAAAATAATAAAACTCTTCAGTGCATCTAACGGGGTTGGAATTTTAAATGCACCCCAAAAATGACTTAATCGCAATATGTAAGTATATATGATATATTTCTGCCAATTGCTCAGTCAAGTCAGTTTTCCTTGATATATGTACACAAAAATGCCACTGTACCACATTGTACCAACTTTGAAAAATGTACCAATAATAGTGTGATTGTGCCATATTGTACCAGCAGCAGACCCGCAGATATGAAATGTGCAAAAATGGCACAATTGTACCACTGTTGGCAACACTGCGTTACTGAACTACTGCGTTTAGAGCTAGCTCTTCTACAACGTACTGGTCCTCCATCGTCCAGTTTCTATCCAGATGGTCCGGATGTCCAGGACCTAACGCAGACGATTCCGGTAACCGGAAGAAAACGTAAAGCTTGTGATTGATTTGATTTTGGCTGATTTTGGCGGAAGCCATTCTGACAATTTTGTCATAATGCCACTATGTGGACCTAAGCTGTCCCTCTGCGGCTTAATTGTCAGCGTATGGGGAATCATTCAATTGGTACGTAAGGTCTTTAAATACCACAAATCCCTGATTTTTGGATACCCTACAGGCCTAAGCCCCGTTCACAAACATGCCTAGTATCACCATTCATTCCAATACCTAGCATTTGGGACAGACACGGAGTTCCAGGCTTGAGAACTCAGTTTCTGGCTACTGACTAGTGGCTATGCCTGACAAATGCCTGAGGCCTGTGCAAGTGCCTAGGCTAGGGATCTGTGCTTGGCTAGGGTACAAGCGGAAGTACGCGGACAGCAGATAAACACGGGCACTACATTAACCAGTTCCTGCTAGCGCCTGTCCAAGAGTTAATCTCGGCCACTTGGTTTAAGCTACCTGATTTTTCTTCCTTGTGAAGTAGCCTAATTTTAAATATTGTGCCTTGTATATTCTTTCCTTCTGCTGAAGCTCAACATCCGTCCATTATTGCCGTCTAAGAATGAGCAGCACAAACCATCAGAAGTGTCAAAACCGAAATGAAGCTGCCCGAGTTTATGTGTGACTGCCTGTGATTGTCTGAGCACAAAAAGGACCGCCCGTGAATATAGTTTTTGGCAGAATATGTGAAAATGAAGTGGAGCATTCTTGTTCGGCAATAGTGGTGTCAAGAAATGGCAAAAAGAAGCAAGATTTTCAAATGAGTTTTTTAATACATAAACGAGATCTGAGAGTGTAGTGGTTTAGTTTTTAAGGTGATTCAAAGCTAAGTGAGGAGTTAACTGCCCGACTACCACCACTAATATTAATAAATAAATATTGCTTCAATATTTGTAGTTCAGCATATTTTTCTTTTCAAACAAGATCCCTTCATTCTAACCTTAGCCAGAAAATCCCTTTTCTAAAGCAGCTTCAAACTAAGAAAAGGCACAGAATTTGAATATTTTTGGACAGCATCTACATTTCATTTTACATTTTCACAGCAAAAATCTATGTAGTGTTAAATTGTTAAAACGAGGTCAGGTACCTATCCTGAATGCCTAATGCTGGATACCTATTGGCAAGGGCATCATATATGGGGGGTAAGGGGGGGGGATGCACCCCCAATGTTGTCATCCAGTCGGTAAAAAATAGTAGAATCGGCATGGAGCAACGAGATTTTTCTTAAAAATAGTTGATTGTTTTATTGGAAGCAGTTGTTTCTTCAAAACAGTTGTTTTTATATAGTAGATTTTTTCTTAAAAACAGTAATTTTTCTTAAAAATCAGTTGATTTTCATCAAAACTGTTGTTGGTTTATTAAAAACAGTCTTTTTTTTTATGATAAAAACAGTTGGTAAAAGTGACCAACTGGTCGGTAAATACCTAGCCCCCCCCCCCCCAACATTTTGGCTAGTAATGCCTCTGCCTGTTGGTAACCTAACCCTGACCTACCTTAGTATAAAAGTGTTCTGATTGGTTGATTTTTTAGCTTCACTCAAATTATCAATATTTTCCTTGGTTACAGTAGCTGACAGTATGCAGCACCTGGCATAGTAGTGCTAGCCTTATTGAATAGATAGTTAGTCCTGAATGCATTGTATTTTAAATATTTTTGGAAGCTGTTTGGATAGAAAAAACTGAAAACAAATATGATAAATTCACAGCAGTTCTTCTTTTTGTTATAAAAATCCCCAAATTCGATCTACTACTGACAAGAGCTTTTTGTGGCTGCATATCCAGCGTTAGGCATAGGGTATACAAAATCAGGGGTTTGTGGTTGATTGACCTAGGTTCAGCTTTTAACATGAAAACGCAATAGCCCAGAGGTGTACAAGATACCTTACTATTTGTGCCTCCCCATGAATGAAATATATGCATGCAATTCCCACAGTTTTTTCCTGGCCTCTACACTTAAAAAAAATGTGATATTGGGCCTTAATTAGAAGCTGTGATTCTTCTCTACCACATAATATTTTTTTCTATTTTCGTTGAACAAAGTTGCAGCCTTGCCAAATGCCTTTCTCATAAACACGTGCTGACTATGGCAAAATTTCTTGGCCATTTGTTGTGCTTGATGCTTTGCTTATATAGTTTTCTTGCAGCTCAGTTTGCTTCAATTAATAATCATCTTGAAAACAGCACAGGGGGGAGGTTGTCCAGAAGAGCCATCCACCTTTGACATAGCGAACCTTAGCTGATACACATGCATATACCCTTGCAAGTGCCATATGAGTGCTGTTTCTGATTGATTAACTGTACAGACCTGAGGGTGCTTTCCAGTAGATTATGTGTCTGTTTGTTTTTTCCTTTGCTAATTAGGATTAGCCAGAAAGTAATCCAGAATACAGTTTCATTGTAGCTGGGTACCGTACTGCTACTTAGGGGTACCCTGCCCTGATGTTGGGTCATATCCCTAATTTAAAGCATTGTACCTCCATTGACTCTCCTGTTTCCTTTGTTCCCTTAACTGACCACCCAAATAAATAGTGAAAGTATTCATTAGGATTAGGAGTTAGGACTAGCCTATGCTGCTTAACTTTTCGAACTTTTTGTTTTACCTTGACACAAAAGAAGCCCATATGCTTGTGTCTAACCGCACTTGAACAGTTAAATGTGTAAGAGATTCTGCAGATTCTGTCTCCAGTGGGAAGAGTCTTTGCAGCACATACTATTTCAATGCAGACACCTGACCGAGAGGAGGAAGAAAATGATCTCAACCTTTAGATCCTTCAGTCTAAAACCAGATATCGCTACAATAAGCCTGTCCAGCAAATTGGCAACAGCAGAAGAAACAAGGATTTACAGAGATGTCCTCGACCTGCTAACGAAAACAGCCATCAAAGTCTAGCAGCGACGCCGTAGACCGTCCAACCACCGCCATTGACCAGGCAAGAGGACCCTCCCTTGAGCCCAGCTTCTCAAGTTTAGCCAAGCTTCAGCAATAAAAAGTCTAGAAGGGTCGGTGGATCCCAAAGACTATACCATAGAAGGAAGGAAGGACCAGAGTACTGGGAGGAGGTTTTATTTAAAAAATCTTCCTCTTTGATCTCTTAAGTGTTTTAAGAAAACTTCATCATCTTTGGAAAGGACTTCCTTGACAGTTATTGTTTCAGGCGTTGATGGGAATTTTCTTCTACACTCATAATGTTGCACTCTCGGAAGATCTCGCACTAGATGCTACCTACACAGACCCAGACAAGTTTGCAATGGATGTAGATACAGCTTTTCAACAGGTAAGATTTTTAGCCTTTATTTTCAGCTAAGCATTTTCGCTAGACTCAAATTAATAGGTTTCACTGAAATGTCAGGTTAAAGAGAATAGTTAAAGCGAGGCTTCACCTTCCAGATTTTTCTTCCGGATTCCAGACAGCCGTTTTCGTCAAGATGGATCTGGAAGGTGAAGCCAGGCTAAAAACGTCTGGAAGTCTGGGGTGTTGGACACCCCAGATTCCGGATGTCTGGAAGGTGCCATGGAGGCAACCCGTTCGAGAGACAGTAAAAATATGCAAATGACGGAAGGAAAGGGAAATAGATTGACAGTTGTGACTGGGATGCAAGAGATGTGTGAAATGTAAAGGGGACATCTAGGAAATGTTGAAGAACAGCAAATCTAGGTGTCATCATTATCATGAAAATCTGGAAGGGTTGCCTTGACTATGCGGACGCCCCGGATGTCTGGTAATCTGGAAGGTGAAGCCTGGCTTTTACAGGACACCTCATACTGCATAGTGTTTCTGCTCGAATGTTTAGAGATAGTTGACCACTTTACAACCAGACTTGGGCGAATTTGAATTCGATTCGGATTCGAATCCAGGATTCGTCCTTTTTGGCTTGATTCGAATCTTGTGCTTGTCATGCTGGATTCGGACTCGGACTCAGATTCCAAACATCTTACGAATCAGCTCAAATTCCTACACTTCATCCTTCCAGTTTCCATTTTCCCATTTTTTACACAGTGTTCTTAGGCAATCCAATTTTTTTGTCTCCACCACCAACAATCCTGATTATAATAATACAAAGCAAGAGTGGGCTTTCGCCTCTAAATAACTCTAAGAAATTTTGAGTAGTCGAATTGATCAGAGTTAAATATCCCATCAACAATGCACTTGAAACTATTGATCAATTCAGCATTAACCGTATCTTCAGTAAGGCTGTTCCAAGGATCAACATTATGAATTGGTGGATTCGGATTCGAATCCCCTCATGGTCTGGTTCGCCAATCTCTGTCTACAACTAAGCTATGCTAACAGAAAAGTACACACAGCTTCGGCTGTTTTTAGCCTCTTTCCATGCCCCTTCATTGGATGAGAATCTTGGCAAAATGTATACCCGGTTTTCGGACGGAAACAGCTCCTCAGAAACAATGATTGACCTCCTGATACGTCACGTAAAGAGAATAAATCGTCGCAAGCGTAATAATTAGCGTATTGCTAATAGAGGAGATTTGATACACTTGGGAGCGAGAATTGATGAAAATACGGCTGAAGTAGAATAAATTACTATTACAAGTATGAAGTGTCCTTTGAGCTCAGGAACGTCTAGGAGTTATTGAGGGCCTGTACTTCAGCTTCAGACACTTTGAATCTCTAAAGTATTTATGTTTGTTTCATCCTGTAGGCCTCTATGGGGGAGTTGAAAGTGTTTTATGGAGAAGACTTTACTTTCATCGCCATATGTTACGATCACAGTTGATGGTTTATTGGAAAATAAACTCAATTGATTGAAAAAAAAAAGTGACTCGACCAATTTCCTACAGTGATAGGTCTTTGCATGCCTGTCACCGTAAATTTTTAGCTTGTAGCAAAATAATAATTTCTCCTGTAGAATTTGCTCCATCGTTGACTGTATGGTTCGTCTGTATGACGGTTTGTTTGTTTTGTGATGAAAACATCAGACGCTGATACTGGTATCAACGGCATCCCATTTCAGCTTCCACTCGACGTCGTCCCACTCCTCATCAACGGACTTTTTGAAATATTCAACTGTCACCCCTGTCGGTGATTTTTTTTTTCCGCTTTTCCGTCCCATCTAACTTAATTTCTTTTCCATTTAGAACGCCATCAACTGTTGGATTGCAGCTTGTATATATGTGGTTACTCTCTGTGTTTCAATACACCAGTTTTGGATGAACAACAGGTCATCAGTGTAAATTCGTTAACTTCTAGTCGTTATTGTTTTTTTGTGTCGGACATTCCCTAACGTATTTCGTATTTTGTTGTCTTTTGAAAGTAAATTTGAAAACGAAAAATTAGCTGTGGATGTAAGAATGGGAGAGGTGAGAGTGTTTTATGGAGAAGACTTTACCTCAAGGAGACCGTAGTTCAACCTGCACCACCAGAGGTTCTTGGGCATCCGACATGAGTCGCCTATCGTATATTTGCGAGTTGTCATAGGTTTTCGACTTCCTTTGGCAAAGCTAGCCAGAATTTTGTGACAGGTTACTCACCAGTGCATCAAAGATTGAAGTAAAAAATCAACTGAGTATGATTATGAAGCTGAATGCGAGATGTTTCTTTAGGATAATAATCGGTAAAATGGACCCGAGTTTCGTAGGCGACAGGATGTCATAGGTTTATACGGCCAAATGTCGTGGTTCCGTCACAAAAATGTGCAACACTTGGCACGGAGACCAGACTCCAATCACGATGAGAGGTGGTACGGCGTCGTTTACCACGGCGTATCGCTGGACCGCTCCCAGGGCAAAACTTCCATCAACTGGGAAGTAAATTGTAGATTTTCTACTCATCAGTTTGTGGATTTACTTTGAATGTGTCCGAAAGCTCCGAAAGGAACGAAAATGCTGAATTAATTCAGCATTTCGCTTTCGGACTTAAATTTTCGCTCAACTAATTGAGCATAAAATTCATCGAAAAATTCAGCAAGAATGCTAAATTTTATGCTGAATTTTCAAGAAGAAACTGGGGAGTACGGCTATTCTCTCAGTGTTTTCGGCGGCAAACATACCAAATTCAAAAAGACAACTAACAATTCGGCAAACATTCCAAACTCTAAGACAACTGGCGATCATGGCCAACGAAGAAAGGAAAGATAAGAAGGTTGGATACCAGTAGCTTATCCGTTTTGCTAGCTTTGTACAGCTAATTCTTTTTTCTTCTTCTTCGTCCTGACTTAAATTTTGGTATTCTAGAAGTGTCAGAGAAGAAAAAAAGGTAACAGCTTTAGGACAAAAAAAAAGAAGAAAATGAAGCATTAATGCAGCATTTACAGCACCAAAAAGCTTTCGGACACGTTCTTTACTATGTCTTGACTCAAGTGCTGATGGTGAGGCATAGTGGGACTAAGAGAAACTAGTCCGCTTGGAAGCGTTGAACTGAAAAATAGCGAATTGACTGGATAGACTCCCATCAGCTGCGCCATTGGGGTTAATATACCTGTCCCTTAAAGGGTAGGCTAACTAAGTTTTAACAAGGGATGGGAGCCCCAAATTGAATGTTGCGCCCTACCCCCAAGATTTACGAAATGGTTGATACTGCCAAACGGGTACGTTCTTCAGGCTCACTTCCAAGCTTAACCCTGAATAGGACCCTTGCCAAGAAGGGCCGAGATATCGCTCTAATAAAATTTAGCTGACGGATCCCTTTGGCAACTATGATTCGCAGTCAACTTGGGCTGAAGGAATAATTAGCTTATGAAATGGTGCCATAGCTGAATATTTTTTTTGTGTTTTTTCAGTGTCTGCCTTCGCCATTTTCATTTGCAGATTATTCGGTCTGACAGATCGGAGGTCTGAGTTGTGTTCGTTTTCGTGTAGGTCTAGGCTACTGGTTTAATATCACCAGTTTTGAGAATTCCTTTGTTCACTCCCATCAGAAGAACTTGTGGCAATGTCCGAATCATATTCTGTTGAAACGATATATATGCCAAAGAACCACTGGGATACAAAACGTAACCCCCCTCCCTCCATGTTTCGGGCATTTGGTAAAATCTTCGCCAAATGTGAAATTCCGATAGAAAATACAGGAATCGCGGCGAAGCCCTGCCCGTTTTATAAAATCTTCTTTCACCATATTTCGAAACTGGGTGATTTATTGGTTCCCATTCTTTATCGAAATTGGTAATTCGTTCAACTTTGGTTCATTCCGCATCGATTTCACCGCATTCGGTCCGTCCACTTGTAATTCAGGTGATTTAATGTGTTTATTTGGTCCCCATTCGTTACCGCATTCGGTAATTCACCAGACTTTTCTCAAGTCCGCATCTGTTCTATCGCTTTCGGTCAGTCCATTTCATAATTTGGTAATTAATCAGATTCATTTGGTTCTGATTCTTTAACAAATTCGGTAATTCACCGGATTTTTTTTGGTCGGTATCTATTACTAGACTTGCCACATCCGATCCTTTTAGGTGGTTCTAAAAAGAGTTTTATTCCACTGCGAAATTCGGTTGTCATACTGCTCCCAATCCGTTCCTTATTTACTTAGTTAATTTTTCGGTGGTAAGAATTGATTATTTAGCTCCTGTTCTTAACCATTTAACGGTATAGCTGCAGCTGGGTACTATTCGCTAGCGAACTTTTACTTCTAATAATTCAGGAATAAGCGCGTCTCTTGACGTGAAAACTACTTTTTTGTTTGCTGTAAATACAGAATAAATGCACTTTATGTCTACTTTACCCTGGATGGCCACTAGTTATTTGTCCGACAGATTTGTGGTTTAATAGGTATGAGGCTTGGATTTTTGGGTGGTTTGTACTCACATCGTAGCTTCTTGAAGGCAACTCTCCGTGCTTTTAGAGAAAAATTAACAGATTCGGTAAAAATCAGGTACCGATCCGGTAAGTTTTAGGTTCGCCTCCCCCTCCCCCCAATTAAGAAAGGCTCGGGACGCCCCTGGATACAACTCGGATCAGTAAAAAGAATAAAATAAATAAGTTGTTTTTCTCTATTTCCAGATGTTCACTTATTTCTCTTATAAATTTTGTCAACTAGTTTAGTGAAGATCTCTTTCGGAATATCTTCTGGCAGCTTCTGAATTTGCTCGCCAACAAGTTTAAAGCTTTTTTCCATATGCTGTTCAAAGAGTGTGGGCATTTGCAGTTCATCGTACAGGTCCTTGATCCTTTTGACATCCTCTTCGCCCGCTGACCCATAGTTTACCTAAAAAAAATTAAAAAGATCAGAAATTGCGTCCGAAACTATGTACTGAATTACCCCCCCCCCCCCCACCCCACCCATCAGTATCAAATCGTAGTAACATAGAAATATGACACCCTGCTCGACCAAAATCGATATCACTACATAATCATCGACACTCGCATTGTTGCTTTTTTTATCCCAATTCTCCTATTTCGCGTTTTATGACTGAGATAAAGCCGATTCTCGTTTTTTTTATTTTTGTCAAAATCGAGAATCGGGAAAGCTTCGTGATTTTGTAGAATCGAGAAGTTGCGTCGAAAGCCAATTCTCAATTATCCTATTCCGTTCTCCTTCTGATTGGTCAGCGAAGGGCGGATGTTTTAAATAAGCGAATTGAGAAGAGCAAAAACGGTAATTTGGGCGAAAATTGAGAAGCAATAATACAATTGATGACTATCTCTCCCTTCCGATGTAGAATCTCCGGGTACCTGCGGAAGAACGGAAGAAACGGTGTCACAGCTGCGCTGACTCGGGATTTGAGTCATTAGTTGCGTTTTTGATCGAAGTTTTGTCGCCGTTCGCTTAGCCGGTTGCTTAATTTCCGTTTTCAAAGGCCGTCGAAGTTCACCGTTTGCTTAATTAGTGTTTTTATGACTCCGGCGACCCTTGCCGGGTTGACGTTTCTTGGACGATTCAAGCAAACTTCGAACTAGCTAGCCCAGTTTGACGGTCAGAGTTCGAAGGACGAAGGAACTGTGACCGGCGACCAAAAACGGTAATTAAACAAAGACCTTTGACGCTGGAGGTAACTTCAAACTTCTATCAAAAACGCAACTATTGAGTTTGAGTCGTTACGGACACGTGTAACGACACGAAGTATTTAATTCTAGATGGTTATAATAACTTTCGCAAAGCGACTGTTGGCGCAAATCCCCTGTTGCTCGAACAAGTCGCATTGCCTCGTAGTCTCCAAGTCCTTTTTTCTCACATTCGCATTGCCTCACACGCAGTGCCTTTTTGCCCGATTTTGGCAACCGATAAAACGAAGAGAAAAAGCTAGTATAAAAGGAGCAATGAAATTGTATGTAAAGGCAGTCTTAACCTAGTCTTAAGACAGTGGTGATCGTTGGATTAACAGATGTGTTCGATGTATGCAGACTTCAATATTAAAAGTAAGTGTGTTTTCTAACCACTGTGTATTGAATGTAGGACCTAGGACCCACCGTCCGAACTTCCCCCTCCACAGTTACGAACCAACCCTTCGAGGATTAAGATCAGAGTACCGGTATAGTCTAATGTATACCAACCGCTCGGGTACACGCTACACGTATATTAGATGCTCGGTTTCGTACAACAGTTAAAGCATAAAAGATTAGAGAGAGAGACTCCTAATTTAACACACGTTTACTCCTTCTTCCTGAGAATCACTGGCGTGTTTTGGACTTAGTCAAATAGAGTATTGGGAACTGAGAATTCAGATAAAAAACACGACTATTGGGAGGTACCGGACTTTCGGCTTTGAGACTAAATTTCCGGCGTTTATTCTGAGCCTGTAAATTGCTGGAAGCAATTGAAGCCTGAAGGCTTCCAAGCCTCGCACCATGTTGGACGGATACGTCACAGTTGTGGAAAAAAAATAGGAAGTAGAACAAAAAAGAAGAAAGCAAGATTCTCTTTTGTAGTAAAAGTTTGAACCCTTCCGGCTGTCGTTTCTAATTAGACTTTCCTATAAAATTGTGAGTATACAAGAGCTGGAACACTTTTCAAATTGTTTACAGGCTCGGGATAGATAAACCAGACAAACGTCGATAATTCAGTCGTAAAGTCAAAAATCGTATACCTCTATGTATCAAATTATTATTTTGGTCCGTTTTCGTCGAATAGACTGCAGTCTATCTATGAAGCACAGACAAGTGCCAATCGTTCTTCAAATAGGTGTAATAAGATGAATATCGCTACACGCGATGTTTACGTCTTATTACACATGCCTGTTTAAATAGGAACTCAAAAGGTTCTTATAGATGCAGCGTTTGGTGTTGCCACGCTGATATAATTTTTCGAGCTACTAAAGCTCAGAAAAGGTGTTCGTAAGCACACGAGTACAATTTGACGCCCTTTATATTGTAAAAAGTAATTAAATTAATGGATGGACAGCGTTGGTCCTCAAACTAACAATAAGCAGTCGTAACAGAACAAAACGTGTTCTTTTGGAGAAAAGTTGTTTCTTCAGCTTCCAACAAAGTAGAACTTTAGTGCTCCCCGAACTTTATTGCTTCCGTGTCAATCCTGACGACGCTGCTCCTCACCTCGGCCCGCTGGGGGAACCAACCAAGTGACCTGATTGGCTCTGCATAAGGGAAAGGGAAAATAGAACCTGGCTCTATTCTCCTTGTTAAGCATTGTCCAAATAGGTGTAGTAAGGTGTATTATGGCGGATAAGCAGAGTTGCCACATCAAAAATACTTTTGGCCCAAAACAGAGTGAATCGGGAGTGAAATTTATTTTCATGAAATGTTCGCTTTTGGTCGGAATCGGCTCTGTAAAAATGACACGTCTTAACTTTACTTTCATGAAAAAAACTTCACTTCTGGTCGGAATCCCTGCGGAAAAAAATGAAACATTTGGTCATTTTCTGAAATAGAGTGATTTTTATGTCCTACGTAGGACAAGAGTGACAAAAATAAAATAGAGTGACAATTCACACTATCGTGCGACATGTGGGCCATGTGGCAACCCTCTGCATAAGGCTAATTACAGATTCCTCTTTTCCTTGGGCGCGCTGTAATAAGGAGTTTGAGCTCGGTTCTATTCTCCCTTATGCAGGGCCAATCAGATGGTTTGTTTGGTTGGCACATTTTATCTTTCGTTATTTTATTTTATCTGCATCCCCACCGTTTTCTTCTGGTTTTTAGTCACATCTCGTCTTATTGTCTGTTGGTTCCGCATCGTTCTCCTGTTGTGATTGTGGTGGATTTTATGATTTAGTTTTGTTTTGTTTTTCGCTGAGGACGGTTTGCCGGAAGTGCAACCGAAATATCCGAATTTATATTTATCCCTCGCACATCATCCTAGAGGGATAATTAGCTGTTCAAGAAAAAACCCCGAAAATCACGGTTTTCTATTTCTTTCGTAATGAATGGTCAGCTTGGCTTCAAACCTTATATTTGGTTGGTTCCGCCAGCCGGCCGAGGAGAGGAGCCGCGTCGTCAGGGTTGCCAAAGGAAGCTTTAAAGTTCTGCTGTGCTCGAAGCTAAAGAAACAGATTTTCTTCAGAAGAAAACGTTTGTGTTCTGTTACGACTGCTTATTGTTAGTCCGAGGACCAATGCTGTCCATCCGTTTATTTGATTAGTATTTTACAATATAATGGGTATCAAATTGTACTAGTGTAGTTCAAACAGGGTTGTAGGACATAAAAATAACTCTGTTTCAGAAAATGACCAAATATGTAATTTTTGCTTCAGGGATTCCGACCATAAGTGACTATTGCAAGTTTTTTTTTCATGAAAGTAAAATTAAGATGTGTCATTTTTACATAGGCGATTCCGACCAAAAGCGAACATTTCATGAAAATAAATTACACTCCTAATTTACTCTCTGTTTTGGGCCAAAAGTCACTCTCTAAATATTTGTTATGTGTCAACGCTGAGTTCAAGTACTACTAAAGAACCTCGTCGCATTGATGAAAACCTCTTAAGTAGCTATTTGAACGGGCGCGTATTTTAAGACGTAAACGTCGCGGATAGTGCTATACAGCTTATTACACCTATTTGGACAACTTATTACAGTGCGGCCCGAGGAAAAGTGAATCTATAATAAGCTTATACGCCGTAATACACCTTATAACACCTATTTGAACAATGCTCAAGGAGAGTGGTTGGTTCATCTTGTGCAAGCTCATCTTGTAGAGTGAGCCGAAGGAAATAAAAGCTGCAAGAATAATGTTACTGATCAAAATCAGTCGCCTCCTCTAGACCTATGAATTAACTGCTGTGGCTAATCAAGACCAAAGGTTTTGATGGGAAAGTCTGTACTCTGTTCACTATTCTCTCTCATCTTTGAAAAATGAGGTTGAGGTAGCCTACCGTACTACAGGGGCAGTTCGTTTTTGTTAACCTTTTACCTCAAAGCTCTTCTTCTGAGCGTCATTTGCTCTCGACAAGGTTTTCACAGCCAACCATGTACATTTTCCTTCTCTGATATCTGTGCCAATCTTTCCAGTAAGTTTGGGATCGCCATAACAGTCGATGAAATCATCCTGAGCTTGGAAGTGAATACCAAGTGGCAGCGAGATCTGCCATACTGCGTCGAACAACGCCTTGTCCTTGATTCCAGCCTACAATATAGAATGACATCAGTTTTGGGGGACTACTTCTTATAATCAGCTTTAGCGGGACCCCAGCTGTAAAAAAGATAAAACTGCACTGTCGGAAGTTTCATTTCAGATAACACGCGGATACGCGGTTCCCGATGAAAAGTTTGTAGCCTGCGTAGTAGTGTGGTAGTAGTACGAAAACGTTGCTTGTAATACTATGTAATAGCAAAGAATACTGTTATTTAGTGTGCCTCAGACTGGTCCAGTCTCATGTAGTAGTATCCAGTAGCATCCTGTCTTGCCATAGTAGCATCCAGTCTTGCTAATAGTAGCATATAGTAGTATGCAGTAACACGGTAGCCTTGAAGTAGAAGCATGTAGTAGCATCGTTAGTACTGCATGCAAATTTTTCGTACTACTTCATAGTACTATTTTGTGACAAATTTGTGTTTGTGTTTCAAAATGTTATGCATAATAAGCGTTACCATGAGGAAGAACCGAAAAACCCGCCGTGCGTAACAGATAACACTTCGGATGTTATCTGTTGTGTTTCAAAATGTTATGCATAATAAGCGTTACCATCAGGAAGAACCGTAAAACCGACAAAAAGTATCTGCTGAGTTTTCCGACATCATGACATGACGATAAGGAATAAAGTCAGTAGATGCTTTTTTTTGCTCTTCGTAACAAAGGTTGTTATGCATAACATTTCATGCATAACGTTTTCAAACACAACAGCTTAGATAACATCCGAAGTGTTATCTGTTACGCATTATCTGTTGAAACATCCTCGTGTTATCTTTTATGAAACTTCTGACAGTGTAGTGTATAACTAAATAATTCCTGACAATATGGTTGTCAATTTTTGTAGCCTTCGTTCATTTTTCCATCGCTTGCCAGTTCATTCAAGCAGACCGGAAACCTATAAGTTAGCTTAGTTCTTAGAATTTGGCGTCGTTCTTCACCTTCCAGAGTACATGATGTCTGGGCCTTCGACACACGTGAAGTGTTAATGAAATGATGATACTTTATCCTTCTATTCTTCAGTAACTTTTCTCGAACAGGTATGAAATGCATATCTTCCTATGTCCCACAGGTTCTTCTGACAATGACTTTTGTCAAGGTTGGTACGATATCGTACCATATTCCGGAGAGGGTGATACAAAGACATATCAACCTCTGCAAAGGTGCACAAAGGTCCTCAAATACTAAAAGGTAAGAAGTAAAGACTATTAGTCTAACTCTAAGAAGTAAATAAAAACAATTACTTTCAGACAAAAAAACACATTAAAAATGTTGCCTCTACGACACTTACAAATATCCAGACTCGGGGGTGTACAATGCCCCGGACTTTCAGACTCTATAGGCCTGGCTCAGTCTACCACGAACTCTTGATTTTGGACACCCTATGCTAAATGCTGGATACTCTAACCCAATAAAATATTGATATATCATTCACTTATTGTGAAGTATTAGTTCAGGGTTAGGGTATCCAGCTTCAGGTATAGGCTATGCCAAACACTATATTTACTCACTGTTTGGCATAGGGGATTCAAAATGAGGTGTTTGTCGTAGACTGTCCTGGCTTCACTTGCCAGATCCATCTCGACGAAAACGGATGTCTGGAATCCGGGAAAAAAAAATTTGGAAGGCTTCAGTCTAGTGTCAGCGATAGCAAATGGAAGATCCTTACCATTATCATAGCTGTGGCAACGGGCATGTAAAATGTATAGTATGAAGACTTGAATTTACAGATGGCGTCATAGTTTTCGTTCGTGTAGAGACTAAAGTTAGGTCGCGATCCCCTACGGGGTGAGAGATGGAGGTCCAGCGCTTCGCCAATGATACTCTTGGTGTTCATCTGCGAATAAGGAGGATAAACTTTCTCTGCAAATATGATTACCTTCATTACCTTAAAGTACACTGGGCACTACATTACATTACACAAATTTTGTTTTATTTTATTTATAGTTTATATTAATGCAGTGTTTGTTACTTATTATGTCATTTGATAGACCCTAGTTGGTCGTATCCTAGTTTAAATGAAAAAATAAATAAATATAATTATGCTTAATCTTTCAGAAAATGCTTGACAAATAAAAATGTCTGACTTCCCTCAGATTGCGCTTCGAAAATAAGCCGGTTTCTTGTCATACTTCTTCGGCGTCTTGGTGCAGATACTCTATATCAGTGGTTCCCAACCCGTGGTACGCGTACCCGAAGGGGTACGCGAGACCCTTGAAAGGGGTACGCGAAGGAACCAAAATTGCTTTAGTCTGTTGCTTCAAAATCTCACCTCACTTATTTTTTATTGCCGAAAAACTAATATTAGCAACAGAGGCATCACTAGCCAAAATATATCTAAGGGGCAAGGTATTTTTACCGACTTTTTTTTTTTTTTTTTTAAGTAACTGCTTCTACGAAAAATAGCGGCGCTTGATCGCGCAGACTCTTTTCTTTTTAACCGTCTAGCCGACCTTTTGGGGGGCGAGGGATGGGTGTTGTCAACCCGTGCTCGACCCCTCTGATTACAAGCCTTAGTGAGAGTTCAGTTAGTTAGTGTTGATTCAAAAACAGCTAGCCTACTGCCGTAAAATCTGTTCCTGTGTCAAACAATATTGTTTTCAAGAAGAACTGAAGACATTGCAAGCGATATTGTCATTCAGGTTGCGAAATAAGCTAACCAAAAAGTTTGCGATGCAGCTTGATGAACGCATGGAGAAGATCAAAACCAAATACAGAAACAGGCTGACTGTACAAAATATGCCGCTAATTACGCAGTCTCTAGTGATTGCCTCATTTATTTTGTACATATTTTTACAAACGTATGCCTTATCATTTATGATAGTAACTATCGTCTTTTTCATGCACGTTCTGAAAAAGGGGGTACGCAATATTTTTGGACCTTGATTTAGGGGTACGCGGTATGGAAAAGGTTGGGAACCAATGCTCTATATGACTAAGGCCGAAATTCGCCAATGAACCTCGGGAAGAACGAGAAACGTCGCTCGATTACTTAAATGCTATGCCAGCCGATCAACGGCGTTTGTTGGGGACAGCTATGGTGACCCTTCCAGCTCTTCCGCTAGGCACATGGCGATTCTTTATCTGCACGAAGAGTTAGTCATACCCTTCTTGCTTGTTCTAGCTTTTACAATATACCTAGCTCCCTTATGGAATTATAAGCTTCTGAAATCCCCACCTTCCTCCATTGTTTTGTTTTGTACCTACGCATTTTTAGCGCTTTTTCGTCCGTGCCGAGTTTTGCTTGTCACAGAACGCTAAGTTTGCCGGAATCTGTAACATCCGCTGACAACGTTTTCACCGATAAGTATGTGAGAATCTTCTGTTTTGTACTTCTTTTATTTGCTCAGTTTTCCCACTGTTTAACCACGTCGCGTTTAGTTTTTCGAAAAACTTCTCGCAGACAACCGTCGACAGCGTGATACACATCTAAGGTAGCAAAACACGGCAAGTGAGAAAATCAGCGTGGTTTTGTTAGAGGGTGAGAATGTAGCGTGTTAGATTGGGGTCTCCGGGTTTACAAATATACGGAGCGATTATGGAAGTAGGTTGCGTTACTATTATAGGTAAGACAGTCGTCGTTAGCTTGTGGTGACGGTTCTGCCTGTCCGCTAAGCAAACGGCGATTCTTCATCAGCACGGAGAGTTAGTCATCAAAAGTACTGCTTCAGTTCACTGCAGTTCAGTTCAGTTGACTGCAGTTCAGTTCAGTTCACTGCAGTTCAGTTCACTGCAGTTGAGTTCAGTTCACTGCAGTTTAGTTCAGTTCACTGCAGTTCAGTTCACTGCAGGTTTTAGCTAAAACTCGGTCCCAGCCAGTTCTGAAAATCATTTTTACACAAAGACTGGGTTTCTGCCGTTCGCAGAAATGCCTTTCTGATGAAAAATATTCGAGAATTAGTTGTGTGGAGTTGTAAGTTATATTAGCAAACAATAGTAGTTGTTGCCACTCCATGCTCCTACTCGCAAAACTGGATGCTACCGGATACTACTGCTTAAATGACCCCACACTCTATTTACTATTCAACTTACAGTATTTTAAAATATTTGGATACTTTAAAAGTAGGGTGTGCTTTCAACAAATAACCCACGGTTTTGGCTGTTTTAAGCCTTTTCCGAGACCCGTTGACTTACAGCGAAAACAGGGGAAACATTTACATAACCATTTTTTTCTGATGGAAAAACTTCTCGCAGACAACCGGCAACAGCGTGATACACATCAAAGGTAGCAAAACACGACAAGCGAGAAAATCAGCGTGGTTTTGTTAGAGGGCGAGAATGTACTATAAGAAATTGGGGCCTCCGGGTTTTGAAATATATGGAGTGAATATGGAAGTAGGTTGCCTTAAGGATCATTTACACGGCAGGTATTTTTCAACGGAGACGAGAAGGGAGAGTGTTCACACGGTACTCGGGTATTTTTCGAGGGAGAGTACTGTCATGTGGCAATATGTTACGAGGTTGAGGCTAAGGATATCTCTCTACAATAGATACAAACATGTGTCCATTTGGACCGCTTTTTACATGGGCATAATCAAAATTCTTCCTCGAAAATCCAATTTTATTGTTGCTGACGTCGAAGAATACCCTTCGACAAGCAAATACCCGGGTAAAACGTTCGCGAAATTGAAGTCCAAAATGCCCGGGTTTTGTTGCTGTTGTGAGGAAAAATACCCGCGGAGTACGGGTAAATACCCTCCGTGTAAAGGTGGCTTTAGTATTAGCTGCGTTCGTTGCACTCCGGGCTGTCTCTGGTGTTTAGTCACCAGTGTCCGGTTCTTCCCTTAAAACGCGTTTTTTTTTTTCACCGGTGAGTTGATGAAAACTGGCCAACTCCTCGCTGAAGCAGGGCCCCCGAGCAGGTTCCGGTTAGTCCGCACCGGTGAGATAAAACCGGACACTGGTTAGTTCAAAAACGGGTTATAAGACTGGTGAGAAGTCACCGGTGGATGGTAGTCCGAACCGGTGAGATAAAACCGGACACTGGTTAGTTCAATAAGACTGGTGAGAAGTCACCGGTGGATGCAAAAACGGCTTATAAGAAAAACTGGAGACCACCGGTGAGGACTCCCGTGACAAAGAATGCAGCTATTATAGGTAAAACAGGTACTTTAAGATTAGCTCAGTCTGTGGCAAGTTTAATCGAAGTACTCCATGCTACTAAGTATCGAACGTGCAACTGCTTTGTACAGCTACCATACAACTAAACAATTTAAAAATTTCATCGGGGTTATTCCAGTTCAGTGCTCAAAGCTGACTAGTTTCTGTTAGTCCCCCATCGTCTGGTGTAGACCTAGCAAAGAGTCAGACCGATAAGGTAGGGAGTAACTTTCAGTTTCTACTACTAAGACATACGCACATCACCATTATTAGCAGGTTGCAGATTTTCTACCCATCAACCTATGGATCTATCTTACTATGTCTGACACAGTTGCTGATGATGAGGAATATGGGGATTTACGGAAAATAGTCCACTTGAAAGCGGCGAACTGGGATATGGAGACTGGTGCTAGTTTCGGGTACCATAGTTGGTCCATAGCCTAAGCTGAACAATCCGACCTTTGAGGCTGATTAGCCAATCAGAGTTTTAATTGGCTCGTGTCCAATAGAAAAAAGAGCATCCGTAGCTTCTTATTGTACAACCGAATGTGATCAGATCATCATCTTCCTATCCGAATTTGTTTTCTGATTGACACAAGCCAATTAGAAAATTCAGTAAAATAATCTGATTGGCTAGTAGTGCTGAAAGTTGAATCCATCGGAACTTCGGAATCAGCGAGTTTCAGGCAGCCTTGGACAGACGAATAAGGTCGGGTGCATGTGAACCTGAATTCCGGCCGGATTTTAAGGAGATCTTGGAAACTCGCATGTCACCATACTGAGCACAATTTTTCTCGATTTGATTT
The DNA here is from genome assembly GCA_023053575.1 of Branchinecta lynchi. Classification (NCBI taxonomy): domain Eukaryota; kingdom Metazoa; phylum Arthropoda; class Branchiopoda; order Anostraca; family Branchinectidae; genus Branchinecta; species Branchinecta lynchi. The sequence goes on along the minus strand of JAKZAP010000007.1, from coordinate 21,928,926 downwards.
ACCAGGCGTGGAGTCTCGCTTAAACTAGCATGCAAACTCTAATATTTGTAGCGAACCACTGCGGTAAATATGAAAAATCACCATATTTACATGACAAGAAAAGTCAAAATCTATCTTCATTTCCTCCCACAGTGATAAAAGTGGCGACGATAAGAAGAACTACCGACCGAAATTTACTCTGCGGTCGTGACAAGCAACGGCTAGGCTCCTCCTCCAGTAAACCAAACACGGGAAAAAAAAATTGTAGTCAGCATGATTTCAGTCACGTCTACTACCCTTCTTTGCTCTTGCTATGACTTACGTCTTTGAAGAGATGAAGGAGATCCCGGTAAAACGGCTTCTTGGCAAAGTGCTTGAAGAAAAGCTCGTAGATCCCATTTTCGATGAGAAAACCGTCGTTGACCCCCTTGGCGCCGAGGTTCCTTGTCTTGTACCAACAGGGCTGTCCTCTGCGCGTCTCGGATTGGTCGATATAGTCATCGAGAAGGAGGTAATATGCCTGGAGCTGTAATCGGATCTTTAATTATTTAAGTAAGACAATTAAAAGTACGTGAGGTTATTTGGAGTAAGGGAGTTGTCTGTTGTATGTTGATAAAAGTTCGCTTGCTTTGTTCATGGCATGCACATCTATCTATCTATCTATCTATACTAACGGTATTAAAGGTTAACTTCCGACATCGAGGCTGATATCAGAAAATAACATTGAGACGGCCACTGAAAATAACCTATCCGAGCCGAAGCCTACTGTAGACCTCCTAAAATGACTATTGCTGTGACCCGACACTTCTGTTTCTATCATTAGTCTTTTACATTTTCGGCAATGCAGATATTATTAAATGGCCGTCGAGGTTGTTATTCTGACATGAACCGAGATGGAGGTATTTTATCGATTATAACTTTTTTTTCAGATTTTTGGGATCCCAAACGTAAGTGGAGGGATACCTATGACATCGCAAAAATTGTCCGTCTGTGAGCACGACAAATCTCGAAGGGAACGAAATATATTGAGGAAAGTGGTGTGAGGATCCTTTGGTCAAGGGAAAGGTCGAGTTCGTAGATGGGGTTCAAATTTTATCGATTATAACTTTTTTTTTCAGATTTTTGGGATCCCAAACGTAAGTGGAGGGATACCTATGACATCGCAAAAATTGTCCGTCTGTGAGCACGACAAATCTCGAAGGGAACGAAGTATTTTGATGAAAGTGGTGTGAGGATCCTTTGGGTCAAGGGAAAGGTCGAGTTCGTAGATGGGGTTCAAATTAAGGGGCAAACAAAAGATTTTAAACAGCTAATGAGATACTCGAGTAAGGGGTAAGAAGGCATGCTGAACAAGATTATGAAGACCATTATTAGTTCGCTCTAGTCTGGCCAAAACTGGAAAGTTGTTAAAAGTAAAAGTTTTATTTCAGTTGATTAGATGTTCGATTTAAGGGTAAGAAGGCATACTGAACACTTACGTGAAAATTATTTTCTACCCGGACAAGTTGTTCGCTCGGAATCCGGTCAGAACCGGAAAACTTGTTAAAAGCAAAAACTGCATTTGTAGTTGATTAGATGTCGGGTTTAGGGGTAAGAAGAGATGCTGAATACCTATAGGGGAGAGGGGGGCAGATCCGTCATAAGGGCAGGTCCGGACATCGGCTCTGCAAACCTCACTGTTGAAATTTAAATTACACGAAATTGTTTTTCAGAGCTGTTACACTTATATGCTTCTTCAGTAAAATATTCCCGCAGTTACACTCGTGCTATCGCAGCGAAACGACGCTAGTGTCACTTTTTTTGCGCGAAATGGAGTTCTACGTCATGGAGTTAGCAACTCATTTTGGTAGATCCGAACCTACTTATATCGTCGGTGATTTGTATTTAGGTGGTCTAAGATTGGCTCTACCATGTCGAATGATAATTTCCGTGATTGATACAAAAGTACGAGAGTTACAAATTTATTTCTGTGAAAACAGCACTAGGGGCAGATCCGGACAAAAACACTTGAGGCAGGATCGGACTGCAAGGCTGAATGGAAAAAATAAAAAAATAATGAAAGAAGACAAAATCGGAAAAGAGAAGGAAAAAAGTCAGCAAAAAGGCTCAGAAAGCCTTTAAGACCGATTCTGGAAGAAAATAAGTCGTATGCAGACCCAGCGGTAACAGCTTATCCGGATGATAATAACAGATATTGATAAAGTGACGGTATACTTGTGAAGTTTTGCCAAAAGGAAGCAAATGAACAAAACTGAACTGAGGCAACCAAAGCAAATGAAGAAATGTGTATACAACTTTCTTGAAAGTCCTCCTGGATTAAACAGAAGTGATCCGGAACTGCCCCAGCCATTTCCGAACCTGCCCTCGGTCGGGGGGCAGGTCCGGAAGAAAGTAGCTGATAGTAAAACAGGTTTGCAAAGAAAATGTGACAGGTAACAAGATTCTACAAAGTAACAATAGCAGCTAAGGCACGATTCTAAACAGTCGAAAAAAAGGAATCAACAGAACCTGAAACAAAATCTTGGTAAGCAAAAAAGCAAAAACGTAACGAACCTGCCCCCCTCTCCCATACGACAATCATTTTTTACCCGGACGTATAGTTCGCCCGGAATTAGATGTTAGATATTAGGGTAAGGAGATACGTTGAATTTGTTTTTGAGCTTTTTTTTTTTTTTTTTTTTTCATTCAATCAAGTTTAATCCGAATAGCTAAAAGCTAGAAAAGGAATACAAATTTACAAAATACACCGACACACAAGACACAAATTAACTAATACACTTACAAGAAATTACCAGAAATAAATGATGGAATGAAACTACGTAAAAATTGGGTAGAAGAATTAGCGGGATATGGGGAAAACTTATTGCCAGTATTCCTGTAGGACCGACGCACGGAAGACGGGGGGGGGGAATAGATGGGTCATCTTTGGACAACACGTTATCTTAGCTCCAAAATTGTTTGAAAGAGTATTTCTACGTACAGATAATTTAGGAATGTCAAGTTTAATGAGAGCCTCTTCAATCAAATAATCAATCAATTTTATGTAGAACCCTAATAGCACTAGGCTAACATGGGCCGGAAAAATAAACACTCACTACAATACAAGTAAGAAGCAAACTAACAAACAATAAATAAGAAACGAACATAGATCATGAACAGTTAAAATGTTTAGTAAAATACGGAACGAATGAATTTAGGTATCTTTCAGAAGATTTCGTAGATGGGGGAACAATCTTGGGTTTTGGGTCGTCCTTGCTTCGCGTATTCGGTCCATGAGAGGGTGTAACAAAGTCCGGAAGGAGGGTCCTGTGGTGTTGAGAATTCAAAATTTGGTGGCCAAAACGCATGAGAAGATTATGTCTTCTTTCAGACAGTTTTTCGATATCGAGGATTTGAAGGCTTTCGTTATAAGATTTGTAATTGTGACCAAGTATTATTCTGCAGGCTCGCTTCTGCAGTCGTTCGATTTCGGCATCCTGAGCTTTACTTAAGCCAGGATGCCAAATTTGGCAGCCGTACTCTGAAATGGGCCTTACATAATTTTTATAAAGTGTCACTAGTTCATGTCGTGGAACCCCAAACCGCATCAGGTAAGAAAATGAAAGGGTGGCACAGCTATTTTTCACTATTTTTCCCACTTCACTTTTCCATTGGAGGTTATTATCCAGAATGATGCCAAGAATTTCTACAGAATTTTTAGTTTTTATCGACGATTCTGACTCGACTGTTTGTAGTACTTGTTTAGTGAAGTTAATCCTCATGACGTGACTTTTGGAATTGCTGACTTCTAATTTGACATCCGAGCATTGCTGATGGAGATTGGCGATCATGTCATGGAGCATCCGATCTTCATTGCTTCGAATATCACGTAGAAGAGGAAGTGTGAGGTCATCAGCAAACTTTAAATGGTTTCCTATGTTCATCATGAGTTTGTTGACTACCATCAAAAACGCCAAGGGCCCGAGACGAGTCCCTTGTGGTGCGCCACAAGTTATCCTAACAGGCGGCCTCTTCGTATGTAATATTATGATCACCCAGAATGATTCTCATGGCTCTCTTTTGGACATTTTCCAGGCGATCAGAGAGCTCTGCAGAAAGAGAAGAATGCCAAACCGGTGAAGCATATTCTAAATGAGGACGGATATAAGTTTTAAAATAACAGAGGAGGCATTTAGTATCCAAACCGAAAGATTTAAGGGTGGAGAGGGATTTAATTAAAAAGTTGGTTTTACGGATAATATTGTCAACATGAGAATTCCATTTCAGATCATCATCGATTATTACCCCAAGCAATTTAACGGATTCACGCTGCCTGAATGACGATGGATATTTAGCAGTTTCTCTTCTCAGTCTGCTAAACCGCATAACCGAAGACTTACTGTCATTAATTTGCATTTTCTTGCTTGACAGTTGAGTTTTAAGGGAAGTGATGGAGTCTTGTACCGGATTTGAACTGTTCGGAAGTGTGAAAGGAAGCTTAGAAATAACGAGAAGGGAGAGACATATGAGAATGACATAAAAGATAGTTACCAAACCTTGAATTCACAGTCGGGTTTTCTGTTGGAAAGCGGAAAGAGGCCTTCGAAATTTTTTCCTGCGGCGCATAGCTTCAACATTAATTGGTGCTGTGCAAAAACCTGGCCTTCTAGCAGAGAAGTAGGTTTAAAAAAATAAAATCATGCAGGCAAGGTTGGGACAAAAACCGGATTTATAAGCATTGAGAAGAGGTCAGGTGAAGCACTGGTTTCACAGACAAAAGGACTGATCTATGATTTCATCGCTAGTCCTTACTTTTATTTTGGATCCCAGTAAGACCTTCTAATCATAATTACCTCAAATTACGTTGAATCGCATTGTCCAGCGACAAAGGTGGATGATCCTCCTGTGGTTGTCGCTGGTTTGAGTGATGTTAGTCACACTTGATGTTGGGACTGGCTTTTGGTTAGTGTCTGGTAGAGGATTCCGGGGCATAATAATATAATAATAATAACAATACAAAGCAAGAGAAAAGGCTTTTGCCTCTAAATTAAAATACATAAATGTTTCTAAAAATTAAGCCTGCGGCACTTTTCGTAATATTATCTACTTTTGGGTTTCAGTTTTAGGCTCGGGATTTGAGAAACATTAAAAGCTAGAATGTGCATCGATATACTTAAATTTGGCAGGAAAAGAAGAAGTGAAAAAAAAAATCTCGCCTGCGGCGCTCACTTTCGATGGTAATGTGTCGTATTGTAGGTAGTACTGTAGTACTGTACGTATTGTAGGTAGGTACAGCCCGTATGGAAATAATCCAACTCATTGTATTATGGGACATTTTTCCGATCGTAAACAAATGAGAACAATTGGAAACGATCGTAAACAATTGTTTTTTTACGATTGGAAACAGTCGTTTACGATTAGAAACAGTTGTTTATGATTATAAACAGTTGTTTACGACTGGAAACAGTTGTTAGATCGGAAACAGTTGTTTACAATAGGAAACAGTTGTTTACAATAGGAGACAGTTGTTTACGATAGGAGACAGTTGTTTACGATAGGAGACAGTTGTTTACGATAGGAGACAGTTGTTTACGATAGGAGACAGTTGTTTACGATAGGAGACAGTTGTTTACGATAGGAGACAGTTGTTTACGATAGGAGACAGTTTTCTACGATAGGAGACAGTTGTTTACGATAGGAAACGGTTGTTTACGGCAGGAAACAGTTGTTTGCGATAGGAAACAGTTGTTTGCGATAGGAAACAGTTTTTTGCGATAGGAAACAGTTGTTTGCGATAGGAAACAGTTGTTTGCGATAGGAAACAGTTGTTTGCGATAGGAAACAGTTGTTTGCGATAGGAAACAGTTGTTTGCGATAGGAAACAGTTGTTTGCGATAGGAAACAGTTGTTTGCGATAGGAAACAGTTTTTTGCGATATGAAACAATTGTTAACAGTTTTTTACGATTGGAAACAGTTGTTTATGATTGTAAACAGTTGTTACCAGTAGTTTCCAATAGTTTGCGATTGTAAAAAGTTGTTAAAGACTGTATTTTTTACGACTGGAAACGATCGGTTTCGAGTATACGCAGTGGAAAGTCGAAGGTACTATATCGAAGCATTTTTTCCAATATCTGTTCGTTATGTTCTTTTATCTTAGACATTCAACCGAGCATAGATGCAACCTATTCCGTCTACCAGACGAAAATTTTCGGGGAATTAGTTAGATGGAGTTGTAAGTTTCAATAGCATACAGTAGTAACCGTTACCACTGCATGTTACTTTAGCATGACTGGATGCTACTGGATACTACTGCTTAAGAGTAGCCCAGTCAGAGGCACATTAAATGATAGTATTATGTAGCCTACTATTACGTATCAATACATGCAAGTTTTTCGTACAGCTACCATACAACTACACATTTTTCGTCGGGTAGATACGTGCTTTAAGTCACAGAGCAATGAATAATCTTGAGAGTATTAGCGCAAGCTTACTCACCATTTCCATACCCCAACCAGCGATGGCCACGTCATTCAGCTCTTCGGCTGATACTTGTTGCTTCTTCAGACTCAAGAAGGTCTCCAAGATGGTAAGTCCACGGTTCATCTTACCACCGACGCAGTTGTATTCCAGAACCTGCAAACGACGATCCATAGTTCACAAACCGAATTCAAACTATATCAAAGTGGACAAACTATTTTAAACTATATTTGGTTGGTTTGGGAATAGTCGAGTTAGAGCGGCCCAGGAGCTGACTTATATCCCATTCAGCACCACCAGATTCGATTCAGCGCTCCTATATCGTCCGATCGGAAAACAATACTCCGAACTGATGACAGAGACTATTCACCGAAGCTGATGCTGATTTTATCGTCGTATTTATTTATTATTGATTATTAACCTACTATTAGCTTGCCATTGTTTTCTTTTGTTTAGTTTTCTTTTCTAACAATAGTCGCGTTTTTTCACCTATATACCAAGGTATAAAGGTGACGAGCAAGGGGCAAACCTAGGGGCAGACTCAAGAAGGTCTCCAAGATGGTAAGTCCAAGGCAACTAGACGTTAGCAAGGGCCCTCGTCAGGCGAGGATCCTTGCTAAGAAGGGCCGAAATATCGCTGACGAAGAATCGTAGCTGACGTATATCTGTTGTAAACATGTTTGAATGTATTTCAAAGTCAGCTTGGGCTCAAAGAATATTTAAAAACCAGAAGGTCGGTTAAAAGTAAAAGTTTTATTTAAATATTATTAAATGCTCGATTTAGGGGTAAGAAGACATGTTGACCACGATGGTGAAAACCATTTTCTCGCCGAAAAAGTAGTTCGTCCGGAATCCGGCGAAAAGTAAAAGTTTCGTTTGAAGTTGATTAAATGGTCGATTTAGGCGTAAAAAGACATGCTGAACACGATGGTGAAAAACCGTTTCTCCCCGAACAACTAGTTTGTTCGGGGTAAAAAATCATTTTTTACCCGGCCATATAGTTAGTCCGGAATCCGGTGTAGCCGGAATTTTTTTTAAGTTAAAGTTTTATTTAAAGTTGATTAGATGTTCTTTATAGGGATAAGGAGATACGCTGGATTCGTTTCTGAATTTTCTTTTTTTTGCTGGACTAGTGTTCCCTCGGAATTCGGGCGAAACCGGAAACTTGGCAGAAGTAAAGCAGAAAGTCTCGGTCAGTATCGTCAAAATAGATATGGCTTATAGAGGTATATCTGAACTTGGTTTTCTGTGATGACCAGCCTGGCGAGGTCTCGATCTGGCGAAGACAAGACCCAATTGTCTGAATCAAATATTAGATTTTCGGGATCCCGTCGACACCTTTGGTCTTGTCATACCAAGCGCTTACTCTTCACTGCTCTTTTGAAAAATCCCAGTAAATCCAATGGGACTCTACGATACTGTAGGGCCAATCCATAAATAATAATAACAATAATTTATTTATTACCCACACACTCCAAAAGAAAAATAAGTGGATTACAATAAAGAAAAAGAAACAAAGGAAATACTAAAATAACTATACATAGAAAAACACTAGCACATAAACAGGGGGTAAGGGGGTTGTGTGGTGAAAACCGAGAGTAGGCGGAACCCAACACCTTCCTGTATAGCATGAGTAATTTCTCCGAAATATCTGGAACACCGAACTAAGGAATAATTACTCTATTCCGATGCCAAAGGGGGGGGGGGGATTATTTACAGTAGCGAAAATAACTTTTTCTGACAGAAAGAAGGTCTTTCTTTGTAAGAAGAGTTTCAATCACGTTTGACTGATCGCATGCTATGAAATAATGTGCTGGATCTGACTAATGAGGTGAAATGAAAAAATGTACCGGGTCTGATTAATTAAGACTGATCTCAGCTTGAAATGGTGGATTCGGATTCGGAATCGGATTCGAACCTAGGCCTGGATTCGGATTCGAATCCTTTCATGATCAGATTCTCCCATCTCTGCTCTGGAGTCAACTTGGGTTGGAGGAATCGCTCAGACGGGAGTTAGGAAATGGACTATTACCTACATCTTTATACCAGGCTAGCGCCAAGGGAATCTTCTTATACCGCGGGTCCTCTGTCAAGTCCTTGATAAGGGACGGGAAAACATTTTCAAACTGACTCTTCAAGTTCTTGCCGCTAAGCTGAGACGGCGCCACATGATGAGAATTTCGCCAACTAAAAGAAAAGAAAACAGGCATAAAACCGGCTAGCTTTAAAAGACATGTCGTACTTGCAATAGTAATTCATTCTGTTTATTTCCATCCATTCTCGTTCCCGAGATTCTTCACTTCATAAGTGTATCTATTTACTCTGTTAGGAATTCACGGATTATCAAGCTTGTCATGTTTGTTCGCTTTACGTGACGTATCATGCGCCCGATCATTGTTTTCCCAGGAGCTTATTCGTCCAGATGCCGGTTATGCAAATTTTGTCAAGATTGTCATCGAATGCAAGGGACATGGAAAGAGACTAAAACAGCCGAATCCGTGTGTAATGTGAGCGTAGCTTAGATGTAAAGTGTCCAACTAGGAGAAGTTCAAAATCCAAGATGCAAGTGTTACCCTTTTGGATGTTTCTTCGTCGCCATAAAAAATCATTGACAACAGAGCCCAACCAGCGCACGATCTTCTACACTGCTTCCTGGCCGACGATTAAAATTAAGTGTCTTTTTGTGTATGTTTATGTGTTTTATTTATTTTCTACATTTACTCCGCTTTCTGAAAATGGTGGGTCGAAAATAAATTAGTTACTTACTATCTCAGAAAATCTGAGCAGAAACACTAGGTGGTACGAGGTGTCCTTTAATTTAATGGTCCTATTTCTGACATCCGATCTAGAAAAGACTTCGACAATCTGGACTAACAGCATGGCCTAAGGCAAGGCCCAGTGAATGTTTTTGAGTTGATTTTTACAGTGTTTTTTTTAATTTACAAAAATAATAATGTTTTAAAATGGGAACAGCACTCTGTCGTCGTGTTTTTTTCCTTGTCCTTCTTCGTTTTTTCCTTTACCAGTAAATTGTGTAATGTGTGTCAAGGAGGTTTAATGGATGATGGGAAAAATTGTGCAATATGGAAACCAGTTGTTTTATAGGGTTTTATATTTATGTTATGTCACTTTTTCCTTTATGTTTGTTCCTCTTTGTTGTTTGTATCAAAAAAAATTAGTTAGGCTAATGCTGGACAGTTTGCACGTGAACGTAGTTAGAAAGGGGACATATAAAAATCTGCACATAAAATTTACATAAATTTTTCCGAGCTCATGGCTTAAAGTGCTAATGCGCGGCGCATCCACGAGAACCAAATGAGCAACGGCCCGTTTGTCACGGTACCATCTAGGGAGCCGGAGCAGAAACTGGAAACAGAGGCGTTACTAGTCAAAAAAAAAAAATTGGGGGGGGGGGGCAAGGAATTTACCGACTGGCTGGTCGTTTTTACCGACTGTTTTTGCAGAAAGAACTACTGTTTTCCAGAAAAAAATTATTTTTTGACGAAAAATCGACTGATTTTCAGAAAAAAACTACTGTTTTTTAAAAAAAAATCTACCATTTTTACCCCCCCCCCCCCATAAGTGAGCACCTGACTGGCAATATACCTTTATTCAAAAAATGTTTACAACGGATATACGTCAGCTGGGATTCTTCATCAGCGATATTTCGGCCATTCTTGGCAAGGGTCCTCGTCAGTTTCAAAGTCAGCTTCGGCTCAACGAGTATTTTTGGCAACATACCGCCGTGACAAAGATCAAAGGGCGCATATGCACTTCTTACATTTGTGTTTTTTTATATGAAAAAAAAATTACTTTACGATTGTACTGAATGTTTCCTTCAGGCTTTATTTATTTCTGCGATATAACTATAAGTTAAGCCTAGAGGACACTCTCGCCCTTTGTTATAGATATGAATTTTTGTCTTTTTCATGACGATATGAAATATGTTAGATCTTTTCGTCGCAAAATACTAAAAAAACCGAAAAGAGTGCAAATAGTGGGAGAAAAAAGCTATTGATTGATTGGCTTATCCAGAACATAGACACAAATCGTTGCACAGAACCAAATAGTGTGCTTATTTAGTTAATATACAACAAATAATCGCGATCGTCAATTATTAAAATTCAACAACCCATAAAATCAAAATACAACACTAATATGATTATTATTTCTCTCACGGTAGTGTCTTGTTATAAATTTCGACGAATTTTGGGACAAACGTATTCAAAATTATAATCCGTGTTCAACCTATCTTAAAACAAAATATCAGAAATAAATGATTTGTGACTTACTTGATCGTCGACACCCCTACAGAAGGAGCTGCCAATTCCTGGAGAGATTTCCTTGAACAGGAGACTAAGAGCGAAAGACTCCTCATGGTTGTGGAAAACCGACTGATAAGATCTGCAAAGATTTTGCCGGATTTTAGGAAAGAGATAAACTGAAAGATAACGAGATTAATGATGGGGGTTGACAACTCGGTTTTTGTGTATACCCGTAGTCTAACCCAGTTACCTGTTCGATTTTCGGTCGTTACCGAATGGCACTACAGGTGGTTTTCTGTGTCCAGTCTAGAATGGACCGGACGTTGGTCCGAAGAAGAGCAAAATAACACTAGGGAGTAGCGCCAAGACTTGAAAAAAGTGACACACACTAGAATAGCAGCGACACCAGCACCACTAGTGATAGAGAACGTCCCTACTGAAACGCAATCAGTCGCGCATTAGCGCTGGCTCCAATAACTTAAAACTGTAAAAAAAAAAGAAAAAAAGATACAATCTCACTGTTTTTTCGGTGTGTGCAGACAGCATGTTAGCTTTACTAGAAATTTCTAAATCCGCAATTTTGTCTCGCTTTAAATGCCACAAGCTTAGTGGGCGGCGCTATAAGTATGGCCTGATTGTGAGCATGGAAAGCATAGGTCTTGGTGCGGGTGGTTCCCAAAATCACCCCGATCTTTTTGCCCACTCTTACAATGCCCACGCTCAGAATGCCCACCGCTGAAAATGCCTACGATCAAAATGCCCACGATTAAAATGCCCACGACTCAAAATGCCGGCGACCTAAAATGCCGACAGTTATAGATACCTGGCTAAGTTCGAGTTCTACGTTTCCACCGAAAACCTGGAGTCAACATGATAATGACGGACCTCGGACCACGAACCACGTTGAGGCCTGGCACCGAGTCCTCAACAGACGAATTACAGCCCGACCACGTTTATTTCGACGACTGCGAGAAGCTCAGACCATCCAAGACGAGATGGAATCAGAACTCCTCCAGATCGGTGCTGGAGCCAACTTCAGACGAAGGAACCGAAGAATGGTCCGGAAAGACCAGCAAATTCAAGCACTTAAAGAGAAGTTCCAAGGGGGCTCAGTATCAGTCAGAAGCTTCCTCAAGAAAGCACAGAGCTTTTGCGGCATCTAACCACGACGCAATAGGCTACAAATGTTTCTTGTAAATAATAATAAACCAGTGTTATATTTATAACTGAGATTATACAAGTTTATCAAACGATTATCGTCATTCTGATACTCGATCTACTCCTCCCGTCACTCAATCATGCCTAATAATTTGGAATTGAATTTTAATATTGAAGATTTAGTTTGAAATTTAGTTAAAAAAAGAAATAATAAGTGGGATAGTACAGTTATATTTAAATGGTAAATTTTAAAGCTTTAACAAAGGGATAAAGTTTTAAAGTTATTTTTGGCAACCATAGTAGTTTTATATTAAGAAAATTGGTAATCGCTAAAAGTTTTTCATTTAATCGTACTAATTAATTTTGTATGTAAAGTACGATCAAATGAACATTTCTTTATATATTTTTTTTTTTTTTTAGAGATTTAAAAAATAAAAATAAAAAAGGGTTTTGGTATATGAGAAGGAAATGAAAGAGATGTAAGAAATACCACTGCAAAAGGGATTCCCTATGACGGAAGGGCATCCTTTGACGCAGGAAGTGCGAAGAGGTCGAACAAATTTTGTGTTGTTTTTGTCTCCAGGAGAAAACCCCCTTTTTGAGTTGGTTGCAAAAAAATAACGAGGGATAGTATTTTTGAAAATATTAAGTTTTTAGAGATTGAAAATTTTAAGGAAAAGAGATATTAAGGAAGGAAAACAAAGAAAAGGTTTTAAAGATGTGTTGAAATGGTAAAATGAGAAATAAGGGTTAAAAGAGGGAATAAGAAAGAATATTACAACATAATTAAATGTAGAGATAGAGGAAATACGTCAGCTATGATTCTTCATCAGCGATATTTTGGCCCTTCTTGGCAAGGGTCCTCGTCAGGCTGTCAATCCTCTGGTTCAACTTCGGGGAAGGAAACAAACATGTAATAAATAACTCAAGCTTCTACCGACTATAAATATATTATTAAAGTAAATTATCTTCAAATACCACTATAATGAAAAAACTAGTCCTGAGATTTAATATTTGACACGGACGCTGTTTTCGCTGCACGATTGAGGAGCAAAAATGATATAAAAAATTAATAAGGGGCTGAAAACTTAAATATTATTGTATTAATGACCTCGTTTTACGTTTCCATTATGAGTACTCGCCTGTATCTATTACTTTGAATAATTACTGCACGGAAAAACTAGTGCTGAGATTTAATTTTTTACACGGCTGCTGTTTTTGCTGCACGATTGGGGCGACGGCAGGAAACATTTTTTTCTGCATTTTGATCGACTTCGGTTTTGTTGTTAATAAGGGACTGAGGCTTAAATTTTCTTCCCTTAATAGCCCCGTTCCACGTTTCCGGTAGGGAGTACAGATGTTTAGGACCGTTGGCGTCACCGAGGGAAGTGGAAGCATAGTCACCTGGCCAAATATTGAACAGGAAGAACGGAAAAAATGCTACGCGGCAATAAAAAAAAAAAAAAAACTGAAAAGACCTCAAATTTATCCAATCGTGGGCATTTTGAGTCGTGGGCATTTCGAGTCGTGTGCATTTTGAGCCGTGGTCATTTTGAGTTGTTGGCATTTTTAGTGGGCATTTGATACGTCTTGTATATTCCGAGGTATATTCCGCGGTTTAGATGTTTCGAAGTTTTGTTATGCGGATGATCTTTTTAACATAAGTCGAACTGTTGCTGGTCTTGAACGGTATTTCCGGGATCTAAGTACTAATTATGATAAGATTGGTATGTCTTTGAATCCAGATAAATCCCAAGTGCTTTTGTTTAGTTGCAAAGATCCTATTGAAGCTCCGGTTAATTTCGGAGATACTGTTGCTACTCCAGTCGATCACTTCATGTACTTGGGTATCCCAATAGGTAGGACTATTGCTGCTACGTGGAAACTTCTGGTACAGCACATTGAGAATAAAGTGCGAAATTCTTACGTTTCAGTAGTTGTATCCCAGCTAAATTTGGGTAGGAAACTACTTACTCGAATATTCAACAGCTCAGTCATGGGCCATTTTCTGTATATCGTTCCCTTCTGGGACATATTAAGTGACAGTGATAAAGCTGACCTCCGAAAAATTTATTTTAAATATGGGAAATATCTCCTTGGAATCCCGTCCTGGTCAAGAAATAGACCTCTAGTGCGAAAATACGGTCTGCGGGAACCGGTAACTGAAATGGCCGAACACTTCAAGCGGATGACTGCAGACAAGCCGTCTCACCACCCCTGGAGCGGCATTCTATTTTAGTATTTATCGAATTTGTTGTTGTTTTTGTATTTGGGTATGAGTTTATTAGTTCCTTCTTTTTTCTTTTCTTTGTTCTGTACTCCGTTTCATGCTTTTGTAGCTGTTGTAGATGGGTTATAAATAAATACATACATACATACATTTTGAGTCGTGGGGATTATGATCGTGGGCATTTTCAGTGTTAGCCCTTGGCGCTACTCGCCTAATCTTATTTTGCTCTGGTCTGGAGTGATCAGACTTTTATTTATTTATTTAAGAATCCGCTGAAAAACAGAATAGCCGAGTACATAAAAAACGTGTCCGAAAGCTCCGAAACGAACGAAAATGCTGAATTAATTCAGGATTTTATGCAGCATTTTGCTTTCGGACTTAAATTTTCGCTCAGTTAATGTAGCACTAATTCAGCATAAAATTCATCGAAAAATTCAGCGAAGATGTTAAACTTTATGCTGAATTTTCAAGAAGAAACTGGGGAGCACGGCGATTCTCCTAGAATCTTTTTCTTTCTAAAACAATTTGACAGACAAGATTTTCGTAATGTTATGTAGGTCGAATTCCCGTCTGAGCGGCGACAAAGTTTACTGAACATACTTTGCGAAAAAATTTACGAAAATAAATGAATATGCAGCATTAAATGCAGCATTCACAGCACTAAAAAGGTTTCGGACACGTTCACAATGAAAATGAACAAAAGCGGACCTCCTGTACACCCTATACCGGCATCAGCAAGCACCAACCGAAATCAACGGTGTCGGTCGTAAATTAGGCGATTCATCTTTTAAACGCTTCTAAACACGCTTATTTAAATGTTCTACGACAAGGCAACTGATGCCGGCTCGCGTCAGCAGGCCCCGGCACCGGCCAGGCACCGGGCACTTGCTCTAAGCTCAAATCGAGAGTGAGCAACACCTCGGGGATTAGGAGGGGCGGTTCGAAGGGCTTGGGCATGGGGGGGGGGAACTTCAAAATATGCGACTGGCCACCAGCAGGCTCAGGAAATATCAACGTTATAATTTCTAAAACCTTAAGGAAAATGCCATTGTCGTAATAAAATAATAATCAAATAAGTAACAGGAATCAGATGATGCCGTTTATGTCAAATTTCGCTGGAGAGAAGACAAGCCTTGGCACCAGCTTATGACCTATCTACTGAAGACAAACAAACTTCTACCTTTTAATGTAGCTAGCCCAAATCTCGAGCTTAAAACCGCACATAAGAACTATCGTCTTTTTCACGTTCTGCAAAGGGGGTACGCAATCTTTTCGAACCTTGATTAGGGGTACGCGCGAGGGTACGCGGTACTGAAAAGGTTGGGAACCACTGCCCAAACCAAGACCCAAGTCACCCAAGATGGAGTCACGACCCGATCCGACCGCTGGGTCATCTAGCGGTGTAGATCGGAAGCGCTCGATATGGGGAGGATAGAATCATAGTATGACTTTGGATCTAACAAAAGTGTTTTATTGTAGCAGGCATATGGAAACTGTGTAGAAAAATTAAACTGATTATTTGCATTATCGATTTCTTTAAGTATTGTGTTTTCTGATTTTTGGAGATTTCGGCAAACTTTTCGTTGGGTGACCGGAAAACTCGGTAACGCCAAAAAAGCGCTGAAAATTCGTAGTTAAGAAACGAATCAATAGAGGAAGGTGGGGATTTTAGAAGCTTATAACTCCACATGGGAGCTAAGTATATTATACAAGGCAGAATAAGCAAGAGGTGTCCTTTAACGTAGTTCAGTAGAACTAGAACCGCTGACATTGAGAGAGCATTACCCGAATAGGACAACTATAACTTCTGTCGGAAACACTTTACAGATGGCGGACAGGGAGAAAGAAGTCTTTAATAGAATTAATAATATCATTAATATAAATCCTTGGGGAACTCTGACTTGTCCATCTAAAGAAGCTAGGTCAGATCTCGCAGTATCAGCATCACATACTGGCTTCTCTCATACAGAAATGACATAAGCAGGTCCTCGAATACCGCAATTCTCAAGCTTTTGACGTAAAATCCCATGACAAATTGTACCGAACACCATTTTCATGTCCACAACTACGAATGCTGGAATATACACTGTACAAAAAAAAATCTTGCAGTATTTGCTACTGGGATTAATCTTGTCTCTAAAAGGATAATCTTATCTCTAATTCGAACTGATCTTATCTCAGTAGAGAGCAGTTAACTTTACTGCAGTTAACTTTAATCCTTACTCTGAGTAAGTTTCTACAGTTTCACCTGGACCAAGAGCATCATGAACAGGACTCACTTTTGTTTCGTCAAAGTTTGTAGTTTGGCCCTTGTTTTGTCTTACTCGCGTTTTATTGAGTTCTCGTTTCCGAAAAGTCAAACTAAGCTGCGTTTTATTGGATTCACTTTTGTTTCATCAAAGTTTGTAGTTTGGCTCTTGTTTGTCTTACTTGCGTTTTATTGAGTTCTTGTTTCCGAAAAGTCAAACTACACCAAACTACGTCGGCGAGGTAGTTTGTAGTTTGAGCTCCGTAGTTTCAGGCTCGAAACTACAGCAAATCGAATAGACAAATAAAACGGCTTTTAAGCGAAACTACGCCGAAACTACATAACAAAAAAAGCAACTTATAAAACTGGCTGTTAAAAGCTTGTACCGTGATTCAGAAGGTTTTGGGTGCAAACCGAGCCTTACAGCATATCTTAGGCCCGTGACGTTTTCGTGACGGACGTCATGAGAGAAATAGGGACATGCGATATCGACTAAGTTGTACCGGAATTCCATACAGCCGTGACGACGTCCACAGTGATGTCGTGATAGAGGACCCAATATAGGATTTGATTGTCCCTATGTCGTTTTATAATTGTAAGCGCGACTGGCGCTTCGCTGACCGCTCGGCTTTATATATATATATATTCAAATATCTGTTCATCGATAGGAATAAAGTACAATTTTCTTTTCTGAGGTACAATAGATCAAATGGGTGTGACGTCGCGCTTGTATGGAATTCCGATGTAACTTTAGTTTACACCACAAATTAATGTTGCAGAATATATATCTGTATCTGTATATATACAGGAAAGCGGCCAGCGAAGCGCCGGACGCGTTTACTTTTACAAACCGTTCTAGAGACAATCAATTCTGTTAGTGAACGGTTAATCTCGTGTGGCGTCTGAGAGGTTTAGTCGATCAGCATGAAGCTCATAGGTTCATAGAGGGGTGCACACCTGTTTTGGACGTCCTCTACTTGTCACGATTAATGCAGCTTTGTCTAAAGACTTCGATAGATGGCGCGGGAAGCACCTAATTACAGAGCTGAAAAAAAGCCATGAAAAATCTTCTCTTGATTACCGCGAGATTAGGTTCTCTAGGCAGGCATTTGCCAGGGGAAATTTTTGCAAATACTTATCATGCACACCCTGAAAGAGTATTAGACTCACACTTTCTTCGTTTTCTCAGTAAAAACTATGAACAAAAAACCACTCCGGGCGTCATCTATTGCAGAAAACAACTGCAACTTCACCATCGGAAGAAGCTCACAGATGGCGCGAAAAGCACTTATTTCTACATCAGAGTCTAGACTCTGCTGTCCATTCAATTGAGAACGATAAACCAATCCAGGATCACTGCGAGTTGCTGAAATCTGTAAAGTGGGCTCAATAAAGAACATTCCTGTTACAGTTGGCTCTTGTGATAATTCTGTTTCCCAAAACTTGTCCATGAAAAGAAAAGAGAAAATATCCACACAAGACTACTGCGGCTTCAGGGCTTCTTCAGCCCGTCAGATAGCTCTGTCCTCGGATATCGATCATGTACGATACTAACACTAACTCGACACACCCGTTTTGCATTCTAAAATATGTCTTGTTCTGCAAAATGGTGACTCGTTTAACTAACTACTTGCAGTTATTTAGTGACAAACTTAAAGGAGTTATATCATAAACATTCTAGGACTTGCAACGTCTAGACCCCCCCCCCCCCCAAGATGAAGCCACGGCTCTATCCGACCGCTGGGTCATCTAGCGGGCGCGGGTCGGAAGCGCCCAACATGGGGGGGATGGAATCATAGTTCGACTTTAGATCTAACATAATGTTTTTATTCTAGCAGGCATATGGAAAATGTGTAGAAAAATCAAACTAATTATTTGCATTATTTACATTCTTTAAGTGTTTTGTTTTCTGTTTTTTCTTGTTAATTCCCGCAAGTCCAAAGAATTAAGGATGTAAACTAGATCACAATAAATAAACGCCGTAAATTATACTAAATTGATTATAATGATTTCTTGAAGATTCTGAAACTGAGCTAAACAATATTCAGCTGCAGAGACCAACAAATGTCAAACTGGCCGATGGTTTCTTCTTCCGACATATCTAAAAGTCCACATGGTGATATACTTAGTTGGTTTAATCCTCTTACACGCCACTCGATCTTCTCGAGGGTTCTAGTAATCTTTTCACCAGCGTCAGGAGATCAATGAATAGTTAATTAGCAATGGCGGATTGGCGTTCAGGAGTGGATTGTTTTAAAGTATTTTCTGGATAGCGTTGGCTACCGTGAGGATTTTGGGGAAAACAAAGGTAACAGTGTGTTCGTAAAAATCCGACCCATCGATAAATGATGGTGCCTCCCACCTTTTCGGCCCACATGAATCAAAGACTTTAAATGGCGTGTCTCCCATAGTTTGATTTGCTGTCTCTCACATCACGACTAATTTTTGGGTATCTAGAAGAACGGACCAGGAGCCACTCTCTCAGCCACTTCTCGGAGGATCCTAGGTCATTTACCATAAATACCAAGCAGGTGCTTATCTTACGAACAAACGATCTAGGAAATGCGGTCATCTACGAATCTCTACTTTACAATCACCTTAAATCGCAACTGATTGTCGCAAAAACTACCAAGGCTGTTAGACAGATAGATATCGCTTTTATTCTTCTCAAACTATCATGGTAAAAATCCAAATTTGTTGAAATCTTCAATATAATTATACAAACGTAAACACTAGTAAAGAATAAAAAATTTCACGAAAGACGGTACAAATGTCTTTTCATACCTTATATGGTCACATTTTACCTGTTGGGCTTTTGGGATAGCTACCACGGGCGTCCCAAAGTCCATCTCCCCCCCCCCCTGGAAGTTTGCGTTGCCAGTTTACGTCGTCGGTGCTTGAAGTCTGGAAGTTGACACTGGTCTCTGTTGATTGGTTCCCAGCTGACGTCTTTCCATCATATGCCAGAATTTTTAACATCATCATCATGGCAACTTTATGATGCCACATCCTCCGCACGGACGAATCCAGGTTGCCAAACACCATCCTGAACTGGCAGCCACAAGAATAACGTTAGCGAAGAAACACGATCCGTCGCCAGTGTTGCCACATCAAAAATATTCAGAGAATGACTCTTGACCCAAAACAGAGAGTGAATTGGGAGTGAAATTTATTTTCATGAAATGTTCACTTTTGGTTGGAGTCGCCTCTGCAAAAATTACATATCCTGATTTTACTTTCATGAAAAAAAACTGGAAATAGTCAGTTCTGGTCGTAATTCCTTCGGCAAAATGACAAATTGGGTCATTTTCTGATACAGAGTGATTTTTATGTCCTACGTAGGACAAGAGTGACAAAAACAAAAGACTGGCAATTCACACTATCGTGCGACATGTGGCAACCCTGTCCGTTGCACTTACAGTGCGGACACACGATCAGGATAGGAAGCTCCCAGACTGTAATTCCTGCCCGGATCGGGAAATCCTGATCGTGTGTTCGCACTTTTATCAGAGCGTCCTTGAAAAAATTCATGCAAATCTGTGGCAAAGAGAAGATTAGCGCCTATTCGTGAACGCAGTGTTTCCACTTCTCTCTGACGAAACCTGTGAAACTTGCCCGCAAAAATCTGTGACATTCTGGCGCCTATGAAACTGCTATGAAATTCGAATCTTTTTTGCAGTTTCAACGAAAAACTCGTAAACTTCTATAGTTACCCAGAGGTACCTTTTTAAATGATAAGATAGTCCTTCAGCCCAAGCTGACTTCGAATCATATTTGACGGTGCAAAACGGATAAGTCAGCTAAATTATTAGCGCTATATTTCGGCCCATCTTGGCAAGGGTCCTCTTCAGGCTCAAGCTGGAAAATGAACTTATCGAAAAATAATTTAAGATTCCACAAGTTCCTTTTCCAGCTTGAGCGGCTTCAGCCTGAAGAGGACCCTTTCCAAGAAGGGCCGAAATATACTTTTTAAACGACCGTTTTTTTACCCAACCGGGAGCAGATTTCTTAATTTTCTTTTTATGTGACGTAATGTCGGGAATCGTCCGAATTCAATTACAGTAGTTACACAATTAAGACATATATTGGTATTATAAGCGTTGAATTTAAGCGTTAGTTCATGAAGTACAAGGATTAGGGTTCCAGACTACCCGTATTCTCACTGTGCATAGTCGTGCAGTGAACCTTAAACCGGAAAGATTGACGTCCCGGCTAGGGTCTTATCAACACGTAGACTTCATCAGCCTGTGGCTCATTTGAAAACGGAATGAGTGAAAACTCGAGAAAAGAATGAAACATGTTATTTCCCACCATGACCACATGGGCTTGTTGGGAACAAATTCATTCATTCATAAAAGTCAATTGGTTTCGTAACCAAACTGTCATATCATATACTCTTGCTAAAGTTCAGCGAATGTTCGTAAACTCTTTTTGGCAAAAAAAAGGTATTTTTTTTAATTATTACATTCGGCGGTGAGCTTTTAGCTTGTCGCTTGACAAGCCTCGAAACTGGTCAAAAAGCTATGAATAGTAGATTCAGCGACAGTTTTGTGGTTCTGGTCTTATCCGCCAATTAGACAGATTTCCTGGAGCAAATTTGTCTCAGCTGCGAGTCGGGCGAGAAGTCGAAAACCTGCGATGATCGCAGAATACTGCGATCAGTGGCGACACAGCATGGATGTCCTGGGTATCTCTGGTAGCACAGATGGATACAAGGCAGTGTTGACATGTTGGCTGATTTTATGCCAAACTGGCATGAACATTTTTTGCAACTGGCGTAAACATGGCTATTTTTCTTTTTTAACTGGCGTATTAAGACTGTTTGTGTTCTATTGAAAATCCTTGCAATCTTTTGGAGATTTCCTGGAATTTGGGTAAAGTAAATTCTGGCAGTATTTATGGCGTATTTTTCAAAGGGCGGCGTATTTCTTGAATCGCGATCTGGTAAGTTACAAGGTTATGGTGGAAGCACCAGAAAGTCTTGCAAGGAAACCAGAGCGCCTTTCCACACCTAGACAGCTTGTAGAACGTTGCATTGTACCGCCGGGCTATCGAACTGGAAAATGCAGAGACGCGATAATGCAGAAGTCTGGATACAGCCATGACACTTATTCGGGTCAGGAACTGCACAATCAGAGTAAGGTTACATTGCGAATAGCGAAAAACGGATATCACACGGTAGTATTATGAGTTCTTAGTATCGCAGGGCTCTTCCAACAACTCTACATGTGTTTAGTAGCGTCAGAAAGGGAAAACGCTCGGCAGTAACGTTAAAAATTAACTAATTATTTTAATCAACTTCATACAAACAGTATAAAAAAATATTTTTCTCATTCACTTACGAAAGACAAGATCAAGAAAGCTAACGAGTTCAGAAGACAAATCTTTTAATTAAGAATCAAACTTTCGGAGCGGAGGAGGTGGGTCCCTCTCATCAGGTATACCAGATAACTTCGTTCCAGGCCGCGAACAAACAAAAAAATCCAGACCGGGTTTAACCGCTCAACCCACCAATTATCCAGATCGATTTTTCCAACTTACCATTTACCCCTCCTGCCACCCCTTCCACCTCCGAACCCCCCACCGAATCCACCTCCGCCGAAACCACCTCCAAAGCCACTATCGAAACCACCCCCAAAACCACCTTCGAAGGAATCAAAGTCGTCCCTACGACGACCACCTCTTCCCCCTCTCCCTCCAAAGCCACCACCCCGTCCTCCACGAGGTCGCCCCCCACACTCAATCCGCTCGCGCTCTTTCTCCTCGTTTCGCTTGGCTTGAGCGACCCCGAATCGCTCCGACATTCGGACGACCTCGTTCGGCACTTCCTAAAAAATAAGAGCCAGGTTAGGAGTTAGGCGCAGGGAGACTCTGTAATGACATAGAGCAAGGTAGCGCCTTTTTAGGAAATTCCTGGGACACTCAGATCCCAAGGAGTCTGTTCGGATTTTGGCAGTCGGGTTACGCCATATCTCAGCCTGGTTAGGCCAAATTATTATTTCTTTTGTGCAGTAGAGGTATGCTTATTTGAACACTTTCCTAACTGTTTCAGATTTTGTTAATTGTTTATAAAACAGTCAAATTAATGTCAAGAAAAAATAATAAGCTTAGTATCAGCCAATAGCCAACTATTTCAGGGTTGTCATGGCACAAACTTGTTTGAAGCTGAGATAAATTAGTTTATTTTTAATTTATAAATGCGTTCATTTTTCTATCTGAGGTATCTTTCGATTTGGACCGCCATCTTCTGTGCTGACGGTACGTTCCAGATTCAAATTGTGAACGGAACACCAGGTAGCAGTTAACAGACAGCAAGAATTTCAAAAAAGACAAAGCATGCCTGAAACAGAAGTGAGTAAAACGTTTTTGGCAAGTATTTTGCAGTAAATGTCACCTGGTATGGGTTTTAGTTTTTAATTCGGTAATCGTTCACTGTTTAGGCGACGTTCAAATAAGCATACCTCTACTGTAGGTAATCAAATTCGGCTCTTTCGCAGTGAAAGTACTTTCTGATCTGACGTAATGCAACTGGAAAGGCCTCTAAATAAATAAAATGCCTCGCAATAAGTTAGAAATTGGGACTAATCACACTGATCAGAAATCTACTCTTTAAAAGATCAAGTTTCACTCTTTGCCCACCCGGCGAGTAACCCCTCGTGTGAACCCACAACCTTTATATTACTGGGTAATATGCTGCAACTTTTTTGCCCTCCGACCCTTGTGCAAAGTTATCTTCAATTGCCCAGGACCTTCACGTATCTGCCCTTGGCCATTTCTCCGCACTCCATCTAGGAAGAAGATTTTTTAAACCCGGTTAGTCCCTTTTCTTCTTTTTTTTAAATGTTTATTTTTTGATCTCGTGCATTTGCTACATTACTGAAAGCAAGCTGAAAGCTCAGTGTATTTTTTCCTTTTATTTGTCTATACTGCACTATTTTCCTCTTCTTAAAGGACACCTGAACAATGAAACCATACTTGAACACACCATGGAGAATGCATTTACAGACATGGCCACGGAGAGCATTCTTCTCCTGAGCGTGCCGTTTTCAAAATAGGGATGTTTTTTTCCGGAGGTTTGCACATGCCAGACTCGAAGACAAAAAGCGCAATTCATTCAAAACTTGTATAGCGCTGGTTTGGGCTTAACTGGTTAAAATATCCCAGAAGAAGGGTTGATTGGAGACGCTTGTTCATTTCTAAAATTGTTCGGTACTGAAATAAGGACAGATGCAAAATGGAGCAAAAATCATGGCTTGGAAACACTCTTTCGTATTTGGATTGGGTTTTCTGCAGCCAATGTTAACGGATGTCATACAGATAGGGGTGATACTTGGTACTCTTCATTCAGGTGTCCTTTAAGTGCGTTAATAAAATTATCATCAATATGCCTCATCAATCAGCGTGATGCGGATTTTTTTCTGTCTACACGACTGCGGAGGGGAGGGTTAGCAGGCTCGCATAGCGGGTAGTACTTACCTGACCCGCTTCCTCCAGGATCTTTATCAGCTCTGCGGCTTTGTTCCAATCTTGACGCGTCATGAGCGTTATGGCTACCCCAGAGCGGCCAGCTCGACCCGTTCGACCCACTCGGTGAACGTATTCCTCCATATTATTGGGAAAGTCGAAGTTGAGAATATGACTGAAAAATAACGAACACAGAATTAATGTTGTGCCCGGCGTAGCTTTTATATTTTTTGTGATTGCAGACAGCACTAACCCCTCGCGCTCGCCTTCGTGACTAATTGTTGATATGGCAAGGTCGGATTGTCAAGTCAGTGGAGTTCATCCCGGTTTGTTTTAATCGTGGACCTGTGAAAGTGTTTGACAGTGATGAAAACAAGGATTGTGTAAATGCTGGGTGAAAGCTTCTGCGCTTTCCCAGGGAATAATTGTAAAAATAGCTGGTACATTTTAAATAGACACAGAACTCAGAACTGTAAAATAATCACAGATTTGTACACATACGCTTTAAACACACACATTTTAATATTCGTTATTTTATTTGCATTTGTATGTCGTTCAATCCGCATCGTTCTTCTGGTTTTTAGTTACATATCGTTTTATGGTTTGTTGGTTCCGCATTGTTTTTCTGTTGATGTTGTGTCGGATCTTATGATTTAGTATTGTCTTTTTCGCTGAGGACGAATTGCCGGAAGTGCAACCGAAATATCCATAATTGCATGTATCCCTCGCACACCATCTTAGAGGGATAACTAGCTGACCAAGAAAAAAGAAAAAAACAACAACCAAAAATCACGGTTTTCTATTTCGTTCGTGGACCTGTAAGCGATCTGGCCACGGGTCCACTCTTAACATATGCAGTTTGCGACTCAAGATTTGTGTTGGTCTAGCTCTGCATTAAAACTGGAATGTTCTGCTGTTGTGGCTCAGGCCATTTCGTTGTCATTCCTAACCAAGGTGTAAACACATATGCCATCTAGGCAACAAGTTCAGGTTATTGCCGGCAGATGGTGTATGTCTATTATCGTCATTGCGACCTAGTTCATTAACTGGATGATGCTGATCCACCATCAGCATCATCACTTTTCCGGTAGCCATTCGGAGACTTTTTGTATAAACTGAGAAGTATACATTTATTTTATTGAGAGAGAAAGAGAAGAATGCGTCTGAGCCCTAGGCTACCTAGACGTCTACCTAGAAGTCTACCTAGACTCTCGACGTCTTTCTGCTCAACAAAGGGGCACGAACCCAAACAACTAATTTTTGTCGCAAGAGGAGCAACATCTGCAACTCCTCACTCTTACCATTAAAGCTTAACCGAAATGGGATGAGATTTGACGACCTAGTTACCCATCACTTATTCATTTAAAGAGGCTTGAAGACCCGATGAAAATGCGGTACTTGGTTGGACTACTTGAAAAGCGGGGCGCTTTTCTCGGACAATCAGTTTTCATATAATGGAGTTACCCTGTCGGATTTGCGTTACCTCTACGCGCTTGTACCTGTGTCGCAAGGAAATGTTTTATGAAAAATAAGTGTTCACGCAGTGAGCTACCTTCCGCGAGCTGGTCACTGGCCACTGATAAGCCGCGTTTGTATTAAGATTCAAATTTTCCGCATCCTAGTAGAATTTGCGTTGTGAGGACGGCCTAAAATTGCGGAATTTCTTTCCTTAATTCTTCTCAATCTTTCTCGCTTTTTATCGAAGGCAACTTGTTCTACAAAACTATCAAAGGACCCGTTGTACATACAATGCCAATGTAATCAATGTAATTCCTCTTCTAACTTTGAGCTATTTGGAAATAAATCTGATTGATTGTTTGTAACCGTATTCATTCATTCTTAAACCCGACGACCCAAATTTTATATTTCAAATTTCATGTGGATAAAGAACTTCTGAAATTTTAAGCTTACGCCACCGCTCCAGATGGAAAACCGTCGATATCACGTAAGGGTTTTGAAGAATGGACACCGGAAAGTGTCAGGAAGTACTTCCAGTATACGCTTATGGACACTTTCCCACGATCCCACAAAAAATGTATGGTTCGGTTGCGGCTCGAAAAGATTGTTCCCGCGGTAAGTTATATAGCCCAGAATTGTGTATCCGACCAAGAAGTTTTCTGTCTTGAATTTAACAAACAACTGTCGAGGCAATTTTCGATTCTGCGGTTCAAATTTGGCGGGAAATCCAAATTTAGCAGCAAAAGATTAACAAACAATAAAATAGCTACTCACCAAGCAGATAGTCATAAAACTGAGGGTCCTTTTAGTAAAGAATGGCACGGATAAGCCTAAGGGACTGTCTATTGAGATTTGATCTGGATTTTTTCTTCGAACGTTTGAAATTACCCCTCCCCCCCAAAACGACAAAACAGCGTTTCCCCGAGGCTCAACTTGTGGGACGAGTGAATGGCGCGCACTTCCATTTCCGTGACAAACACCAGGAAATGTGTGGCGTACAAATGCCGCGGAAAAATGCCTTAATGACACAATCAACAGATATAAAAAATGAATAATAGATGTACTCACGTGATATCTTTGATATCCAGGCCACGAGAGGCCACGTCGGTTGCCACCAGAATCCGGACAGTTCCGTCCTTCAAGTCGGACAAAGCCTGGAAAAAAATTCCGCATAACATACAAGTTCTATTGGATTATCACTGTGCATCCATTTTAAATTTACTAACATAAGTTGCGTTTTTGCAGATACCACGGTAACTGGATCCGCAATTATTCGTTTTTGCACTTACCGCTGTATCTGATATACGGTTGCTCTGCAAAACGACAATTTCGCTTTTCAAGATAAAAAAAACTGATATTCAGTCACATCACTAAGTGCCAAACTTCTTTCCCACCAGTTTGACAAAAATGGATAATAGTGAGATGACTTTTTCAGATACCGCGATTAGTTACCACGGTCGGACCGTGGTATCTGAATATCAGATACAACGATACCTAGAAAAACACCTTTTGACCGTAGTATCAGATACCACAATAACTGCAAAAACCACTTTTGACCCTAGTATCAGATACCACAATAACTGCAAAAACGACTTTAGACCGTGGTATCAGATACCATGGTATCTGCAAAAACGCAACTAATCTAACTACTGTGATGTAGGGATCTGATGAAAGAACGTTGAAAATTCTCAGCTTTAGTAGCATGCAGCAATAACTGGTGCCACTGACTATATCGCCTACATGCTACTACATCAAGATAGGGTGGTACTGGATACTACTCCTTTAAAGTTTAACCGGAAAGGGCTGAGTTAGGAGAATCTAGTTACCCATCACACCTTCACTTAAATAGGCTTTAAGGCCCGATGAAAATACGTTAATTCGTTGCTCCGCCATTAAGAATAATTGACTTTCATATAGTGGTCTTTCCCTTTCGGATTTGTGGTACCTCTATGCGCTTGTACCTTTGTTGTATGCTTGACGAACAATACCAAAGGTGTCGACGGGATCCCAAAAATCGAATATTTGATTTAGTCAATAGGGTCTTGTCTTCGACAGATCCAGTTTTCGCCAGGCTAATCATCAGAGAAAACCAAGTTCAGTTATACCTACTTGTGTTTTTGCAGATATTACGGTATCTAATACTACGGTAACTCGCTCTGCATTTTGTCGTTTTTGACGGCAATTACCGTTTTTTTTCGAATCCTAAAAGAACAAGAGCTACGAGCTCATATGGCACTTGATACCAGTAGATGGTACCTAAAAAGTAGACAAGAAACCAAAATACCCTACCATCTAAAAATGCGGTTCGGACCTAGAAATACGACATCTAGTTTCACTAAAGTCTGAGCATTTCCGTCGCCTCGGATCACCGAGGGCAAACGACTTTCTACGTTCCAAGTTTCAACCCTGAAGATCCATTCGTTTGGTCCCTACACATGCCACACGGTTTCCGGTACCGCCCTACAACATCCCCTACCGAGTCCAAATCTGATTGGGATAAATGGATCATCTGAAGCATTCTCTCTTACCACCTATCAAGTTTCACTCAAATCTGAGTGTTTTTGGGGAATTTCCTGTAATTCTCCCACCCCCCTTCCCCAGCGTGGTCGGATCCAGTTCGGACCCTAAAATATGTCATCTAGGACATGTGAGCTCTCTAAATTCCAAGTTTCACTAAAATCGCTCCACTTGTTTGACCCCCATGCCAGCCAAACATTTCTGGGAATCCCCTTCCAGCCCCCCCCCCCTACTGTGGCTGAATACGAATCGGAAACATAAACGTCCCATCTCTGATATAGCCTATCCGCTAATTTCCGGTTCCCACTTCACACCCCTCCCCTACCGTGACCAGATCCCATCCAGACACCAAATAACAAATCAAGGCCGCATTCTGCCCAACTTGTATCCCATTCTGTACCCCCCCCCCCCCCCTCATCCAACTTTCCTAAACGTGCCCGCAAGCGGGTCGGACGCATGTTTTGCTTGTCTAAGTCATCAGTTCTTATCACCCATAAAATTTCACTCGAATCGGACCAGCTGTTCGCAACTTACGGAAGCCAGTGATTTCCGGATTCCCCTTCCCTCAACTCCCAAAGATGGTCGGATCCAGGAACACAAATTTTCCTAGGGCATTATGTCGGGTCCTTAAGTCATTATCAGGGCTGCAAAGTTTCATTGTTCTTAGAATAGCTGGAACTATCGTAACTGGCGATCACCGGAATTCCGGGAAACACCCGCCAACTCCCCCCACAGAGCCCCAATACGATCTGGTTCTGTCAATTACGTATCTAAGGCTAATGCTTGTTCTTCTCACCAAGTTCCATCCCAATCCCTCAACTTTAAGCGTTTCACGAGATTTTCGGTCCACCCTTCAATCCCCCCCCCCCACAAATATCTGATTCGACCAAGACTTGTCATGGAACATCTGAGACGATAGTTCTTTCCACTTGCCAAGTTTCATTCAATTCCGATCACCCATCCAAAAGTTATGCATGCCACCAGATTCCGGGTTCCCCATCCCTCCACTCCCCCCACAGCGGTTGGATCAAGGAAACGACTATTATAAAGTCAATCTGTTCGGGTCCCTGGCATGTCTTCCAAGTTTCGTCGTCCTAA
This sequence comes from Branchinecta lynchi, assembly GCA_023053575.1. Lineage (NCBI taxonomy): Eukaryota > Metazoa > Arthropoda > Branchiopoda > Anostraca > Branchinectidae > Branchinecta > Branchinecta lynchi. The sequence continues at coordinate 21,900,052 of JAKZAP010000007.1, read as the reverse complement.
CACATCCGGAAGTACCGAACTAGCAGGATCACCGAAATTCCAGACCCCCCCCCCCCCCTCGACCCCCCACAGTGCCCGAATCTGGTCCGGTTATGTCAACGACGTGTCTAAGACTTGTGCTTGTTCTCCCCACCAAGTTTCATCCCGATCCCTCCACTCTAAGCGTTTCCCAAGATTTCCGGTTCCTCCCCTCCAGCTCCCCCGCAAGTCACCAGATCCGGTTCGGATTTAAACTGGGTCGTCTGAGACACAAGATCCTTCCAAATATCAAGTTTCATTAAGATCAGATCACCCGTTCAAAAGTTATAAATAACTCAATATTCCGGATTCCCCCTCCCCCTACTCCCACCACGATGCTCGGATCGGGGAAGTGACTATTTCCAACTTAATCTTTTGGGGTCCCTGGTACGCCTGCCAAGTTTCATTGTCCTAGCTTATGTCGAAGTGCCCAAACTTCAAAAACCTGGACAGACCGACCGACCGACGACGGACGGACAGTGCGATCGCTATATGGCACTTGACCGGAGGGCAAGTGCCATACAAACTGATATCCAGTCACATCACTTATGGTGCCAAACTTTTTGCCCACCAATTTGGAAAAATCCTAGGCTTTATTGTTGGTGATGACGAAACTGTGATGACTTTTTCAGATGCCACGATCAGTTAACACGGTCGGACCGTGGTATCTGAATATCAGATACCAATGTAACTGCGAAAACACTTTTTGACCGTGGTATCAGATACCACGGTACCTGCAAAAACGACTTTAGACCGTGGTATCACATACCATGTTATCTGCAAAAACGCAACTACCGTTTCGTATAAATTAATATTTATGTGGGTCTGAATTCTTTTCGGGTTGGATACAAACGCAAAAATGAGTTGCGTTTTAGCAGATACCATGGTATCTCGTATCAAGGTCTACATGTCGTCTTTGCAGTTACTATGGTATCAGAAAAAGCCATCTCACTTTAATAATCACCAACACAAGAGCCTATTTTGTATTAGTCAAATTGGTAGGAAAGAAGCTTGGCGCGATGTAAGTATTTCTTTTGAGAAGACTTCTAAAAGTGCAAATTGGGCAATTGTCGTTGTTACAAAGCATCCGTAGTATCAGAAATCATGGTAACTGCAAAAACAGATCGTTTCCAATTGTAATACCATGGTATATGCAAAAACACGACTATGGGCTTGAACCCAACTCATGCGTTGCGTAGGTTTGTCATACGCAAGGCTTCTGCTGTGTCTTCACAAGCGCGGTGCGTAGTTAGAAAGCAGCAGTACGTTCGCAAAAAAAGGCACTCTCTGCTCGAACAAAGGGAAGAAGTTTCAGCCTTACCTGTTCGCGGTCGGACTGGTCCCTGTCACCGTGGATGCACTGACATTCAATTCCCTTCAGACTCAGTTCGGAGGAAATGTCGTCGGCACGGATCTTTTTTCCGACGAAAACTATGCATTTGTCATCTCGCCCCATTCCGTAGATGAAGTCGTAGAGCTAGAATGAAAATTATTATTATTATTTAATTCCTTTAAAACTGAAGAATGATACAACACTTCCAAACAACAAAGCAACAGCCAAATTCACAAAAATTACACGAATACAACCAATAGCCCAGGACCCCAACGTTACTCCCCTTGACCAATTTCCACATTCCATATAGGAATGTGGAATTCCATATAGGAAGATTTTCGAGACCTGATTAGTCCCTTTTCTACGTTTGTGTTTTTAATTTTGTGCATTTACTCCGTTATTGAAAGTTCGGTAGAAATTTTCATATTCCTTCTTTGTGCTACGCTATTTTCCTTTTCTTGTTCAGTGCGTAAACCGAACTGCATCATCTTCATAAACCAACTGACTGTCTACAAACACGTTAGTCTAGTTAATATACAATAAAAAAAAAAAAAAAAAAATATACCAGGAACTTTTTTTGGAAGAAAGGGAGGACGGTGTGAAAGAGTTCATATTATTTTGATATTATAAAACTCAGCGATAACCGTCATCATAGCTTTCCCCCTAACCATGTCCTCCCCGTGCTTTCCCCCTAAAAGTTCAGTTCAGCTCAGTTCAGTTTATCTCTAAAACAGGAAGCGCACAAGCCGAATATGCGTTCATTCGTCATTCAATACATAAAATATATGCAGTAGGATATAACTTTTCTCCAACAGGTATGTAATGTATATCTTCCTATGCCCCACAGGTTGTTTATATTATGATCATAAAATTTGCGAAGGTTGATACGATATCGTATCCTCCACAGAGGATGATACGAAGACTACTGAAAAGTAGAACCTGACCTCACAAATAAATACAAGACATCACTTTCAGAAAGAAAAACAATTTTTTTTTTAAATATTACAGAAAAAACGTTCAACAAGAGCTAAGAGCTCATATGGCAATTGTCACGAGTAGGTGGTGCGAGAAACGAGGAAGTAAACCTGAGCATTTTACCATTTTACCCCTCCCCACCGTGCTCGGATCCGGTCCGGACCCTAAAATCGTCATCTAAGGCATACAATCTCTCTACTTTCCAAGTTTCATTTAAATCACTCCACTAGTTTAACCCCTATTCGAGCCACAACATCTCCGGGAATTCCCCTCCAACTCCCCCCGATGTGGCCGAATACGACTCGGAGACATAAACTTCGCATCTCTAACATCTCCTCTTCTCGTCCATCATGTTTTACTAGAATCGGAGCATATCTGCAAATTTTAGGTTCCCGCTTGGTCGGATCCGGTTCGGACGACCAATGAGAAATCTAGGCCGCATAAACTTGGTACTGTCCAACATGCATCCCATTCGGACCATTCTTTTTTTTTTTTTTTTTTCATGTCTTCCAGACCCCCACTCCCCCAACCATGGCCGCATGGGGGTCGGACACATGCTTTTGGCTATCTAGGTCATCAGTTCTTACCACCCATAAAGTTTCACCTGAATCCAACCATTTATTCGCAACCTACAGAAGTCAGTAATTTCCGGATTCCTCCTCCCCCCCTCAACTCCCAGAAAAATAATCGGATCCAGGAACAGGATCTTCCTAGGGCTAGGGTTGGATCACTAATATGCTCGCCAAGTTTTATCCTCCTTAGCACATCTGGAAGTATCTGAACTCGCGATCACCGGAATCCCGGGAAACCCCCCCAACTCCCCCCAAAGAGCTCCTATATGATCTGGTTCTGTCAAGAACGAATCTAATGCTTATGCTTGTTCTTCCTACCAAATTCCAACCCGATCCCTCGTCACTAGGCGTTTCACAAGAACTCCGATGGCCCCTTCCAACTCCCCCCCCCCTAGTATCGGATCCGGTCCGGACTTGACATGGAACATCTGAGACAATGACTCTTTCGACTTGCCAAGTTTCATTCAAATCCGATCCCCCGTTGAAAAGTTATAAATGCCAGATTCCCCATCCCGTCACCCCCTTATGATGTTCGGATCGTGCAAACGACTATTTTCAAGTCGGTCTATTCGAATCCCTCTTATTCCTGCCATGTTTCATCATCCTAGTACATCGGGAAGTCCCGTAACTCGCTGAATCACCACACTCCCCCTCCCCAACTCCCCCCACAGTGCCCGAATCCAGTCCGGTTATGTCAATGATCTACCTAGGACTTGTGCTTGTTCTTCCCACCAAGTTTCATCCTGATACCTCCACTCTAAGTGTTTCCCAGGATTTCGGTTCTCCCCTCCAACTCCCCCAAATTCACCGGATCCGGTTCGGATTTGAAACGAGTCGTCTGAGACATGAGGCCTTCCCAAATTTCAAGTTTCATTAAGATCCGATGACCCGTTCAAACATTATAAATACCTGAAGATTCCAGATTCCCCCTCCCGCCACTCCCCCCACGATGGTCGGATCGGGGATACGACTGTTTTCAAGTTAATCTTTTATTATGTGGATTATGTGGAAGTGCCCGAACTAGCAACACCCGGACCGACCGACGGACGGACAGAAATTGCGATCGCTATATGGCACATGGCCGAAGCCAACTAACATGGGTCATACCTTGGTACAGTCACATTCCCACTGAAAATGCTACAAGGTGTGAAAGATCCCAGAAGATGTGGTGTGTACAAGCAGAGTTTTATGAACATATTTTGACTTTGCTCAGTATAATGAGCACTTTCTGACTGACTGGCTCCTCCTCCAAGGCGGGACCACCTGGCACGTGTCACCCACTTGACTCCTCCCCAAGGAGGAGCCAACTCATATGCATAAGCCAATCCCAACTAGCCTAGCGTTGCACCAATTTAGTCGAGTTTTGTAGAATCGAAAGCATTTTTGAGGCAGCGTATTATTATTATTGCCAATTTCTGGCATAGGAGCTGCTCCATTTTTCTTCTTTGGAATTTGAACTGGAAAGCAGCAACCGTATTCCAGTGGTGGAAATTCGGAATGACAAGCTCTTCAGCGAACCTTTAAGAGACGCTAAGTCGGAATAAACAAAACAACAAACCACACTGAGGCCGAGTAAATAAAAATGCAAGTTTGAAATCAGACTAAGGATTATGATGATGAACGTGTGCGAAAGTTCCGGAACGAACGAAAATGCTGAATTAATTCAGCATTTTATGCAGCATTTCGCTTTCGGACTTAAATTTTCGCTCAATTAATGCAGCATTAATTCAGCATAAAATTCCTCGACAAATGCAGCAAGAATGCTAAATTTTATGCTGTATTTTCAAGAAGAAACTACGGATACGGCGATTCTCTCAGAGATTTCGGCGGCAAACATAACAAACTCAAAAAGACCACTGACAATTCGGCAAGCATTCCAAATTCTAAGACAACTGGCAATCATGGCTAACGAAGAAAGGAAAGAAGAAGACAAGAAGGTTGGATATCAGTAGCTGATCCATTTTGTCAGCTTTATACAGCTAATTCTTTTTTCTCTTCTTCTTCCTGACTTAAATTTTGGTATGGTAGAAGTGTCAGGGAAGAAAAAAGGTAACAGCTTTCAGAAAAAAAAAGAAAAAGAAAATGCAGCATTAATGCAGCATTTACAGCACCAAAAAGCTTTCGGACACGTTCGATATCACTTACTATGTCCCTCTTTTCCTCGTCGTCACAAATCTCTACAATCTGGGTGACAGAGTGTACTGCCGCCAAGTCGAAGCTTCCAACAACCACGTGGATCGGTTTGTTCATGTAATTATTCGCTAAGTCCCGGACGCCAGGGGGCCATGTAGCAGAGGTCATTACGGTCTGCCTATCCGGCCGGATGTCGAGAAGGATTTTCCGGATCTGGGGTTCGAAACCCATGTCGAGCATCCGATCAGCTTCATCCAGGACGAGGTACGAGACGCCAGATAGGTCAACAGCACCTACAAGAATTCACTTAAAGTCCGTATCAAAACCTGAACGTATTAATCATAATCGAACCTTCAGCTTATGCTCAACAGAAACCTAACCTCGCTTGTGGCCTGTCGTCAATACAAACCAATAAACTAGGCCCGAAGCATTATTCGCCCGCGCAGCAACACCTTTCGAGCAAGAACAGAAATAAAAATTGAAGGAGACATTCAAAATATTCGTAGGATGAGCTTATAATATGCTGATATGCAAAGCTCTCAGATATGACATTGCTAATTATTAAGTGGTGATTGATTATGCACATGGTTTTTAGGAGTCCCGGTATCTCCGAACTGCATCCAAAGGGGTTAGATCGATGTAAGTAACAACCTGAAGAAAGTGATCCTATGTACTTTTGTCAGTGTTTATGATTGTATGTATCCCGAAAATTAGTGCAGAGCCAGTGCATGTTTGAAGCCCCAAAGTAAACTGAAGCAGTAAACAGGTGATGATTTTGAAGAAAAAAAATGAAGAGCGGGAGCCACAATTCCATCACTGAGAGGAGGAGGGGTTAAAACAAGAGCTGTAAGCTCATATGGCACTTGCATGGGTTAAGACATATGTTTTAATCAAAAGTTGACTTTGCGGTTAAGATGCGCACTCTAAGGGAGCTAGAACTTCATTTGAATGCAAAACCCCTGAGGCAAAAATGAGAATGGGCTGATGGGGATCATGAAAATGCATATTTTGCTTAAAAGTATTTTTCTTACTTCGCGGTCAAGATTGGCACTTTAAGGAATAATCGGATTTGGGAAGTAGCGATTTATAAGCAAATCTTGTTGAATCTCTAATATTCCAGCGAAGTTTCATCATCCTAGCACATCTGGAAGTACCTTAACTCGCGATCACCGGAATCCCAGACCCCCCCCCTCCCCCCTCCAACTCCACCCACATATCCGGATCAGTAAATGGTTTATCCAGAGCATCGTGTTTGTTATTCCCACAAAGTTCGATCCCGATCACACCAGTGTAAGCGGGTCAAGTATTTTGCGACCCCCCCCCCTCCCAATAGTTGTCGGATCCGGTCTGGAAATGAAAAAGATCACCAAAGAGAGATGTCCTCTGTTAAATTATTAAATTTCACTCGAATCCGATCACCCGTTCCAAAGTTACGCATGACTTTGACCGGTTCCCTGATATGCCTGCCAAGGTTCGTCGTGAAAATCCCCCAAAAAGGGAATCCGGGGAACCCCCCCCCCCCAAAAAAAAAAAGTGTCCGGATCCATTCCAATTTTGTAAAAGATTTACCTGGAGCAGAAGTCTGTTCTTCCCAGCACGTTTCCCTCCGATCCCTCCATTCTAACCGTTTCTCGAGATTTCCGGCCCCCCCCCCCCCCGTGCCCAGGTCCCCCACAGTGCCCGGATCCAATCCGGTTCTGTAAATGATTTATCCAGAGAATTTGTTTGTTATTCCCACAAAGTTCCATCCCGATCTCTCGAGTCTAAGCGGATCACGTATCCCCCCCCCCCCCCAATAGTTGTCGGATCCGGTCTGGATATGAAAGAGATCACCAGAGAAATGTCCTCTGTTCAGTTATTAAATTTTACTCGAATCCGATCACCGGTTCCAAAGTTACGCATGACTCCGTATTCCGGATTCCCCTTCCCCCCCCCCACCACTACCAGATCGACGAAATTTTTATTTTCAAGTCAGTTTGATCGGGTCCCTGATATGCCTGCCAAGTTTCGTCATGGAAATTCCCAAAACCGCCATCACCGGAATTCCGCCCCCCCCCCCCCCCAAGTGCCCGGATCCAGTACATTTGTCTAAACGATTTATCTAGAGCAGATGCTTGTTCTTACCAGCAAGTTTCACTCCGATCCCTCCATTCTAACCGTTTCCTGAAATTTCCGGTCTCCCCTCCCCCCCAACTCCCCCCTATAGCTATCGAATCCGGTCAAGACTTTAAAGGGGCATCAGAGCTATACAATCTATTCAGTTATTAAGTTTCATTCCAATCCGATCCAGAGGCGTTACTAGCCAAAAGTTGGGGGGGGGGGACGAGGCATTTGCCGACTGGCTGTTAATTTTTACCGACTTTTTCTGCAGAAAAAACGACTGTTTTTTAAATTAAAATTACATTTTCGAATTCACTGATTTTCAGAAAAACCGACTATTTTGACGAAAAATCGACCTATTTTCAGAAAAACCCACTGTTTTCATGAAAAAAAATCAACTGCTTTGACAAAAAATTGCGGCGCTAGCAGACTCGGTATTGTTTACCGACTGGCTGACGGCTCTGAGGGGGGGGGGGGGGGGCGTCCCCCTCCCCCCCCCCCCCCAGTCGCGACGCTTCTGATCCGATCACCCGTTGGAAAGTTACTCACTACTAAATTTCCCGGCTTCCCCAGGTTTCCACCCCAACCCCTTCCCGAGATGGTCTGATCAGAAAACTGATAAATCCCCGATATGCCTGCCAAGTTTCATGGTCCTAGCACATCTAGAAGTACCCTAACTAAGTGTGACAAACTGCCCTCAATTTTCAAGTTCCCCCCCCCACCACTCCCCCGCATATGGTCGGATCGGGAAACTGATTATTTCCAGGTTGGTTTGGTCGGGTCCCCGATATGCCTGCCAAGTTTCATTGTCCTACCACATCTGGAAGTACCCTAACTCGAAAAAGTGCGACAAAAAAACCGGAACGACCGAGAGACGGAATTGTGATCGGTATATGGCACTTGAGTCAGAGGCTGCAAGTGCCATACAAAGCTGCACGATAGGGCAAGAAAAGACTAGTTACAATCACACTTGCTTACTTACCAGAGCTGGCGAGATCATTGAGACGACCAGGGGTGGCGATGACGATTTCAACGCCCTTTCCTATTTGGTTAATTTGTTCTCGCCTGTTCCCTCCACCATATACACAAATACTGAAAGAAAAAAAAACCCGGATGAGACTAGATATAAAACGACAAAAATAGGAAACGAGTTTACCACCAAAGGAGCTTCATCGGAATAGGATCAGCCCCCCCCCCTCCCACCCACACACCACATGATCGCCGTCGACACGAGGGGACATGTCAAATTGTTTTTACTTTCTTTGTCTCATCCACGCATCATTGCGACCGTCCAGTATTGCAAATTCTTCAACCGTTTTTGCTTGGGTTAATCCTTATACTTCTGAAGAGCCTAGCGAAAGTCAAAATGTGTTGTGTCAACCTCCAAACGTTCGGGATTTATATCTGCGATTCTGAAGACCTGGGCAACTTCGCTAATTTATGGGCCGGCTTTTATTGCGACTTCTGCAAAAGCTCGCTTCATTTTCCCGAACTGTTCTTTTGATCTACTCAGGACCGCTAGCTTCCGCCGGTGACGGGGAAAGTGAATCAGTAGTACAGTGTTGCCAAGTGTGACGCTTTTGGTGCTTTTTTACACTTTTTGCCTCTCGGTGACACCATGACACTTTTTCTCTGAAAGTGACACCTTTTATACAGATAACACTTTTTAGGCGAGAAAAGCTCCATTTCATTTACTTTACTAAAGTTACGGATTATCCCCCTCAAAAACATGTACTTTGCATTGATACATAAAACACTTTGAAGCCTTATAGAAAGATCATTTCCGGTTAATTTGTGTCACAAAACTGTGATCTAACAATTAAGAAACACCTTGAAAAAAGTTCCTACAAAGAACATTACCAATTAATCGCATTTTTCCCATTGCGCAAGCGGAATAAGAAAAAGAAATTCGGCCGGAAATTGTGACACTTCCATGAGTCGAGCTCTTGGCAACCCTGAAGTAGTATGATGTGAGCGGAAAGTGATCTCGGCAAGTCATCAAGAAGTAGTAAAGTTGAACCAGGCGCAAGTTTTCACCGTGGGGACGCGAAGAAGCGCGAAACGAGGCACAACCAACATACTGACCCAAAACGCACATATGCAATGTTTCAAGTAGTCACGCAGTGCGCGTCAGCACACGAGGTTAGAGCCACCGGAAATTCATAATCGTGTGAATTGTACATGCGCATAATTTGTTACAATGTATGTGAAGCTGTTACATGCTGCCATGAGGAGTGTTTATTCTATCAGTGTTACTAAGTAAGTCAGTAAGTAAGTATTTTATTTGTAACCCGCCATTTCGAAAAAGCGGAGTTAATAAAAGAAAATAAATATAAGACATAAAGAAACAGAAAAATACACTAATTTTCAATCTTCGGCTAGGAAGCAGTGGAGAAGGTCGTGCGCTGGTTGGGCTCTGTTGTCAATGATTTTTTTATAGCGACGAAGAAACATCCAAAAGGGAACTTCTCCGTCAATGTATGGTTATGGCATAATTTCGACAAGTGGAGCAGGTGCTTTGCATATTTAAAATAACTATACAGGTTTTATGAATAAATATACTTCTTAAAGGACCCCTCGCACTATTTACTCTTGAACGTACAGTATTTTAAAATATTTGACTACTTTAAAACTAGGCTGTGCTTTCAACAAATAACATACTGTTTTTGCTGTTTTAAGCCCTTTCTGAGACCTGTTGACTTGTAGCGAAAACAGGGAAAGTATGTAAGAAGTATCTTGCGTTAGTTATAGGTAAGACAGATCCTTAAAAAATAAACTTGAACGAGTGCTTTCACCCTTGTTCTACCTACCTCTGAATCCCTCTATAGTTGTACTTTTTGGATTCCTTTTCAATCTGCTGGGCAAGTTCACGCGTCGGGGCAAGGACAAGGGCGGTGGGTCCTACCCGTTTAGAGCGGGGAATGGTCTGGTGTTCGATGTGAATCAACGCTGGGAGAAGGAAAGCCAGTGTCTTGCCTGAAAGCATAGGCCTACACATCAATCTACAAAAATATTTTCCCTTCTGAAAAGTTGACAAGGTAGCTGCGGTTGAAAAGTTGCAGCCAATCAGATGTGCCCACCAGAGGTTTGCAAAGCGTGTTGTCCCTTCATTTCTAAAGTTGTATGACCAAGCATAAGCTGAGCTGCTAGTTTAAATTTATAATGTTATTTATGGCCATTGTAGTCCTATAAACGTAGGCCTATTATGATTTGTGTGTGTGCTCTCAAGTTATTTCCATGACTAAAGAAACAAATATGGCGTGAGCCATGATAAGTTTCTGGTGAATAAAAAGATTTATCTATCTTTCTATCAATAATTTCTAGAGCAAATCCAGCCTAGCGTACCTACAGGACGGTTTTCGCGAGATTCCGGAATCACTTTCCGGCGAGCAAAGCATAGCGGAAAAACCGTTGGAAACTATTCCTGGAATTGCTTTCCCGTTCCTCGCTGTATTGATTGCGAAAAAACAGAAAGCCGAAAATGTGGGAAAATGCTGAATTCCAGATTTGAATAAATATGGATCACTGGACATTCCTTTGCTCCAACGAAGTTATCCTTAATGACGCTTGCCGTGTTTTTTCCATTCGATCGCGAAGTTAGCCGTGTTTTTTTTTTTACATCTCTAAACCCAATGAAACCTTTTGTCAAAATAATAGTATGAAGTCGTACAAAAAAGTAGCATGCATTCCCAACTGATGCTACTACATGGAGGAGGAGGATTTGGTTACGCCTATCGGGAAAAAATTTTTGGGGACCTTCGTCGGCTTGGGAGGTTCCTCAAGCAGTTTATGGAGCATCGGCAGCGTTTTTTGGAGTAAGGGTTTCCTCCTTTTGGTGTAAACATTGTGTTTGTGAGTGTTATTTTGTCAAGTAACGCATTTTCGTCGGGCCTTCAAGCCTATTTAAGTGATTTTGATCATGGATAATAACTAGACAGTCTTATCTCAGCCTTTCGGTTAGACTTTAAAACTACTCGAGAACTATTGAACACATCTACAGAAGTATATCTCCTAAAATCTTGGATATGGTGCGGACAGTCCACTAATTGAAAATATCAATTCAATTCAAGTTATTTATATGCCTATGGCGCATTAGTACATCTTCAAGTCCCGTTGGCACAAACTGCCCTCCCCCCCTTAAGGTAAAAGGCTATTGACGCCCATGGCCCCTGGGGGGGGGGGGGGGGGGTAAGTTTAGTCGAAGACAGTAAGGAAAGCTAGTGGCTTGCGCTCTGTTTTCCTTTCCCACATGTTCCATGCTGGGGTGGGGGGGGGGGATAGTCTATGAGTATTAAGGTGTTAAGAGGATGAACGAGTGGTAGGCGAGATTCAATGAAGATAAGGCTCCTGGGGTGTGGGCTGAAGATATTCTGACACCGTTGGGTACCACTAGCCCCAGGACCAGTCAGGAAACCGGACATATCATAAAGGCAAGGGAAAAGCCACGGGGGATAGGCTACTATAGTTCAGCCGCAGTCCATCCAGAAATCCCTAATCAAGCTGGTTCACACGTCCTAGCGAAGCTGGAATTAGTCAAGACCGAGGCCTACTAGCCGAGATGGACCATTATGACAATAGTTAGTTCACTCGTATTACATGAACGAAAGTGTACAACACATAATATATATTTAAGTATAAAGCAAACACTGAGTCCCCAAGTAAATATATAAATGATCCTTACATTAAGGTCTGATATATAAAACAGGGGTCCTGCTCGGACTAAGCTTGAAAGAGAACTAGTTTATCTACTGACTCATTCCGTAGCCAAAATACTTATAGAATGAAAAGGATCAAAGCCTGACCTTAGATTAGCCAGCAGTTAACTGGAGCTAGGGGATACAAACGTCGTGACCTAGTGTCACGACGCTGGGAAATTAATGATGGTGATGAAAAGCGAAGAGATACAGAAAAGTAGTCTCCATAACAAAGGGTTGGGATGGGAAATTAATGATGGTGATGAAAACCGAAGAGATATAGAAAAGTAGTCTCCATAACAAAGGGTTGGGATGGGAAATTAATGATGGTGATGAAAAGCGAAGAGATATAGAAAAGTAGTCTCCATAACAAAGGGTTGGGATCAACAACAAAACTACCTACCCGTTCCAGTCTGAGCAATTCCAATCAAATCGTGACCCCTGAGGAGAATGGGCCAAGCCTGCGACTGAATGGGGCTTGGGGTCTTGAAGCCTTGCTTGTATACTTCATCCAGGATTTCAGGGAATTTTCTGAATGCCTGTTCGAACGTCAGAACGGGGTTGGGGATTGGTCTAGGATCGTTCTCCTCGTGGTGTCTCACTTTAATGTCGAAGCTGTTCTTCCTAAAAAAAAAAAAAAAAGCAAAAATGAAACACCCCAAAGAAATACTTACATCCCCTTAGAACACAAGTGCCAAAATTCTTTCAGACCAATTTGACAAAAGTTAGGCTCTTGTGCTGGTGATGATGAAAGTGAGATGGCTTTTTCCGATACAACGATCAGTTACTACTTACTACGGTCGGGACCGTGGTATCTGCATATCATATACCACGGTAACTGCAACAACAACTTTAGACCGTGGCATATCAGATACCAAGGTATGTGCAAAAACGCAACTCTTGTGGTAACATGGGAGAATGGACCAATAGGATACATACCTCATGACTGATTGTCCGTGTGGCTAGTACATACATGTTTCTTTCAACTTAAGAAGGGAACAAGACCAAAGGTTCGATGAGATAAAACAAATCAAATATTTATTGGACTTCTTGACCCAGACAATCAAATCTTGTTGGTTTCCGGTCTTCGCCAGCAGGAGCGTCACATATGGGGGATGAGGGGGAGGACCCCCCCCCCCAGAATGTTGTCGGCCACTAGGTAAAAAATACCGATTCGCCACAAATCGCCTCGGTTTTCGTAAAACCAGTCGGTTTTTTTTAAATTAAAACAGTCGGTTTTTCTGAAATCAGTCGATTTTTCATCCAAACAATGGGTTTTATCTTAAAACTAGCCGCCTTTTCTTAAAATCATTTATTTTCACAGTCAACTGATCGCGTACACTTTTTGTTGGTCTTTAGTATCTTCGAAAGCATGTCTCTTCACCCATGTCGACTTTATCATTGAGTTTTAAAGCGTCATGCTAAATTTCCGGTTTTTGAAAGATTCCGGGTGAATTACTTGTTCGGGAAGAAAATAATTTTCGTATTCGGATCCAGCATGTCTCCAGTTACCCCTAAATCGAACCTTTAATCAACTTCAGATTTAACTTTTACTTTCCATATATTTTCCGGCTTTTCCCGGATTCCGCGTGAACTAACTGTCCAGCGAAAAAATGATTTTCACGTTCGGATTCAGCATGTCTCATTACCCCTAAATAATTATTTAAAAAAAAAACAATCGCCCCTTAATTTAAAAACCCTTCCCCGCCCTTAAATATGCAGCTCTGTCGCCTATCTACGAACTTGACATGTAAGTAAGTAAGTAATTTATTATTTGAAAAAGCGGAGTAAATGAAGATAAATAAAACACATAAACACACACAGAAAAAGACACTTAATTTTCAACCTTCTCCCATAGTCCGAGCCCAATTTATCGTTATTAAAGGACGTAGAGGTGGGAGGTTTTTTTTAACCTTACTGTAGCCGTACAAAGCCTGACAACCATAAGGGTCTTACCTAAAGTCCGCTACATCTTGGGGGTCGGCTTCCGCCACTTCTCGTTCTTCATAGTAGAAGTCTCTCTGCAGAGGGGGCAGTGCCGCCCACTTTTGCTTCGTTAGCTCTTCCGACTGCGTGGCGATGGCACCCCAATCGATCGGGGTCCAGTCGTCTTCCTCGGGAGCAGCTGCTGAGCTGTTCCCCTGTAATAACATGGATTGGCTTACAAATGAATCCCCAGCATCCCTGACATCAAGAGCTGTTCCACCTTCCAACAACAGTTGCGTTTTTGTCTCTTTTCTGTTCGCTGTTTTCTCTTTGTTTTATATTCTTCCCGTTTTTGTCAAAACACGGAACAAGGTTTTTCTCATTTTCGCGTTTTGTACGCACTGTAAAAAGTTTCTCCGAATAAGGATGCAGTATTTGCTACTTGGATTGATCTTATCTATATGGGATTAGATTAAGCCGAATTAGGGGCAATCTTATCTCAATAAAGATAAAATTAATCCCAGTAGCAAATACTGCAAGATTTTTTTACAGTGCGCTGTTCCATGTTCCGCTGTCTGTTTTACGAAAACACGGAACTTGCTCTTCTAGCATGTTTTATCACTGTTCAGATAGAAAATTGCAGAGAGATTCGCATATAGAAAAGAAAGAATTACAGAAGTTCAGAGGATAAGAAGTATGGCTGTTTTAGAATTTAATTTGCAATTTAACAGATTTCCCGCCTAAGACAGGCTCAGGAACATAAAACCTAAATTTGTGTTTTCGTCAGAACAGCGACAAAACACGAAACACAGAACAGGGCAAGCAAAAATACCGTTCTTTATCCAAACGAGACAACTGTGAACACAGAACAGGAACCAGAGACAAAAACCGTAACTAAAAGTAACTATTAGTTAATATTTTCGTTCCAACCTCGTGAAAAGTTAGTAGGCTGACCGTTCCAACTTTCTCGAAATAGCTATTTGCCTACCATGCTCGGGGGCGTTGTAAGCGTGGTAACTACCCATCTCTGTAACGTAATTGGTAGCCTGTGGCATGATATTCTGCTGGAAAATAGAAAAATCGTTCCAGCCTTGACGGCAAAAAGCAAAAATTCGTGACATCATGCAGGTAACTACGGTAAGTAGGGTGGAACACGCTCCAAGTGTACATCTTGACTGGGTAGTAAAAACATATTTGTGTGCTACTCGACGAAACAGTTTTTGACAGAGCACAGTTTCACGTGTCCTATAAGATGTTACGTTACAGTTCCAGACCGGACTTCAGCCACAGGAGACAGTTAGAGTAGGGGTTCCTGGGGATCTTTTGATATACCTAACGTGAATCCATCTGGACTGAACCTGGCTTACAGGTTTATCATGGGCCTATCTCTTGCTCTGCAACTATGATGATACAAGACAAAGATCAAACGGCTTACTGACGAAACGTCCCCATGACAAAACGTCCCCTGGCAAAACGTCCCCGGCGAAACGTCCCCGTGACAAAACGTACCCATGACAACACGTCCCCATGACAAAACGTCCCCGTGGCAAAACGTCCCCAAGCATAGATCTTTAAGTTCGCTTCGATCTTCAGGTGCATGACCGAGGTAAAACAACTTCAGAGTGCGCATTACAGATGTGGAAACATTCCTTATTAGCACGGAAGATCGGACATAGAACCGGTTGCTTCATAAATGTATTGTTTTCAGTTAAAGGATGTAGTGTAAATATGCCTTGCAATCGACTCGTAACTGATCAGTTCTAAGTCGTTTGAAGCAACATGCACAATCTGAGTAGCAGGAATAGGCGACTCAGAGAAAGGGGAAGCCCACTGTGGCTCAAAGACAGCCAAACAAATCAAAGACAGCCAAACAAGGAAAATGCAAAAAAAGCGTAGTGCCGTTATGCTTGATAAAAATGACATGGGAAGCGAGGAAACAAAAGCGGATGAACGATTAGTTATCTATTAGTTAGGTAGAGAGACAAGTAAATCTAGGTTAGACGGTTTGATCCTTTAATAAAATCTTTTAATAGTAAATATCACCAAATTAAATATCGAACAAAAGCGAGATCAATGAGTTATATCGCAGGGTAAACCAACATACGAAACAAACCAATTAAATAGAAGATAAAACGAAAACTGACAAACTACTAAATCTTGCGCTTTCTTTAAGAAATGGCTATAGCCGAGAGCCATATTTTGGTTTGTTTCTTGACTATCGGTTAGATGCTGAAGTAAATCCAACCCATCATGGTTTTCAAAAGTTTATATTCCAATACCTTTTGCCTGAACTGATGACGCAATCAGTAGTCTCCCTCATAGGCCTAGCTATGTCTTAGCGATGAAAAAAAATCTATAGCCGGGGAAGTTTTGTCACGGGGACGTTTTGTAATGGGGACATTTCGAATGGAGACGTTTTGTCGACAACCCCCCTCATCAACCCCTTCTAGCAAACAGATTCATACTTACTAGTCCGTCTCCCCTTGATAGACATGGTACCATATTGTTCTCACAATCGAATACACAAGAAAGAAATAATACGATTAATAGGTAGGCTACACCAACTATCAACATTGATAACCCCTCATCGCCGAAGATGATTATGGTCTAACAGCCGACTGTTCCTTACAAGTGCCCTACACGTCTCACGATTGGGATCGGCTTCTTTTTGGTTTCAGTGTGTACCTCACTACTGAAGTTGTCAACCCCTCCAAACTTTCAAACTTTTGTTCCTCGCGAAGGAATTTTTTTTACCAAAAAACAGATGGCATATACTTTGATCACCTCATCGAGGTCTACCGAATGCCATTGAAAAAAAAATTCTATCTGTATTAGTTCAAAAGTTGCCTTTTTGCCGTAGGCCACCTTTCTAATTTCCCCTCTTAGAAAGGAGCAAAGGATAGGCTCTAATTTCTTCAGCAGTGAGAGAACTTTTAAAGCTTAAGAGGCCCATCTGATTTCATTTATCTTCCTCACTCCCAAGTGTAAGAAATGGAATTATAACCTTAGCTGAAATCACAAACAGAAACGGGTAGAAACAATAGATGGCAGCACTTTCGGACCCGTGGGAAAATGACACTTGTTTGGTTCTGTAAATTTTTCTATTTATCACTCAAAGACGATGTATTGGCTGTGGGGCCAGGGAACTGCCGTACATATTTCGCACTTATAGAATTTAGTCCATCTTCAGTTGAAAACTGGTGCTTGTCTGCTAGAACGGAGCTTTCCACTCGAAAGCAGAAACATGGGTTGATGAAACGAAAGCTTGGCTGCATAACACCTGCCTGACATCCACCAGGATTCCTGGATCTGGGGTGTCCAACAATCCGGACTTACAGACGTTTTTGGTCTGGCTTCCGGATCCATAATGAGGAAACAGATATCTGGAATCCGGAAGGTGATTTCCTTCACTGAGAATGGTGCGGACAGACTAACCAGGATTTCTCGAGCGGATTCACTCCATTTCCACCAATTCCGGCCGGAAAGTTGAAAAAAAAAGAATCTCCCCTATAGACGATTGATGGTTTAAAAATCCGGACAGGCCACCACCCGAACCAAACCCTATGCGCTTACCTTAATTAATGGCTGTATTGGTTTACACGTTGACAACCATTAGCATGTTTGTCCCCCTCCAGCCCCTCCCCCCCCCCCCAGTGATCAGACCCACTCCATACTTGAAACTGAACATTTGAGACACTCGCTCTTGACACTTGTCAAGTTCCATGCACGTCCGATCACCCGTTCCTAAGTTACGAATATCAGCAGATTCCGGACTCCCCATCCCTCTACTCTGCCCACGCTGGTCGGATCGTGGAAGGGACTATTTCCTAATTCAATAAGTTAGAGTCCCTGATAGGCCTGCCAAGTTTCATGGTCCTAGCACATCTGGAAGCACCCTAGCTCGACATCACCGGAATTCCGGAAAATCCCCTCCAAATTTCCCCCCAGTGACACGATCCGGTCCTGTTTTGTCAGTGATTTTTCTAGGGGTTACGCTTGTTCTTCCAACCAAGTCCAACTCAAATCCCTCAACTTTAGGGGATTCAGGAGATTTCCGGTGCCCCCTCCAGTGATCAGATCAGATCCGACCGATCCAGACTTGAATTAACATCCGAGACACTTGTTCTTAATACTTGCCTAGTTTCATGAACGTTCGATCACCCGTTCAAAAGTTGTGAATGTCACTAGATTACGTATTTCCCAACCCTCTACTCCCCCCACGATGATCGGATCGGAGAACGGACTATTTTCATGTCAGTATAGTAGAATCACTAAAATGCTGCCAAGTCTCATCGTTCTAGCGCATCTGGAAGTACCCTAACTCGAAATCACCGGAATTCCGGTAAACCCCCGTCCAACTACCCCCCCCCCCCCCCCTGTGACACGATACAGTCCTGTTTTGTCAGTAATGTATCTAGGGTTTAAGCTTGTTCATCCCACGAAGTTCCACGAATCTGAGCCTTTCAGAAGATTTCCGGTGCCCCTTTCCAGCCCCCCCCCCCCCCCCCGTTATCGTATGCGGTATGGATCCGGAGAGACACTTGTTAAGTTTCATGCACGTCCGATTACAGACTAATAATTTCCGGATTCCCCATCCCTCCACTCCCCTACAATGGTCGGATCGGGGAAACGACTATTCTCAAGGCAGCCAGTTCGGGTCGCTGATATGCCTACCAAATTTCATCGTCTTAGTACCGAACTCGCGGGATCACCGAATTCCACCCCCCCCCCCCCCAACTCCGGGCAGTGCCCGAATCCAGTCCGGTTATGCCAATGATGTATCTAGGATTGGGCTTGTTCTTCCCGCCAAGTTTCGTCCAAGTCCCTCCACTCTAGATGCTTCCGGCTCCCCCCCCCCAAGTCACCGAATCCGGTCCGGATTTGAAGTGGGTTGTCTGAGGCACGAGATCTTTCCAAATATCAAATTTCATTAAGATCCGATCACAAGTTCAAAGTTATAAATACCTCAAGATTCCGGATACCTCCTCCCTCCACTCCCCACGATGCTTGGATCGCGAAAGTGACTATTTCCAACTTATTCACTTGGGGTCCCTGATATGCCTGCCAAGTTTCATCGTTCATATGTGGAAGTGCCCAAACTAGCAGCCAGCGTCACAAGATCCCAGATCATCACACAACGCCTGAGCCACGTTCGGTTTACCAGTTAAACAATACAGTTGGTTTCCCTTTATGCAGCAAATGTTTGCACATCCTTGTGCTTTCCTTGCAATAATACGTGTGCTATGACTCATTTAATGCTATCTTTTTACGAAATAACACTTAAAGGACCCCTCGCACTTACTCTTCAATTGACAGTATTTTAAATATTGAATAGTTTAAAAGTAGGCTATGGTTTCAACAGATATCCCACGGTTTTGGTTGTTTTAAGTCTATTCCGAGACCCGTTGACTAGTAGCGAAAACAGGGGAAACAATTTACATAACCATTTTTTCTGATGGAAAAATTTCTCGCAGACAACCGTCGAGAGCGTCATCCACATCGAAGGTAGCATAAAACGGCAAGTGAGAGAATCAGCGTGGTTTTGTTAGAGGGGTTAGACTGTACCGCACGAAATTGGGGTCTCCGGGTTTAGAAGTATATGGAAGTAGGTTGCGTTAGCATTATAGGTAAGACAGGTCCGTCAAGGGATCGTAACAGAAGTTTTCTCTCGAAACATTTAACTTGAGAGGGCAATAGCAGATATCTTCTCATAATGTTTAATACAAGTATGCGCAAATATGTGATCCCTGTTATCAAACCTCTTGACAGTGCACCGGTGAGCACTTTCCGCGCAGACCGAAGATCAAACCTGGCAATCACTGACTAGAATTTCTTTCCAGGATTTCAGCATCACGTGTCAATACCGTATGGAATAACAGGGCTTCGGATCTACTCTAAATATCTATCTTGCTCTCATATCTATTTCCTTATAATATTTTATTCAGGTTCCTCGACAGATAAAAATGTGACAGACATTTCCTCCGTTCGTACACCAAAAACTGCTACTTATAAAACCAGTGGAGCTGAACCGATGATATAGTCGGGGGCAAACAACAATACTAGACGAAGCTGGACATTCTTTGGTAGGGGGGAACACCCCGACATCCAGAAACTTCGACAGGTTTCTAGCCGCCAAACAACGCACGCTAGAGACGTTGTCGACGTTTCTGAACCCTCTTCCGGAAAACCCAACAGTGCATCTGCCAACGCCCAATTAAGTTGGAACGTTGTCAGATGAACTGCCCAATCGGAAGAACGCAGTCGGATCTAAGGTGCCCCCTTTTAAGGCCACATTTATTGACCGATGGTTTCGTTAATCAAAGCTTTCGCCTCCTCGATATTCCGGCCGGAAATGGAGATGAACGAGTCATAGTTATCGCTCTCTTCTTTCAAAATCCGGATGCGGCAGCCGGATCGCTCCTCCAACTCCCGGATTTTGGCACCACCACGGCCAATCACTCGGGCGACGGATGACGTCTCGATCTTCATCTTTTCACTGTCAGATGAGCCACCCTGAAAATGTAGATGTTGTATTGTCAAATTCTTATGAGCAAAACCCCAAAAGCAACGGCAAACAAAGCAAGCAGGGGAAAACGGTCGTGCACAGGGGAGATGCGGGGCTGGCCAGAACGAGAAGGATTTTAAGTGAGTGGCTTTAAACCCCTTACAGCAGAAATGTCAATACAACATCTACAACTCCCAAGGGTCATCTCGTCTGGCACTCTCCCCTCCCTCCCTTGGTAGCCAGCCAGCTCAACAAAAGAAGTGAAAGCCTTTCCTACACTAAGCAACGGGTTGACTCCGACACTATGTTTCAAACTACAAGGCAGGTTTGTTAAATGGTGTCAGATAGGTTAAGGGACCTAAGGTGATGGATGGGTGTCATCTAAACTGTTCCGGAATTCCATACAGTCGTGACGTCATGTGATTGATGACCCAATATAGAATTTGATTGTCCCGAGGGCGGTTTATAAATGTAAAAGCGCTCGGCTCTATATATACTCAAATATATATTCACCGATAGGAATAAATTACAGATTTTCACTTTCTGAGGTAAAATAGATCAAATGGGTGACGTCACGCTTGTATAGAATTTCGGAACAACTTAAGATTAGAACGATGGTTGTCGGCGATTAAGAAGGCCAAAGAGACGTGGGGAGGGGGGGGGGGGGGGGGCGTTTTTTAAAACAATTTTCGGCAAGGAGGAACGTCCCTGGGTGGTCTCTCTAAAAGGACGGGTAGCCTACAGTTTGCTTGGTTAACCTAAACTGATTTCACTTCAGCCTGATGAAGCAAAAAATTGGGTCGTTGGTATGGTGATTTAATATGGTTCCTTCAGTTACTTTTGTTTTGGGTGGGGGTCGTGGACTCTTAATCTGATACTAAACCATCCGGCTAGGCCTAGAGAGCTCGGCATATATCACTATATCGGACGCGAAAGGCATAGCCAATCAGTCAATGGGCGGTCGTGGGCACTAGAAGGTAGATACGGAGCTCTACTTAGGTTGGATAGGTCTGTTCCGATATAGAAAAAAGGGGGGGGGGGACAGAGAGTACAGATTAAACTATTTCGGAAAATTTACAAATCGAGATGATCCGTGCTATTGCCCAATGTGTCGAGGCGAGGAGGAGAAGAGTCTTTTCTACTTGATGTGTGAGAATGATCTGGGTGATTAATGATCTTTGATAGGGTGGATTATGGGTAGGGTAGGATTGGGTGATTCAAATAGTTTTTGGAAAAGTAACAGGATTAGGGAGGTTCCTGAAGATAGCTGGAACATATAGATATTTTTTTCCGACGTAGTTGATTTTAAACGTTTTGGTTGTTTTTATTGTCGATTTTATTCTTATTCCGATCTGGTGACGGTCTTTATTTTGGAATTATATCAATTATATACATCTCTGTAGCGGTTAAGAGGGGTACCACACGATAGAGGTGTGCTGCTTTGGATCTTAAGTTAATTGGGAGCCGCGCGTCATCCAACGGAATCTAAGACTTTACACGGGAGAAGGCAAATTTCCGGTATCCTGTTGGCGGAAGGCCATAGCAACAAAACTTGAATAGTAAGTCACGGACTCTTGACAGAAACTCGGTCTACAATAAATCCCAAATTTTGTCGAGCCCCTCTGTAGCTCAGTGGCCATGTGAGCCGAATGTCGTAGGTTCAAATTCCATCTGAGTACTTCCGTCTTTCAGTTCACTACTTATAAAGTTTCACCTCAAGGGCGTCCCTGTCAAATTAAATCTACAAATACTCCTTGACCCCAAGCTGACGGGAAAATATATATTAAACAATGGCTAAAAACGGAGAGTCAGCTACGTTGCTTTTAACAGAATGACGAGAACCATTGCCAAGAATGGCCGACATATGGCTGCAAAAGCATCGCAATTGACTATCCGTTTTTATCCATGTCTGAACACACAAGTCTCTGGTTTCTCCAAGAGGTTCTGTCTACAAGACTCCAACATGAGTCCTAGACTTTTAAATCCAGATGAAATTCACTTCTGGTTTTTTTGTCACGGTAAAACTTCCTTGAACATCATTCCATCTTTATGTAATACTTGTGTTACTACTATTTAATTTTGATAGTGCAAAACAGATACGTCAGCTCAATTTTATTAGAGCTATATTTCGGCCCTTCTTCGCAAGGGCCGCTCAATCGACCAACAAAAACAGCAGCCAAAAACAGTGTCCAAAATGAAATCACAGAAGTCTTTTGTAACTCCAAGCAACTCTTACAAAGGAATTCACGAAGTCAAATATTATCGCTAAACTAGAATCTTTAGTGTTTTTTTTCCGCAAGTTAGTTTTTCCGACTTGAGCGACTTTGAGCCTGAAGAGGACCCTTGCCAACAAGGGCCGAAATATACCTCTTCAGCTAACGCGTCTGTTTTGCAGTATCGAAATGTGATTCACAGTCAGCTTGGGCTGAATGAATATTTATTTTATTCTGTTGACTGCATTTACAAGAAGCCATAATAACTGCAATGAAGATTATGCGAAGTAATCGATTTCCGTTGACATTTCGTGTGCTCTTTTTCAGAACAAAAAATTTGGGGAAATAAAAAGAGAATTTCAATTTGGGGGGAATAAGAAGCCTTCACAATCACTAATTTAATGTTACCTCTCCGGAAGAAACACCATGCTCTCGAAATTGCCGATTCTTCTTTGATTGAGTAAACTGTTCCTTCTAATATTTCTTTTTAATGAAATTTCGGACCCTTAGATACCTGGGCCACGCCGCCAGGGTGGGAAGCACCTGACTCCCGAACGCTATCCCCCAATGTCCACTGTGGGGATCCAAGCAGGACAGAACACTCTCTCTGAACCTACCAGCCGGATCACCGCAACATCAGCGCGTTCATCCGGGTAATGTCCGGACAGCGGCTTATAAAACAGACGACTGTCAAATCTTCTTGGAGACGTTTCCTCGGGAGTCCTGCTCCCGTGAAAAAGGTATCTGGCGACGAGTCCAGTGTCCCGACAAATCCCTCGAGACGAGACTATCAAAGACATCCTCGAGGTCGAGTCGCGCCCCGAGTCTTTCTTTTTCCTGTCTGATTTCAAATTTGCCGCGCAGAGACTACTAAGAGTCCTGATCCACAAGTGACTAGTCCGTGAAAAGGTATCGAGAGACGAGTCCTGGAGAAAACTCCTGAAGACGACACGAGACTCAACACATATTCTCGATACGTCTCGGGACCGAATCACTCCCGAAGTCACAAGATATTTTCAAAATTTGCCGTGCCACGAAGCTTACTCAGCTTGCAGCTACCATAGGCGACGAGTCCGTGAAGAAGGTATCTCCAGACGAGACCCGAGTCTGAATCCACCATCTCTAACTAAGGTCCAAGGTAAAGTGAATTGAACTTACATTGAGGTTCATGTTTCCGAATGACTGCTGGAGTGCTGGTTCGATTGTCTCGTTAATGAGCTTCTTGGCTTCCTCGATATTGCTTCCGCTGATGGAAATGTATGAATCATATGAGTCGCTTTCCTCCTTCAGGATCCGAATCCGGCAGCCGGATCTCTCCTCCAACTCTCGGATTTTCTGTCCGCCGCGGCCGATTACACGGGCGACGTTGGAAGTGTCGATCTTCATTTTCTCGCTTGCGTCGTTGCCGTATGAACCTCCCTAAGCAAGAAAAGGTCGTGTTGCAAATATTTACTGGAACGCACATTCAAGTGCCTTAAAGTACCTATTGGTACCTGATAGGTTGCACAAGTTTAGTGATTATTTATTTATTATTACATTTAGCGATAAGCTTTTAGCTTGACTTTAAACTGCGTAGTGTCGAGCGTAATTGAGACCGATTCGAGACATTTTTTACTCTTAACCTTGTCACGCATGAAAAATGACTTTGCCACCTCAAATCAGCCTTAAATGAAGCACAGCCGTATCACATGTTTTCCTACCGATGTTTTCCTTTCTCGAAAGTACCACAGACCGAAAAAACAAAAACCCGTTTACTACTCGCTTGCTGAACACTTGAACGAGGTCTGGAAACGCCAGAATTCTTATTTCCTACCATGCGCACTGGGCATAATGGATCATCACCGATTAAGTAGCAATGCAATACCTTAGGTTTTTTAATATCAGCATGCACTAAGTTCACCCTAGCAAATATCGTTCATGTCTCCTTCCATTTTGTCTGTGGTTGCTTGAAACTCGCAGCGTTGCAGGACAGGCGACCCCTGTGCAGGGGCGTCAATAGCCTTTTTAGTGTGCCGACATACTGAGAAATTTGCCGACAAAACACAAGATTTTATGGAGTTTTCTGGTCATATCATTTTAAATGCTAGATTTGGGATTACATGCAGGTAAAAGGGATTAAACTACGTGTCAGGTGCCAATATCGAAGAGGCTTGTAACCTTTGGCTTTTACCTGGACAGAACTGTCCACTGAACAAACTAGATCCGAGAAAAGAAAGCTAATCGTCGTTCCTAAATTTGGATAAAAAAAAGGCTAAGATAAGAAGAGATAAAGATTCCTGATATTTTTAGTTTAAGTTCAGGAGATCAAATTCGAACAAAACCAACTTCCTGCACATATCAAAGTAGCATTTTTGTAATAGGGCTGACTGGAAAAATGATAAGGGGGGGGGGGGGGGGTCAGGAGCAATTCCACAAGGGAGCTAGGGATGATATAATGGGCAGAATCAGTAAGTATCAGTAATCAGTAAACCCTTTAAACCCAGAGCCCCAGATTTCATGTTACATTTAAAACCAGCTAACGACACGTTACTAATCTGCACTTGCCACGATTCACTAGTTTCCGTGCGCATTTTGTCCCGACGAGTGTCCGAGTATCACGCTATTCATGCACAAAACCGGTTTTCTGAATTTTGCCACGCTTAAAACAGCCAAAGCTGTAGATGATTTGTTAAAGGACTCCTCTCAATATAGACTCATCGACTTCCAGTATCTTAAAGTAATTGAAAACTAGGTTCTGCTTTCAACAAATTATCCACGGGTTCGGCTGTGTTATGCATTTTCGATACCCTTCAACTTGTAGCGAAAACAGGGAAAAATTTACATAGCCGGTTTTTCTGATAGAAAAACTTCTCGCAGACGACCGTCGACAGCGTGATACGTATTGAAGGTAGCAAAAACACAGCAAGAGAAAAAATCAAAGGGTTTTTGTTAGAGGGGTTAGAATGAACCGCACGAAATTCGGGTCTCAGGCTTTAGAAACGGATGGAGTGATTACGGAAGTAAGTTACGTTAGTATTATAGCTACTGACTACTGACGCACTGGTACTGACAGTTTTCAATAGTGAAACAGAAACAGTAAATAGCTCGAGGTGTGCTCTATAAAAATTGGATGTAATAATAATAATGATAATAACTTTTATTTTCAACTAGAACCAACTAAGGAGACATGTCCCTGAGAAGCGCTCTCCTCAGAGGAAGGCAGCTGAAAAGGGGATCAGCGGCATTCCTGACAAGAACATTGTAGCTGACAGCTAATTCGGCTTGCTTCGCTATACTAAATAACAAACTAACACAAAAAAAAGAAAGAAAAAAAAAACGAATTTGCGTGGCGGTTGGTTCGCGAAGCTACTGGAACCAGTTTATTTTGGTGACGCGTACGGTTGTTGGGCGGTGCAGTGGGTGGTAAGATGTCTCCACGCTGGGGTTTAGAGAGAAGAAACTGCCCAAACCTCAGGATAATCTGCTCGTATCTTTGGGCCAACGTGGGGAGATCGAGTTTAGCAAGCGCTTCACCATAAGATAGCTGTCGATAGCCAATAATAATGAACAAGGGTTCGTTGGGTCGTCGGACCAGTCAAGTTCGTAGATGGGCTTTGTAGCTTTACATTTAGGGGTGGGGGAGGGGATTCAAATTAAGGGACAAACAAGCCCGCTTTTGCACCGACTCAAGTCTCGGATGAGGTATACAGTACGCAGTGCTGCAGGTCCCCATAGTGTGCTTGCAGTACGCGGACGGCAGATAAAGACGGGCACTACGTTTACCTGTTCCTGCCAGCGCCCGGCCAAGAGTTAATCTCGCGCATTTGGTTTAAGCTACCTGATTTTTCTTCTTTCTGAAGTAATTTTAAATATTGTGTCCTGTACATTCTTTTCTTCTGCTGAAGCTCAACATCCGTCCACTATTGCCATCTCAAAATCAGCAGCACAAACCACCAGAAGTGTCAAAACCGAAACGAAGCCGCCCGAGTTTAAGCGTGATTGCCCGTGATTATCTTAGCACAAAAAGGACCGCCTGTGAACATAGTATTGGGCAGAATATGTGAAAATCAACTTGAACATTCTTGTTTGGCAACAGTGGTGTCAAGAAACGGCAAAAAGAAGCGTGATTTTCAAACAAATTTTTTAAGACAAACGAGATCTGTGAGTTGAGTTGTTTAGTTTTTAAGGTGGTTCAAAGCTAAGTGAGGAGTTAACTGCCCGACTACCGCCGCTCGTACCCTATTCAAGAACTGGACGGACGTATGCAAGATAAGCTAGCAAAAGGCACTGGCCATCACAGCCAAATCTACGCATTGTACTTAATGCATTTCCGTTTTTGACAACATCAGTGCCCAAATTTGAGGACGATCATGTTACCTGAAGTTCTGTATACTTACATTTGAGTTCCCGTACGACTGTCTCTCGGATGGCTCAATCGCTTGGTTAATCAATCTCTTGGCTCCGTCAATGTTTGAACCGGAGATGGAAATGTAGGAGTTGTTTCCGTCGCTCTCCTCCTTCAAGATCCGGATCCGGCACCCGGATTTCTCCTCCAACTCCCGGATTTTCTGTCCTCCGCGGCCGATGACTCGGGCGACGGATGAGGAGTCAATTCGCATCTTTTCGCTGGGCTGGTTGCCGTCATAGTTGGAAGAACCCTACAAAACGGGAACTTGAAAGATCTTTTCTCACGTCCAGAATTGGGATATCCAACGCGAAGTTCTAATCTTTTCGTTTACCTTTTCCGACTGCAATATTGTAATTCACATACCTTTGCCTCTTGAACAAGAACAAAGGTTTCAACAGGATCCCGAAGTGGAATATTTGTAAAATGACCTTGAGAATGAGATTTTCTATTCCGGGCTCGAAGGGGAAAGTATAATATCCTAATAGAGGAACTACTTGAAAGATCCGTCGCACCTATAGTAAGTAATTTCTTTCAGACCCGCCATTTTACAAACCGGAGTATGTAAAATAGAATAAAGAAATCAAATAAAACACAAAAACAATGTACAATTTGTCAAATAAAACACAAAAACAATATACAATTGTGCCACTGCTATTCGTTTTTGGATAATCATGGCTAATTAATAAACTTGATTTGAACTTTTAAATTCACTGGCTGGGCCCAGTCAATGCATCTTACCTTCCTTTCGTTCCATTAACTTATATACCTGAAGACTCAAATTTCATACCCCGCATTCTACCCCCCTAACCACACCTCACTGACACACTTGTCATGCTCTCATATTTTCGATGCGTATCATTGCTTGCCAAGTTTATTCTCTTAAAGTGACGCATTATGAACACGGTCACTATTTCCGAGGGGCTTATTCGTCCAGAGACCGGTTATGCAAAAGACAAGGGATATGGAAAGAGGCTAAAAACAGCCGAAATCGTCTATGGACTTTGTAATCACAGCTTAGTTATGAAGTGGTCAACTATCTCAGAATATCTGAGCGGAAACACCTTTAGTGAGAGGTGTCCTTTAAAGGACCCCTCGCACTGTTTGCTGTGCCAACTTAAAGTATTTTAAAATATTTGAATACTCTAAAACTAAGCTGCGCTTTCAACAAATAACTCGCCGTTTTGGCTGTTTTAAGCCACTTCCGAGACCCGTTGACTTGTAGCGAAAACAGGGAACACTTTACATAACCGGTTTTTCGGACGGAAAAACTTCTCGCAGACAACCGTCGACACCGTGATACACATCGAAGGTATCAAAACAGGGCAAGTGAGAAAATCAGCGTGGTACTTTCAATGTGGTACAATCAATGTACCGTACGAAATTGGGGTCTCCGGGTTCAGAAATACATGGAGTGATTATGGAAGTAGGTTGCGTTATTATTATAAGTAAGACAGGTCCTTTAAGGTAAAATTTAGGGTAGTTGATCTAAAAGGCGCTGAAATCTACAACTGCTTCCGACGTTTCACAAGGCGCCAATCGCATATAGCCCATCCCCAACCGCACAAAGCTTCGAAAATCATAAATCAGTACTGGTAAAAGAATTGGACCCTGTACCTTAACCACGCAACTACTGGGCAAGTCAGTTCGCGGTAACAAAAAAAACGAGGGAACTCGGCTAGGGCAGTTCCAGGAACTCACGAAGTTGCCTTTTCCTCTTTTTTTTTAATGTTCCACCCTACTTAACGTAGTTACTACGCATGATGTCACGAATTTTGGCTTCTCGGCGTCAAGGCTGGAACACCTTTTTTTTATTTCCGTCAAAAGATCACTCCAGGGGATAATCCAGCCAATCACGTTACAGAGATCCGTAGTTAGCACGCTTACTACGCTCCCGGAGCATGGTAAGCAAATAGTTACTATTTCGATAACGTTGAACGGTCAGCGTAGTAACTTTTCGTGAAGGTGGAAAGGACGTAGTAACTGACAGTTACTATTGTTAGAACGGCGGAACACGCTCTTTGTTCACAACGGATGAGGAGTATTCTTATTTTCTTCTCACGATTTCTTACTAATTAAAAATTAAAGTAGGTGGTAACAAACAGGTGTATTTACATTTTCTCGTCTGCCACCACCACCCCAGCTTTGTCCTCCTCCATCTCCGAAGCCACCACCGCCGGAGCTTGGCTCAACGATGTCCATAATGAGCCTTTTGGCCTCCTCAATGTTGTCACCAGAGAGCAGGATGACTGACGAATCAGCATCGCTTTCTTCTTTCAACACCTTGATTCTACATCCTGTGTTTTCCTCCAACTCTCTGATCTTAGATCCACCACGGCCGATAACCCTGGCGATCATATTGCTAGGCACTTGGATTTTTTCTGAACTTCCAGAATTGCCTAGAACAAACAACAATTATTCCAAATGAGGAGCTGCTGGGAATATCAGGGGAATGTCAGCTTTTTTTCGCTGCTACCAGTTTGGGACTTCGAAACATCTCTGGACCAGAGACAAAGAAAATTAAACAAAAACATCCGAGTCAAAAGCATAGAATACTGCTACACACAAATTAGATTAAGTTTCCATATACACAGACATTTTCTTGTTCTTACAGACTTACTGCATTAAGTCACTGCTACCAGCTGAGAGCTCAGCTCTTACCAAATGATATTTTTTATTTCGTGACTACCAATACTTGCCCCATGAATCAACAATTTTTGCTGACTAGTCCACTCCGTCCAGCCCAGTCTTCCGAAGCAAGATATTGGAAAAGTGTGCCCACCATGGGTAGAAGTATAAAAAACAAACAAAAGTAAAGGGAGTCCAAAACACAAAACGCCGGCTAGGCATACCAAGTATCCAAAAATAAAAATAAAAAGTTGAAGTTAGGCTTTAGGCTCGGTTTTTGCTGGTTGACTGGGAAACTTGGCTTGGCCAAAAATTAAGCTAATGTTTTGATTTCACTTCGTTTCTTAGATTATGAACCAGAATTATGGAAAAATTAACTGAGGAATCAGAAGAAAAATAACCATGCAAATAACTGGAAATGATTCTTGGCATTTCTAAATATTTAAAAGCATCCATCAGACTTCTTTGACACATGCAAGGCCTAGACAAGAAAACTGGAGATCTGACAAACTTAATGATAGTTTTGCAGGTTGATGGTAGCATGGCCCTGCTGTAAATTCAAAATACTAATATTGTAATTATATGAAGCATCATGGTGCCCTTCCACACAAAGATAACCAGGTAGCTAGCTCATTGAAAGCTAAAAATTGTAAATGTGTAAGGCTTTGCCACACAGACCTTTTATGACATGCATGAGCCTCGGTTCAGTCAGCAATATGACTACTTTTCCACATCGTTTCCTGAAATCTTTTGCTCTCGACCAATTATTATGATAAAAACAGATAAATGAATGGCCTGATGCACAATCCATTTTCATGAACAAAATGGTACATAAAATCAGAAACATCTGCTAGTTGAGAGACTTGAGAGAATAGCTATGTAGTAATGACCAACTTTCACAATAACCTACTTGACAAAGCTATGTAACACATTCTTCCAGGAAACACTTAGGAATGATGTTGAAGCCTCTGAAGCAGACATGTTAAAGTAATTTTCATGTAAGTAACTTTCTTTGCACTAGTACCCTGTCCGCCCACATAAGATATACCCACAACACATATATCTTAACCCCTCTACCAGTAACTCTTTCTACCAACCTCTATTCCAAAAACCTCCCTCCCTAGTTCCTTCAACTCTTCAGTAACACTCACTTCTATATTTTGGCAACAAGAAAGTGTTGCCAGCCCTGGAAGTTTGGCAAGCAAAGAAAACTAGACAGAATAAAATAATAACTTACCACCTTCCCAACCACCAGCAGGCCTGGGCCTTCCGCCTCCATCACCTCTGTTCTGATAACCACCTCCACCTCCACGTCCTCTGGAGGATGAGAAAGTCTGACTACTGCCTGTCCACGAATCTCCCCATTCTGCCATGTCTGATCTAGTATACAAATAAGGAGTCAAAGGAAGTAAAGCTGGAAACATAATATCTCAATGGAAAAAATTAAAGAAAGTTCTCTGTAGCTGGCAATACATATGTGACAATTAAACATTTGTGTGTGACCATTTAACATAGCCTAAGCTACTGCTCGACCCCTGATAAACTGATATCTATGACCATCCAAGCTACAAGAAACAGCAATAAGAACTTTGAACATATATGACAATATTCCAGTTGAGTTAAAAGTTCTTTGAATATTTTCCTAAATTTCTGACACCTTGGCTTGGTTATTTTTACCACTAAAACAGTCAAATGGGAATTACAAATTAAGAATCTGACATCAACTAGCAGCCAAGTGTCCCAGCTCTTCATATTTCAGACATTGCCTTATCCTCGTTTCAAAGATGACGAAACCCCATCTAGCAAATATTTGTCTACAGTACTTAGTGCAAAAACCAAGAAGGAAAGTCAAATTAAAGCCAGAAACTGGAATGACCTTAGTCTTTTTTTTTAATCAAGGAACACAAAATCCCATCAACAGAGATTTATCTAACTCGTTCTTTACTGTATGAAAGCTAAAGACATCTTGGGTTACAAATGTTAGTATAAAGGTACAAGCTTCCTGAATAAATTGGTACCATTCCTGTTAACAATAAGGTCTACAAACACAGCCCAGCCTTGCCCTATCCAGAAAAAATTAGTTTCTCATAAGATCTGTGAGATCTGCTTGCATCATATAAGTTGACCAACGTCACTCATGAAAAATGAACACTTAAAATTCGAGATAATGACCCATTTTTTTAGGATCATATCTCTACAAGATGTGTCTGAGCCTGGATCAGTCCTGTGTCTGAACTCGGGACATGGGGATAGATATTATCTTTGTAACAGGGCATCAAATACCAGCACCTAGCTAAGCTACTGCTACCAGCCCTTAGCTATAGCTAATCGCCCCCTTAGAAATTCAAATGGGGGCACCGCCTGAACTGGCACAAATCAAAAGCGCAAGAAGGGGACACTCTGTGCCTTTAACTCTTAAACAGTAAGGAAAGTTTTAATTTAAGTTTAATATAGGTTGGAGCAAAGGCTACTCTGATTCGGAAGCCTAGGAACAGGATTGATTTTTCTTCTTAGCCTATTTCAATATTGCCATGTCTATTCCATCATTTTTCCTGACTTCCTCTTCTATTCAAGCTCTCTCATAGAGATCATATCTCTACAAGGTGTGTCTGAGCCTGGATCAGTCCTGTGTCTGAACTCTGAACATGGGGATAGATATTATCTTTGTAACATGGCATCAAATACCATCACCTAGCTAAGCTACCACTACCAGCCCTTAGCTATAGCTAAGGCCCCCTTAGAAATTCAAATGGAAGGGCACCCCCTGAACTGGCACAAACCAAAAGCGCAAGAAGGGGATACTTGCAGGACACCTAGGAAGAGGATCGATTTTTCTTCTTAGCGTATTTCAATATTGCCATGTCTCTTCCATAATTTTTCCTGACTTCCTCATCTATTCAAGCTCTATCTACTCTTGCTTTACTACAAGCAACCATCTCCCTTCTTTCTTGCCTGGATGCCACCATCTCTACTTCTCTATTCAAACATTGTGGTAGGAAACTTCTCAAGATTACATGTCCTGTTCGCTCATGTCAACGGTTTCACAAGTTCACTCCCTTGTTAGCATTGACCACAGATTTTGGAAATATAGGCTCTGAGTCACTGAAAATTGGAAGGACTATCCCATGAAACTCTTTTTCTTCTTCATTAATTTATTTTAATTTCTTTAAGAAAAAGGGTACTCTTCTTAACCATTTCTGCAGTTATGCTGAAGGACCTGTTCCCAAAACATAGCAGAAATTTATGCAAAACAGAGGTTCATGTTCTGTTGATCATGCAGCAGAACTGAATAGAATGGAATGAAGAATGAGATACAAATCTAGCTCAGTCCTGCTAAAAAAACATCACTACGACATCTACTGAAAACTGCTGGTAGGAGAACGGGATAGAGACCGGAGAGCATGTTGTTTTTTTAAAAATGCGCTAGAGATTTCTAGAAACCGGAATAGCCTAGGCTAGAAATTTTTGCCTAGGTTTGCAAAGCTGAATGGGGCATAAGTAACAAGCTGATGACATTTATTCAAACAATGTTTACAACAGATCTTGCCATCAAGGGCCAAACTATTGCTGATGAGGAATCGTAGCTGACATATCCGTTGTAAACATTGTTTGAATAAATGTTTCAAAGTCAACTTGGGCTCAAAGAATATTTAACAAGCTAAAAAGTTGACAATCTATTGACAGCTAATATAGGTCACTCTTAGCAATTTTCGTGGTGTTCTTCCGTGCCAACTGCTACTCATGTCTTGAAACAAACTAAGTTACCTGAGGATTTACAAATAAAATCCAAAATGTCTGAGCAATGAGGAAGGCTGTAACTTTTAAAGTGTCTAAGCATACACAAATATTCGAGAAGTACGTCACTATCAACACGAAAATGACCGGGTTTTGAGTATAAAGACCACGAACCGACCGAAAAGGTGAGAACAGAAAGAAGAATGAATCAATCAGGACAAATCAAGAGAAACTGTTATAAAATAAAACAGGAAGCTTCACTTGACTCCTCTCTGATATATAGGTTAGTTAGAGGATTCACTTCCTTCAAAATTCAAATGTGACCGCTAAATCTCTTCAAGACCCAAAGATGGCGTCTCAGACACGAACAGCTAACAGGATCAGAATCAGACGAAATGTTTTGTTGTTGTTATTAATTGGTACGACTTTACTTGCCCAGTATTTTGTTGTTACGTCACTCTTAACTCAAACACACAATATAAGTTGCAAGTAACTTATGGATTCGGTTCTCCGTTTCTACCAATAAGCACTTGGTTCCCAATAGATGGCAGGTCGGAGGTCTTCGCACTTCGCTGTTCATCATCGTCGTGTTACTCATGTTGTTTCTAGAAGAAAGGAGGTGAAATCTCGATTCAAAAGTTTTGATGTGACATATTTTTGTTTTGGTAGCCTATGTGCAAAATATGATGAAGCTAAGCTCTTCAGTTTTGGAACTGCCAGTAAGTATGTTGTAGCCTACTAATGTGGTAAACTAAAGAACAGCTGGGATGGCTGTGCAAGATGGAGCAGTTTCTGGTCTCATATGTATACAGATGAAATCCTGAAACAACCTTTGGTCTAGATGTCATTTAGAGCTTTTAAACAAATAATTCGACCTGCCAACTGTTTCTAGTCCTCGATTTTGTCGTTCTCTTTGGATTGTGACATTTTAACCAATGACTAGGCTATCGTAAAAGCCAAGTACTGTATTGGCAAAACGGCTTCTAAACAGGCCGAAGCTATGCCGAATGCCGGGTAGCCTAGTCCAATAAAATGTTTACGATTCAGGTGCAGCTCAGAAATAAATAGATCAGAATTCCTGGCTAACACTCATAATGCTCACGGTTCAAATGCCAACAATTGAATTATTTGAGGTGTTAAGTAGTAAACTGGAGGAACTATCAGAGTTACAATGTAAGACTACAGAACTCTGCCGAATTCTGAAAACAAGAACTAGAAGCTACTATGGCAGTTGCAAGGCTGGTTCATAGGATGAAATTTAGAATTTGCCTTTTCCAGGTTTGTAGTGATCATTTGTAAAAAAAATCCTTGAGATAAAAATGATTATGGACCCTTGGAAATCATGAGAATGTATTGTTTGGTAAATATTAATTTATTTTTTAACTTCGCTGTACTGATGCACACTTTAAAGGTGCTAAAAATTCATCTGTGAGCAAAGCCCTTGAGACGAAAACCATAATAGGCCCTTGGGGATCATTAATATATATCATTTTTCAAAAATATTTTTTAACTTTTCGGTTAAAATGCGCACTTTAAGGGTGCTAGAGATAATTTTTGTTAAGCGAAACCCTTGAGGTAAAAATGATCATGGGCTCATGGGATCATGAGAATGTAGTTTGCTTAAAAGATTTTGGAAGTGACGACTTCTAAGCCAATCTTGTCGAATCTCTAGTTTTTTCCAACCAAGTTTCATCGTCCTAGCACATCTGGAAGTAGGGGCGTCCCAAGATTTGTCAAATTTACCTGAACTTAATGATTTTTATGGAGTCTACCGGATTATTGCCCAGGGAACTACCGAAATCTATCGGAATTTGTCTCAGGAAATTTACTGGAGGCTGGATCAGGGGATATACCGGACTTTGTCCCACGGAATCTACTAGAATTTTGGAATCTGCCGGAATTTTGCTCAGGGAATCTACCGGAATTTACTCAGAGAATCTGCCGGAATTTTCCTTAGGGCATATACCGAAATCTTTCTCAAGGAATCTACCGGAACATGTCTCAGGGAATTTACTGGAGTCTGGATCAGGGGATCTACCGGACTTCGGCCCACAGAATCGACTAGAATTTTGGAATCTACCGGAATTGCTCAGGGAATGTACAGGAATTTCGCTCAGAGAATCTACGGGAATTTTGCTCAGGGAATCTACCGGAATTTGCTCAAGGAATGTACAGGAATTTTGGTCTGGGAATCTACCGAAGTCTTTCTCAAGGAATGTATTGGAACTTTTCCCGGGGAATTTACTAAAGACTGGATCAGGGAATGTAGCGGACTTTTGTTGCTTACCGGATAAGTATAGACTCACAGCTTGCCAGGATGACCCCGGCACACAACTAACCGGAGTGATTCTTGCAGACAGACAGCATAGCGTACCGGAATATATATCGGGTGATTCCGGTAATCTCCTAAGTTTCTGTAGCATTCAATAATTAGGCAACCTACTGAAATCCATCATTTCCAAATACAAATACTGTTTCAGGAATAGTTTGACGGTACCATCTACTCCAGTTTAAACAGCTTTCTCGACTCTTCACCTGTAGAAGAATTCAAAGACGAGTTAGCGTTGTTCCGACATGATCTCAATAGTCGCCAGGAGAGCCTCGAAACAAACAAAACGAGAATATTCGAAGTTTTTCGTGAATTGAAAGATGTCTTACCACTAGTTTGGGCAGCGTTCAAGCTGGCCAAGACAATCCCTATTACCTCAGCAAAGGGGGAAAGACTTTTTAGGAAGATGTGTGTTGGTTAAGGCCACTTTGCGTTCACCATTGGCTGACTAGGGTCTGTTGCATTTAAAACCTATCTAGTAGACGAATGTGAAATTGGATGTGTTGTGAACAAAGCGAAAACGCTTCAAACGCGACGGAAAAATGTGTAGGTTAGGTTGAAGGTCAAAGACTTTTTAACTGATAATCTTAAAAGTTAATGGGAATAGGTCTTAAGGTCCAACACGTCTAGTAACATTCACTTATTCACTTAAGTATTTCTGAAAGTCCGATAAAAATGCGTTACTGCGTTTCTCCATTTTACAAGGATAGTCGATTTCATAGAATGAACTTATTCTTTCGGATTCGTGATACCTCTATGTGCGTGTCCCTCTACGCTTGAAATATTTACCAACTATGAATGTAGAGTGTTAACGGCCTGCCATCCAATTTGCGAATATATTATTGTTATTATTAAGAAGTTAAACAAAAGTATCAGATTCATTGCAAGAGACATCCTAAAATCATTTTCCTACTTTTCTACAGGCATAACTTCTCCGACTTTAGCCCTGGAAATGCAGGCCTTTGTTTAAATCAAATTCTCCGCGTCTGGATGAATTTTGGTTTATCATGCAAGCTGCCCACCCTCTGAACGTTATTACGAAAAATACAAAATCCCTCAAATGTGTTCAAAATATTTCAGTATTCAAATATCAGAATGGAAAATAAGCAGCCTTTTCAGTAAAAATTTACCGAGCCTATTTGTTGGACACATAATGGAAGTCGGAACACAACAGTTGGCCTATTCTAGAGTTTCTCGGTTTCTACGGAGACATTTCCGGTAAAACCAGACCAATTCCGGTAAAACCAGATCAATTCCGGGAAAATTCTGAAGCCCTCCCCCTTCCCCCTATCACGAAGGTGTCGGGATGCCCCTGTCTGGAAGTACCTTAACTTGTGATCACCGGAATTCTGGACCCAACCCCCGAACTTCTCCCACAGTGCCCGGGTCCAATCGGGTTATGCAAATGATTTCTCTAGAGCATTTGTTTGTTATTCTCACCAAGTTTCATCCCGATATCTACAGCCTAAGCGGATCACGTATCCGCCCTGCCCCCCCCCCTCAACAGTTGTCGGATCAGGTCCAGACATAAAAAAGAATATCTGAGACGTGTCCTTTCTGTTCAGTTATTAAGTTTCACTGGAATCCGATCACGAGTTCCAAAGTTGCCCATGACTCAATATTCCGGATTCTCCCTCCCTCACCTCATCCCATGATGATCGGATCGAGAAAATTTGTCAGTTTGATCGGGTCACTGATGTGCCTACCAAGTTTCGTCGTGAAAATCCCCAAAATCGGGTAGATGTTCTTTCAACCCAAGCTTACTGCGAATTATATTTGACGGTGCAAAACGGATGTCAGCTAGCTACATTTGAGTACAGCTATATTTCGGCCCTTCTTGGAAATGGTCCTCTATAGGCTCAAACCTCTCAAGCTGGAAAATGAACTTGTGAAAAACAAAGATTCTTCCTTAAATATCCGATTTTGTGAACTTCTTACAGTTACTGCTGGTCCTGTGATTTCATTCTGTACATGGCTGCCGGTTTTGCTGTTTGATTGGGTCTTCGAAAGGGTGAGATTTTCTGCATTTGGTTTAGAAGTCACCTGCCTCTTCTTCGTTCCAGCTAAGATGGATACTTGTCGGCGGCATGTATGGGCGAATTTGAAGTTCCGTCTGTCGGTAGATAGATGCTCCTTCCGCCCGAGCTGACTGCGAATCATAGTTGACGGTGCAAATCGGATAAGTCAGCTACATTTTATTAGAACTATATTTCGGCCCTTCTAGGCAAGTGTCCTTTTCAGGCTGAAGCCGCTCAAGCTGGAAAATTAATTTGTGAAAAACAGTTGAAAATGAAAATTGAAAATTGGTTGGGATTAAAGCTGGTCTTGTGATTTCATTCTGGACATGGCTGCTGTTTTTGCTGTTTGATTGGGTCGTCGAAAGGGTAGAGATTCTTCTGCATTTTGGTTCTGGAGTCACATGTCCTGTTAGGAGCCGCCCAGGCCCCCCCCCCCCTGAAGTATCCGGTTCCAGTATAATTGTGTAAACGATTCATCTAGGGCAGGTTCGGTTCGGCTCGTTCTTCCCACCAGGTTTCACTCTGATCCCTCGATTATAACCGTTTCCCAAGATTTCCGGTCCTCCCCCGTAACTCCCCCACAGCTGTCGAACTCGGTCCGGACTTAAAATTGGACATCAGAGACATGTCTTCTATTCGCTTATTAAGTTTCGTTCGAATCCGATCACCCGTTCGAAAGTTACGCACGACTCAACTTTCTGGATTACACCTCCACCCCCCCCCCCCCCCCCCAGATGGTTGGATCGGGAAACTGATTATATCCAAGGTAGTTTGATTGGGTCCCTGGTATGCCTGCCAAGTTTCATCGTCCTATCACATCTGGAAGTAGGCTACCCTGTCGTGGGGCATACCACCCGACCGACCGACGGAGATGCGATCGGTATATGGCACTTGAGCCAGAGGCTACACGTGCCATAAAAAACGACTGAATCACAAACAGCGATCTTTAAACTGTTATTTTTAATTAAGAACAATTCTTACCTTCATGGTGCCAGATTTGGATATCTCATCCAAACACAGAAAGCGAAACTGGCGATTTCGCTTTCTGCGTTTGAACATGCTCAGGCTTTTTGTGCAATGAATTATGCTATGTTTTACGCGCTGTTGCGGCAAGGAGATGGGCGTATGATCAAATGGGATCAATATCCGAATTCATCCTTACCGGTTCTAGGACAAGTGGGCTCAGTTGCCCATGAACCAGGAGAAGGGTTCCATATACTCCCCCCCCCCTACCGGTTGCCAGATGAGAGGGGGGGGGGGTATGTGGGACCCTGTCGATCCGTATTGAGGTTCAATTAACTCAGCACAAAGGTTGCCGTCGTCCTAACCTAGACGGTTGTTCAGCTACAAATTGAATTACGGTTCAGTCTGGTCTCAGTTGTCCTTGAACCGAGGGGGAGGGGGAGGAGATAAGAAGGCACTTCCAGACCCTACGATCGTAAGTACACGAAATTCTGTCGTCTGTTGGATATACATTAATCTAACAAAGAAAACACAAACGTACAACACATATTGCGGTCCAGGAGCGGGGCTAGTGAAGCGCGTGATCACTATTCCAAGCCGCGCGGAAAAGTATTGCGCTAGGCTTCTGAGGGGCGTAGTCACTATGATAACAATTCCAAACCGCGCGGGAAAATAATTCGAATAACTCGACGGAAAAAAAAAAAAAAAAAAAATTTAAGACCCTAGATTGGCACATGGAATTTCGTCGGCATAAGGTTAACTGTGTTCAGGTTATGAACTTACGTCACTGACAGTTTGAGCCCTATTGCCCCTGAACCGAGTGAGTGTGGTTGGGCGGGACCCCCGAAAGATACATCTTGACCCAAAATGCAAACAAATGTACCAAATAGCAACTTGATACCATTCATGGTTTACGAGTTATGGACAGAGAAACATAGAAACGGTGATAACCGAAAACCAGCGGGATCGGCCGCAAGAGTGGATTTTTGTGCAGTCCACTAAAACTTAAACGAAATATTCAGAATACTTTAAAGACGAACTTATTACGTGCTGAACGATTACACTAATGATTCATTATGCGCATGGAAGGAAGTAAAGAGCCTCGGAGTCGCCGAGCTGCATACAGTATGGCGAACAAGAGGAATAGACGCATGCAGGTAGCAACCCGAAGGACGTGAACCTATGTGCAATTTTTCTCTGTTCATGACAATTTCCTGGAAGGAAAAGGTGGCAGGAATCACAATTTACAGAGAGGAGTTGGTTTGAATCAGAGACAGTATATTTTGAGGCCCTCTGTTAAGGACCTGTCTTCTTGAATTACTAAGCAACCTACTTCCGTAATCATCCAGTAACCCGAAGACCCGACATTCATACTGTATATTCTACCCCCTTAAAGGACACGCCGTAGTTATGATACTAATTCAGTTCAGTAGTATTTCCATCCACTCTCGTTCCCAAGATTATTCACTTCGTAAGTATATCCTATCTCCTCTATTAGCAACACACTGATTATCGAGATTGCCACGATTTCTTCTCTTTAAGTGACGTATCTGGCGCCCAATCATCTTCGAGGAGCTGTTCCCGTCCGAAGACCGGTCACATTTTGCCAAGATTTTTATCCGAGGTAAGGGGCATGGAAAGCGGCTAAAAACAGCCGAAGCCTTTCTGTCGGCAAATAAAGTGGTTAACTATCTCAGAACATCTCAGCAGAAGCACTATGCAGTACGAGCGGTCCTTTAACGCTATCTCCGGCCTCTCCGGGTAGCTAGCGGAAGAAGGCAGAAGTGGTGTCAAAGCTGCGCCCAAAGATGGCGGTGATTGATTGACACAGGATTTCAGTCGTTGAGTTTGAGTCGTACGGACACGCTTACTCCTTCTTCCTGAGGATCACTGACGTGATTTGGACTTAATCATATAGAGTATTTATAAGTTTATTCGTCAGAAAAACGGTATATATAAAAAGTATATTTAAAATTCTGATCTGAAAATAAGCTACACTAATTCTTTCCGGTTTCTACATGGTATTCCTCCTTTCAGCAGTGCTACGGAAATGTTTGATTGAAACGTGTTGAATTTTGTTGAAACGATTTCCAAGTGTCAGATCTCCTGGAAATTCGGGTGAATTCCCGGAAATCTCTCAGGAGGCGGTTGATTGCTAGTGATAACCACTTACTTGCCGCGATATGCTCGATTTGGCTACAAATCTCGATTCCCGCTTGGGTCGCATTGAATAAGTCTGTATTCGATGGAGGTTTGCGTTTAACTGAATTTTGTGATGAGAGCGTTCGTGTCTTCCCTTTTGTTTGTTTGTTTATTTTTCTTGTTTTTTCTTCTTTTTTTGTGATATCGTAAAGGTGGATTATGAAGTTAAATAAATAAATAAATAAATAAAAATCTCAGCGGGGCTGGGAAAAGTCTTGAAACAGACGAAGCCGTGGATAATTTGTTTAATGCAAAAATAATTAAAGTCATTGGAACATAAATAGTAAACAGTGCAAGGGAACTAAAAGCCAGCATATTTTTCTTTTTCTTTTTGTTCTTTTAAGGGATTTTCGATATTTCCGTAATAGGCCCTAGAAGAGATGTTGAGAACATGAGTTGCGTTTTTGCAGATACCATGGTATCTTTTACCACGGCAACTGGATCTGCAATTAGTTGTTTTTGCAGTTACCGTGGTATCTGATATACGGTTGCTCTGCCTAAACGACAATTGCGACAATAGTCACGGCACTGACTGCCAAACTTCTTTCCCACCAATTTGACAAATGTTGATGAAAGTGAGATGACTTTTTCAGATACACTCGGACGGTCGGACCGTGATATCTGATTATCAAATACCACGACAACCGCCCAGATACCACGATAACTGCAAAAACGCCTTTTGACCGTAGTATCAGATACCACGATAACTGCAAAAACGACTTTAGACCGTGGTATCAGATACCATGGTATCAGATAGAATGCTATCTGCAAAAACGTAACTATGGACAGCGTCCCGACAAGAACGGCTCCAGAACTGAACCGCTAAATTTAAACAAGAGAACAAACGTGACATTTTTGGCCTCTCCTCCGATCTTGGTCGAATTTCATGGCTGCGGAATCAAATATGAGACGTTGTAAATATTGAACGATATTACACGTTACTGAAGACGGAATATTGAACGATATTAGATATTACATACGAAACTCGACTAATATTTAGATGAACTCCATGTTAGTAAGTCTAGTTCGTTGAGGTTCTACAGAGATGCTAAAGAGATGTGGGGGGAAAGAAAGTATTTATTTTAAAGGAGAATTGGATCGGGAGGAGTTAGCGTGGGTGATAAGTATGAGGGCTGACTATTTTATTCCTTAAGCTTTCGATCAAGGATCGAGAAAGGTATACTCAGGCCTAGTTGGGATTTGGCAAAAATTTCTGTTGTTGTGTTTTTTTTTTATTGTTTTGCCATGGCCCTCGGGCTTTTTATGTAAATATGTATCTTATCATCATATCATATCATATCATGGGTAGTCGCGTATTTTCACAGATAAATGGAAAAGTGATCAAGATAGGATCACTCAGATAGGATCAAACCGGTTTTCCGGTTTCGGCCGAATTCGGGAACTACTTGTCCGGCGAAAAAAGGAAGCTCAAAAACGAACTCAGCGCATCC
This sequence comes from Branchinecta lynchi, assembly GCA_023053575.1. Classification (NCBI taxonomy): domain Eukaryota; kingdom Metazoa; phylum Arthropoda; class Branchiopoda; order Anostraca; family Branchinectidae; genus Branchinecta; species Branchinecta lynchi. The sequence goes on along the minus strand of JAKZAP010000007.1, from coordinate 21,857,873 downwards.
TCTTTCCCTAATATTGAACATCTAATCAACTTCAAATAAAAATTTAACTTGCAACAAATTTTCGGGCTCCAGCCGGATTCCGGTTGAACTAGAAATGATTGTCATACACCGATTCAGCATCTCTTCTTACCCTTAAATCTGATATCTAACCAACTACAAATAAAATTTTAACGGACTTTTTCCGGGCGAACTACTTCCGGGTAGAACATTATTTTCACATAAGTGTTCAGCATGTCTTCTTACCCCTAAATTGATCATCTAATCAACTCCAAATAAAACTTTTACTTTTAACAGACTTTCCGGTTTTCGCCGGATTCCGGGCTAACTACTTGTCGGGCAGAAAAAATGGTTTTCAAGATCGCGCTCAGCACGGCTTCTTACCCCTAAATCGAACATCTAATCAACTTCAAATAAAACTTTTACTTTTAGCAAACTTTCCGGTTTTGGCCGGATTCCGGGTGAACTACTTGTCCGATGACAAAATGATTTTCAAAATCGTGTTCAGCAAGTCTTCTTACTCTATAATCGACTATCACATTATCTGTTTAAAAAATATTTAATTTTCCCCTTAATTTAAACCCCGTCCCCCACCCCTAAATGTAGGCTATAGCCCAAAGAATCCTCACACCAAGTTTCATCAAAATATCTCACTCCCTTCGAGAGTTGTAGTGCGCACAGACGGACAGAGGGACGGACGGACAGACAGACAACTTTTGCGATGTCATAGGTATGTCACTTACGTTTGGGATCCCAAAAAGACCAAAGGTTTCGATAGGATCCCAAAGGGGAATATTTATCGGACTTATTGGTCCACATTTTCAGGTCTTATAGATTTCCAGTTTTCCTTAGGTCCCGTAAAGTACGTATATTATTAAATAATATATAAATTTTATAACTAACCAACCGCGTAATCCGATGTGCTAGCTAATTCCTTTGTTTCTTTAATTTCCAGTATAGCCTAGATTAGGACGAGAATACCATGGCTCATCGAAAACTCGCAGGAAATTCTGATCCAACATGTTCTTTATCTGTATATACTTCGGCAAAAATACACCCCTTTATACGTTTTATTAGAGGACTCGGTTCCTTAAAAAATTTTCTGTTTTTATTAAAACGTGATCTTGAAGTAGTCTTCTTACATCTACACCAAAATAAACAGCTTGGCAAAGATATTTCTTAAAACTGACAAATTTTCGACCGATTCCGGGGAACCCGGACGACCTAGCCACTCCTAGGAAAAAAGAGAAAAAATACCAATTTTCTGTCTCTTCTTGTCTCTTGATCGAAACTCCGGAAACCCAGTGAAAACATAACAGAATGCATATTCATTTTCAAGTTTTCATCAGATTCCTTCAGTCGTTTATCTGTCGACCAAGGCGACAGACCGATTCAAATGTAAAGGTAACCCACTATCGGTACTATAAACCGCTTGATCAATCAATTAAGAACTGCCCAAATCCGAGTTTTGACATAGACACACAGTCTTCAACAAGAGCTGGAAGCTCATATGGCACTTGCAAGACTGGGTCAAAGGATGAAAGTAGGAGTTTGTCGATTCGTGGTTTTGCTGTGATGATTTGTAACCAGAACCCTTCAGATAACAATGATCATGCTTCATTGGAAAGCACGAACATGTATCGTTCGTAAAAACTATTTTATTTTTGCATTTGGCTATGATGATGGGCACTTTAAGGGCACTAGAGATTCATCTGTAACGAACATTCTTGAAGCGCATCGGGATCATGAAAATGTATATTTTGCTGAAAATTATAGTTTGTACTTTAAGGAATTAACTTGTAAGCAAAACCCTTGAGACAGATGATCATGGGCCCTTGTAGACCATGAATATATATCGTTTGGTCAAAAGTATTTTTTTTTACTTTTCGGTTAAGATACGCATTTTAAGGGTGCTAAAAATTCAGTTTTGAGCAAAACCCTTAAGGCTAAAACGATCATGGGCTCAAGGGCCATGAAAATGTATATTTTGGTTAAAAGTATTTTATGTACTTTGTGGTTAGGATTAATACTTTAAGGGATGGTTGGATCTGAGAAGTGACAATTTCTAAGCCAATCTTGTCAAGTCTCTAAAGTCCAAGCCAAGTTTCATCATCCTAGCACATCTGGAAGTGTTTTGTGTTTTAACACTAAATTCAGAACGAGTCAGTACTTCTTTTTTGGAAAGGCTCAAATTGAATGCACATCATCCAGCTTCCAGCTAAATGTCTCGCATTTTTCTGGATTCGTCGTGAATAAAGACAGACGGGCAGATCCTGCTAAGTGGCCCTTACCTTCATTTGGAATCCGTAAAGGCGTTCTGATCATACAGGATTCCACAGACTTTGCCTACGGCTTTCATAGTAGGCACTATTTACTGGAAAGTCGCGTCGTTTCATTCGGATTTTAGGCTTGGAATTTCGGGGCTTGGGCCGCATTAAAAGCTATATAGATTTTGTTGCGGGGAAGTGGAGTTTTGCCCGGAAAAAGTCACGAAAAAAGCCTGCGGCGCTCATGTTCATTTTGTCTGATATACAGTTTCGCGGATATGGTGCTGTGCTTCTTGGCTATTGTTTCTAACTGGCATGACTCTTGGGCTTTCCGGACATCTGCCAGTCGTATAATTTAAGATAGTCACCTCCCATGCCCAAGCCTTTCAAACCGCATCTTAGCTCGGAGATACGACTAGGTTTCTAATCTTCAGTCTTCAACGGTTGCAGTTATCACGAGTTTTATTATCACATATGAACGAAAAGCTGAAACCCTGCCACCTCCCCCCCCCCTTGTTCTGACTAGCGACGCGCCTGAGTGCAGGATACCTATGACATCGCAAAAGCTGTCCGTCTGTCCGTCTGTTAGCACGATAACTCTCGAACGAGTTGAGATATTTTGTTCAAACTTGGCACGAGGTTGCTTTAGGTCAAAGTACAGGCCAAGTTCGAAGTTGATCTCTGTAGTTTAAGGATATGGATTCAAATTATTGGACGAACAAAATATTTTTAAAAGCTAATGATAGTTTATAATTTAGTAACAATAATTTAGGGGTAAGGAGACATGCTGAATCCGAACTAGTTCTCGCCGGACAAGTGGTTCACCTGGAATCCGGCTAAAGCCTGAAAGTTTGTGAGGTTCAATCTAAAGCATGGGCACTGTTCTGTTCTTTTTTTGAAAAACAGAAGAACAGAAAACAGGGAATTTTGAGAACAGAACAGAAACAGAAAAAGGTGTCGTAGGAAACAGTTAACCTCTTCTGTTTTCTTTAAAAACAGAAAACAGCTGTTTTGTTGAAAAACAGCTGTTTAAACAGCTATTTTCTGTTTTTCCCGCACTTCCTGTAACAAACTGAGTTGCGTGTTTGTTTCAAGCGAATTAAGTTCCTCGTCTCAGTTCTAAGCAAGGTTGTTACTAGCGAAACAATTACAGGTGAAGTAAAAATGATACTGATACTACATTTACAATGTTATTTTCTCGAGCGTCTTCTACGCTATGCGAGTGCATTGCTTTCGACCAAGTACAAACAGACCGAAAAGGCCGATTCACTGGGCAAGACGGTTGCAGTGGGGAGGGGGGTTCCCGTACATCATGTACCATGGGCCTGAAGAAGACCCTCGCCAAGAAGGGCCGAAATACTAATATAATGCAGCTGATGTATCCTTTTTGCATTGTCAAACATAATTTGCAGTCATCTTGGGCTGAAGAAACATTGGGTTCCTGATAATAATTTAGAAAACTGGTTGATCTCCCGGCATGTTGAAGTTCCCAGAAACAAAATTGTAATACAGCAGCTTCGTGAAGAAAACTATTTTGCACTCAAACTCGAGGCATCTCTAAAACTGCAGCTGCGGGCAGTGGTTCCAATCGGGGGGGGGGGGGGGGGGTATTTTACATGGGGAAGGACTGTATTTGATTTTTATTGGTACTACACAACAAGCCTACTGGTATATGCTGATGGAGCATGAGACGTTCTGATTTTGTTTTTTTTTACTAGGCTACGATTAGTGGCCGAAAATGTGTGAATTTAAGCTGCGTTGTAGTTACCGGTCTTTTCGCCTTAATGCCCCCTGGACGTGGATATAACCCCACTGATGATTATTTGATTCAAAGACAGGGAAGACTAAATCGAAACTTGGTTACCTGAAAATGGTATAAACTATTAATATATTAATTACAGATTCCGGGATAACTGTGTAATTTGGAAAGATTATAAATTCCATTTCAAACATTTTATTTCAAACTCAAGATTCAGACTGGAGTCATGCCAAAATAAAAATGTAGTGTTCTTTTCGGTGTGGGATGACCGAAAAATTACATCACTTATTATTTCGAAGAGAAAAAGGAAAAAATTAGACGTAGGTAGAAGAGACAAGGCCGTATCCAGGGGGGGGGGGTAGGGGGTTGGAACCCCCCTTGCCCGAAACATTCAAAAATAATAATTTGTATAGGCTTTTCCCTCTGATGTGTGTGTATTTTGTCAGACCAGCAGGCAACCCCCCCCCCCCCCCCCTCCGGAAGTAAATTCCTGGATACGAGCCTGAGAAAAGACACTTTTGACCTACCCTTTTCGAAAAATTTCTATAGTAATCTTGGGAAACTTGATGTAAAAAATCCATACAAAAGTTCACATTGGTCTGACAGATTGAACTGAATGACCTGAACACTCATTTAGTTTGATATAACCCAAAATACAGTCTGCTGATTGCCCCCAGTCCCCTGAGTCTATTGCCATGAATATTCCGCGTGCTATCAAACAAATATGATACGATCCAGAACAAGTGGAGACGACAAGGAATCGTAGTCTGTCGTAACGCCCCGACTATTTTACGATTGTCCGTGGACTTCCTGCTCAAATAACAGAAACAGTTCCCGCTGTTTCTGTTTTTTTTGCAAAAGCAGAATAGAAAACAGGTACCCCCAAAACAGAGCAGAACAGAACAGGGCCCATGCTTAGTTAAATCTAGGGGTAAGGAGACATGCTAAACACGTAATGAAACATTATTGATTCGCCGGACAAGTGATGAGACATGCTAAACACGTAATGAAACATCATTGTTTCGCCGGACAACTTGATTAGATGTTCGATTCAAGGGTAAGAAGACATGCTGAATCATTTTATTACAATTATTTTCTACCCAGACACATAAGGCACTCCTCGGGGAATCGAAGGGAACAGCGAGAATAGAGGGAGTCACTCCACGCGGACTCCGCATACAGAAACAGCGAGAACACAGGGAATGCTTCCAAAATGGATTTTTTTTTTCGAAAAAAAAAACATGCAGCTGACGAAATTAGTCTGGATCCACTTTATTTTTGGTCTTGTTTATTCTGATTGTTTTTATTTAATTTTACATTGCACCAACACAAGCAAAAACTGATTCCCCTCCGAATCTCAAAGGGAGTCCTTTTTGATGATGGTGATGATAATCGGAGCATTCCTCGTCCATGTGGACTCGTGAGAATATGGGGAGTCAGTCCCCGGGACAAACAAAAACGCGGGGAATACTCAAGTGAAGTCCTCGGGGAACGGCGAGAATACGCCTATAGTTCGCCCGGAATCCGGCTGAAATCGGAAAATTTGTTATTAGTAAATGTTTTTTCTGAAGTTGATGAGAGGTTCGATATAGTGATATATCGAGGCATATACATATGAGGCATGCCTCCGTTGCCTCATATATGTAAATCATGTTCTCGCCGAACCAATAGTTCGCCCGGAATCCGGCCAAAGCCTGAATTTTCGCCAAAAGTTTTATCTGAAGTTGATTAGAGGTTCATTATAGAGCAAGGAAGGAGATATGCTGAATTTATTTTTGAGCTTTTTTTAACGGACAAGTAGTTCGCCTAGAATCCATATAGGGGTAAACACAAACATTCAATCCATATCTGAACTTTTTTTTTTCAGATTATAGCCATTGGTCTTAATCTGTTTCTGAATTTTAATAGTACAAATTTTCAAGGAGTCTGGCGAAGACCGGCGAAGTCGGGATCAAACATGAGATTTGGGATCCCATCGAAACCTTTGGTCTTGTTGGTTAAAGTACGTAAGGAGTAACGTAGAGTTGAGTAATTAATAACTGAGATAACTCGAGATAACCCTTTTTAGATAACCCCGTTCGTGAAGAGCCTAATTTAGGTTAGCACACACGAGAAATTATTTAGGCTTTAGAGTCGACGATCTGTTTAAGAGATGTTCCTATTCTTTCCTGACGGTCAAAATAATTCCCAACGATGGGATCCGACACATTGGTGCAGGGCATGTCAATCCCCGTTAGCTTCCAAAAGCGTCGTCTAGGCAACTTGAAAGGAAGAAGAGCATTGGCGTAATGGCATCAAGTAATGCGTTTGTTATTTGATATCCCCGCCATCTCTGGTTTGGTTCATTAGGATCCCCCCTCCCTTCTCGTCGGAGCAAATAGGGATCATAATAATTGAACGGTATGTCTCGTGGTAACGTAATGATGTAAGGCCGGGGCTAACGTTTTGGGGGAATCTGGGAACGCTTGAAGGTTTTGGGGGAAATCAGGAAATTTTGAACGGTATTTTTCATTTCATTTCATTTCTTTTATTTCTGACTGCCAAAGCGGGCGAGTATAACAAAGAAATAAGAATACAACACGGCCAAAAAATACATTAAACGTGGCCCAACACTTGCACAATCAAATACTCAACAAAGTTTGAGAAAAACAAATAAAAAAGAAGGCGGCTTGCGGTTACGATTAGCCTAGCAGATCGTGCCTCTTTGTCCTTCGTAATTGGATAAGACCTTACATTAATCTGAGGTTGATCTTGGCCTCTTTGGGTGGGCATTGTTATATGTGGGTATTTCGAACCGCGGCCATTTTGAGCGGTTGGCATTTCGAATAGTGGGCATTTTTAAACATGGACATTTGAATCATGGGCATTTTGAACCGTGGACATTGTTCCAGTCCCCGAGACTGGGCATTCGGATCCGAAATCCCTGTAGCAGATCGAGTTCGGCTGGCCTTCCCAGCCATTAAAAATAGTTTTGTCAGTAAGTAAGTAAGTAATTTATTTATGACCCGCCATTTTGAAAAGGCGGAGTAAATGAAGAAAATAAAGAAATATACAAAACACATAAACACACAGAAAAAGACACTTAATTTTCAATCTTCGGTCAGGAAGCAGTGGACGACGTCGTGCGCTGGTTGGCCCTGTTCATGATTTTTGAAAGCGATGAGGAAACATCCAAGTGTAACAAAGCTAACTCTAAAACTGTTGTGTAAGACAACAACGCTGTTTAACGATTTTTTTCTTTAAAATAGGCTCCGACTTATTTGGAGTGTATCCTGATTTTCAAACAAAGAAAGTGGAAGCACTTGTTGGAAATTCTATAATATGTTGGGGTACTTATGGCCCCAGGGCCTCTAATCATTCTCCCATACATACTGCTCGTCGGGAGGGATATGAACAGAGATGGGGGAATCTGATCATGATAGGATTCGAGGCCAATCCAAGATTCAGAGTTTGGAATCCGAGTCCGAATCAGAGTCCAGCCCAACAAGCAGAAGATTCGAATCCGGCCAAAAGGACGAATCCTGTATTTGAATTCGAATCCGGATTCAGATTTTCCCATCTCTGGATATGAACCAGAGACCTTCGGCTTGAATTGCAAACAAACAAATTTTTTACAATCATACATCAGCTTTATAGAGCAAGATTAGATCAGCTTTCTTCAAGTACCTGAAGTTTCTCCTCCGACTCCCTCTTTACACCAGAAATACATACCTGGAGAATGAGTATAAACTACGCAATTTTTTAACTCAGCTGCCCGAGCTTGAAGATCATGGTCGCTCAAAAGCTCTAAGCGGTCTTTCTGAATGTGTATGTAGGCTACATATTTGATCTACTGTGCCGTTTGCTAAATGTTCGAATTTTCGTGTTTTGATATATGTTAATACGAATTTCTTGTTAGTATTTTTTTTCTCGTTGTTTATTTACTCCGCCCATTCCTCTTTTGTTGTTTGGCGGGCTGTAAATAAAATTCATTCATTCATACAAAATCACGAGGCAAAACAAGGAAGGACCTAAAAGTAGACCAACATCTATTCGGGTTTTCTAAGCGGCAAAATGCTTGTTGTGACTTCCACCGGAGCACTGCGCGATCAAGCTCTTATCTGCTTCCGATTTTTACAAGTATTTCCGTCGCTTTGTCACGAAAGATTGACACCTTTCTTGCGACAAGTCGGGGAGCACCGGGACATTTTCTGGCTTTTTTCTTATCTTCCTTAAAGGATCGCATTTCAAGAGAAGTTCCTGGGAAACAACGAGAAAGGATGGGTTAATTTTAGAAAGGCGAGAAACCCAATACTGTCGCGAGGGTTGCTTGTTTTTGGCAACCACAAAAATGCAGCATTGTCTTAAGGGGGAAATGAATTTATCGGATCCAGAAATTTTGGGGCAGAAAAGACTCGAAACTCCGAAGGTAGAGAATGCTGTGGTTTTGTTCAGGTCTGGTAAATGACTCGTGTGAAGTTACTGGTAAACAACAGCCGAACCCCTCTCCACCCGCCCATTGCCCTTTAATAAGACAACTATTTACATATATTCGGTCGCGCTGAAGGGACATACCGGCTGAGATATCGCTGAAGGGACATACCGGCTGATATATAATCTAGAATTAGTTGTTCCTTCTTGGCAACGGTCCTGTTCAGGCTGTAGTTAAATAAACGAACCTGCGATGAGTATAAGAACTAAAAATCCCGCAGTTTACACCTTCCATAAAGTGATTGCAGTTTCTTTACTGTTAAACTTTGATCGTGGGATCGCTTATCGAGCTAGAGCCCGAAGAAGGCCCTTACCAAGAATGGCGGACTTCGGCGATTTTAGAAGTTTCGTAAAAGATAACACAAGGATGTGCAGTTTCAACAGACAACACTTGGGATGTAATCTGTTGTGGTTTTTATAAAGTTATGCATTAAATGTTAAGCATAACAAGCATTGCCAGGAAGATCCGAAGAACCGCCGAAAGAGTATCTGCTGACTTTTCATGACGACAAACTAAAAAGTCAGCAGATGCTTTTTCGGCAGTTTTCGGGTGCTCCTGGCAATGCTTATGATGCATAACATTTATAAAAATCACAACAGATTACGTCCCAAGTGTTGTCTCTTGAAAAATTGCGCATCCTTGTGTTCTCTGTTATGAAATTTCCGGCCCACTTGCCTATGACCATGGAGGGTGTGACCATCGTCGTCCTATCTCCAGTTATTGTCAAGTTAAAAAAATTAAAACTCGTCATTCTGGGCCATATTGCCCCTGAACGAAGTGGGAGTGGAGTTTCGGGAGAGTGGAGTTCGTGGGAGTGGAGTTTCACTTGATGTGACCTCTACAAAAACGGTTAAAACCGAAAGCTGCTGCAGTGCTGGCAGGGGTGGATTGTTCATAAATGAACTCTCCACTATTTGTACAGCACCTTCTGCGCTCCTTCCATAATAGAAGGGGATAAAAATATGAGATCGTGTTACTTTATATATGCGAAGCACTTGCTCCATTTGTCAAAATTATAACCATACGTTGACAGAAAAGTTCAAAATTAAAGATGTATGTGCACCCTTTTAGATGTTTCCTCGTCGCTTTCAAAAATCATGGACAACTGGGCCCAACCAGCGCACGACGTCATCTACTGCTTTCTTGCCGAAGATTTAAAATGTATTGTCTTTGATGTGTTTATTTATTTTCTTTCCCTTATTCCGCTTTTTAAAAACGGCGGGTTACGAATAAATTAACTTACTTACTAACTATAACTAAAAAAGCGTGCTTGAGTTCTCAGTACCTCAGGAATCTTTGACAAACGTAGTCAATTGTTAAAGTTTAACTGAAAAGCCAACTTATTTTTATACGTTAGGTTTCAATACACTGAATTATTTAGACTCATGTAAGGGATTTTTGTTTTTTACGTCGCGTAGTCTAGTAGGGACGTTTGGAATCTCCATTGGTTGCAGGACAAATAACCATACGGCGAGTCGCGGAAAATTTGAATATCTGCAAAAGCGTGTGTTGCAATGGGTAACATAGCAAAGATTTTGAAATGTTCGATTCCAAATTGCAGAACCACATCCGAAGATTGCCTTCTGTTCCGTGCTACCCGGAATAGGTTTCCTTTATGGAAGGACACAGTCAAGAGAGAATTTGGCCAGTATTCCACCAAGTTGATTAGCAAGTTCGAGCTATCATGTTCTCTGTTGCCTTCCACTTTAAAACAAGTGATGTTTCTAAGAGCAATGCCAAGATCAGTCTAGCAAGGAATGCCATTCCTATTTTCTTGTTGAGAGACAAGGTCAACACTGCTCTTTTGTCGAGGTGTCCGTACAGTGTCCTTTGGCAAACTTTCTTTCAAACCCTTTTAAGATAGGTCAATAGAATCATCCATTAATCATTAACAGAGCCTTTTATCTGCATATTTGTGTGATAGGTACGTGGCTGTGAAGTCACTGTTTGCAGTAAAACTAAAATGACTTTATGAAACAGTCTTGGCCTTTCCGGATTATCATGATCACATACACGCCTTTTTTAGAAAGCATATGTGGTGTCAACAAAACACAGAATGGGGATAGCATAATTATTTGGTGATTAACATATTAATTAACATTTAGTTCAGGTTCTTTTCTTCTACTTATTAAAGTAATATGTTTTTCGTGCAGGGATTTACTGTGGTAGGTATTAAAAGCACATGTGATTGACATGGAATCTCAACCAAACATAGAACCAGGATATCATAATTATTCAGTCAATAACTTATTAATTATTACTGTTCAGTTCAGGGTTTTTTTTATTTTGCTTATTAAATTAATCTGTCTTTTGGTACAGTGATTTACTATGGTAGGTATCAAAATCAATAATAAGAATTTCTTGTAGAAGACAAATGTGTAGGGCTGCATTATATTATTTGCTCATAATGCAATCCATACAGATGTGAAACTGGTTTAATTGTTATCTTTATCAAGAAAACAGACTGGCATCAGCTTTCGAGGTGAATCTGGACAGGGACAGCAGCTGCAGTTTGTGACCTTTCACGATGCACTAGATGTTGGGGAAGTGACTGTTGGTTTACTCTGAACCGTCAGCATCTTTTTTCTTGACCAACTTGTCCCAAGTTCATTCTCCTGTCAAGGTAAGTCTGCAATGAATTTGTAACATCCCATAGTATACACTGTAAACTTGGGAGAATAGAATTCCGACTAAATTCCGCTTATAAGCAAATCTGTTAAGGGCTTTGAAGACCACATCACTAGTTTCGGAAATAATTTGAGTGTTTCGTATTCGTTTATATTTTTTACTGCACTAATGCCTTCGACAGTACGGGATAAATTGTTCACTCCTTCATTCATTCATCTACTAGCATTCTTATCTGTCGATTTGCGACCACGACACCTTTTCTGCACCACCGCTTTAAGCTAAGTTCCCACTGTCCAGTTTGCTGTTCCGACTGCCCAGTTAAGGGCCAGTTTTTTTTGTTACCAGCTTTTTTCTCCGGATTTTTCGTTTTGCTGCCCAGTTTTTCTGATCAAACTGAGTTTGATATTTACTGGCCAGTTTTTTCAAATCGCCGGCTTTTTGAGTAGGAAAAGATTTGTCAAAGATAAATGATTGTGGAAATACTGAAGTTGACTGAAGTACGGAATAAATTGTTCACTCCTTCGTTCATTCATTTACTAGCATTCTTATCTGCCGATTTGCGACTACGACACCTTTTCTGCACCACCGCTTTAACCCATTGGTGCGATTTCGCGCAAAATTCTGCGTCATGCGACATACGACACAAACCGTGCGACAAGCAACGCAGAACTTTGCGTTTGTCGCAGTGTCGGATGCCTTGAAATATTTCCACTGATACTACATAACGCATGCGATTCTTGGGGGAAAGAAAAGAAAAAAAAAGACTAGTCAATTTTCAAGACTAAACATTGCTCTACCTTGGTCTGACTGTAATCCTAGGATGGCTGAATGCAAAATATCTTCTGAAGAAACTTGTATGAACCTGTTTTGAACAAGATGACATATGGGGTTTGACTGAAAATTTTCTAATGGTGGGTGGTATTCAGATGGGTAATCTCCCAGCATCTTCAGACTCAGTTTACCCAAGGTTTTTTTTTGTCCTTTTCCAGAATAATCTCGTCGAAAAGTTTCGTTTTCCATTTGCGTCTGCATTGTAGTGGGAAGGTCCATGCGATTCTGTCCAACCGTGTCGCACACAAAGCAGCAGTGTGAACCAAGGGTTACACGTTGACCACAACAAGATTTGGGACAGTTTTCACATGTAATGTCCGAAATTTCCATAATCTTGTAATTAGCTATATCGCTAATCACACATCAGATTTCACCGTCGCCCCCTTTCAGACTGACAGGCCGTAGAAGGGGTTGACAGGCGTAGGGGCTGAAGCTAAAAGCACGTTTTAACAGCTGTCCATATGTCTCTCTAAGCAAACATGTGCGGTCGTCAAACGAGTTTGCGCCCTGGCTGGATCGCGCGAGCCTCAGCCGAACCCCATTTTATCGGATATCTAACAGGCTATCATACAGATAAATCGGCTATCATACAGAGAAACTAAAGATTAGATCAGCTTTCTTCAAGAATCTGAAGTTTCTCCTCAGACTCCCTCTTTACACCAGAAATACATACCTGGAGAATGAGTATAAATTATGCAGTATTCTAACTTAGCTTCCCGAGCTTGAAGATCATGCTCGCTCAAAAGCTCTAAACGGTCTTTCTGAGTGTGTATGTACATATTTGATCTACTGTGCCGTTTGCTGAATGTTCGATTTCCGTGTTTTGTATATATCTTAATACGAAGTTTTCTTGCTAGTTTTTTTTCTCGTTGTTTATTTACTCCGCCCATTCCTCTTTTGTTGTTTGGCGGGCTATAAATAAAATTCATTCATTCAATTCATTTCATTTATACTTATTGCATGTATTTGGATGAAAATGCTCTTCAGGCAGGCTGAATGAATGAATGAACGTAGTCCCCAAAAGACCGTGTGGGCCATGGAGGATGAAAATGCAAACAAAAACTAAAAAGAATTAACAATTAATCCGCGAGCTTTCGTGCCTTCTTCTTGCTTTTTACTTTCTACGAAGCACCGACCTCTGAGCTCTAGAGTTCCAAATTAAAGTAAAAATTATTTCGGGTTTATTTGTCGTAAATGTCCTGTAATTGGACATTTATGTCCAATTTCATCAAAATATCTCATTCCCTTCGAGAACTATCGTGCGACAGGCAGACGGACGGACAACTTGTCCGAAGTCATAGGTATCCCTGCACTTACGTTTTGGAATCCTAAAAAGGGTTTGGTTAACGGCATTACGGCATGTCATGACTACAAACTTACAATACTAAAATGTTTGAAATTAACTACCGTACGGGTTGCTTTGGGTCAAGCAGAAGCTGACGATTGGCTTTCATTCTTTTTTCAGGTATAAAATATCATTAGCCAATACTTGGGTTTTTGCCAAAAGAGATCACAGGCCTATCTCCCAAGCCCTCTGTCTTGTCTGCTAATTTGACCGTTTTTGGTTGAAAGGAGTCTGGCAATGTTCTGAGGAGATACTCTTGCTGACTAACTCTCCCTGTTGATGCAAAATTGCGGGTACCTAGCAGAAGAGCCAGAAGCGGTATCCCTCGGCCTCGGGTATCACGGCTACTCCCGAAGATCGCCGTGATCGTTTGACACAGGATTTGACTTGTTGAGTTTGAGTCCTTACACTGTCAGAAGTTTCATAACAGATTGCGCATAACACTTTCAAGAATAACACCTTTTCACTTAGAAATAAAGTGTTATGACCAATTAAGTTGATACTATTTCGTGTCTAGATCTCCAACAACACCTTCAATAGGTAAAAATACTACACTGGCAGAAGTTACAGAACGACAACAGAAGGATGCGCGGTTTCCACAGATAACACTTTGGGATGTTATCTGTTATGTTTCTTTCTTTCCTGTTACTATTTTTACCAATTAAAGGTGTTGTTCGAGATCTAGGCACGAAATAGTGTAAACTTAATTGGTCATAACACTTTATTTCTAAGTGAAAAGGTGTTATTCTTGAAAGTGTTATACGCTATCTGTTATGAAACTTCTGACAGTGTAGTGACACGTTTTCTCGTTCTTCCTGAGGATCACTGGCGTGTTTTGAACTTAGTCATGTAGAGTATAGGGCAACTTTCCTCGGCGTTGCCAGCCTCATATTTTCGCAGCCTTGTGCAGAAAGGAACAAGACCAAAGTTTTGGATTTGATCCCAAAAATTTAATATCTGATCCAGACAAATGGGTCTTGTAGATAACAGGTCTTCGCCACACTCCTTGGATATTTGTGCATTAAGATTTAGAAACAGAAGAAGGCCAATGGCTAATCATCTGAGAAAACCAAGTCGTCACACCAAGTTTCATCAATCTCATTCCCTTCGAGAACTATCGTGCTGACAGGCAGACGGACGGACAAGTTTTCCGACGTCATAGGTATCCCTGCACGTACGTTTTGGGATCCTAAAAAGGGTTTGGTTAACGGCATTATGGCATGTCATGACTACACACTTACAATACTAAAACGCTTGAAATTAACTACCGTACGGGTTGCTTTGGGTCAAGCAGAAGCTGACGATTGGCTTAGGACTGCTATGTCCAGGATTTAAAAAGACCAGGGACCCATAAATTTCCTGTAATGACTCGCCATTCAGGGGGCTTGTCAATAAGAAATTTCTGATGCGCTCTTGACCGAGCGTCAGATAGTTCGAGAACTACCCACGGGGATAAAATGACTTGTGCCAACAAATTTTGTTTATCTGAGCAAGAACGCCGATTCGACCCAAGCGGAATTTTTGGAAACTAGGTGAGGCTCGGGCAACATAGCAACATAGAAGCATAGGAAATGACAAGCCCCCTGAACTGCGAGTCATTACAGCCAATTACAGGACATTTATGGGTCCCTGTAAAGACGTAGAACACGACAAATAAACCCGAAATAATTTTTACTTTAATTTGGAACTCTAGAGCTCAGAGGTCGGTGCTTCGTAGAAAGTAAAAAGCAAGAAGAAGGCACGAAAGCTCGCGGATTAATTGTTAATTCTTTTTAGTTTTTGTTTGCATTATCATCCTCCATGGCCCACACGGTCTTTTGGGGACTACGTTCATTCATTCATTCAGCCTGCCTGAAGATTTATTTAAACTCGCGTATTACCAGCGGAGTAGACAAATAATAGGTAACCTATGAACGAAAACATTCGACAGAATACACTATGATCCCCATTTTAGAACACATTGACGAACAACTGGCACAGGAGTTGTTAATTACTAAAATTTGAAGAAACACCTGCATAAGTACGTAGAAAAGTTATAATGATGATTTATTTATATAACCAGTCAAAATAAGTACAAAGCACGAAGCCGGAGTAAATAATTAGGAGAAAAGAGAAAAAGAAAGGACTTACGAAATACATAATACAACTTTTACCCCAAAATTAAACCAAGAGGGTTTTCCATTCGTGTTTCTCCACTTCTGTTAGTGGATAACTAATTTGATAAAGACTGGGAATTTTGAGTTTGTCGTCCAATCCGGAGGTGAAATGTATATTTAGCAAAAAGATAGAATATTGACCGGATTTTTTTTCTTGTACGATTTGGTGACAAGTCTCCAAAACAGTGCGGTAAAGTTTAAAGTTTGTATGTTTGTTTAGAAAGAGTAGGTGACATCAAAGAGTTCAAGGAAATATTAACGTCACCGAGTGGAGGAGGAGTCATAGCCCAAAAAGTAAAAAATCAAAATGTTTGGAAAGATGCTACGCGGGTTTAATTGAAAAAAAAACAACAAAAAAACGATGCGGTAAAACAGGACGTGAGGTAGGGCGATTGAATCGTAGATAGCCGCGAGGACGGGGCGTTGAAAACGTAGCTTATTAGATACTAGAGATCCGTATGCACCTGCAATTCTTTTACGTATATGCTTTAGAAGTAGTACACGGGTTTCTTTGATGGACTTACCAACAGGTAACCCCAGGTAAATGAGCGAATCCAGGGGCTTCACATGAACACTGCCCAGTTGAGAAGAGAAGTTGAGAAGTACAACCTTGAGAAGGATTTATCTGCATTGAAATGCATTCCAACATAACCATATTGTGTGTTGAGGATATCGAAATTATCCTCCAAACGGGTAAGGGCACGGCTGGGGTTAACAATATCATCAGCATACCCTATCACGCTAAGATCAATACCCGAACAATACATGCAGGCTTAATTTTACTTTGCGGTTCAATTATTGCATTGTTAAACAGCTCAGGTGAAAGAATAGACCCTTGTCTTACTCCCTATTTGACCAGCACTGTCAGGTTTATATCCGGGAGAATCAGGAACTTGGATCGCGGCAACTAAATTTGTATATAGGTCTGTAAACTCGGATTATCGACGGATAAACGCCACGCTTAAAAGCGCTAAAAATATGTTCTTGGTTATGTCG
This sequence comes from Branchinecta lynchi, assembly GCA_023053575.1. Lineage (NCBI taxonomy): Eukaryota > Metazoa > Arthropoda > Branchiopoda > Anostraca > Branchinectidae > Branchinecta > Branchinecta lynchi. The sequence goes on along the minus strand of JAKZAP010000007.1, from coordinate 21,841,423 downwards.
ACTCCACTGTGTGTTACGGCTCGAAAACGTCGGTCGTCGGTACACTCTTCAAACGAATCTTATCGTTTCTTCGCACCATTAGTACCCTCTTCCCCACATATGTCACCCATTGAGTGTTGGATCGCCAATTAGCGGGTGTTGCTTCAAACACACCCCTAATGATCGGGAAGATTCCCTAAAGATTTCCTCCATAAAAACTACATCCGCACGCCGAATTCCGAAAATTTTCTAAATCGTTCATAATTTCCCATGACCTACCTCATGAAACCGTCCAATTAGGGGGTCTTGAGGCAAGAAGTGTAATGGATTAATTTTTCCGTGGTCTTTCGTACTCTTGTCGAGTTCCCGTCCCGGAATTTTTCCTTTGGTTAAAGGAGTTAATTGATTTTGCGGAAGTTACAGGAGAAACCATTATTAGTGAATCGGAGTGATTATTGTGAAAACAACTGTACCTTCTCTTTCTGTAACATCCTAACTACTTTGGAATCGCTTACTGGATGATTCTATTGTCGGGTCGGGCTCTGGTTTCAGATAGCGACTTGAAAATGAGTGACGTAGACCAGAGCAAAATAACACTGGGGAGTAGTGCCAAAACCTGTGCTTTCCATGCTTCGCGAACGGGCCATAGCGCTTGCCACTACGCTTGCGGCATTTAAATCTCTACGAAGTTGCGGGTTTAGAAATTTCTAGTAAAGCTAAGATGCGGCCTGCACACATAGAGGAAACAGTGGAGGTTGAATTTTGATTGTGCTGTGCTCAGAATATGAAGTAATTGGAGCAAGCGCTGATGCACGACTGATTGAATTTCAGTAGGGACGTTGAGCATCGCTAGTGGTGCTAGTGTCGCTTCTATTCGAATGTGTGTTACTTTTTGTAAGTCTTGGCGCTACTCCCTGGTGTTACTTGGCTTGGCTCTGATCTACACATTGTAAAAACGCTTCTGGATTAACTCCTTTCATTACATAAGAATAGTTCACTTCATTGTTTTGTGAGAAAGGTGCGTGGTGGGTAGCTTCTTGGTATCTTAAAATCTACGTCACCAAGAATGATTGTTTATGTTGGTAATTTTGTGCGAAAAGCACCCTAGTTGAGAAGTGATCTTTCTTAGTTTTAGTTTCCTATGGGTTGTTTGTTTATCATATATATGGCCTTTGGATTTTTCAGTATATATATTATATATATATATACTTATACATATATAAATATATATATATGTACACAACCTTACGAATTTCTGTATGCTCGAATTTGAAGTATGACAGTATCCTCACCCGAGCCCAGTTTTTTTTTCAATCCCTCTCCTCTCATTGACACAAATGTGGCACTTTCTTTTCCTTTTTTTTTTTTATCTGAACCTCGTTACTACTTAAAAAATATGAAGTGTGACGTTATCGGCTTCGAGTTCATCCCAACCGAGTTCGGGGACACAAATGGGTCACTTAATATTTCCCTTTTTACTTTCAAAATAATCTCAACTTCTCTACTTCATGTTAATTTAACATTTTTTTTTCTTCAAATTTACTCCTTGAAAAATTCAGAATCAATGAAAAGCAGAGCACAATCCACACCGAGAGGTGCCCTCCCGTCCAAGGACACCTCTACTTAACTATGGTGGTATAAAGATACCTAAAAAAAGACTCGACATCCTTTACAATAATAATAAACCCACCACACTTGGTGAGGGAATACTAGCATTGCTCTGCAGGTCTAGGAAGCTTGCTACACACCCCATTCCATCATTCGTGCCGTTTACTCTTTTTCTTTGTATATTACTCCGCTGTACCCAAGAAAAAAGACTTGACTTCTAAACCCACCACACTTTGTGGGGGAATACTAGCATTGCTCTGCAGGTCTAGGAAGCTTGCTACACACCCCATTCCATCATTCGTGCCGTTTACTCTTTTTCTTTAGATATTACTCCGCTGTACCGAAGAAGCGGGTCATAAATAAATAAATATATTAATGTTGCGCTTGATCACCATATGTAGACCTCAAGCCTTTTGTTCCACTATCAAACAGACTGTATGGCATTGACGCCATGATGTAACTTGACCTTTTGCTGCTGGATCGGATTCTTGGGGCAAGAAACCATAAAGTAACTACCGTACCAGAAACCTTGCAGTATTACCGCAGAGTTTTAAAGAATATATATCCTTTCACAAACGCTTTTTCTGCTCAATTTCCGGAAGAAACTTCGACGTAGGAGGTCCTGCAGAACACTTTCCTCTAGTTTTTGTATTTACTTTATAATTTTACTTGTTTACACTCATTCAAAATTAGCCTACTTTTTAGTCATCTTACAGAAGCACTTCCGATTTCAGGTTTTCACGTAGGGTTGGTCGATAAACTTGCAGGTACATTTCTGTGTTTTTTTGTTCTGCTGATTGTTCAGATATGTTGTGTCTCAGAACAAGTGTCCGCCTCTGGAAGACGACTATTTTGTGTTTATTTTTATCGAATAAACCCATAGGTAGATTTTCATGCACCAAAGCCAACAAGAGCCATCGCACCAACACAAAGGGAAAAAAAAGTATAGGAAACACAAACACTAGACACAGACTCCAAACTACAGCGATATGCAATTTTCCCTCAAGAAATAGAAAACCGTGATTTTCGTTTTTTTCTATAATTATCCCTCTAGGATGATGTGCGAGGGATAAATATAAATTCGGATATTTCGGCTGTACTTCCGGCAAACCGTCCTCAGGGAAAAAGAAACAACTAAATCATAAAATCCACCACAATACCAACAGAAAAGTGATGCGGAACCAACAAAACATACAACGATATGTAACCAAAAACCAGAAGAACGATACTGATTGAAACGACAAACAAATTCAAATAAAATAACGAATATTAAAATTTGCGCGTTAAAAGTGTATATGTACAAATCTGTGATTATTTTACAATTCTGAATTCTGTGTCTACTTACGATTTACCAATTCCCTGGGAAAGCGCGAAAGCTTTCACCCAGCCTTTATATAATCCTTCGCTTTACCCATCACTGTACAAATAATTTCACAGAACTCTTTTCCCTTTGAACTAGTCCCATCCGGAAGAACCTTCCAAACAGTTTAATAGCATTGACACTTTGCGTTCATCAATTCCCTCCCAAACACTCTCACTCCAAACAACTCTTGTCTTAATTCCCTCAGTTCAGTTATATATCTGAAATGTGGACAAGAAAAGGGGAGTAGGGGGCGTCTTTATGGGGGACCCCCCCCCCCCCCCCCCCCGCGAAGGTCTTGAGAAGGTAATTTTGTAGGGCAAGGCCCGGCGAAAGTTCACTTGTTTGTGAACTTGTGAACGTGAGCTGAGCCGGTAAACACTGAAGACAAAAAATTGTTTATGCCTTAGTCGGGCGTCGGTCAACTCGTCGGCACGTCGGTCGACTCGTCGGCACGTCGGATCCTATCTGTACGCAAGAAATCAAATTTGTAAACATTTGTCAGGCAAAACACAGAAGAAATCGAAATCTGTATGCTTTTGTCGGGCCTCTGTGTTCTCGTCGGAACATCGGGTTATTTTTGTAGGTAAGAAATCAAATTCTGCAAACGTTTGTCGGGCGCACCCAGTAACTTCAAGTCTCGTCGGCACAACGGCTTATTTTTGGGATCCTAAAACGTAAGTGGAGGGATACCTATGACATCGCAGAAGTTGTCCGTCCGTCCGTCTGTGAGTGCGATAACTCTCGAAGGGAATGAGATACTTTTATGAAACTTGGTATCAGGATTGTTTGGTCAAGGGAAATGTCGAGCTCGTAGATGGGCTATGTAGCCCTACATTTAGGGGTGGGGAAGGGGGTTCAAAGTAAGGTGCAAACAAAATATTTTTAAACAGCTAATGAGATAGTCAATTCAGGGACAAGAAGACATGCTGGACACGATTATGAAAACTAGCCCCACCGTTTCGACTAGCCCCACCGTTCAACTAGCCCCACCGTTTCGGATCCCACCTCCAAATCTTGCTCCGATTGCACAAACCCCGTTCAGACTGATGTAAGTGCTGGTACTCCTACTCTTTTAAGTGCTTTTAATGATCGTACGCAAATTTGACAAGGTCGTACGCAAATTAATCTGAAAGAACGAAGGATTGTATAAGTGCTGGGTGAAAGCTTCTGCGCTTTCTCAGGGAATTGGTAAATTGTAAATAGATACAGAATTGTAAAATAATCACAGATTTGTATATATACAGTTTTACCGCGCACATTTTAATACTCGTTATTTTATTTGAATGTGTATGTCGTTCAATCCGCATCCTTCTTCTGTTTTTTAGTTATATATCGTTATATGTTTTGTTGGTTCCGCATCGTTTTTCTGTTGGTATTGTGTTGGATTTTATGATTTAGTTTTTATTTTTGCCGGAAGTGCAACCGAAATATCCAAATTTATATTTATTTCTCGCACATCATCCTAGAGGGATAATTAGCTGATCAAGAAAACCTCCCGAAAATCACGGTTTTCTATTTCTTTTCCATCGAAACCTTTGGTCTTGGTACACGTAAGAAATCAAGTTCTGTATTTTTTTGTCGGCGTCGGTATTCTCGTCGGCACATCGAGTTCTTTTTGACAGGATACCTATGACTCCGTGCAAGTTGTCCGTCTGTCCGTTTGTCTGTAAGCACGATAACTCTCGAAGGAATGGGATATTTTGATGAAACATGGTGTGAGGATTCTTTCGGTCAAGGGAAACGTCGAGTTCGTAGATGGGCTCCATAGTTGTATACTTAGGGGAGGGGGAGGGGTTTGAAATTAAGGGACGAAATAAATATTTTTAAAAAGAGAATAAGATAGTCGATTTATGGGTAAGGAGATATGCTGAATCCGGATATGAAGTTTATTTTCTCGCCGGACCAGTTGTCCACCTGGAATCCGGCAAACAGTAAAAGTTGAATCTGAAGTTGATTAGATGTTCGACTCAAGAGTAAGAGGACATGCTGAATCCGAATATGAAAATTATTTTTTGGCCGGACAATTAGTTCGCCCGGAATCCCGAAATTTAGCATGCAATGAATAAAACTATGGTGATAGATAGTCTTTCAGTAAAGGCTGACTGCAAATCATGTTTGACGGTGCACCATCAAACACAAATTTTAAAACCCAATGATATAGTTGATATAGAGAGAGGAGACATGCTGTTGCAACTTTCGAACGTACTAAAGATAAACAAAAAGTGGTTGCGATCGGTTTAGTTATCTTCAAAGCCCCAACCGGTATTTACTTTGTCAAAAAGACACAATGCATCCCGACAACTGTCTGGTGAGTAATTTAATACAAATTTGTCGACCAATTTTCGGAAAACACCAGTCCCTACCCTACCCCTTTATCCACACAAGCGAAAGCTCGATGACGACGGATTTTACATATAGCAAACGTATTGTTCGGGCTTAGTCATGGCGGCAGACACATGGAAGTCTGTCCTGTCGTGTCGGGGGTTGAAGGGGTTGAGGTTGAGGACTCTCTGGCAAAGGACAGGAAAGGTTGTAGATAGGTTCTTTAAAGAGGTATGTTTTATAAGACAATTTATAAGACAAATAGTCGTTTCAGGGGTAAGGAGACCCGCTGAATCCATATCTGAACTTGCCGGACAATGATTCACTCCAAATTCGGCCGGATTGAAAAATTTTGTTGAAGCTCATCTTCTTCTTCTGGATTTCCGTCTCTTCTCAGATTTCTTCTGCTTGAGACGTTTGACTCTTAGCGTCTGTTGAAGCTGAAGTTGTTTTTGAAGTCCATTAGAGATTCAGTACCGGGGTAAGGAGGCATGCTGAATTGAAATTTGAAATTTATTTCTATGACAGATAAGCTGGCAAAATTTGCCAAAACCCCGAAATTCGGATTGAAAGGTCAATGTTACTAGCTCTTTTGCTCTGCATGTAGTTCGCCGGGAATGCTGCTGAAATATCCAGGGTTTGTCAAAGTAAAGGACCTTTCTGAAGTCCATTAGGATGAGATTTCGGAGTGAACATCCTTGCTGAATCCATATTTGAAATTGGTTTTCTTATCTGATTAGTTGTTTGGCCATAAGTTGCCAAAAACTCAAAACGGTAATATTATTTTTTTTTGTACATATTCGAGTGGCGGGTTGTGGATAAAGAGCAAAATGTTAAAGGGGTCTGGCGAAGACTCATAAATCTGCAAAGTCTGATTGTCTGGATAAAGAAGTCCAGTAAATATTACATTTTTGGGATCCCGTCGAAACTTTTAGTCTTGCTACACGTAAGACATCAAATTCTGTAAACCTTTATCGGGCGCATCCAGAAAGTTTAAGTTTCGTCGGCACATCGGCTTCTGTACACATAAGAGACAAACTTTACAGTCTTGTCGGGAGAAAACAGAATAAATCGAATTCTGAATGCTTTTGTCGTGAGTCGGTGTTCTTGTCGGCACATCGGGTTCCTTTTATACTTGAGAAATCTGGAAAGTCTGGAAACATTTGTCGGGTGCAACCGGAAAGTTTAAGCTTCGTCGGCTGATCGGGATTTTCTAAACAGAAGAAATGAAATGGCTGCAAAGTTTTGTCGGACGAAGACCGAAAGCTTATGTTCGTCGGTTAATCGGGTTTACTTTTTATACAGAAGAAACCAAATTCTGCAGACAAGTCTTGTCGGCGAATTCGGATCTTTTTTTTTATAAATAAGATATAAAATCAGATTATGTGATCTTCTGTCGGGTTTTTTTCTCGTCGTAAAACTTTTGTTTTGTTTTGTTTTTTCGATGTACCGTCAAACACTTAGTCGTTCCACTACGTTCTTCACCCTTCAAGTGCGCATCTTAACCGAAAAGTGAAAAAAAAAAATACTTTTGACCAAACGATATATATTAATGCTTCCGGACCGGAGGGCCCATTATCGTTTTAGGTCAGGGGTTTGCTTACCGATGAATGTCTAGCGCCCCTAAAGTGCGCATCATACAGCCAAGTTCGAAAATTAAATTCTTTTAATTTCCCTTCCTCATTCTTATCTCAAGAGTTTTGCTTGCACATGACCAGAACAAGCCCACGAATTGGCAAATTCCTACTCTGAACCAGCCTTGCAAGTACCATATGAGCTTCGAGCTCTTGTTTCTCTGTTGAAATGATGGTTGAATAAAAAAATAAATTAAGAATACATTCCGGAAAAAAAAAATCCTTACGCCTCGATTCGAAACCGTACCGACATGGCCATTGCTCATGACCAACCTTTGAGCTGCTCTACTTTTGTGTTTCTAAATCCCAGTATGGATACCCTATGGCTCGCTAAATCCCGAATGGACAACGCATTCCCATTAAATTCCCTTTGTAAAGTAGATTACTGAATTCCACCGAAAATTCCTCCATAAGGGCACGTGGCGGCTAACAAAGTCTCATAAGGGGCCATCTCCACACAAACACAGGGGGTTGGTACCCGAATTCAGGGGAGCTAACCAACTGCAAAGATGAACGGTACACTGTCGCCAGGTGCTTATCAGAAAGACTAGTCCTTTCTTTGTGCCGATGTCAGGCCCTGTGTTTATCCCATGTGCATTAGTGCGCAAGTGGAAGCGTTGGGACTTGATTGATTTTTTTTTGCAAAATCAACACATGCATGTTTTTCAATGGCAGGGAATAGTCCCTCAAAATTAGTTTTGGGGTCCCACAATGCAGGTGACCAGAATACTTCTCGAAGGGGTTGCGATATTTTGTTAAAACTTGATCAGAGTACCAGTTGGGTCAAAGCCCAGTTCAAGTTCGTAGATTTAGTTTCTCCTCGGATGCATATTGCGGTCGGAATCCGGATGTTTTCGACTGAGCCTGATTTTTTGTTTATGCTTTTAGCTGGAAAGTATGACTTAGTACCTGTTATACTCAGTGGTATGTTACAATGGTATCAAATGTGTACGGATCCGGTAAAGACAAGTGCCCGATTATTGTATTAATAATAATAAGAATAATTTATTTCTGACCCATCATACACTCACTAAGATAAAGACGGGGTATGAATACGAAAAAAGGAAAAAGTAATATACAGAAAGACATAACACCATAAAAAAAAATAAAAAAATTTGAAAAACTAACTTTTAACAAACTAACCTAATAATGAACCAAAACGACACCTTGAAAATGTTTATCCGCAGCAAGGCCGTATCGAGGGGGGGGGGGGTAGGGGGTTGACCCTCCCACCCTCCCGAAATAAATTCCTGGATACGAGCCTGATCTGCAGCATTAACAGGATCGGGCAAACTGTATCTCCCACAGTCTTCCCTCCCTTGTCCAGGGCGGTACCCGAATGAGGAACTTCGCATACTTGCCATAGACCTATCGCAATTCCGTCTGTCGGTCCGGCGGTCTTTCCCACGATGGCGAGTTAGGGTACTTCCAGATGTGGTAGGACGATGAAACTTGGGAGGCATATCAGTGACCCGACCAAACTAACTTGGAAATAATCAGTTTCGCGATCCGACCATCTGGGGGTGGTGGTGGGGGGGGGGGGGTGGAAGGACGGAAATCCGGAAAATTGAGTGCGTAACTTTTGAACGGGTGATCGGATTGGAATGTTACTTGATAGCTTAATTAGATGACATCTCTGATGTACCGTTTGAAGTCCGAACAAGATTTGACAGCTGTGGGGGGTTGGGGCGGGGGGACCAGAAATCTCGAGAAACGGTTAGAATGGAAGATCAGAGTGAAACTTGCTGAGAAGAACAAGCATCTGCCCTGGATGAAACGTTTACACAATTGGACTGGATCCGGACAGGTTTTTGTTTAGAGGGGGGGGGGGGGGTCCCAAATTCCGGTGATATCGGTTTTTGGGGATTTTTGCGATGAAACTTGTCGTGCAAATCAGGGACTCGATCAAACTGACTCGGAAAACTAAACTGGCGGACTGACAAACTGACTGGGGACCGGAAAAACGTTACCCGCTTAGACTGGAGAGATGGGATGGAACTTGGTGGGAATAACAAACAAATACCCTAGATAAATCGTTTAAATTACCGGACTGGATCCGGCCACTGTGGGGGAAGGGGGGGTCCGTATTCCGGTGATCGCAAGTTAAGGTACTTCCATATGTGCTAGGACAATGAAACTTTGCTGGAAAGTCAGAGATTCAACAAGATTGGCTTGGAAGTCGTCACTTCCAAAATCCGACATTCCTTAAAGTACTAGTTTTAACCGAAAATTAAAAAACAAACTTTAAGCAAACTACACATTTTCATGATCGCCTTGAGCCCATGTTTTCCCTCAAGGCTTTTGCTTACAAATCAACTTCTAGCTCCCTTAAAGTGCGCATCTTAACTGCAAAGTCAAAGAGTACTTTTGATCAAACGATACATTTGACCGCCCATGCTCATTTGTGCCACAAGACGTTTGCTTAAGAAATCTGTCCCTAGCACCCTTAAAAGTCGCATCTTAACCGAAAAATCAAAAAAATACTTCTGACCAAACGATATATATATTTATAGTATAGTATATATTTAGTATATATTTATAGTATATATTTATATAGTATATATTGTGTAATTTGTGTTAGTGTAATTTTATTATGTGATGTGCAATATCACGAATTAAATAAATTGATTGATTGATTGATTGATATATTTTAATGATTCCCAAGGGCTTATTATCGTTTTTGTCTTAAGGGTTTTGCTTACAGATGAATTTCTAGCGCCTTTAAGTGCGCATCATTACAGCCAAGTTAAAAAATAAAATACTTTTTACCAAACAATACAAAGGTTTTGCTTGCAGATGATCACAACAAACCCACAAAAATCAAATTTCATATTTCGTCTTCTAAACCAGCCTTGCAAGTGCCATATGAGCTTCCAGCTCTTGTATTTTATCTGGCTGAGGTAGTATGTTCCAGAAAGGAACCAAGTATAGAACATGAGGGAGAGAAACAGTATTATACACTTTTGAAAGGTGGCGTTTACCAAGATTAAGCTGTGCTCCAACTACGCCAGCATACGCATTACGCATCTTGCGCTCAGTTTGAGCTATTACCTTACCTTAAATTACCTTAAATCGCACTTCCATAAGTAATTTCCCAGCCGACTTTAAGGACGAACCAATAGATGGGGTATTTATCGTAGTAGCCCGTTTCGTGTACAGAATGGTGTCAGGCAGGGAGGTATTTTATCCCCTTTTCTGTATAATATTTATGTTGATGATTTAAATAGTCGGCTTTGCGCCATGTCAGTTGGTTGTTTCATTAGTAATAAGTGCTTTAATAATTTGAGTTATGCGGATGATCTTGTCCTCATGGCTCCGAGTATTAATCCTCTGAACCTCCTACTTCGAGTATGTGAGAAATTTGCACTGGAGAGAGATATTGTTTTTAACACAGAAAAAACGGAATGCATGGCATTTATACCACCAGAGTTGAAAATCAAAATAGTCCCTCCTGTGTTGCTGTGTTCGTCACGGCTGAAATTTGTTTCAGAGTTTAAATACCTTGGATTCTGGTTTACGCCTGATCTGCGGGATATTTCTCATTTGCGGCATTTAACAAGAAGTCTGTGTGTGCGAGGAAATGTAGTTGCTAGAAAATTTCAGTTTTGTTCTGCGATTATCCGTGATAGGCTGTTCGGTACTTTTTGTTTTCAGTTTTACTGTCTTGCTCTTTGTACTAATTTCACTGCTGGTACGATAAATGTGACCCGCGTCACTTACAATAACTGCTACAGAAAACTTCACCGACTCCCACACCGGTGTAGCGCTTCGGGGATGTTCGCCAATAATCGTATGCCTTCGTTTTACGAACTAAAACGTAAAGCAGTCTCATCGCTAAAAAGCCGCTTTTTGAGATCAGATAACAACCTGATCCAAATTCTTACCGCTCCAATTTTTCAACTTTCACTGCCTTTGTGGAAAAAATGGAGCGATGAACTTGTGGTTCGTTAATTCTTTTGATACATATGTGGTTATGTGTGATATTTAGGCTAGAATGTGTGTTTTTTCCTTGTGTATATGGCTACGGCTGAATTAAATAAATAAATAAAATAAAATAAAATAGGTAATCCAGGATACACAAGTTCCTGCGATGGTATGATGTCAGAGTCACCCAGACTCACTGTCTGGGATTTCCGATCGGTGTAAATTAAAAAGTAACACTTGAGACTTAGCCGCATTTAAGGAAATACAGATTCCATTTTATTTCTTTGAGATCTCCTATAATTTTTTCACGAGCTAAACACTTACTTAGGTTAAGAACATCATCTGCATAACATAAAATAGACGCACTGACATCATTAAATATGCAGCAAGCGATAAATTACCTTGAGCTCTTAGGGCCGCGTTATTGTAAATAGTAGGGGCAGTAATGACCCCTTGCTTGATCCCGAGATGAACGCGAAGTTCTGAGGGAAGAAGCGAAGAGCTAATCTTTAAACGTATCCGGTGGTGTCTATGCATACAAAAAAGAGGTCGAACTACATCAACTGACACCACTTTTTAACAGCTCAACAAAAAAGATCGAGAACTACTTTGGGGTCCCATCGACACTTTCAATCTTGTTTTAAAAGAGCTAGATCGGAAGCATTCCAGAATTTGGAATATCTGAATGAATCACCCCACCCAACTCGCAAGTTCAAACGAGGAGTCGGTAGGTTTTTAGGTAGGTTGGTCGGTATGGATGAATGAATGAATGATTATTCCCAATAAAGCCCAAGGGCCATGGCGGGAAACATAACACAGTAACAAAAAACAAAATATCATACACTCAGAAAAAAACCAAAAATCAACTTCTATAAAAAATAGATCACGGTGGGTCATAGCTAGCTTCAGGAATCTACCCAGCCTTGGAAGCTCACCAAAACACTTACTTCCCATACTTGAAATCAAATCCCTTTCCTCCCAAGCCTCCCGACCAAACCTCACAATAACATATTAAATGTACCACATCCTCTCCTTCAATACCACACATGTTTGTTGGACTGCTTCATCTAGACAAGTAGTTTTTGGGATCCCAAAACGTAAGTGGAGGGATGTACCCATGACTTCGTAATATTGTCCGTCTGTCTGTCTGTCCGTCCGTCTGTCAGCACGATAACTCTCGAAAGGAGTGGGATATTTGATGAAAGATGTGAGGATCATTTAGGTAAAGGGGGAGGTCCAGTTCGTAGATGGGCTCTGTAGCTTAACATTTAGGGGTGGGGGTTCAAATTAAGGGGCGAACTATTTTTTTTTTAAACAGATAATGAGAGAGTCGATTTAGCGGTAAGAACACATGCTGAATACGGATGTGAAAACTATTATCTCGCCTGACAAGTAGGTCGCCCGGAAGCCGGCAAATAACCGGAAAGTTTGTTAAAATTATAAGTTTGATTTAAAGTTGACTAGATGTAAAAGTTTTATTTAAGTTGATTAGATGTTTGATTAAGGGGTAAGAAGAAATGGTGAACATTTATATGAAGATCATTTTCTCGTCAGACTAGTAGTTGTAGAACAAGTAGAATCTGGCCTAAACCAGAAAATTTGTTGATAGTAAAAGTCTTATCTGAAGTTGATTAGATGTTCGATACAGGAGTAAGCAGATACACTAAATTCGTTTTTGAGCTTCAATCTTTGCCGGACAAGTAGTTCTTCCAGTCGAAAATCCATCCTGTCGAAATGGGAGATTCGGCAGAAGTAAGGCAGGAAAGTTTGATCAATTTCGTCAAAGTACATATGACGTACTATAGCATAGGGGCAAGCAAACATGCTTAATCCATATCTGAACTTTGGTTTCTCAGGTGATTAACCATTGGCCTTCTTCTGTTTCTAAATCTTAACAGTAAAAATGTTCAATTAGCCTGGCGAAGACCGGAGACGAGACCGGATATCTACAAGACCCTTTGTCTGGATCAGATATTAAATTTTTGGGATCCCATCGAAACCTTTGGTCTTGTTAATTTTTTGCTGGCGCTCGTTAGCATGTTATTTCTACCTGACCAGTCGCTATTAGAATGTTCGAAAAGTAACAGTTGTGTACGGTCAAAATACTAATCCACTGAGAAAACCAAAAACAGATATGGATTGAGTATGCATGTTTACCCATTCCGGTCGAAAACTTCCAGTTTTAACTGGATTCAGGACGAAATCATTGTTCGGCAAAAAAATAAACTTCAAAAACAGATTTTGCACTTGCCGGACAACAAAGAAAGTTCAGATATGGATTAAGCTTGTAGTTTTACAGTATATCGAAATCGAGAAAACAAACTCTATTAGTACCAATTTTTGTCCGACCCGCAGGCAAACCCCCAAACCCGAAAGGTAAACCCCCACACCCCGAAATAAATTCCTGGATATGGGCCTGAGTTCAGCCAAAGAATCCGCACACCAAGTTTGAACAAAATGTCTGAAAACGGACCATGCTACAGACGGACAAACCCAGATACTTTACGAAGTTATTGCTGTCCCGTAACTAACCTTTTGGAATCCCAAAAACGTTTTCCTTTTGTATTTTGCTAATGATGTTGTTACACAGGGGAGTATGCTTTACCAAGATATATATTCCTAATGTATTCGCTTACTGGAACTTGCAAGAAGGTTGTAGGCTAAGTCAAGATGGGCGCAATTCGAGGTCATTTCGTTCTCCCACCCACCCTCCAAAGACAATTTGGTTCTGGTATCGTACGTTATTTGTTTTTGGGATCCCAAAACGTAAGTGGAGGGATACCTATGACATCGCAAAAGTAGTCCGTCCGTCCGTCTGTAAGCACGATAACTCTCGAAGGGAATGAGATATTTTGATGAAACTTGGTATGAGGATTATTTGGGTCAAGGGTAAGATCGGGTTCGTAGATGGGCTCTGTAGCCCTATATTTGGTGGGTGGGAGAGGGGGTTCAATTTAAGGGACAAACAAAATATTTTTAAACAGCTAATATGATAGTCGATTATGGGGTAAGAAGACATGCTGAGCAAGATGTGGACAATCATTTTCTCGCCGGACAAGTAGTTCGTCCGGAATCCGGCAAAACCGGAAAGCTGGTTAAAAGTAAAAGTTTCATTTGAAGTTGATTAGATGTTTGATGTAGGGGTAAGAAGACTTTCTGAGCATGATGGTGAAAATCATTTTGTCACGGGACAAGCAGTTCGTCCGGAATCAGGCCAAAACCGGAAAGTTGGTTAAAGTAACAGTTTCATTTGAAGTTGATTAAATGTTTGATTTATGGGTAAGAAGACATGCTGAACCCGATGATGAAAACCATTTTCTCGCCGGACAACTAGTTCACCTGTAATCCGGTCAAAACAGGAAAATATGTTAAAAGTGAAAGCTTTATCTGAAGTTGATTAGATGATATATTTAGGGGTAAGAAGAGACGCTGAGTCTGTATATAATGATCATTTTTTACCCGGACATATAATTAGTGCGGAATCCTGTTGTACCCGCATTTTTTTTAAGTAAAAATTTTATTTAAAGTTGATTAGAGTTCTTTATAGGGATAAGGAGATACGCCGGCTTTGTTTCTGAATTTTTCTTTTTTTGCTGGACTAGTTGTTCGCCCGGAATTCGGGCGAACCCGCAAATTTGGCAGTAATAAAGCAGGAAGTTTCGGTCAATATCGTCAAAATAGATATGGCTTATCGTGGTATAGATAGGTAGATGATAGATAGATGGGTCAAGGGTAAGGTCGGGTTCGTAGATGGGCTCTGTAGCCCTATGTTTGGGGGTGGGGGAGTGGGTTCAAGTTAAGGGACAAACAAAATATTTTTAAACAGCTAATGTGATAGTCGATTATGGGGTAAGAAGACATGCTGAGCACGATGGTGACAATCATTTTCTCGCCGGACAAGTAGTTCGTCCGGAATCCGGCCAAAACCGGAAAGTTTGTTAAAAGTAAAAGTTTCATTTGAAGTTGATTAAATGTTTGATTTAGGGGTAAGAAGACATGCTGAGCACGATGGTGAAAACCATTTTCTCGCTGGACGAGTAGTTCGTACGGAATCCGGCAAAAACCGGAAAGTTGGTTAAAAGTAAAATTTTCATTTGAAGTTGATTAAATGTTTGATTTAGGGGTAAGAAGACATGCTGAGCATGATGGTGAAAATCCTTTTGTCGCCGGACAAGTAGTTCGTCCGGAATCCGGCCAAAACCGGAAAGTTGGTTAAAAGTAACAGTTTCATTTGAAGTTGATTAAATGTTTGATTTCTGGGTAAGAAGACATGCTGAACCCGATGGTGAAAACCATTTTCTCGCCGGACAACTAGTTCGCCTGTAATCCGGCCAAAACCGGAAAATATGTTAAAAGTGAAAGCTTTATCTGAAGTTGATTAGATGATATATTTAGGGGTAAGAAGAGACGCTGAGTCTGTATATAATGATCATTTTTTACCCGGACATATAATTAGTGCGGAATCCTGTTGTACCCGCATTTTTTTTAAGTAAAAATTTTATTTAAAGTTGATTAGAGTTCTTTATAGGGATAAGGAGATACGCCGGCTTTGTTTCTGAATTTTTCTTTTTTTGCTGGACTAGTTGTTCGCCCGGAATTCGGGCGAACCCGCAAATTTGGCAGTAATAAAGCAGGAAGTTTCGGTCAATATCGTCAAAATAGATATGGCTTATCGTGGTATAGATAGGTAGATAGAATATCTGAACTCGGTTTTCTCTGATGATTAGCCTGGCGAAGACAAGACCGAATTGTCTGGATCAAATCTTAGATTTTTGGGATCCTATCGACACCTTTGGTCTTGTTTCACTCTGCGTGTACAAAACTGAGCTCTATCAGTTTACCTCCCACTATGAGCGCTTGTTGCCAACTTAATCATCTTAAGGGTCCTCAAGTTCCTTCCATTAGAAACCTGCTATAGGAAGATGCTGGACCATTGTCTGCTGTAAGAAAACCCTAATTAAGGATTAGCAATCGATAAAAGATGCGGGAGGACTGTCTCCTTACGCAGCAAATATTTGGAAATAAAAGGGTAGAATCGTCTTGGATTGGAGAATACACGCTTTTGGGGTTCCTTCGCTGTAGCAGTCCATGTAGTATTACTAACTGATTTTATACTAAAGCCTTGAAAGCCATGGTAAATTACAAGAAAAAAATATAAAAAAGAAACAAAAAGAAACCGAAACATGAGCAAGCCCAGGGCATGCCTATAGAAAGTGATTACTGTGCGACATTCCCAGACAGAAGAACCTTCCAGTTTTCGTAACACCTAGAAACCATTCCCTCCCCCGCCCCCGTGTTACCCCCCAATATCTCGCTCTTTAAATCATTTGGTTCTTCGCAAAAGTTCATGAATTGCTTAGTATTTTCCAGCGCCTATCCACGCCACACATCGGGCAAGAGAAAATTCCGTCCGCTACCCTAACTTTTATTGTTGTTTTTATTATTTTTTGCTTGTTTGTCATTCTCCCTCATTCCTGGCAGTAATGTTATATTAATTGTGTGTTTTCCTTTCAATCTAGTTAAACTGATAACAAACACTTTTTATCGAACAAAACGCTTGTGGTGTATGTTTTAAAATAGTTCAGTACCTTTTGACCATCTGTTAGATCCCACCCCCCTTTCTAGAACAGACTACCTACCTCGGAGTCAACAACATTAGTCACTCAGAAATGTCAAAATGTTAGAGATAAAAAAATCCCGGCGTTACAAAGGGTTCCGCTGCCGCGAAGAATAAAATATTTAGTCTAGTTTTGTCCCGCGGGGCAGTAAATCTGCCAGGAAGGTCCTAATGTAATAAATACGTGGCAGAAAAACGGCCGTTTATGCTTTTTTAATGTCAGAGATTGGCACGTTAAAGAAGTGAATGATGGCTTAATAAAGCTGGAGTAAGATGAGGGATACCAAGCGAAGGCATGTTACTAACCAGTAGCGAGAGAGAGAAAGAGAAGTTTAGTGTAAACAAGTAATAAAACAGTTCCCTTTGTCAACCACCCCAAGATGTAATTCTTGTCCTAAGGGCTGGCAAAAGAAAATACACTAGGACGGAACCAAATACCGAAAAAAAAATCAGCTTCATGTGTCCTAGTCGAGCTAAGTGTCTTAACAATACTTCACAAAAAATTAAAGAATGACACAAATAGAGATAATAATAGTCTTTGGAGTACCCACTAAAAAGTAAATGATAACTTGAGCATAATAAATGTTAATACTCTTTTTCAAAATTCATACTTACTAAACAGGTTCTGTTTAATTTGACGCTTAAATGAAGAATTACTAAAGAAATAGAAAACCGTGATTTTCGGGTTTTTTTATTTATCAGCTAATTATCCCTCTAGGATGATGTGCGAGGGATAAATATAAATTCGGATATTTTGGTTGTACTCCCGACAAACCGTCCTAAGCGAAAAACAAACAACTAAATCATAAAATCCAACACAATACCAACAGAAAAGTGATGCGGAACTAACAAAACATACAACAATATGTAACTAAAAACCAGAAGAACAATGCTGATTGAAACGACAAACAAATTCAAATAAAATAACGAATATTAAAATGTGCGTGTTAAAAGTGTATATGTACAAATCTGTGATTATTTTACAATTCTGAATTCTGTGTCTCTTTACAATTTACCAATTCCCTGGGAAAGCGCAGAAGCTTTCACCCAGCCATTATATAATCCTTCGCTTTACCCATCACTGTACAAATAATTTCACAGAACTCAAATTTCTGTTTTATTTCTTTCGTAATGAATGGTCAGCTTGGCTTCAAACCTTATATTCGAAGACTTACTACGGATACGTTTTATATTTTGAGCTAATTGGTTCCAGCTTATAATTCTATGAAGCGTAGAAAACGTAGAGCGTGTTGAAACAATTAGACGAATCGTTACCGTGATCGTGGACCGAAGACCTTAAGTTAGGTAAACCTTTAAAACATGAAAGGTTTTGTTTTGTGTAACATAAAAAATACTTT
The DNA here is from genome assembly GCA_023053575.1 of Branchinecta lynchi. Classification (NCBI taxonomy): domain Eukaryota; kingdom Metazoa; phylum Arthropoda; class Branchiopoda; order Anostraca; family Branchinectidae; genus Branchinecta; species Branchinecta lynchi. The sequence continues at coordinate 21,823,618 of JAKZAP010000007.1, read as the reverse complement.
TAAGATTAGCTAGGTTTCAGGAAAACTTGTGCCAGGCCTATGAAGTAGTCTATGTGTGAGGTGTTGTCGTAATTACAGACGTTCATTTACTTGAATGAATTCTGTAGTACGAGCGTGCCTTTTTATAATGTGACTATCGAGGCCGACAATACCTTCAGCCCCAACGGACTGCAATTATGTTTATTTGTGCAAAAAAATTTCTTTCTGCTTTATTTCGTCCCTTTTTAGCAAGGGTTCTCTTCCGTCCGTGTATACAAATCTGAGCTTGCTGTAAAACAAATAAACATTCAGAGAAACACCTACAATCCGATTTAGAAGAAAGTAAAACCTACCACAAACGCTAGTTTCGCCGAACTGTCAAGACTCCAATAATCATGAAGGTGTGCTGATTCTTATGGAATTGTTCTCGTGGAACTAGGATACTGTCTTCAGAGACTACGGCTGTCATGAGTGTAAGAGTTCTGTCCATTCTGAGTGCAGTACGGGTACCAAGGCCGTATCCAGGGGAGGGGGGGTAGGGGGTTGAACCCCCCCCCCAAAAAAAAACATACAAAAATTGTCATTTTTATAGGCTTTTTCCTCTGATTTATGTCTTTTTTGTCCGACCCGCAGGCAAAAAAAACCGAAAGGCACCCCCCCCCCCCGAAAAAAATTCCTGGATACGGGCCTGACTGGTGCACACGCGAGTCCGGATGCATGGATTGCGTCAGAAAGCAATTCTCTTCTATGTTTTTTTTCGAAAATTTCGTCATACACAGAGGAGTCGTGACAGATATACTTTTCAAACCTCGTTACAGTCCAGTCCAGGGCCCTAATAGCAGAGACCTGCGAAAAATTATGTTCGAATTGTATAGGAAATTATGTAAAGTAATAGTCTGTACTTGCATGTGTGTGTATGTTGTTGACATTTCTTACTGTATTTTTCGTAACGAAGAATTTTGGAAAAGTGGACTGAATTGAAAACAAACAAAACTGCTATCTGGGGTGTCCTATACGCATTTTCTGATTAAGCTCTCTCACGAAAGCCCGTTCAAACTAGTGAAGTGAATGGTTAAAATCGAGCCCGAGAAGCAGTTGCATGGATGTTGTAACGGTAACAGTTCGGTAACGTCACGGCGTAATACTGGAAATCATAGAAGATGGGAGGAATGATTTTTTGAGCGTAGCCTACAAGGTAAACAGCAGTTTCTGTTCTACAGCTGATCATTATGAAACGCGTCATGCTAGTGACTTCGTTGTCCCGCATAGAAGTGGAACCAGGGCTGGCTTCCCTGCTAGATTTTCAGGGCCTAATGTGTGGAACTCTGTTCCGGAGAGCATTCAGGCGGCTGAGCACCTGGGGCTATTTAAAAATAAATTGAAAAAGTATTTGTTAGGCCAAGGTTCATAGTTTTTTCTTCGTGTTTTTCTTATTATTTTTCTTTTTTCTCATTATTATTAATAAATGAGTTGATGAGAGATTGGTTATTATTTCTTTTTTTAGTGTTTTTTTCTGGTATGTTTTGTTTCTAGTTAATTATTAGTTAGGATATGAGTTTTATGTACCCGCCCAACTGCAAGTGCTTTTTTGTACCTTTCTTGGGGCGGGTACTGGCAACATAGTTAAATGTATTTGGGTCGTAAAATAACCTGAACTGAACTGTGTATGGACGTTGTTCGAGTGTTACTGGTGGAAAACTTCCCCCTGTTCATGGTATCTCTCAGAAGCACTCATAGCGAGTCCATTGCAGTTTTCTTAGAGCTATAATTTTTTTTTTTAAATTCCTTCTTTTTTTTTACAGGAAAGTCGTTTCAGCTACCTAGAGGGTGCTGAGGACGGAAGGGAGGAGGACTCATTCAGGATGTTCTGGATTGGAAAGTTTGAGGGCGGGGGGTCTACCCGGCATCGTTCGCTGTTACCGCCTCCCACCCTGAGAGTCGCTAGCCGTATGACGTAAGTAGCCTTTTCAGATTATCGATTGCGTTTTTGGGATGGGCTGTAATAAGACAACACTGAGTCTACATATTTGATCCTATTTTCTAACCGGAACAGCTTTTGACCGGAATCTGGCCTAAACCATTTGGCACACGTGTTCTTTGCTTTCTTTATGGATTGATCGCCAGTCCGACCATTGTTGTGCTAAATCCATGCCATAATTGTCTGTACCAAGTCAGTAATTGAGTTGTAAGAATTAAAGGCCTCAAAATACGTTACTATGCTTAAAACTAACTCCTCTCCGTAATCTGCAGTACCTGCAACTTTCAACGAAAGGGACATAAACACTGAAACAAGAGCTAGAAGCTCATATGGCACTTGCAATGCTGGGTAAGAGGATGAAAGTAGGATTTTGCAAATTCGTAGTTTTGTTGTGATTATTTTAAGTAAATCCCTTTAGATAAGAATAATCGTGGAACATTGGAAAACACGAAAATATACCGTTTGGTAAAAAGTATTTTATTTTTGCACTTGGCTGTGACGATGCGCACTTTAAGGGCGCCAGATATTCGTCTCCAATCAGAACCCTTGAGACAAAATGCTCCTGGGCCCTTTAGAATAATGAATATATATATGGTTTGGCCAAAAGTATTTTTTTGACTTTTTGGTTAAGATGCGCACTTTAAGGGTGCTAGAAATTCGTTTCTAAGCAAACCCGTTGAGGCAAAGATCATGAGCTCATATGGACCATGAAAATGTATATTTTGCTTAAAGTATTTTTGTTTCTTTGCGGTTAAGATGAGTACTGTAAGAAATGGTCGGGTCTGGGAAGGGACATTTTTAAGCCAATCCTATCAAGTCCCTAGTGTTCAAGCCAAGTTTCATCGTCCTAGCGCATCTGGAAGTACCTTAAGTCGCGATCAGCGGAATTCCCCCCTCCCAACTCCCCCCCAGAGTGCCCGAATCCGGTCCGGCTCTGTCACTGATGCATGTATAGGGCCTGTGCTTGTTCTTCCCACCAAGTTTCATCCCGATCCGTCCACTCTGAACATGTCACACGATTTCTGGTTTCCCCTCCAACTCCCTCCAAAGTCACCGGATCCGTTCCGGACTTGAAGTCTTTCCAAATGTCAAGTTTCATGAAGATCCGACTTACCGTTCAAAAGCTATACATACGTTAATATTCCGGTTTCCCCCTCCTTCCCCTGGAACTGGAAGTGACTATTTCCAAGTTAGCTTGGTCGGGTCCCTAATATGCCTGCCAAGTTTCATCGTCCTAGCACATCTGGAAGTACCCTAACTTGCGATCAGCGGACTGGCCGACCGACCGACGGAAAAGTGATCGGTATACGGCATTTGGCCGGAAGGCAAGTGCCATAAAAAATGTACATAAATGCAAGTTGCCTATGCATAAATTCCAATCGCAATGGTCAACTTCTTTGCTCACTACCTGTCAGGCCCGTATCCAGGAATTTATTTCGGGGGGGGGTGCCTTTCGGGGGGGGGGGGGGGGTGCCTGCTGGTCGGACAAAAAAGTACAAAAAACACATAGATCAGAGGGAAAAGCCTATAAAAATCGTTCTTTTTGTGTGTATCGGGGGGGGGGGGTCAACCCCCTAACCCCATCCCCCCCTGGATACGGCCTTGCTACCTGTATTGGTTCTTTACTTCATTCCATGTACATTTTGAATTTCTCCTCTGAGTTTTAAATTGCTGTTCTTGCTCGAAATTGGTTGATGTCGACTGCTGTGTAGGACAAGAACCTTTTATGCATGGAATCCTGACTGGTATTTACGGTGTCCCATATCCAGCTAAAGTTGAAGATTGGGTATGGATGGGATTAGTACATCCAGGTTTTGATTCGGACGTCGGTCTTTGGTTCGATTTTCTTAATTTTTTGACACACGTTCAATGGAATGGTATTTTTTTTCAGAGAGGTGAATAGGCTTCTTAGGTAGCCTATATGATGAGAACAAACTGGGTGGTCTTCTTGGGTAGGAAGCTGAGTATTTTCCTCACTTCTCAAAGAGCCATAAATAATTCTGTAATAGAGGTGCTGTTTTTTTCTTCTTGGAAACGTCGTTGTAAAGTTAAATCACGTAATAAATTCCTTCGATACATTCATCTACTTTTGTTGGGAAGGGGTGACGGGGGAATTACTCTGCTAATAACTCGACCCTCCCATGAAACCCAACTCTTTGCTACTGTGCCCTTCTTCCTAAGTCTTCAGAAGTCAGTCACTTCTGTAAGTAACTAAAACAACAAATACAACAATCACGCTTCAGCTCAAGTTTGAATAATCCGCCAGAGACTCCTCCCAGCTCCGCCCCGGATTGGTCTCTTAGCTCATTGCTCCATGGGATCTGGATCTTCGCAGTTCGGGAGCCGGGAGGAGTTTTCCCGAAATTGAAGCGTGAGTCGTTTTTTGTCCCCTGTTTGTGTGGCTTAACCTGACGATACGGTCGGATATCGGAACAGGAAAGTCAGTGCAGTGACGAAATTCCATGCTTTTCAACGCTCAACAGCACGGCACTGTGGATTACTCGTTTGTCGCTGTGACCAAGCCGTCGACGATCATTCAGCCACCTGTAAGTCCATTACTTCTTTACCTGTTCGCTTTTTCTGCTGTTTTTCGCAAATGAAACTGACAGTAAATTCGTTAGCTGAAAGTAGAGAAAACAGAGATGGCTGATTAATTAAGCCCTTCGAAAATTCGGTGCCACGTCTTTGAATTACTCTTCATCATTTATTTTTTTATCATAGATATTGCAATCCGTTGTTGGGATTGCCTAGTGTGTATGTTTACTAATTCGTCACCAATCAAAAATGGTGAATTTCAACCTTTAAAGATGTCTTTAAAGATTCATTGAATAGGGCCGAAACATGAAAATGAAGCTAAGACTCAGTTATTCACTTAACAGGATTACAAATCTGAAAACAAGTCAGTTCTTTGCTCCGCTATTCCGAATTAAGATGTTTTATCCATGGAAAGGATCTTTTCCTTCTTTTGGTGGCTCTATGTAATCATAAATCTTTAGGATCAACAACAGCATTAAAGTGTCTGCTGCCAGTAAACAAACCTGCTCGACTGCTAATTTTGGGACAGTTTTGTACTTATTTTGAGGCCAGGAATGTATCTGCATCATTATTGTTTTGTCATTGACGACTTTACGCAAGGAAAACCACGTCCTTGATAAATCAAATCGCGCGGTCTAACCGGAAATTTGGTCTTGCTAGGACGCCGTTCATTTTTTCAGCGTCACCACGAGAGCCTATTGCGACACAAATAAAAATAAAGCGAAGTCAAATAATTCAGTGCACTTGAATGAAAGATACAGAAGTAAGCTGGCTTTTCAGTTAAACTTTAATCAGTTAGTTTGTATTTCATTCAAGCTGTAACTGATTTGTTGCCAAGGTTCGTCCTTCCCAGAACAGCTGTCATTGTCGTATTTTCCTGGATCGGCCGTTTGTTATTTACGTATTTATTTATCGTGTAGGCCAAGCCGATCCGACGGCAGTTCATGTCCGTCGGAAAGTGATAAAGCGGTATATAATAGATTGAACTTACATCCAGTGACAGTTGTTTCTACAGCCTATAAGCCTTCGCTGATGGATCACGGGCTTAGTAATCTTCTTGGATAAAAGGTAGCCACGCTCGGTTTTGGCGAGGGTTTTGGTTGACTTTTGTCGGAGAAATATGTTATTATTTTGGACCATCCACTACATTGTCATTTTTCTTTTTAAACATCTACCTGATACCTGGTACCTGATACCACGGTCTAAAGTCGTATTCGCAGTTGCCATGGTATCTGGTACCATGATCAAAAGGCGTTTTTGCAGTTATCGTGGTATCTGGGCAGTTATCGTGGTAACTTGATACCTGGAAAAGTCATCTCACTTTCATCGTTATCGTTACCAACAACGACCAACAGTACAGACTAGGATTTTGTCAAGTTGGTGAGGAAGAAAATGGAACTTAGTGATGTAACTGGATATCAGTTTTTCTTTAGGGATGACTTCGAAAAGCGCAATTTTGGCAGTTTTCGTTTTTGCAGAGCAACCGTGGTATCACGGACCACGGTAACTGCAAAAACGACTAATTGCAGATCCAGTTACCGTGGTAACGGATACCATGGTATCTCTAGAAACGCAACTACTGTTTGGTCATGTTACAGGAAATTTACGTTGTGATCTTTAAGTGTTACATTTCCGTAATATGACACTGAAATTCTTTATTATCACCAAAAGTGGTAAGCCGTGAAGACTTTACATCGCACTTGTAAACACTTATAACAACTAACATTATAAACGCTTGTAACAACTAACATCAACACTTGTAACACTGCAAATAACATTGAAATGATTGTCGGTCGGAATTGCTCATTAGACCGACGGCATATTTCTATTGTCTACAGCAGGGGTTCCCAAAGTACCGCGTAGCCCTGATCAAGGTTCGAAAAGATTGCGTACCCCCTTTTTCAGAACGAGAAAATGACGATAGTTATTATCATAAGCATACATATGTAAAAGTATATACAAAATCAATGAGGCAATCACTAGAGGCTGTTTTGTAGCAAATATTTTGTCAAATCTCGGCTCGACGTCATTAGCGGCGTATTTTTTACAGTCAGCCTGTTTCTGTGGTTGATTTTGATGTTCTCGGTCCTTTCATCAAGCTGCATCGCAAACTTTTTTGTTAGCTTAATTTGCAACCTGGATACCACTGGCAATGTCTTCGATTCTTCTTGAAACAATATTGTTTGACACAGGAACAGATTTCACGGCAGTAGGCTAGCTGTTTTTTAATCAACATTATTTCACTGACTTTCACTAGGGCTTGTAATCAGAGGAGTCACGCACGGGTTGACAATACCCATCCCCCCAAAAAGATCGGCCAGATGTTTAAAAAGAAAAGAGTCTGCGCAAAGCGCCGCGATTTTTCGTAAAAGCAGCAGTCGGTCAGTGAAAAATACCTTGCCCCTTGAGATGGAAATCAAAAATAAGTGAGGCGAGATTTTGGTTCTTTCGCGTTTCTGGTTAGTACAAATGTAATTTTATTATTACATTTGTATTACTCTCAACCAACATCTGATTTGTTAGATTAGTTATTTTACGTGCTCTTTTACTTCGGTTAAACGATCGTGGCGACAAATTTTTGTCGCGCTAACGGTTTTCTTTATTAAAGAATCGAAAATTTCGAAAAATCTAAATTGCTTATACAAAAACTTGCGTGAATACTCTAAATTACTTTCCTGAGAATGAACTCTTAACAAAATCTCGAAACAAATTTAACTTGTATTGTCGTTTATTTATTTACTTATTAATAGGCTACATTACATCGTTAATCATAGCTTGTCATTTTGTCTTGTCAAACTTTCACTGTTTGGAAAACATCAAAATCTGATTCTCGGTGTTTGAGTGTCTAGTCGACGAGACGACTCACTGTAATTAGTGTCCGGTTCCATGTTCGTCAAGATCGTCCCGACTTTATTGCCGATTGGTCATCCTTGTGGTCACCAGTTGTTCGTTATTCCGCATCATCTCTCTAATTACAGCGAAATCCTTGTTGACGTATGTAAATATTCCACTTTTTGCCCATTGTTTACACTGCTTGCGCACCGATAGGAGGTTCAATTGTGTACACATGAGCCTTCGCTTCTGTCTGTTGGTCCATAATGGGAAAGCATGGCGTTTACCGAATGGGTGGAGATCTGTTCAAATATGAACAGCAAAAGCAATTGTCGGGCTGTCCCGGTTGATGCTGTTGGTGTGAAAGATGTTCGGAATGTGCCCTGGAAAGCCCCGTGATTAAAGGACTCCTCGCTTAACATAGTGTTTTGCTCAGATGTTCTGAGACAGTTGACTACTTTACAACTAGACTAGCCTACAGAAAATTCACACTGCTTTGGCTGTTTTTAGCCATTTCCATGTCCCTTATCTTTGATGACATTCTTGGTAAATTTTGCAGAAGCAGCTTCCGAACGCATAAGCTCCTTGGAAACAGTGATTGGGCGCCTGATACGTCACGTAAATAGAACGAACGTGGCAAGCGTGATAATCAGTGTATTGCTAATTGAGGAGATATGATCCCCTTGTGAAGTGACGAATCTGGGGAACAGGAAAGTAGAATGAGTTACTATAACAAGTACGACGTGTCCTTTAAAATTCCTGGGTTATTTCCACACGACTGCAAGAGATCGAGGCTAAAAGAGTTGATAACTTGAAGTTACAAGGAGATCGAGGGGATACTCACTCTTTGGCACCCGGTGCACCTTCATTCCTGGCACCCTTCTGGCACTGTCAACCGGTGTATACGGGCTTGGGGAGTGACGAGATCAGGATCGAAGAGTAATCATATCGTATCTGACAATTACTACATGCAGATATAATAAATACGTATTGATTTACGGATTAACTAACATATTATTAGAAATGTTGGTGGAACAATTGATTTTGTCTAAAACAAAATTCTTGTTCGTGCACCGAAAATGTATGGTATTGTTATATATAATATGATGTTTATTTTGAAAAAAGCCCGAGGGCAATGGCAGCACAAACACACATTAGTTATTGAAGCGTCACAAGAAAAGATTTGAATTTCCAAAGATGCTGTTTCCTACCCTATTTGTTTGAAACGATTTGGTTAGATCTGAAATAAAACAGTGACGTTGTTGGCTGAAGTAACTGGTGAGTAAAAGTTGGTTCGATAAAATGTCATTCTTGGTCTAAATACTTAGGATATAAAAGTTTTAGAAAAGGAAAAAAAGATTTAAAGTTTAACTGAAAAGCAAACTTAGTTATTTGGATTCTGCTAAAAGATTTTATTATTTTCCACTATCTGCTCTAGTACTGAGGTTCAGAAGATCTACAGCTGTCCTCACAGCGGAAATTCTACTATGACCCGGAATATTTGAATCTGAACACAAACGCGACTTGGTGAAGATTGCTTAGTGCCGGAACGAAAAAATTTCATAATTCTTTTCCGTCAAGCATACGAATTAGGTAGTACCAAAAATCTGACAGGGAAATTCCACTATTTGAAAACTGATTATTCGCGAATAGCGGAGCGACGAAGTAACGCATTTTCATCGGGTCTCAAGCCTCTTTAAGTGAATTAGTGACGGGTAAGACTGTCCCATCTCTGCCCTTTTCATAGACATAGACATTTAGACATAGACATTTTTTTAATTTCATCAAAAACACATAAATTAAGCAAACAATTTACCATTAGCGGCCACCTTTAAGACAAAAAAATCCTGATTGTGGCCGTAATCCTAACCACCATGAATCCACTATATCATTCCCTCATTACCTCTATAGGTAATGAGGATAACTAGTGCTAAAAGGTAATTTAAAAATTCAGCGTCGCTAAATTCGGGCCCGATGGCCCATGGCCCGAAAAATATAAAATTATCAGACAAAATTTGAATATGCTACGAGGTTTAAGAAAATACTGCAGATTCAGTGTTTAATTTAATACTTCTCCATGACATAATTTTTTGCCTCTTTTGCACCACCTTCACCACTCACCAAGACAAGTTGTACGTTACCAGAAGAGAGGATGTAACACTTACAACAAAAATATAAGTGGACTGTTGCAGCCAAAGACGGATGAATAATAACAGATAATTTTATTTGTTAAACATCGACGAATGACCCCATCAGTGAACGTGAGTTATATTCGAACAGTGGCATTTTCATCTTGGTGTGACTTGCTGGATTTTTAAGACCACTTATGTTTTGTTTTGGGTATTCATTTTATCTTTTAGCCCACGACTGTTCAGAATTAAGTAACGTTCATAGAAGCATACCTATACTCTGACTAAGGATTAATTGGTTTCTCTGAAATTTTAACAATATTTTACTTGTCTACGATTACGCTGTCTCGTTTGGCCTGTGCCCATAGTTGTCGAATTCCGGTCCAACCCGAATCCAACGCAAGAGTTCACAAATTTATGTCAAATGTCTGAAGATCTGAAGCATTGACAATCCCGATGGGTGTAACAGTTGAAAAAATAACGATTTTTCAGATTATGTCGTGCGTCCAACGCTTGATAACATTTAGATTAGAATTTGGTTGTAATTTATTAAGATAGTGTGCGGACCCAGTGTCCTGCGGTCATGGTAGAGGTACGCTTTTGTGAACGTTAGAAACAGAACGTTCTCAAATAGAGAGCAGACAAAATGTAACGAATCTGATTGCATTCTTTGTGTTATAAGAGATTATGTTATTCATATTGCGATATTTACGTTACAAGCGCTTGACTTGGCTTACAAATGCCAAGTGAAACACTTGGCTCTTTGCTGGGATCTATGCAGATATTAAGTTTAATAGTTTATGACGTACTGCCCAAGGGCGTAAGTGCAGTAAGATAACAAATATAAAAATATTCACGAAACATTGGACAAAAATCATCATATGCATTATACTTGTACCGTACTATACTAGGGATTGTACATTGTACATAATACAAGTACACTGCATTGTACTTGGGATTGGAATTGTGTTGTTCAACTTGTTTGTTTTGTTGTTTTTAGTGTTTTTTTGCATCGTCTTGAGAGTGAATAAAAATAAATTGATTGATAATTTACAATTACGAGTTATCATTCCCATTTCACTATTTTGGGGTGAAAAAGAAAGCCAAGATAGTCGAAAAGTGTTCGAGGAAGCATAGATCTGCTGTGCTTTTCTTTACTTCCTAACTAATTAGCTGAGTTGAGACTCATAGAAACCTCTCAGAATCATAGAGCTCTGTATTCCTTCAGCCCAGGCTGACTGCGAATCATATTTGACAATTCAAAACGTATTTGTCAGTTACATTTTATTACAGCTATGTTTTGGCCCCTCTTAGCAAGAATCCTTTTAAGGCTCAAGCCGCTCAAGCTGGAAAAAAAGAACTCGTGGAAGCAGAGGCATTACTAGCCAAAATATTTGGGGGGGCGCAAGGTATTTACCGACTTCCTGATCATTTTTACCGACTGAATTTGCAGAAAACACGACTGTTTGTAAGGAAGAAATTACTGTTTTTACGAAAAATCGGCTGATTCTAGGAAGAACCGGCTGTACTTAAAAAAAAAATCGACAGTTTTTACGAAAAAACTTTGAAGAAAAATCGACTGTTTCCAAGAAAAAGATTTACTTTTTTGCGAAAAATCGCGGCGCTTCGCGACGAATCGGCTATTCGCGCCGAATCGGCTATTTTTTTTTACCGACTACATCGGGGGGGGGGGGGCGCCCCCCTCACCCCATACGTGACGCCCCTGTATGGAGCAATTTTCACAAACAAATTCACAAAATCAGATACCTGAGCAAAAATCTTTAGTTGTTTTTCCGCATGTTCATTTTCAAATATCGGTGTCAATTATCTTAGAGCTCTGTCAGCGTAGTGAGACCAGCATACAATTCTACAGAAGTATTTTAATTTCAATATTAAGCTGTGGCATAAAAGGAAAAATTAGGCTATCGATTTCATCGTAGCCAGGCCAGTATCCAGGAATTTATTTGGGGGGGGGGTCGCCTTTCGGGGGGGGGGGGGGTGCCTGCGGGTCGGACAAAAAAGACAAAGACCAGAGGGAAAAGCCTATAAAACGGTTATTTTTGTGTGTTTCGGGGGGGGGGGGGGTTCAACCCCCCCCTGGATACGGCCTTGATCGTAGCTGATAAAATCGTAGCTGATTTTTTTGTTCTCAGTCAGCTTGGGCTGAAGGAGTATTTGTATTCTGATTACTTTCAATTTACTGGCATACCTCATCAAATATTTTTCTATCGGCCGTTAATATCCCAAAAGGGCCCGTTCCCCCCGGCAGGAGCCCCCTTTTTTAAATGCCACGCATTCATGAAGAGTGTGTATTTGGACAAAACAAATAATAGAGCACAGGGCGTTTAGTCGTCTTTTGTCAGCTTGGTCCATCATAATAGAGTCGGAGGGCCCTTTCATGGGACATAATAGACATGGGCAGCTATTATTGAACAGGCAAATGCCCTAGCTCCAAGGATCTCAAGGGGGAAATGAATTTCTAATTAGGATGTTCCCGGGGTAGGGCGCTGGGTAGTGGAAGCATTTAAAGGGAGCTTTGTGCGGCAAGCACCCAGGGATGGTTGGGTGGCTCAGGCTTGTACCGGGTAGTGCTACAGTGCTACTTTTAACAAATTTTCTTAACGTAGCACTAAGAAAATGTGGCGTATTTACTATTTTGTAGCACTTCTACTTTCCAGTAGACGTAAGCTGGCAGCAACAGTTCTTCAAAAGAACATTATTTGTTCTGTCCGATTGCTTTTTGCTTTAAAAGTACAAAACTAATTAGAGGGTGCTCTCCATACGTTAATTTCAGCAGTTTTGCCGGTAATGATGCATCAAACTGTTGCAACGCCATATTTGATACTGAAATATTTTTTTTTTATTTCAAGAAAAGATTACTTTTTTCCGATCTTTAGTTACACGAAAAATTTCGCCCATGTGGCAAACCTAGGATTTGGTTTGAATCGAAAAAAATGTGGGTTTTTGTCTGCGATTCTTTTTTAGACACATCTGTACTATTTTGATTAATTTGAAAACTCACCAAACGCTAATTTACCTTCTCAGTTTCGTCTGTAGAATTATAGAATTGTATTTCTTTTGTGGGCAACTTGAATTGAAGGAATTTTATATGTATTTCTAATGCGTAAGAAAATTGGGCAAAAATCATTATTTGTAAGTTCAGAAATCGGAAAAGAAAAGAGGATGAATTTTATTTCTCTTATCAATGTGTAACTAAAGCTATCTGAAGGTTAAAGTTCTGTCATTTTGAGACAGCTAAAAAGTCAATCGCACTAAATCCTGAGAATGGAAAAATAATAAAATTTATTGAATTGCTGATTAGAAGATTTTTGAAAATTTAAATAAAAATAAGCTAAGGCCATATTATATAGTTGAGTGGAAAAGAGCTAAAACAGAATTATTTAAAGTTTGAAAATGTACTTTTACATTTCACCGCTAGTTCCGCAAAATCAACTAAAATACCTTAAATTTCACTTCCATAATAATGACGATGTATTTCAGCAAAAAGGCTTTCGCCTCTGTAAGGGATGTCACCTAATCTGCCGTGCCGCCACACCTGAAATAGTTTAATTCCCCAATTTCAGCTGTTCCAGTATCTGGCCCTTCATGGGATTAGTCCGGAGGACTGCTATCAATAGCAATTAGTAGGCGTCAGAGAGCGTTTCAAACTGAAGGGCTTCTAATCCGATTGGGGACTCCTGGATGCAACAGGTCTGACACTCAGATTATAAACTTCCTGTGGACAGCATTGACGGGTCATGCCCCGAAGTTTCTTCCTGCTTGTCTGGCCGGCATTATGTTAGTTGCTGGCTTGTCAAATATTGCTCTGCAAAAAATTAAGACTTTGGATAAATGGAATTTACCGTGCATGTTATTAACGTTTTTCACGTATTTCTTTTTATTATTTAGATCGTTTGTAAAAAAATGATGAAATTTATAGTAAATTTTAGGTGTTTAGGTTCGCTCGTTTGTTAGTTGTGAAATGCCGTAAGGCCCATTCGTACAATAAATTCATTCAAGACCGACAGTGAATCATGTCTTATGGCTCTAAAGGGATTTTATTTCGCTCTTTCTTGACAGGGGTCCTCTTCAGGCCAGAATTCAAACCTCAGTGTTGTCAGTATGTTAAGCCCCCCCAGAAACTTCAGTAAATATCGCCCTGTAGCCTACATAATTCTGGCCAGCCCGTTCATATGTTTTCCTGTAGTCGCCTGTCCGAAGCTGATGTCTCTGCTGTCATTTTTAGACTGACACCGCAGTAGCTTGATCCAGGAAGTAGTGGGCCACGCTGTCACCCTCCCCCACTTTTCATGTGGCCTTTGCCCCCCACCGTGTGAGGTTAAAATGTAAATGTCTTGCGAATGTTTAATTTTTTGAAAATAACTGGTAAGAGGCTTATGACCAATTTCCGCGTTCTTGGCATGTTCTAAGCATATTGTTGAGAGATGTAGTTTGGGTTTGATACAGGGAATGGATGCGGATTTTCTGGTGCATGTTATTGGTATAATATGATATGATATTTATTGCAAAAAGCCAACTGGCCATAGCAACTACCACAAAAAATCACTTACGATAAAACAAAATTGGTATGTTGTTGTTTTTGGGATCCCAAAACGTAAGTGGAGGGATACCTATGACATCGCAAAAGTTGTCCGTCTGTCCGTCCGTCCGTCCGTCCGTCCGTCTGTAAGCACGATAACTCTCGAAGGGAATGAGATATTTTGATGAAACTTGGTGAGAAGGTTCGTTGGGTCGTCGGACCAGTCAAGTTCGTAGATGGGCTTTGTAGCTCTACATTTAGGGGTGGGGGAGGGGATTGAAATTAAGGGACAAACAAAATATTTTGAAACAGCTAATGTGATAGTCGATTATGGGGTAAGAAGACATGCTGAACACGATGGTGAAAACCATTTTGTCATCGGACAAGTAGTTCGCCCGGAATCCGGCCAAAACCGGAAAGTTTGTTGAAAGTAAAAGTTTTATTTGAAGTTGATTAGATGTTCGATTTAGGGGTAGGAAGACATGCTGAAGACGATGGTGAAAATTATTTTCTCGACGGACAAGTATTTCGCCCGGAATCCGGCCCAAACCGGAAAGTTCGTTGAAAGTAAAAGTTTTATTTCAAATTGATTAGATGTTCGATTTAGGGGTAGGACGACATGCTGAAGACGATGGTGAAAACTATTTTCTCGATGAACAAGTATTTCGCCCGGAATCCGGCCCAAACCGGAAAGTTTGTTGAAAGTAAAAGTTTTATTTGAAGTTGATTAAATGCTCGATTTAGAGGTAGGGAGACATGCTGAAGACGATGGTGAAAACTATTTTCTCGACGGACAAGTATTTCGACCGGAATCCGGCCCAAACCGGAAAGTTTGTCAAAATTAAAAGTTTAATTTGGAGTTGATTGGATGTTCGCTTTAGGGCAAGAAGACATGCTGAACACTTATGTGAAAACAAGTTTCTACCCGGACATGTAGTTCGTCCGGAATCCGGCCAAAACCGGAAAACTGTTGGAAGTCAAAGTTTTATTTCTAGTTGATTAGATAAGCGATTTAGAGGTAAGAAGAGATGCTGAGTCCCTGTGTGACAATCGTATTTTACCCGGACATATAGTTCGACCGGAATCCGGCTGGAATCGGAAAATCTGTTATAAGCTAAATTTCTATTTGAAGTTGATTGTTCATTACTGGGGAAAGAAGATACCCTGATTTCGTCTTTGAGCTTTCTTTTTTCGCCGGACAAGTAGTTCTGGAGTTCGGCCGGAACCGGGAAATTGGCAGAAGTGGCAGGAAGTTTTCGTCAAGACAGATATGACTTATAGTGGTAAACACACATGCTGAATCCAAATCTGAACTTGGTTTTTTCAGGTGATTAGCTATTTTGCCTTAATCTGTTTCTGAATTTTAATTGTAAAAATGTTCAAGGAGTCTGGCGAAGACTGGATCTGGCTAAGACAAGACCCAATTGTCTGGGTCAGATATTGAATTTTTGGGATCCCATCGAAACCTTTGGTCTTGTTGTACTCCGCAAGTATGTTTTGCGAATAATTTTGATTATCCTGTAATATTATTTGTGTGTCAATTTGAATTCAAGTAATATATATTTTTCAAGTAATATACCTACTTCCGTAACTGCAGTCTTTAATTCTTAATCCCGGAAACCCAAATTTCATGTTACATTCTGAACCCGCTAACGATACCTTACTAGTCTTTGCACTTACCACGATTCACTATTTTCCAGGTACAGTATGCTCCCGACGAGTGTTCGCATATCATGTTATTGATGCGTGTAGCCGGTTAGGCTATCTGAATTTTGCCAAGTTTTCGCTAAAAAGTCCATGGGCCTGGGAAAAGGCTCAAAACAGCCAAAGCCGTGGATAATTTGTTAAAAGAACCCTATGTTTATTCTGCCTTTTATAATCAACCTAGCTCCGTTATGGAATTTCAAGCTGCTAAAATTCCCACTTTTCTCCATTGTTTCGTTTTGTGCCTACGAATTTTTAGCACTTTTTCGGCCGTGCTGAATTTTGCTCGTCAAACAATGCAAAGCTTGCCGGAAGCCCGGAATCTTTAACGTCCGCTGAAAACTCTTTCACACATAAGATTATGAGAATCTTCTTTGACGGTGCAAAACGGATAAGTCAGCTACATTTTATTAGAGCTATATTTCAACCCTTATTGGCAAAGGTCCTCTTCAGGCTCAAGCTGGAAAATGAACTTGTGGGAAAACATTTAAAGATTCTTCCTTAAATATCTGATTTTGTGAAGTTCTTCTCTGAAAATTGGTCGGAGTTAAAGCTGGGGCTGTGATTTCATTCTGGACACGGCTGCTCTTTTGCTGTTCGATTTGTCGTCGAAAGGGTAGTGAATCTTCTCTTCTGCATTCGCCTGTCTCTTCTTCTTCTTTCCAGCTAAGATGGATACTTGTCGGTGGCATGTATGGACGATTTGAAGTTCCGTGCTTTGGTGATAGATATTCCTTCAGCCCAAGCTGTCTGATAATCATATTTGACGATGCAAAACGGATAAGTCAGCTACATTTTATTAGAGCTACTTTCGGCAAATCTTGGCATGGGTCCTCTTCAGGCTCAAGCTGGAAAATGAACTTGTGGAGAAAAGATTCTTCCTTAAATATCTGATTTTGTGAAGTTCTTCTCTGAAAATTGGTTGGAGCTAAACCTGGTGATGTGATTTGATTCTTGACACCGCTGCTGTTTTTGGTGTTCGATTGGGTCGTCGAAAGGGGCGATTTGAAGTTCCGTACTTTGGTGAAAGATATTCCTTCAGCCCAAGCTGACTGCGAATCATATTTGACCGTGCAAAACGGATAAGTCAGCTACATTTTATTAGAGCTATATTTCGGCCCTTCTTGGCAAGGGCCCCCTTTAGGCTCAAGCTGGAAAATGAACTTGTGGAAAAACATTTTAAGATTCCGCCTCAAATATCTGATTTTGTGAAGTTCTTCTCTGAAAATTGGTAGGAGTTAAAGCTGGTGCTGTGATTTGATTCTGGACACGTCCGGTGATTTTGCTGTTCGATTGGGTCGAGTCGAAAGGGTAGAGATTCTATTGCATTTTGCTTTTGGAGTCGTCTGTCTCTTCTTCTTCTTTCCAGCTAAGAAGGATACTTGTCAGCGGCATGTATGGGCGATTTGAAGTTCCGTACTTTGGTAATAGATATTCCTTCAGCCCAATCTTCTGTTTTTTTATTCTTTTATTTGCTTAGTTTTTGTCTTTTTTTGCCACGGTGTGTTCAGTTTCAAAAGTTTTGCGCCCAGCCGCCGTGTCAGAGAGCAGGAAGGCTGGATAGAGTCGACAAGCGCTAACAAGAAAATCGCTAATTCGAGGTGGACAGTAATGGTATTTTCGGAAAACCTTTTTTCTGACCCATTTCATAGGGAAAAGATCATTTCTAGTGACAGTTGTGCGTTAAAAGCAGGGCCTAGTCTTACAATAGTCCGATAGTTGTGAATATTGGAACATAAACATTAAATGGTGCGAGGTGTGCTTAACCTTGTCACAGTTTGTTATAAATACTAGTTGTCGCACGAGTCACTGGAGCTGATTAGTTTCAAGACGGCTGCTTCGCTTTCTATCTCGGTAGGGTCACGAATAGGAAAAAATGGTCTTCCAGTGGAACAATCTGATGTTCTTTAGCCTACCTATAATTAGCCTATGGAATCCAGAAGCTCTTGCTGAGGTTTGAATGTCATCTTTGCTCCGCCCTCATACATGTTTTAACAGTCCCTCTAGATCTGCCACAGATAATTACTGTCAAAGTCATATCTGGTAATATTTTCCAATCATCCTTCCCAAATCTCTAATTTAAACAAAACAGATGTCCAGGCTCCTGTCATACCAGTGCCCTCTCTAAATGAAAAGCTAGGGTTTTATCAGCTTTCGGATTCATCCAACTGTAATCGAGGGGCCGACGGCTGTCGCTTACGTGTACTCGTCAGCTTCCTAGTACTGGCCGACGTTGCTATCATAATTGAAAGAAACCTAAGGATGTACACCATTATATGTTGTTCGCTTATAAGTAAACTTCGTAATTTCGATATAGAATTAACCACTGACGCACGAATGCCTCCTACAGAGCATGTGATTTTCAATAAAATTTTGAACGATTTTATTTTTTGCTTTGCAATAAATAAATAAACATTTTTTTGTGCCGATTTAATTTGGTAATGGTAGGACATACATAGAAAAAGAAAAGAAAATGCATGCAACATAAGATTAAGATATGAGCAGTTTGATGCTTTGGCATAGAAAAGAAAGAACACCCATGGAACATTAAACAAAATGTTGACTCATGAATGCCTTATGCGAACTGTGTAATATTATAGACAATTTTTGAATTCTTGCCTCATTTGCAGTCGTAAAGGTTTATGACGATATTTTTCTACTTCTTGCTCGTAGTGGGCTACTCAGTAAGTATGTTGGTAATATATATGGCCCCAGTACCATACTGAGATTGTATCCTTTATCCAACTAGCTGTGAGATTAAGTAAGATACATAATATGAGAGATTCATAAGGTTCTTGATAAATATTTTGGTCTAACTCAGTACACGCATGTTAAATGTGGCTCACGGTATGGTCGCATTGAACGATTCTGTTATCCACTGCGTCCTTTTGCCGGATTTTGCTGCTTTACGGTTTGCTTTTGGTGTCAATGTTTCTGGGAGTGTCCTATCCCTCGGCTATAATAGCCTGTGTGGAAAATTCACGAACCGTAGAAAATAGACTTGTGAAAGAGGCGCCTCCCTAATTAATCCTGTTACATGTGTCCGATGGGATAAATACTATTTCCATCAGATGAGCCTTCATGCTGGCCTATTGGGAATTTGGAACAGTGATATACAGGCAATTTTTAAGTAGGCTAATCCTGCCTACTGTATTGGGAGTCTGAATAGAGCCTCTGTTATTTTGGGAGGAAAGCCTATTCGAAGAATTGAAGTATTGTTATTATTTTGTACTTTTAAGCCGCGTCACAAACAAGTTCTGAAACTTAACAGTAACAGTACAGTAAAACAAATACACGTCAGTTATGAAACCAGAAAATATTAACAAAATTGTAGTCTAAAATTGTAGAAATTTACGGGATTTCTTGTAGGAAGCAGAACTTGTTGGGTGGGGGCTGGGGGTTGAACCCTCTACCCCCCCCCCCTAGATACGGCCTTGCATGCTACCTATCCTTACAAGTGCTATATCAGCTTGCAGCTCTTATTTTTATGGATATTATGGTCACTAGGATCAAGAAGAGGCCACGTGACTTGGAATAGGAAGGACTATAAGAAATAACGTATTACCAAGTCCTGGTATGTCCGAGTTCTGCTAAAACATGCTGATACAAAAATTACTTCAAAGCATCTTGGTTTTATATTCCTTTTGTATCGTTTTGTTTCGTCAGCGTTCTCCCAGACACTTTCGCGTCGGTCGAAAGCTTGTTTTGCCAGTAAGATTGCATCTTAAGTACAGGCATAAAAGCGTCGTAAAAAGCACCCAAATTTTGTGGATTTGTTACAATTCTTTACAGTTAAACCATATATTCCCAGTCTTGGATGTTACTTGAACGGTAACAGTTTTTCAAAGAACAATAAGACGGTGGTAACACTATTAGCGTTATGTAAAATAAATAATTATGTTTAAGTCGCTGCAATTTGGGAAAAATTGTTTAAATTATAAAAATGTTTAAATTAATAAAAATTACAAAATAAATTTGAAGAGTTCTAGGATACTTTTGAACTTCTAATACTTTAAACTCGTGACATACAAGTCGGACTCTTAGTGACAGAACATTCGGAAGAAAAGATTTAGCTTGTCTTTTCTATGTCAACTTTATTAAATGACTCGACGTAGGCTACCTACGTTACCTACTAGCTGATTAACTCTAATCGTTTCATCCATTCTCAACTGCGAGGGTGTGAAATTCCTGGGAAATAATTATCCACCCTACCGGCTGGAGTCTACACTTGATTCTTGCGTTCTTCAATGTTTGGCTCTTTCGGAGACAACTTCCGCTTGTCGCTTCCGAGGAGCTCATTGGTCAGAAATGGCGTTTTTCCAAGTTTCTTCATGTTTATGGACAAACCTCGGTGGGGGGGGGGGGGGTGTTGAGATGGAGGCTAAGCACAGCCTCAATTTCAAGCACAGCTTGTTATCTTCTGACAAAAAGTCACGTATGTTAGAATATTGGGATAGTCTGCATCTGTATTGAAATAGGACTTGTTCTTTAATAATGCGTTACCGAACTTCCGATTTTCGCCGGATTCCTATGGCTCCGACGGAAAAATGAAGCAAAGATGTAAAAGATACACACTCTAGCCAACAACCACTCTGGGTATTATAACCAGTTTCCGCTTTTCTGCGGATTTCGGTCCAACTACTAGACCGAGACGAAATCTAATAGCATATTCGACAAGCATTTTTTTACGAAGAAATTTTGTTGCAAAGTTTTCCTAATGATTTCGACCTGACCTTAACAATGTCTTGGGGGGTTGCATTTTGGCTTTTGAAACCTATTTAGGTTCAAAAAAAGGCAACAAATATAAGAGTCACCATGAGTGAGACAGTGCTTCAGACGAACATTCCCGATACACATACAAATCACAAATATTTCATTGCTAATTATTCGCCGATTACTTTTACTGACCATTACGAACCCCGCGGCGCATCACCTAATCGGTCAGAATGAGAGACAAGCGAAAAGCAAGGGGGTTATAGACAATAATCAGCCGAAGGAAGTGATGTAATCGCAGTTTGGTCATAATATTGTCATACTTTGGTGTAATAAAAAGTTACAGGTGTCTCGAAATAGAGGTTAAGACTGATCTCAAGCAGAAATGGCGTATTGTTAGACCGTATTTAAATGAGTAAACGGCATTTCATTTCTGGAATTGTAACGTGAGTTTGATGTTTACAGCGTGTTAGCTGTCCTCTCTTAGAGGGTTGCTATGAATATCCTCAGTCGACGCGTTTAGACTCGACGTCGGATTACCCCAATAAACCCATCGACTTCCACTTGTTATTTCCAGTACATTTCTAGCATCAACTCGACAGAGGGTGAGAATTGCCGTAATAAACACATTTTAGTCTTTGCACTTGAAGACATGATCGTAGACCGCATGATCAAAGCGAATAAAAAAGAGTCCTTGAATTTGGCCCAGCGAAATAAGCAATTTGATTATTTTCCATGAAAAATTGCTACCGTTCTCCAGGCAGTACGGATACATGAGGTTGTCTTTTCTAGAGTGTTGTTTCACCAGATGGTGAAAAGTTCCGCAATAAGAAATTAGGCCTCGGACCGAGGGGTTACCCACTCTCGATTTTAGTGTGTCTCGAGTGTCCGGTTCCGCGCCAGGTTCCGCGGTTCTCCGTCGGTGCCGGCATCGGCTGAAACCAGCCGGAACATTAAAACCGGAAAGTTCAGAAACGGAATCGCCTAATTTATGACCGGCAGTGCTGGATTTGGCCGGTGCCGGGAAATGGTGTATAGCAGGTGTCGAGGAGTGGCTGACCCCTCGCTTCGCACTTGAAGGCATGGTGATAGCCCCCGCCTCCATGATCAAAGCGAATAATATGGAGCGACGACACGACCATGCAATTAATGTCATTGAATATGACCCCGACAAAGAAGCAATTTGATTATTTCCCCTGGAAAAATCGTTACGGTTTTGCCAGCAGTATCTAAATGTTTAATGAAATATTTAACCAACAGCAAAAGCCAAATGATTGGCGACATATTTAAACAAATATGTATTCGAAAATAGGTACCAATATGTAAATAACGTTAACAATAACAACAAACACTAACTTATAGCTTGTTCACACGGGACTGAAATAAGCGCGTAAACAGCGGCTGATCTGTTCAGACGACAGATCACTGTTTGGGGTTGACGGGAAAATTAAAAAGAAAAACCTAATTCCGAATATTCTTTTTGTTTGTAACAAAATATAGAAAATTAACACAAACATCTTGTGAGTTTGTCAAAGTCAAAAGTAGTTGATTTGTAGTCTTTAGAGTAGATAAAAACCACAAATTGAATATTGACAGATTTCAGGCGAATCGCTAAATTTCAAGTTAAAAAGCAAATACAATTAATTTAAATACTTTTTTTTTCGAAACTGAACATCAAATATAACTAATAATAGATACAAATAATACGAGAATACAATGCAATCATTTAGTGTTCACTTTTCAGTCAAGGTTGAATGGGAAAATTATCCAAATTATTGTTTTATCTAAGAAAAACATTGAAAAAAAGTATCAGACAAACAGAACATACGCTATTGAAATTAGAAAATGATTCTACCTTTTTTTCGAAATCCTCCTTGTATGCTCAATGTAAAAATAATGATATGTTCACATTGCTCTGACAGAATGTGAACTGGATTGACCTAAAACTCTCCAATCTGGACTAATTCCCCTAATTACAGTCTGTTTACTGTCCCTCGAGTCTTCAAAGGTCACATTCCAAAGGATTTACTTTATCCCAATCGGTGACCGCGACGAAAATAAGCGCCTATTTGGAAAATCAGCGGCTGATTTTTGGATTTTTTTCAACCGCTATTTACGCGCGTAAATCAGCCGCTGATCGAGAATCGGCCGCTGTTTCAGCCCCGTGTGAACAAGCTATTAATAAGAAGAGATATGAGGCTGTATTTGCTAGACTGTTACTTCACCAGATAGTGGAAACTGCTCCAATAAACGCTATAAAGTTAAAGCACAACTCTTACTAGAAATGATCTTTTGCTTATGAAAAGGATCAGAAACAAAGTTTTCCAAAAATACCATTACTTTCCAGCTGAAATTAGCGATTTTCTGGTTAGCGCTTGTCGACACTATCCAGCATTACTGCTCTCCGACGCGGCGGGTGGGAGCAACACGTTTGAAAACTGAACGCGCCGTGGTTAAAAAGTTGGAAAACTAAGAAACAAAAGAAGTAAAAAAAAAGAAGATTCTCATATCCTTATGTTTGAAAGAGTTGTCAGCGGCCATTAAAGACTCCGCCAAACTTTGTTTTGTGTGTCGGGCAAAACTCGGCGTGGCCGAAAAAACACTAAAATTCGTAGCCACAAAACGAAGCAATGGAGAAAGGTGGGGATTTTAGAAGCTTATAATTCCACAAGGGAGCTAGGTATATTATACAAGGCAGAATAAGCATAGAGGTCCTTTAACAAATTATCCACGTCTTTGGCCGTTTTGGGTCGTTTAAAAGAACGCTACAAGTTTATACGCGTCACCCAAGGAGAAGGTTATCCACAACACTAAGCGAAAACTCACAAACAACGCATCATGTTCCAGGCCCAGAAACTGGAAAAAGCACGGATTGGTTTGAAAAAAAAAAGCGCCCCAGTAACACCCTGCAGACACTTTCTGTTCCAAAAGCCCATTAATTTATGCGTTCCTTGTCCCGAGAGTGTGATCTAGCCCCGCATTTGGCAATAAATTAAAAATGGTGACAACGTGAATGGGTTTGTTTGAGTGGGGCGAATGAGGTATCCGCAGAGTGAGTAACCAGAATGCATCTTTGTCAAAGTAATTGGTAACTTACCCATTTCGTAAAAAATATATTTCAGGAAACTATATGATTCGTATGCGTGAGTCAGTTATAAAGCCGTTCATCCTGCTCACATCTTGTTCTTACTTTTTTTCAAACCCGCCTGGCATCTTTTCTATAATTTCATCTTTCTTACTTTTTGGTCCGCGCTTCCTCCTCCAACTCGGTGACGTCAAGTTTTCAATATCCTCCTAAACTTTACCTACTCTTTCTAGAACAAACAACCCACTTTAATCGTTTTCTGCAAATATATTTAACCTCAAAAATAAAATCTCCACTCAATTTCAGTGTGAATTAATGAATGAAGGATTTATGACCCACTGCCCAAGGGTGTAAGTGCAGTAAAAAAGGACAAAGAAATAAAAAACAATCGCAAAACACTCACAAATATTTTCCATAAAGAAGAATCATATTGATGAGATCGTGGACAGGTAAGTTTCCAATCGTCAAATAGAGAACGTGTCCGAAAGCTCCGAAACGAACGAAAATGCTGAATTAGTTCAGCATTTTATGCAGCATTTCGCTTTCGGACGTGAATTTTCGCTCAGTTAATGCAGCATAAAATTCAGCAAGAATGCTAAATTTATGCTGAATTTTCAAGAAGAAACTGGGGAGTACGGCGATTCTCTCAGTGTTTTCGGCGTTAAAAATAACAAATTCAAAAAGACAACTGACAATTCGGCAAACATTCCAAATTCCAAGACAACTGGCGATCATGGCCAACGAAGAAAGAAAAGATAAGAAGGTTTGATATCAGTTGCTGATCCATTTTGTCAGCTAATTCTTTTTTCTTCTTCTTCTTCCTGACTTAAATTTTGGTATTCTAGAAGTGTCAGAGAAGAAAAAAAGGTAACAGCTTTCGGACAAAAAAGAAACGAAAATGCAGTATTAAGCAGCATTTGCAGCACCAAAAAGCTTTCGGACACGTTCAGAGTAATTCGTAGATGCCTCTGATAGAATTCTAAAACACATTTTATTATTATAAAATGTTCTCACATTTGAGTGAGATGTAATCATACAGAATTGAGTGACCCGTACTTCGTGATGACCACGTTTCCACCTTTCCATAATTACAAGCAGTGCCGTCTTTACTCTTAGCTGGGGGCTGCTGGGGGCAGTGGAAACGAGGGGCCAAGCGGCCGTTGTAAATTGTCGCCTTGTTCATTACGGCCCAGGTGTGACCAGCTCCGTTGCACCGTCATTGACGTTACCGAAATTATGTTCAGATGTGACCGTAGTGTGTTTTACGTTTTCATCCCAAAAACGTAAGTGGAAGGATATGACTTTATAAAAGTTGTCCGTCTGTCCGTCCATCCTTAAGCACGATAACTATCGAACGGAACGAGATATTTTGATGAAACTTGGTGTGAGGATTCTTTGGGTCAAGGGACAGGTCGAGTTCGTAGATGTGCTTTGTAGCCCTATTTTTAGGTGTGGGGGAGGGGGTTCAAGTTAAGGGTTTTTACAGCTAATGAGACAGTCGATTTAGGGGTAAGAAGATATGCTGAACAAGTATATGAAACATTTTCGCCGGACAAGTAGTTCGCCTGGAATCCGGCCAAGACCGGAAAATTTGTTAAAGTATAAAAGTGTTATTCGAAGCTGATTAGATGTCCAATTTAGGGCTAAGAAGATCTGACATGCTGAATTCGTATATAACAATCATTTTCTACCCGGACATATAGTTCGCCCACATCCGGCCGAAACCGGAATATTTGTTATAACTAAAAGTTTTTATCTGAAGTCGATTTGAGGATCGATTTAGTGGAAAGGTATATGAAATGAAATCGGTGTATGCAAATTCGTTTCTCACCGGACAAATAGTTCGCACGAAATCAGGACAAAACCGGAAAATTTGTTAAAAGCAAAACGAGAAGGAAAAGTCTGATGTGAAGTTGGTTAGAGGTTCTATGTAGGGGTAAGGGGACCTGCTGAATTAATTTTTGAGCTTTATTTTTGCCGGACAAGTAGTTTGCCCGGAATCTGGCGGAGACCGGAAATTTGGAAGAAGGAAGGCAGCAAGTTTTGATCATATTCGTCAACGTAGATATGACGTATACACTGTCAGAAGTTTCATTGCCAGAAAGAGCCGAAAAAATGTCCAAATAGCATCTGCTAACTTTTTGATACGACGACAAACACAAATTTGCAATACTTGTTATGCATAACATTTTCGAAATTACAACAGATTACATCCCAAGTGTTGCCTGTTGAAACTGCGCATCCTTGTGTTATGTGTTATGAAACTTCTGACAGTGTAGGGATAAACACACATGCTTAATGCATAACTTAACTTGGTCTTCTCAGATGATTAGCCATTGACCTTAATCTGTTTCTAGATGTTAGTTGTAAACATGAGTCTGGCGAAGACCGGATATCTATAAGACCCAATTGTCTTGATCAAATATTTCTTGTCAATTGTCTTGATCCCATCGAAATCTTTGGTCTTGTTGACCCATGAAAAGAGTCCAAAAACCCATGAATGGCCTAGGGTCCACTGAAAGTAAAGACGGCGCTGATTACAAGGGTTTTATTATTTCACGATTTTTAGTTTGTTCCTTAGTAATAGATATATCGTAGTTGTAACCAGCCAAATTGAAATGGCGACAGCTGAGTAAGAAAAAGAAAGAAAGATAAGGGAAAACTGCATGAACATGAACGCAGAAAATCTGGGCTGAATTTCATATTGTGCCTAAATATTCGTAAAACACATCATGTAGACGATGACCTTGACGACGTGATGTGCATAGTCCGAGACGTCGATGTTCTCTCCAGTGAGGGTAGTCGGATTCGAGTATTTTGGTGGTCGGGACCCTTCTAGTCTGGTTGGCCTTTTTGAACCATTTTTTCCACATCATTTGATTTCTTCTTACTTCGTATTAACTGCATTTTTCTCTTATTTCAAAGAAAAGACTTTCGCCATTGTCTGTTAACTTGTTGCCGAGTAATGCGATTGTCCCTTTTGGTATGAGCTTTCTAAATTTTTCTTGATTCCTTGACTTGTCGCATCTCAGACCTGTCGGCACCAGACCTCTTTAATCACACTCCCCCCATTTCTCATCTGGTGCCCTCTAAACCCTTTCATTTCGCGATGGATTTCGGGTCACGACATCGCTGTGGGTGTTTCCACATCGAGCTGTTTTCTATCCAATTTATTAAGTCTCTGAAACTGATCAATTATGCTTAGAGGTTTGTGCGTGATTGCACACAGAACATTCCAGCATGCCCGTAAGTCACTTGATATAGCACAGCCTAGAACAGGTTGTTGGAAAACAGGTTGTTTTGATGGATGGAATCGTGGGCTGGAAAACATGAAAAATGCTCGGCTACGTCTGGAACAGCTCGAGTAATTTTTTGTGGAAAGTTTGAAGTTTACATCTAAGATGTAGTGATTGAGAAACATATGTTCAATGAATTTTGAAACCATGCTCTCAAATGCCTAAGCTTGTTTAGCAAATTAATTGTCATGTCTTCTCGAGAATAATTTGTACACTAATTGTATCTCTAAGTCATGACGAAAACACATGCTCGATAATAAATAAACTAAAAGGTCATGCAGAGACATGCAGAGGACAGTTTACAGCACAAAAGAAAAAATTTTAAATAAAAACTGTAAATCAAATTCATTTTCTCTCTGAAACTCCGCGATTTATCTCTTTGTCCTTCGCGATACCGGGAAACTGAAGGTACAAACCCCTAAAGCTAGCCCCCGTTTCATACTCTCTTCGTCAAGGTTCTAAGTCTAGACCTTACAGTTCAGTGTTGGTACTTAAACTCATTTCTTAAATTTTGCACTACCTTGGTGTTGTTTTTCCCCAAAACAGCCAAATGAGAGTGATGCATTAAGAACCTAATATCTGCTTTCAGCCAAGTAGCTCAGCTTTCTTTTGCCTTAAAGAATTAAACTAATTTTTTCTTTCTTTTTCTTCTGCTTGAATTCTTCGGACAGTCAAGAAAGTAATGCAAAAATGTTGATTTACTTTGAACAACGTCATTGTGTAATCAAGGTAACTGAGCAAGACAGAGCAAAAGATGCAAACGATTGTTTACGAGAAACTCCGTCGTCATACAAATAAAACGGTTAAATAACTTTTTCTCTAATTTGCTAGAAGTCAACGGGGCTGGGCAAAGGATTAAACGGCCAAATCCTTGGGTAATTTGTTAAAGCAGAGCCTTGTTTTAAATTATTAAACTATTATAGTAGTGGAACCTACGTTTTTGCTAGCGTGCAGTGATTTTTCACATTAGCGATAATCCTTTTTACTTCCGCCGCCGCTAACAAGTGTAAAGGATTATCGGTAATGTGAGATATCGATCTTACCACAGACCCTTACCACCTTCTAAGAATAAGCGCAAATTGGGGTACTAAAAAACAAAACAAAAACACTACAAAACCAGTATTGCTCTCGCAATACAACTAGACTTACGCTTGCCTGCAATGGGCAACTTGAATTGTTGCAGCAACCTTATGATTTTTCGTCAAAACAGTTGATTTTTTTTATCATGAAAACAGTCGGTTTTTCTGAAGATTGGTCGATTTTTCCTAAAATACTCGGTTTTTCTGAAAATCAGTGTATTTTTCTGAAAATCAGTCAATTTTTTTTCAAAAATGTCATTTTTATTGTTGAAAACAGTCGTTTTTTCTGCAGAAAAAGTCGGTAAAAATTACCAGCCAGTCGGTAACTGCTTCGTCCCCACCCCCAAACATTTTGGCTAGTAACGCCTCTGACTCTCAGTCACAACCGTCAACACCAACGAACAACATAATAAATAACTAATATGTGTTTCTGCTCAGATATTCTCAGATGGTTGAGAACCTTACAACTAAGCCATGCTTCTAGAAAACAACACACTGCTGTTTTTAGATCTTTTCAGTTGTACCCTGCGTCAGAAAACAATCAAAATTTATAACCCGTCTCCGAACGAATTGGCTCCCTCGGAAACAGTGTTCCTGCTCATGGTACGATTGGTACGTCCTGTAAGGAGGGCAAACGTGCAAGTGTAATCAACAATGTATTGCTAATAGGGAGGCCCCATACGATACAATAATGAAGTGAAGAATCTTGGGAACGAGAATGTTTGAAATACTACTGAAGTAGTACTCAAGTATTGAAGTAGTAGTTCTGTATAGTTACTATCATAAGTACGACGTTTCGTTTAAAGATATGTTTTAAATTATTCGTCTATTATGTAGTACTTGGATCAGTAAAAAAGTGCGAAGGGTGCTTTAAGAACTAATCAGTTTCGCGAAGTTCACCGACAGAGTTTGGTTCTGTTCATTTTGATCTTGGAAACTTCGGCAGTCCGACGTTCGAGTGTCGACGGACGTGTGAATCGGAATGAGCTGTCTCATCGCGTCTCGTTATTTCGACTTTTGATTGACAGTTTGAAAGGCCCTGCCTGTCGAATGGCCGTTGGTGTACACTCGCTCTCTCCCGAGAAGCCGACCAAGTGTGATGCTGGAAAGAGTTGAGGGGGTGGAAGACCCAGATTCGTAGTTCATGGAATAACTTTGGTATAGAATGGAAATCAAGTAATAACTTACGAGTGGAATACAAAGATAATGTTCGCTACAGGGTTAAGGTTGGGGTAAGTGGGATTTCAAGTGGGAGAGGGGTTGCCCACTCTCGATTTTAGTGCACAGCAAGTGTCCGGTGCCGGCCCAGGTGTTGACCAGTCGGTTCCGGTTGCCACGTGTTAGGTTAGGACATCGGAATCGGCACCTTAGAAGCGTTTGAAAGATGGCCGGCACCGCTTGTTTAGGCCGGTGCCGGGAAAGGGTGTACAGGAGGTGCCGGGTAATCCCTCGCCAGTGGATCGTCATATGTCAGCTTGGGAGTGTAAGGATTGGTATTGGCCGATGGATTAATTTTTGTATATATCGCATATAGGCCTATCGATATTTTCACTTTCGGTATTCGATGTTTCTTGACCATGTTTCGCGGGACCAGATGCGTCTCGTATCGCTAAAATTTAAGACCACAAATTGTCGCCAAATCCTCTGTTAAAGTTTAACTGAACAGGCAACTTATTTTTACATCTTATATTCAAATACATTGAATTATTACAACAGACATTGGGGATTTTCATTCTGTCCACAGTAGTCTTCAGTAGGGACGTTGGGAATGTGGACGCTTTCCCATGGTGAATCCGTCCACAGTTCGCCCGCGAAAATTTAAACTGTCGACCAAATGTGATTTTTCAAGCTCATATTTTGGTCGAAGTCAGATATGGCAAATACACAATTTATTTATTCCTATGCTGCTGGTGTTGTTGCCAAATACTCCAGGCACCATAGAGCTATCACACAAACGGGAAGAGCAGCAAGCACAATGGGATAATTGGTTATTTGGAAATATCAGAAAAACAAACTAACGCTTTTTCATCGGGTTTTCAAGATTATTTAAGTGAACAAGTGATGGGTAACTAGATTGTCGTATCCTAGCCCTTTTCGGTTAAACTTTAACAGTTTTGGTTAATGTAAAATATTTTGTGAACAATATATTACTTCAGGTTCGGATATAGAAGAGTTAGGCATATTAGATTCTTTAGAATAATTAGAAAATCAAGGAATATGAATTTCGAAATCGATATTTACGTTTCGATATTTGACGACGACATAAGATCCGATATCGACAGGGAAACTCGATCGACCAGTATTAGGAAGGATATACAATTGGGGGTAGGTAATAATATCAGTTTCCGATATTCGATATCGACAGAAGGTCCGACATATCGACACGCACGGGTAGGCAGATAGACAAGGCACGGTTGTAAAATAATGTTTTCTCGAACCAAGCTTAGATTGTATTTAGGGTCTGTGAACTGAAGTTCAAGTATTGATCAACAAAAGCGTAAATGACTGAACCATGTCACATGCGTGAACTTAACTAGTCCCCCCAAAGACGGTGCTTGGTTTGGTGTTTTCCAAGAGAGATCCGTGATCCCAGTAACCGTCGGAGTGATTACCACATTCATGAACTGAGAGGGCTTTTGCCAGTTTTTGCGAGCTCTTGACAAAGTAATAGTTTGTATGTCCAACTATCAGTTCTGGGTGCAGCTTCCAAATTTGGCAGCAAGCCGTTGCTGAAGTTGGGCACCAGGCAAGCACGCAATTTGGTAGTACTTGTTCAATCTCAGTTTTGTTTCTTTCATTAGTTTTAGAATATAAAACTCGTTAACCACCTTATCTCCATCACTGTGAAACGGTCAAGAGTTCTCATTACACAACTTTGGTTTATATTCAAAATAAAATGATGGCTGAAAAAATGGTATAAATAAGACGGTTGCTAGTGGCATGACATACAGTCAGGTTTTAAACGGAAACAACATATTTTGATTAAGAGGATCTAAAAGTATATTGTATCTGCTTAAACCAGCTCCTCACTGTATTTCGTAATGCCTAACACATTTTGCTTCCATGAAAATGTCACAAACACTAACACAACTGCACATACCTACACTTCCTTCAGGTTGGCACTTGCCACTCTTGCGAGTGCCTAACCCTTTTGCTCTCCCCCTTAATACAGTCGGTGACGCCTGGATTCTTAAATTCCTTTTACTTGTCAAATTCATTTTCGGAATTGAGCCTGAAGAGGACACGTGCCAACGAGGGATGGAGCTCTAACAAAATTCAGCTAATCTATCCATTTTGCACTATCAAATATGGTTCGCAGTCAGCTTGAGCAGGAGGAATATTTCTCTTGAATTGCTTCCATGCACATGAGTCATCGAATACTTCGCAATGCCCAAATCTGATAGTTTTAAATATCAACATATAAGTTTATCCTTACAAATATGTTGAATTTCTCCCTTTGTTTTTACTTCTGTTCTTGCTCAACATTTGTTGCCATGTAGGATCTTCTTTAAGGAAGAAGAAGAAGAAATGTTAGTGGTTGGGACTGATGGCCCGCAAGAGAGGGAAAATCTGTATCAAGGGAAAGCTGAAAGCACACCTCTTACTAGAAATGATCTTTTCAAGATAAAATGGCTCAGAAATATTGTTTCCAAAAATACCATTACTCTCAACGAGAAATCAGAGATTTTCTTGTTAGCGCTTGTCGACCCTATCCAGCCTCCCTCTCTCCGACGCGGCGGCTGAACGCAAAATATTTGAAAACTGAAAACGCCTTGGTTAAACAGGGGGAAACCCAAGCAAAAACAAAAGAAGAAAAAAACAGAAGGTAGTCTACCGTGTCTTCCGAAACGAAATATGATGTTTAAAGC
The DNA here is from genome assembly GCA_023053575.1 of Branchinecta lynchi. NCBI lineage: Eukaryota > Metazoa > Arthropoda > Branchiopoda > Anostraca > Branchinectidae > Branchinecta > Branchinecta lynchi. Next base: position 21,791,879 of record JAKZAP010000007.1, on the reverse strand, counting down.
TTCGCATGTCCTCATTTGTGAAAGAGGTGTTGACAGACCTTGAAGCTTTCGACGAAGTGCGTTGCGTGATTCTCAAAACTCGGCGAGGCCCGAAAGCGCTAAAAACTCATAGGTACAAAACGAAAGAATGGCGAAACTCGGGGATTTATGAATCGTATAATTCCATGAGGGGGCTAGGGATAATGCGCAAGGCAGAATAAGCAAGAGGGGTCCTTGAAGATAGAATTCATCCGTCGAGGACTTGATCCGGACTTGGGCCAGAGCCAGACAAAGCCTATCGATTTGATCAGTAATACAGGTTTAATGCTACACTTAGCTAACCAACTGTTTCCTACTAATCACTAGCAATTGGTCTTTGTTGTACATGAAGTGTGCATACATGCTTAATGGAGCTGCTCATCCCTTCATCTTGGGACTTTATAAATGGCTTGTTAATTATTTTCTTTCCAGTAAGACATTTGGGGATGTTGACATTTCTAGACTGCTGGGAGCCAGGGGTCCATAATTCCATTCTGTCACGGACACTGTCTAATGTATTTATGAATTAATACGCTTGTTTACTGGAATTACACAAATATAAGAACAATAATTTGAGCAGGAAATTTTCCCAACCAATAAAAATTATTTGACCGTCTATCGTAGGTGACAATAGTGATATGTTTCTTTAAATGTTAGTTAAGAACGGCAATGCCATTCTCATGCACTTGCTGTGACAAATCAACCAAAGCTTACGTTATGTTGCGTAAAGAGAAGAAATCTTGGCAAGCGTGGTAACAGTGTATTACAGAGGAGATAGGATACATTTATGAAGTGAAGAATCTCTGAAACCAGGGTGATGGACATACTACTGATAATGAATTACATAAGTATGACGTGTCTTTTAACATATTTTGTTCCACTCGGTTAAAGGAGTTAAATCGGGACCGGTTTCGCGTTAAGCTAAGTGACCACAGCACGCGAATTGGTCATAGCAATTGGACAAAAATTGATTCGTCCGGCCACAAAGTTGAGAGTCCCGCCGTTTCAGCTCCATGTCAAATCTTTTTTTGCGTCGGGTCTCGATTTGTAATTGGAAAAATGTCCCGTTCTGTGGTCACCAATCTTGACAGCGTTTACATCATGCATATCCAAGTTGCTAGTTTACACCAGGACGTGGTACGATAGTAGGGTGATCTAGTGGGGAAATTCGCCCAATTCCATTTCAGCGCTCCAGGTGGACTAGTTTTGTTAGTCACCCGTTGTCTCACAATCAACACTTGTGTATACATAAGCTGCGTTTTTGATCGAAGTTTTGTTCACCGTTTGCTTAATTAGTGTTTTTACGACTCCGGCAATCCTTGCCAGGTCGCGTTTCTTCGACGATTCAAACAAACTTCGAACTTGCTAGCGCACGAAGTTCGACGGTCAGAGTTTGAAGTTGAAGGACGAAGGAACTGTGACCGGCGACCAAAAACGGTATTTAAGCAGAGACCTTTGAGGTTGAAGGTAACTCCAAACTTCAATCAATAACGTAACTCTAGTAGAAAGTCGAATCCGTAAAGTAGTGGGTAACTTTCGCTTCTGCTACCGAGATATATGCAAAACTTCGATTACCCTCCATCAGTCTGTGGATATATTTTGCTATGTCTGACACACGCGCTGATGGTGACGCATAGGGGGATTGACAGAAATTAGCCCGCTTGGAAGCGCTGCATCGGGATATGGCGAATCGGAAAGTACACTGCTGAACACTGCAGGATGAGCTCCAAAGAGAAAGACATATATTTAAAAAAAAAAAAATGGTGGTGTCCGTTTCTTTGAGTAATTTATTTTGGGGCTTTTGTATCATTTCAACTGAAATAGGCCATATTTCAAACAAAGAAAGGTGTGTCCATTTATCAAAGTGTGTGCTATCAAACCTGCTAAATACAACGGGTGAAGAGTTGCGCTTAAAGCTTAACTGAAAAGGGCTAAGATAGGGCAATCTAGTTACCTCTTCACTTATTTACTTAAAGAGGCTCGAAGACCCGATGAGAATGCGTTACTTCGTTGCTCGACTATTCACGAATAATCGATTTTTATATAGTGGAATTTCCCTTTCGGATTTGTGGTACCCCTAAGCGCTTGTACCTGTGTTGTATGCTTTACGAAAACAGTTATAGAAAAAAGTGTTCACGCGGTGAGCTACCTTCCGCGAGCTGATCACTGGCCACTGAAAAGCCGCGTTTGTATTGAAAGTAAAAGTTTCCGCGTCATAGTAGACTTTGCGTTGTGAGAACGGCCGTAGATATTCTTAACGTCATACTAGAGCAAATGGTGAGGAAATCTCTTAACACAGTCCAAATAATGCAGTACGCTATATTCAGTTAAAGGATACGCAAATAAGTTGACTTTTCAGTTAAACTTTAAGAGCCATTCAAGTTTCTCTTACGTGTGAGTAATGCTGACTGGTTTTACGATTTTGCGGGAAGAAAGTGTAGAGTTATATTCACAACAACCATTCGTATCCACCGGTTTTGGTTTCTTTCCCATTTTCTACAATATTAATCATCAAGGAGAGGAGTCTCCATCTCCTGAATCCATTCAGTCCGGCCACATGTTGCTGAGATATGGGCCACTTGGCACGGAGGATTTCCAACTGCTTCACGATGCCGGCTGCTCCTGGGGTGAGATTCTAACAAGCGGTCGAACTCCTTTGTTGTGTTTCATACAAGCTCTAAACAATAGTTTTTCGGCGGGTTTCTAATTGGTTTTCAAAATTTACGCACCAAACATACGGGCCGGATTTTCTATTGGAGTTTGCAATACCGGATTTTTATTCGGAACTTGGATATTTTATTTCAGATTTTTTATGATTTTCTTGTTTGTTTCGGATTTAGAACCTGAAGTTCCGTACGAAACAGAAGACCGCTTGGTGACACAGGGAGATTTAGTTTTCTGCTCTGTTGCTGACGAGGTTTAATGGTAGTTTTCTGACATATTTCTAATTGGTTTTCAAAACTGTATAGAAAAAATGGTGAACATGCCGACCGGGTTTTTGCCTTGGATTTTCCCGTCCAGATTTATTTATTCATTTATTTCCCTCAGAACTGAGGAGTACAAAATAATGTAAACTATATAATGTGTATATAATGTGAGATATGCCTAAACCATCTGGCCCATTCAGTGAAACATAAATATTATAAAAAATACACACGATTTCGACAACTAAGTTACACTTGTTTACGCACTATATTATATTTACGCACTATATTTCCTGAACTGAAGTTCTCTCGGGAATTTCCAGTATTTTTGTCCAGATCTTACCAGTATGTGAATTTGTTCTTTGACCTTCCGTGGAACTTTTTAGGCTTCTGGTTTTCCCAACGGATTTATGGTTATGTTCCATATTCGTGAAAAAGAAATGCATACGGAGCACTTTGATTATCCAGTCCATGCTTCCTGTAGGCTACTGAAACTCCGTACCAAAAAAAAAAATGATCGTTTTGGGATTTAAGATCAGACAGAAAAAATGGGCAGGAAAAATCCGGTCTTTTTGTCAAGAGCTTTCCAGTGTGGAAATTTTCTCTTTGACTTCCCGATTTGGATGCAATTTCAAATTTGTTTTAGGTAGCTTCAGGAGATATAATCAAAATTTAAACTACAAGAAATATATTTTGATTTTCAGATTTCACATTATTTACTAACACCAAAAAATATAATTCCTGGAACAAACTGCATGTCTGTCTAAAAAAAAGCCATGCGGCCTATGGGAGCGAACATAAAAGTAAGGCACTCATTCAATAATACTTTTTTTAGAACAAACGTAAAAAGAAGCATTATTATTTAAATGCATTTACCGACTCTCAACTACTATCACTTGAAAATGACTTTTCAGCTGTTTTTTAAAAGACTGAAGAGTTGTTGCATTCCTAATACACAGAGGTATTTCATTCCATAACGCTACTTCCGCATGTCTTATTGAAAACGCCCCTCTTGAAGTGTTCCTTCTTTGGTGTGACAATAAACTATTTGGTATTTGGTTGTTGTTTTTGTTTATACGGACTGGATTTAAACCTTCACGTTTGGACATTATTAGTTTGTTGTTTGGTTTTATGGCATCAGTATTAAACATCCCGATGAAAAATTTATCTCAAAATAGTACTATGAAGTAGTACGAAAAAGTAGCATACGATGCTACTACATGCTTCTACTTCAAGGCTACCGTGTTACTGCATACTACTGCATGCTACTATTAGCAAGACTGGATGCTACTATGGCATGACAGGATGCTACTGGATACTACTACATGTGATTGGACCAGTCTGAGGCACATTAAATGATAGTATTCTTTGCTACTACATAGTATTACATGCAAGTTTTTCGCACTACTACCATACTACTACGCAGGATACAAATTTTTCATCGGGATTGTGCTTGGCTAAGACAAACAAAGTATATCGAGGTCTTTCTAAATCACACTACTGTTTGTGAAGAAATGCCTACAGCCTCTTCAGTTTGGAGCCTTAGATCAGACGCCGGAGGTGCAAACAAGATTAAACTGCTATAACAAAAACAAAACAAAAATTCTTCTCTTCATTGCATTTTACACCAAAAAAACGACGCACGAATTCTTCTTTTATCTGTCGAGTTCAACATACCAGGGAATATAACACCTTATTTTCTTCTGCGGATTTTGTTTAACGTGTTTGATAAAATAAAATTAGAATTGAATTATGTCTTACTGGTTGAAAAACTACCCTATCATTTTACCCATTAAGAAGGTGGAAAGCTCGGAGGGAGGTAATGCGCAATTGTTCGAGACTTAAAAAAAAAATCCCGAACTGTCTGCTCTGGGTTATTGTTTTACAGCCCGGACGGTTCCTAACAGGTGCCATAATTTACACAGACCATGTCGAATGCTGGAAGGTCCCTTTTTCCAGTGGATGTTCTAGCGGCTGCGCGCCACCCACTTGAACGCCCCAGTCGAGGACCTTACTCCGTATGGAGTTGTTCTACACGCCTTAGGAAATTCCAAAGTGACGTTGCAAGTGACTGGCGGGAGACTGAAGCTTTTGGAATATTGCGATTCCTGTAATATTTGCGCTTCGATTTTGGTGCTTTTGAAGACGGGTCTATTAGTGCAACTGTTGGTGGTGCAAAGAGCAGTGATCGGATTGATTTTTTGTCATGTCAAATAAAGTGAACGGATAGGAGTTCTAGAGTTTTTGCATGTGAAAATCAAGGTTCATTGTTGGATTGGTTTGCAATGTCTTTAGAACTGCGACGTAGATGAACGCTGCTGCCTTTCTCAACATCTGTTTGTTCCATGCCACTGCAGAAAATGTCGTGCAGTTAGGTAGTTTCAGTGATTCTAGTGGAGGAGACAGTTCAGAATAGGAAGCCAGTATAGTTTATTTCTGTGAAAGACTTGTGTACTTGCTGCAGCTATGGTGTCAGTGTTGCCACCCTACAGTCGGAGTAACTCGGCATGTTCTCCGTCGCCTGGATTGATAATGGATTTGAAGCGAGAAAAGGACGAAGTAGAAGGAAAACGCGGGAAGGTGCTTGATTTCCCATTTCGCTAGAAGCAGGAGTAGATTCACCCCTGATAACAGGGGACAGCTTACACCGCATCTACACTGTAACACAAAATCTTGCAGTATTTGCTACTGGGATTAGTCTTGTCGTTATTGAGATACGATTATCCCTAATTCGGATTAATTTTATCCCAACAGAGATAAGATTAACCCCAGTAGTAAATACTGCATCCTTATTCGGAGAAACTTTTTACAGTGTAACTCTACTGAACTTTCACTAGCTGTAAAGACGCTGCATTACTAAAGCAAATTTAAATTTCAAATGCTAGACTAATCAATCAATATGTTTACTTCATGGCAATATAAGTCACATGTTAAAATATTTGACGCTGCAAAACGGACTGAAAAGGTTCCCAAACTGACCCCAATCTACTGTAACACTATGCGCTACAGTAGAAGCTTTGTGCCGAGCTTCGTAAAGCAGTACAATGCTCTTTAGCATTGTTCTGCCTTGTTACTTTTTTTCCTTTTAAATTATCTGTTGACAATTTATTTTATTTTTATTTATGACTACAAAAACGTCGCATTTGGGCTCTGCCCACGAGAGATATGTTTTGCTTTATTATTAAATAAATTGAAAATTGAAAATGGATAAGTCAGCTACATTTTATTAGAGCTATATTAGCCTATTACCGGGTTTTTGTCAATCGACATTGTGTCTCCGGCATGACCCTCTATTCATTATGATTTTATACAGAAGTGTAGTTAAAACCTTGAACCTAGAACTACATAGCTCTAAAAATGTATTTCCCGGGAAAAAATGTTACCAGACTAAAAAAAAAGAAATCGATAAAAAAAACTTGCCAAGAAGAGCCGAAATAATGCTCTAATAAAATGTAGCTGACTTATCCGTTTTGCACCGTCAAATATGATTCGCAGTCAGCTTGGGCTGAAGGACTATCTATATCTTAAAAGCTGGAAAATATAGTCATCTAAAAAAATGGTTTACCCATTCGACAGTTCAGGGTAGCAGCGCAGTCTACGGTACAGACGATACAAGTGCCGGAACGACACTCCTCTTTCTGGTGTACAGCCTGTAAGAGTGAGTTTTGCGTTCGATAAAAATATTATAAACCAGCAAGCAAGGTACGAACGCACGTGTCCGGAGACGAAATGTTTGATCCAGTCTGTGTTTCAGCAGGCTCGCTTTCAGCTCCAACTTCTTCCTCCTCTTTTCTGAGAGCCAGAATCAAAGCCAGGGATGACCGCCAGGGATCTTTAATCTGGTTCGTCTGTCGGTCCGCAGTTTGGTAACGCTACGAGTTCTTGTCCTGCAAATGCAGGATAGAAAAGAAGATGCTAAATCCTTTCTTCCGACAGTTTCCTCACCGAACCAGTGGTTGAACCGAATTTTTCAAAACTTCCGTGGGGTTGACACCTGGATGCTGAAGTCACAGTCAAAGTCAACGAAATCGTTGTGGGATTTCTTTTTCCGAAAAAAAAAACAGATACTGACTGGACCGTGAAATGCAGAACATATCCCAGTTGAATCCCAGCCTCTAGTTTTGTTCAAACTTACATGGCCTATTTACTTTTTGTGTTCTTTTTATGAACAGTGTCTCAAAGGTTGAACAATTGTAGCATGAAAAAAGGCTTATGCTTAAACATCATCTTTAAACATAGCCTACCCTTGAGCACACCGTCTAATTTATGAAAAAAATATGGAAAGCTGCACTTTTCCCTTCCTCTGTTTAGTATTCTTCGAGAATACTCGAAGAAGTATATGCACTTTTCAAACTCATAGTTCACCATCCCTTCCTCGTTTTAGTTTCCTGATATGGGTGGGCATCAAGTTCAGTGAGGGGCCGGCAACTATAAAAATTCTACTGAAAATGCCTACCCATGTCAGGATACTAAAACGAGGAAGGGATGGTGAACTTTGAGTTTGAAAAGTTGCTGACCCCTCGAAGAATACTAAACAGAGAAAGGGAACAGTGCATCTTTCCAGTTCTTCGCAGCCTTGATACTCGTGACACCCTTCCTAGTTTTAGTATGCCCTTCCTCGTTTTAGTATGACCTTCCTAGTTTTAGGATGCCTTCCCGCTTTTCTCGTGTTCCCTTTCCTTCCTGGTCTGAGTCGATCCCATATTTTGGACCCTTGCCAAGAAGGGCCGAAATATTGCTGATGAATAATCGTAGCTGACGTATCCGTTGTAAACATTGTTTGAATTTATGTTTCAAAGTCAGCATGGGCTCAAAGAATATTGATCCTATAACAACATATATAGGCTATTACACGACACAGAGTAATCGCGCAGAATCCGTCAAACTTGCACACATATATAAATATTCATGGTAAGAAAAAAAGAAAATGAAAATATGCCACACCAAGTAAAGAAACAAAAATGAGATAAGGCCAGACTAAATACTTTTTCCATCGGGGTGAAAAAAAATCTGCGAAATACATGTTCTTTGCCCTAATTTCAAATTCTTGAAAACAAAGTCCTTCTCAGAAATCGATTGTCAGAGTGATGTCCCGGCAGCTGGTGCTAATAAGCTCGACAAGATTCTCTAGTTCGAGCAACCTGTCATTCCTCCTGTCCCATCCCTCATTTCCAACTCTGTGTTATGTTTTTGCCTTCTCTTAATGTGCTCCCAGAACAAGTGATCACCAGACGGCGCACCGTGGGAACCCCTGATGATTATGACGAAAATAAACTGACGAAGCAAAAGCAAACACACGGATTATGAGGTGCGATTTGCGACGAGTTTTATGAAAGCGGTACCCACGCTTAAGCTGGCAAAATTGGGGAGTGATGTTCGTCTTAACGTTATCGGCAATCTTTTAATGGTGGAAATCGGCGCAATTTGCATGCACAAGTTTGAGCGTGATTCGATCGTCGATCATTCGTCAGTTCATTCGTAGAAACAGTTTATTACTTCTACCTATTGTGGTAGAAGTATGTTTATTTGAACACTTCTGTAAATGTTTCACTACCTTCTTGCTACTTACTTTTTAACCGTCCAATGGAAAGGAAAAATAACAAACTTAATAATGTTAGCTAACAGCCAATTGTTTCATCGTTCATCTGGCATTAGTATTGATTGGGATTCTACTTTTTAGATTTTTTTTAACATATAATTCTTGTTCCGTTGGGATATGCTTAGTCTTTGCGCCATTTATTTCGTGAATATATTTGAAATAAGAAAACAGAAGGAATGAAGAGCAAACATTTCAGAAAGTCCGATCTGTGATAAACTGACACGAAATCAACGTTTTTTTTTGGGGGGGGCAACGCTTGTAGCGCTGTAGCCTTTCCGGCACTGCAGGTATGCGGCTTACCACTCCGTACCTGCTTTTATTACTTGTATCTGGCAGGACCGTCAGCAGATACATATATAGCCTAAATAAAAAAAAACTTCCGAGAGTCACTTTTTACAAGCATTAGAATAATTCACACAAACCGATTTTTACCACCAAATCACCCTGATTGGTACGGGACTTATTTGCTGAATTCAAAGTTGCTTGCTGAATTTCATTTTGTCACAAATGATGTGTGTCAAATTTCTGAGTTTCTTTGTAACTTTAGATACCAGAGGAAACGGACGGGCACGCGAGGCTCGTCTCACATTGCAACGTAATCACTTCGCACGACCCCCTGATTTCTGTGACACGTTTGTGTTCTGGAGAAGACGATATCACTTCTGATATTTGAGCCCAAGAGACGAAAAAGATTAGAAGGTGGTCTCGTTGATTCTGTTAGAAATGTCATGACGTCCAATATTCGTTTTGTCACATAACGGTTTTGAGGGGTTCTGATCGGCATTATTGCTGTTGAAAAGCAGTGAGGAATATCTGTAAGCAGTATGGAATATTGTCGTTCTAGACGACATCCCGTCCGATACGCGAGTCCAAGAAGCTAGACAAAGACGAGCTGGTGGTAAGACTCGGTAGTTCGTTCTGTTAGAGATCTCAAGGATTCCCAAATTCGTTAAGGTAGCCTACTCTTTGGGGAGATTCGGGTGGGCGTTTTTGCTTCTGAGGGGGTGGGAACACTGTTTGGACAAAACAGTATCGCTCGAGGGGTTGCCCACTCTTGATTTTGGTGTCCATCAACTTCTCGGTGCCGCGACGTCCGGCCGTACCAGCACCGGTTAACACGTGTTAGAACATTAAAATCATCTAATTTACGGCCGGCACCACCGGTCTTGGCCGGTGGCGGGGAAGGGTACACAGCAGGTGCCAGGGAGTGGGTAGCATTACCCGGGGTATCACTTCTGAGACGTGAGGCCAACAGGCAAGAAGTGGGGAGCTGGTGATAGTTCGTTCCATTGGAGGCGTCATGGAGTCAAATATATTCAAATAATGTGTATAACCGATACGTCAGCTACGATGCTTTTGCCGCGTTATTTGTGGGCCTTCTTGGCAAAGGTCCTCGTCAGGCTGTCAATCTTCAGGGTCAACGTCGGGGAAGGAAATAAACCTGCAATAATTATGCAGTTTAAAAATGCAATAATTATTTGATTATTGCAGGTTTGTTTCCTTCCTCGATGTTGACACTGAAGATTGACAGCCTGACAAGGACCCTTGCCAAGAAGGGCCGAAATATCGTGGCCAAAGCATCGTAGCTGACGTATCCGTTATATGCACTATTTGAATATATGTTTCAGAGTCAGCTTGGCTCAAGGAATATTTATGGAGACAAGTATTTTTCTGCTATAGGCTATAACTATTTTGTTTGGGAGGGATACGGCTCGTGGTGCGATGGTTTCTTTAGTAGCTTCAGTCCGTCCTGGTAACTCGGTGCTAGGAATAGCCTGTACCAAGGCCGTATCCATGGGGGAGGGGGTTGACCCCCCCCCTAAAAAAAGAAGAAGAAAATTCTTTGAGCCCAAGCTGACTTTGAAACATTTATTCAAACAATGTTTACTACGGATACGTCAGCGATATTTCGGCCCTTCTTGGCAAGGGTCTCGTCAGGCTGTCAATCCTCTGGTTCAACTTCGGGGAAGGAAACAAACCTGTAATCAAACCAGAGGATTGACAGCCTGACGAGGACCCTTGCCAAGAAGGGCCGAAATGTCGCTGATGAAGAATCGTAGCTGATGTATCCGTTGTGAACATTGTTTGAACAAATAGAAAAAAATAATCATTTGTATAGTCTTTTCCCTCTGATACGTGTGTTTTTTGTACTTTTTTGTCCGACCAGCAGGCAACCCCCCCTCCCCCCCCCCCCGAAATAAATTCCTGGATGCGAGCCTGGCCTGTACTATGAGGATCAATCAGTTCACTAACTTCGTCTTCGCCTTCCAGGTAAAGAGACAGCGCGTCGACGACCCGGACACGGAATCGCCCTCGTAAGTAATTTATTTACTATATAACCGGTTTGTAATGTAACACACACTGTACAGTACAAGAAGCTAGATGAGCTTGTCGGATTCAATTTGTTTCCCTGGGAAGCCAGCCATGTGAATTTTGCCTCCGTCTGCTAACCAGATCAGTGAGGGGTTGCCAAGTCTAAAACCGCCTCTGTTGGCTCTCAACCCAAAGCTTGTGTGCTCTGTTTTACACGTAAGGTGCCTACTCGTCAGAACACACTTAAGGCGTTTTTCTGCGGCAAGTTTGTGTCCCACACATTGTTTGTCACGGAAAGGAAAGTATGGTCCACGCAACTGAACCCGCAAGTTGAAACTCGCGGAAACGCCAATTTTTTTCTTTTTTCGGCGGCAAAGTGCCTGTAAAAAGTCTTAATAAATAGGACACAGTGCGTACGCTCTAACCATTTTGTACTAGAAAGACCCTAATTTTTTATTCTATCTGCGTGATAGTTCCAAAAGCCGCCAAGCCGTCAAATTTGAATTGACAGGGTCGAGCAACAAATCTAAAATCAGCTCCATCGTTGTTTGTCAGTTTGAGCCTCAGTAACCTTATTGATCGTGTAAACCAGACTTTTGGGGCCACACAGACCATCGTCCATCGTACCTACAATGCCAATGCAACCTAGTACCGTAATTACATCCATTTCTTCTCCGCATTCCGGAGACCGGAATTTCATGTTACATTCTAACCCACTAACGACACCTCACTGATTTTCACACTTGCGCGTTTCACTATTTTCCGTGCGTATCATACTTTCGACGACTGTTCCGACTCATACTGCTGATGCGTAAAACCATTTATCTGAATTTTGCCGTGTTCTTGTTAGAAGTCAATGGGCCTGGGAAAAGGCTCATAACATCCAAAGCCGTGTACAATTTGTTAAAAGCAGAGCCTAGTTTTACAGTAATTAATGACTTTTGAATATTTGAAAATAAAGAGTAAATAGTGTGAGGTGTGCTTTAAGGAATTGTAATAAAGATGCTCCTTTAATTGACAGCCAACACCTAGAAACGTTCCATCCCTGGCTTTGTCAATTGGGGCCAAAACGGTCCACCTCTAGACCCGAATCCCTTCGAAAGGGGCAAGTTGGCATATAAGCTCTAAACTGGGGAATGGTCCGGAACAGCTCGAAAATCCTTGATAAACAAATTGGAATGGTTTAGTTAGCTTTTCCTTGCTGCTTTACCAGCTCACTGAGGTTGCGTTCCAAAGAAGTTGCTACGAGTTATGGTGATAAAAAGAGGGACCAGCTTTTTACTGTGGTAGTTATTTTAGGTCTTTATTTTACTTTCTTACAAGGAGTTGAATATGTGGAAGCTACATTTTCTATTGCTGATAGAATTTATGGTTCAACATTCTTTGTAGCAACAGGGTTTCATGGTTTACACGTGATTGTAGGGACGACCTTCCTAATTATCTGTTTAGCGAGCGGGTTCCATGTGTGCAAAGTAAGTCCCAAATGGAAGGAGCAGACGCTCCTTGCTAGCGGGTTCCATGTGTGCAAAGTAAGTCCCAAATGGAAGTAAAATCTCTTGCTTCATTTATGACTCTGGTCCTTACTAGTCTTAAATCCCCCTTATTTTCTAATAGAATTTCAAAGAGAAATTGTAAAGCTTGATCCTGACTTGTTAATTTACTGTTCTTTGATGTAATATGTAAAAATTTTAGTACAAAACGAAGTGCAGTTACAGGTATTAGATTTTATTTATTTAGATTTGGTCAAAAGAAATACTTTAGGCAAAATTTGTGCCAGCAACCGCGGTCATACAAATTATAGAAGTAAATCTTATAAGAAAATTATTTGATTTGCTTGATAAAAAAGTTTAACCTTTTTAAAAAGGTTTATGGGTGAAATCTGTAAATTATAACTATATGGTTCATGAGAAAATTGTCCCTCTGTAGAAAAATTACTAGGATTAGATACCCTACTATTCTACTTAGTGCTCTCAGGTAGTATATTAAAAACCTAAAGGATTTGGCGGTTCTTAAAGTTACTAGAGGAATACTTTACTCTTTACCCTCTCCGGGGGGGGGGGGGGGAGGAATAATAACAGCGCGGACTGTCGTCACTATTCTGACGGGAATTCCTGGTGAACACAGAATTATCACTCATGATGCTCCCGACCATCATAAGCAAAATATAAACAACGTAACCAGTGCTGCAAGACGCTTGACGAAAGATCGCGTAGCAAGAAGCGAAAATGTGCCCTCGGTGCATTTTTGCTATTTCCCTTTTTGGGACGAAATTGAAGGGACGCCCTCCTCCCATGGCTAGTCGTTGGTCAGTCGGTAAACAAATTTCATTGGCGATAAGCGATGTAGATTTCTTTAAAGGAAACCCGAATGAAGAGTACCAAGTATCATCCCTATCTGTGTGACTTCCGTTAAATTGCCAGCAGAAAACCCAATCCAAATACGAAATAGTGTTTCCAAGCTATGATTTTTGCTCCATTTTGCATCTGTCCTTCTTTCAGTACCGACCAGAAATTAGCAAATGTCTCCAATCAAACCTTCTTCTGGAATATTTTTTAACCAGTTAAGCCCAAACGTAAATCTAGAAGAAATTCGAATACGATCCGGCCAGCGCTGTACAAGATTTGAATGAATTGCGCCTTTTGTCTTGGAGTCTGCATGTGCAAACCTCCAGAAACGAACATCCCTATTTTGAAAAGGTCACGCTCAGGAGAAGAATGCTCTCCGTGGCCATGTCTGTAAACGCATTATCCATGGTGTGTTCAAGTATGGTTTCATTGTTCAGGTGTCCTTTAAAAAAGTAGATTTTTTTTTATAAAATAGTGATTTTTTTTTCACTATGATTTCGTAAAAGCTTTTTCTCCGTCCGTCTGAAGGGGTTGAGATATTTTATTCAAACTTGGCATAAGGACTCTTTGGGTTACAGGTCAGGTTCGAGGATGGGCTCTGTAGCCCTACATTTAGGGATGGGGGAGAGATTTCAAATTAAGGGACGACAAATGTTTCGCACAGCTAATGAGATATATGATTGGGTAAGGAGACATACTGAATCCGAAAGTGAAAATTATTCTTTCGCCGGACAGTAGTTCACCCCATCTGAAGTTGATTAGAGGTCCAGTTTAGGGTTAAGGAGACATGCTCTACCCAAGTATGAAATTTATTTTCTTGCCGTACAAGTGGTTCAACCGGTATCCGGCGAAACCAGAAAATGTATGAAAAGTTAAAGTTTAATCTGAAGTTGATTGTATGTTTGATTTAGGGGTAAGGAGACATGCTGAATCCGAAGATAACTTTTTTCTTGCCGGAAGTAGTTGGTACGAAATCTGGCCGCAACCACAACCATGAAGTTTTAAAACCTAATTATATAGTCAAAATAAGGTGAGGAGACAAGGCCGTTGCAGCTTTCGAACACACTAAACATCGATTAGAGATACGGCGTCGGTGTAAGGAGACATGCTGAATCCAGTTTTGAACTTCATTCCCTTGACGGATAAACTGGGAAAATTTGCCGAAACCCAGAAATTTGGATCGAAAGCTTCTTCTCTCAGTGTCACCAGGTCTTTTGCTCTGCATGCAGTTCTTAACTTGGTTATACGTTATAGCAAAAAGAGGTTTGGCGAAGACCGGAAGTCTACAAGGTTGGCTTGTTTGGATCTAGTAGACTAATCAAAATATTCAGTATTTGGGATCCCATCGAAACCTTTGGTCTTGTCACTTTTTAAGATACTTAGAGAGCAAAACACGCCCCAATTTGCCCCAAAATTTACAAAAATACGCAAATTTGGCGCAATGCGCACACCTGAAAGCGCAGTCGCCTCTAAAAAGCGCCCGAATGGTAACACTGATCTTAACTTAAAGTTTAACTGAACAGGCAATTAATTTTTACATCTTAGATTCAAATACATTGAATTATTACAACACCTATTGGGGATTTTCATTCTGTCCACAGTAGTCTTCAGTAGGGACGTTGGGAAAGTGGACGCTTTCCCATGGTGAATCCGTCCACAATTCGCCCGCGAAAATCACTAAACTATCACTATCACTAGCTAGCACTAGTTTTTGGCACTGCAGACTGCAGACACTTCTTTGTTTATTTGATACACAATTTATTTACTCGTTTGCTGCTGGTATTGTTGCCAAATGTTCCAGGCACCATAGAGATATCACAAAAACGGGAAGAGCGGCAAGCACAATGGGATAATCGATTATTTGGAAATATCAGAAAAACAAACTAACGCTTTTTCATCGGGTTTTCAAGATTATTTAAGCGAACAAGTGATGGGTAACTAGACTGTCGTATCCTAGCCCTTTTCGGTTAAACTTTAACGAAAATGAAGGGGGGGAGGAGCTAATCGTCTTATCACGCCGGATGGTAGAACGAAAATAACAGCAGAATTTCATCGATCGTAACCGATAGTAACTCGGAGGAACGCAACTTGAGTGGGGGTTTGAAATATTTCCATTAGTTTCCACCAGAGTGGGTCGTGCTCCACCCTATTCACAGTAGTAAATTAACGTGACGTCATGGCTTCTGGCTTCTTGGTGTCAAAGCTGGAACAAAGCCCTGAAGAACTTGGCACACTATCGAGCCAAGCGCTAATCGTGTCGCAAAGATAGTAATTACCGCGCTTACTACGCTCCCGAACGGGTAAGAAAATAGCAACTATTAATTACTATTTCGAGAAGGTTGAAACGGTCACCGTAGTAAATTTTCATGGGGTTGGAACGAAAATACTGACTAATAGTTACTATTGTAACATTTACAGCTAAGGCTATAAATTTAGTTTCCTATTCGTGTTTCGTTGTTTGTGTTTATTTATCTTTTGTTGTTCTTATACATATTGCGATAATGCCGCTCTGTATTTCTTGTTAAGCGTTTATTTACTTATTTTTCTGTATATACTGTGCAAATACCTTAATATTAGGCTGCATGTGAATCAATTCATTCAGTTCATCCATTCATTGTAAGAAAGGTGGAATACGCTCACGAAGCTCTTTTTGCGGACGACAAACTGGTTTAAGCGCGACAGGTTGGGTACAATTCAGGAAGCCGGGTTTCGCTGAAGTTAGGGCTCGAATTTCAGATGGGAGTAATGAGAAAACCGAACTGGTGGAAAAAATCGAGGTGAACAGCGGATGGGCGGCGAAGAGAGATGCCCTTACTGATATTTTGTAATTAAAATTCAGTCAGCTGGAAGGTCCTTGATAGTGTTCGAATTGAAAACGTCACAGTCCGCACGTGGAAAAATCTGCTGCTGTACGTGATAGCTTCTCTTCACCACTAAAATAGGGGTTGCCAACGTACCTCAGGCTGTACCTACCCCATCCCGCCTCATGTCGGGCGCAGCTAGTGGTATGGATTTGCTATTTAAGTGAATTTGTGACAGGTAAATTGAATGTCGTATCACACTTCCATTCGGTTATACCAAGAACAACTAGACCTACGTTGCCTGGGCAACGTGAAGTGTTGCAGCAACTAACCTTTGTTCGGCTTCGCCGATTAAAGTGTTGCGAAAGCAACACTTTGGTTTTGTTTCTTCGCTAACGGTTAAATGCTGAATTTGTCAACTCATCGAGGTTTTCAAAATGGTATGTTCTAATCCATGAAGAATATTTGTCTGTACTGATGGCACAATCACGTTAGTTCGCACACTGTTGACTGTGGCTCAATTACAAGCAAAAACCATCCTTTTTGGCCCCAGGTAAGAGTTCTACGGAGCTTTCCAAAATGTAATGTCATATTCATCAATCCGGCCTAAGGTCCACACCCGTCTACTTCCCTCTTCGCCGCTGCCCATATCAGCGGAAAAAGTGCAGGAGGTGCGCTGGCCGTTCTGCAGCGCCTCCATACAACCAGTCGGCTTTTACTTTATAAATTTCTTGTCCGGGGCTTTACTGCGATATAGCTGTTGTGATGTTCTGCGTAGTTCCTACCCTCCGCTTGTTTGCATCGGGCAGGGTATAGGAATATATTTGTCTCCGCACGGTCGTATTACAGAGATAGGGAGAAGGAAATTCTGGTACTTATTTCTTCTTTACTACGAATCATATTTGATGGCGCGAATAATTCAGCTGAGATTTGCTCCAGTGATTTTTCGGGCCTTCTTGAGAAGAGTCCTTTTCAGGCTGTATCAATAAACCTTTTATTAAACCCCTTTTAGCCCACTGTAAAAGTCATGTTAATCAAGCCTCTGAACGAGAATGTATGATGGGTAACTATGATGGAATGAATGAATGAAGGAACTTTATTACCCGTAAAAGTGTAGAAACACAAAGTATGGAGTATTATAAATAAACAAAAACGATAAATAACGGAAAAACCAAAGTAACAAAACAACATGAACTAGTTAACCTGCATCAGTAAGGAAAAAGGCCGCAGATGGGTAACTGTAACTGAGATACTGAGTTATCTCAGAGCTATGCGGTTACACTTTAACACCTTTCATAAGTATTTCTTCAGCCCAAGCTGTCTGCGAGTTTTATTTAGTGGCGCTAAACCAATGAGTTCAGTTCAGTTTATTAAATGCAAAAATGTAAGAACAAACAAAGTTTCGACCCCTACAAAGCTCCATGGCCCGTCACGTAGGGGTCAGCTGATATTACACTGTAAAAAAAAAAATCTTGCAGTATTTGCTACTGGGATTAATCTTGTCTCTATTGAGATAAAATGATCTCTAATTCGGATTAATCTTATCTCAGTAGAGATAAAGTTAATCCCAGTAGCAAATTAAAACTTTTATCTTTACTCGGAGAAACATTTTGACAGTGTAATTCCACTGTCTGGCCCTTCTTGGCAAGGGTCCTCTTTAGGTGTAGTAGATAAACGAACCTACGATCAAACTCTTTATCCTAGCTACACAAAATATCTTCATTATCTCCTTTCCTTTTCATCCACTTATCCCATTGCTTACTGTAGAATAAATCAAATAATATCTGTATCGTTATTGTCACGCTGGATTAAAGGATCGGTAAAATATGTGTGAAAAAGCATTCGAATCTGCGGTTCAGTGTTGTGATTATTGCTACTGAGCATGAAATTACAGTTGAAGTGAATATGCAAAGTGGTGTTTCACTCTATTGCAAACAGAGGCACGTTTGGATTAGTAACAAAAATTGGTTGAACTAGTTAAAAATTGAGTGCATTGGAATGTGGGATTGACAAGACTAGTTTGGTGAGTTTGCGGCAAAGTCCTGTTGCATTCAAGTTATCGATTTAATGTGTCTGTATTACATTTTATTATTTTTGTATGTTAAAAAATATTCAGAAAACAAATATTCGCTGTGTCTCACTTCGGTTTTAGAATGTATAGATTGATTACGGTATCTGTTTGTAGCCTTGTTTCTGCACGTCAGGTATTTTTATTTCCCGTCCTGCTTCTTGTGTGAGTAAATGTGTGCAAAACAAGTCTAGTTCGGTATGTTTACGGCAAAGTCCTACTACATTCAAGTAATCAATTAATTGTGTATACTATATTTTATTATTTTATTTGTAATGACCGAAGAATAATTATTCGCTACGTCAGGCTTATAATGAAGTGTAGATTGATTAATTTTTTGTAGCTAGATTCTGCTTTGTTTCCCCTCCTGCTTCTTCTGGGTTTCATTATTAGCCTATCACTAAAGGTGAACACTGTTTCACGGATCTTTTTAGTGCTTTTTTGGCCTACCTGGTGTGCTATTCAAGCATTGCACTTCGCCAAAAGCTCCAAGGTCCGCCGACAACTCTTTCACGAAGAAGGGCAAGCTTAAAGTCAAGGTTCAGCATTTTTTCCTTCATTTTGGCAGACTTGGTAGGACAAGAGTCCTGCCTCATGCGTCACATAGTGCATTTTCTGGAAATCGGAATACTTTTTTTTGCTTTTGCCTTTTCCCAAATTTTAACCATGGTGCGCAGAGTTTTCAAATATATTGCGTCGAACCTCCACTTCAGAGAGCGGGGGATTCTTGACGGAGTCGACAAGTGTCACCAAGAAAATCTCTAGGTCTACGGGGCAAGTATTGGTATTTTTGGAAAATAATTTACCTGAACCATTATAGATAGATAAGATAAGATAAGATTTAACTGCACAAAAAAGCCAAAAGGCCATGGCAACAATATAAACAAAACAAAAAAAAGAACAAAGATCTATACCGTAACCTACTTACTCTAGGCATAATTTTCGGTGTTGAAAAGCGACCCTGAGGAATCTTGCCAGCCTCCTCACATCACCAAACTGCCGGCTACCAATCATACTACACATCCATTCCTCATCGAACACCCTCACGCATTCTCCAAACACTTCATTCCTTAACTCTCTTAATTCTTCACATTCACACATGACATGCACCACACTTTCATTCTCATCTCCACACATTGGACAGGAGAAATACTGACCAGAACGTTCGGAAGAACTTCCAATATATGTTCTTCTTTCTTCTATAAAAAAACTTCTTATAAAAAAACTCTTTTTTATAACTTCTTATAAAAAAAAACAGTTTTGATTTGGTTATTTTGTAATGCGAGTGAAGCTAGTGGACGCTGTCGACTATAACGAACGGTGTCGAGTATAGAGAACCTAAGACATAATTATTTGCTTGACTACCCCCTACAGTGCACTATCACCTATCGAGGTCGATAGTTCAGACCAGGGCTTTATACGACCGTGGGACCATCTAGTGACGTTACTCGATAGCATCCCGAAAGGGCTAGCTTAAAAATAGATGTTAATAAGAAAATCAGACAAAAACAAAAATATTTAAGATAGAAATAATAATCTTCGAAATAATCCTAGTACTACTTGTAAATTTCGCCTTAGAAGTTTTGCCCTCAACCTTTTTGAAGGAAGTGGGGCGCAGTGCCGTCTTTTACTTTTGATGGACCCTAGGCCATCCATATGTTTTTGGACCCTTTTCATGCGTTAAAAACGCCAGCACCTGAGCAAAGGCGATTCTCGGTCGTGCCATTCTCACATCTGAGCATAATTTCAGTAACGTCAATGACGCTACGTAGCTGGTTATACCTGGCTCGTAAGAAACAAGGCAACACGGCTAACAACCGCATCCTGATTTCTCAACAATTTACACCGTCCGCTTGGCCTCTTGTTTCCCCTGGCCCCCAGTTCCGGCCTAAGGGTAAAGACACGACTGGCGGGGCGGCTGGAACACACTCTTAAGACATATTCTCGCCGTTCCAAGAGGACTCCTTTTGCAGGGTCCCTACGTTTTTGTTTGTCCCAACGACTCACACCCCGTATTCTCGCGAGTCCTCACTAACGGGGAATGCTCCAACTAGCATCACAATCATCAAAAAGGACTCCCTTTCAGATTCGAGGGAAATCAATTTTTGCTGGTGTTTGTGCAATGTCAAATTAATTAAAAACAGTCAGAATAAGCAAAATAAAAAAAAAGTCGATCCAGACTATTTTCGTCAACTGCACGTTTGTTTCTCGAACAAACTCCATTTTGGAAGCAATCGAGAACACGGGGTTCTCGTTGTTTTCCGTGCGGGGAGTCTGCGTCTAGCGACTCCCTCTATCTCGTCGTTCCCCTTGATTCCCTGAGGAGTCCTCTGGGAACGACGAGATACGCCTTTAGGGGTACATCCGGACATATAGCTTGTAACTAGGCCTCTGATTCCAGGCTGTTGGATAATAACAACACGAGCAACTTGTCGAGTCCGGGGGGCCATTCGGGGTCGGCCTGTGAAGACATCCCCATTGCCTCTGCGAGCTGTCAGGATACCCACGACAACAATGACAATCTGAGGTCCATGGCTGCTCTGGAAACGTCAAATTTCCCTACTTGGTCAGAAAGCTCAAGTAAGTATCCCTAGTGAAGTTCTTCTACAACGGAAGAGATTAACGTTTCTTTGCCAAATAGTTACACAGAAAAAAAAAAAATAACCTGGCACCACTTGTTGCCTTACTCATGTGTTATTTATTGAACAGCACTCGTTTTAATTATGTAGGTACTCTTTTTCGAAATCTCCGTGTCTTTGCCATCTTTTCCAGTGCCGGAATAAACACTGTGGAGGCCCTTAGTCACTCTGAATCCCCCCCGCCCCTACAAATTATTTCCTAGTAGTGTGCACGCTGACCGCTATGTGGAGATTACCACTACCACTGTACATTAGACAAACACAGTTTGCACCGAAAAAATGTAAGAAAGTGTTAGCGGCAAGACTGTGTAGGTTGTTGACATCGCCGGTGCTTACAGTCTGGAAGTTGATAGGATACCGTAGGTCGTTTTCCAGGTCAGGTCTAAGGCTGGGAAATTACTTTTAAAGTTGCACCTTCCCCACCCATCCCGTTCATGGCCAACTGGGCCTAGATTGCCCAGGAGTAAAGTTCGTTACCCGTGACGGGAATCAACAGGTATCAAGTTGAAACTTGGTAGGCTTGTCAGTATTCGGATCTCTTTTTCCTTTTCTCAGGTCACAAACCCATCCCCCACTTGGTTAAGGGGCAATTGGGCCCAGATTACCCATTTTTTAATGTTTTTAACTTGACAGTAGCTGGAGCTGGATGAAATTCCTTTGTCTCTGGATCATAGGGTTGGGGATTTATACGTGGAGTTGAACCACCCCCACCCTCCCCGTCCATGGGCAAGGGGGCCCGATTTGCCCATGAGTTGCCCACCCGTGACTGGAATCAAACTCAACGTCTGAGCTTTGGTGCACTTTTTTCATGTTTGTTTCAGGTTTAAAAAGTGAAGCCACCCACGCCGCTGCTGCAGCCGCTTTAGCCATCAGCGTTGGGGCGGCAAACGATTCTACAGCAATGGCTCCTCATGTCAGCCTTAACTCCCCCTATGGAAGCTCCAGCGAATCAAACTTACTGGATTTGCCAAGCACTGGATCATACAATTCTGCCTATTCAGCATATACAAAGTGAGTTCAAGTTCAAGTTCAAGTTCTGTTTATTTCAAACGAATTTCAACATAAAGCGCCAAAGAGGAGGCTCGAGCCCAAATGGCGGCCGTAGCCTTCTAACATTCCAAGAAGCAAATCTTCTTCGCCTGTTTTTTGGGATCCCAAAACGTAAGTGGAGGGATACCTATGACATAGCAAAAATGTCCGTCTGTCTGTGAGCACGATAACTCTCGAAGGGAAGGAGATATTTTTATGAAACTTGGTGTGAGTATTCGTTGGGTCAAGGTCAAGTTCGTCGATGGGCTCTGTAGCCCTACATTTAGGGGTGGGGGTTCAAATTAAGGGGCAAATAAACAACAGCTAATGTGATATTCTATTATGGGGTAAGAAAGCATGCTGAGCCCGATAGTGAAACCATTTTCTCGCCGGAAAATTAGTTCATCCGGAATCCGGCAAAAACCGGAAAGCTGGTCAAAAGTAAAAGTTTTATTTGAAGTTGATTAAAAGTTGGATTTAGAGGTAAGAAGACATGCTGAACACGATCGTGAAAACCATTTTCTCGCCGAACAAAAAGTGGTTCGTCCGGAATCTGGCGAAAACCGGAAAGTTTGTTAAAAGTAAAAGTTTCATTTGAAGTTCATTAAATGTCAAATTAAAGGGTAAAAAGAATATGCTGAACACGGTGGGGAAAACCATTTTCTCGCCGGACAACTAGTTCGCCCGATCTCCGGCCAAAACCGGAAAATTTGTTAAAAGCAAAAGTCTGAGTCTGTATGTAACAATCATTTTTTACCCGGACATATAATTAGTCCGGAATCCGGTTGTAACCGGATTTTTTTTTTAAGCCAAAGTTTTATTTAAAGTTGATTAGATGTGCTGTTTGTTAAGGAGATACGCCGGATTCGATTCTGAATTTTCTTTGTTTGCTGGACTAGTAGTTCGCTCGGAATTCGGGCGAAACCGGAAACTTGGCAGAAGTAAGGCAGGAAGTCTCGGTTAGTATCGTCAAAATAGATATGGCTTATTGAGGTATATCTGAACTTGGTTTTCTCTGATGATTAGCCTCGCGATGATTGGATCTGGCGAAGACAAGACCCAATTGTCTGAATCAAATATTAGACTTTTGGGATCCCATCGGCACCTTTGGTCTTGTTCAGTGGAAGGTTTGAACCTTTAATTCCCAAAATGCAGACCTCAATGTGGATTTGCTCCAAATGTCTGGATCAGGAGCTTTCACATTGAGTGTTTCATTTTGTGGGAATGGTGAGCACTAGAGCAGCTTCTTGGTATCCTACGAACTACGTCACCAAGAGTGATGTTTCTTTTGGTAATTTTGTGTATAAAGCAGTTGAGAAATATCCTTTCTTAGTTTTAGATCATCAGTTGTTTATTTAGGCTATACTACACATGGCCTCCAGATTTTTCAGTGTAGATATTCTTCTATTATTTAGTTATTTAGTTTTGTTTCGTATTCTCTATTGTGCAACTGTGTGACACAATAGCCACGCTATCTGGAACTCTCATTGCTAGAAATTGCCCTCAATGGTAGCAAGCCTGATTTATTTCCTACAGTTAATCTAACTCTCATAAATTTGTTTATAATTAATAATCTGTCTTCTATGTGGTACCAAAAGTTAATTCTAAACTTGGCACCCTGTTGCGGTCCTGTTGAATTTTTTCCCTGTCGATAAGCTTAGCAAATGGCCCGTGAAAAATCAACTAAGTTTAGTTTAGTACCAAACCTGTTAATTTAGGCCCATGCTCACACCGTCTGTTAATATACGGGAGAAGATCCCAGACTTTATTAGGTGTTACTTGACAACTATTCCGAATCTGCGCAAACAGTCAGTTGCAGCATCAGAAACAACACCGCGTGGCGATTGTCCGTTGTAATTTTCTACTGCGTACTAACAAATATGGATCAACGAAGAAAAAGTTAATTCCTCAAAGTCAGCAACATCTTATTGGAGCCATATGTCGGCTAGAGGTACATGAACTTCATTTTCCTTTGAAGCTCCTTTTCCAGCTTGAGCGGGTGGGGGGGGGGGGTGCTCACCATCTTCACTGGATCTTCATCTCATGCGCGTCAGAGGAATCGCCGAGCTGCATGAAGGCTGTGAACAAAGGGGTTAGACAGTTGCACAACTTGAAGGAAGTGAACACATTTGTAAGTTTTGTCATGGTTCGTAATACTTTCCCCGAAGGAACGGGTTGGTTGTATTTGCAGTTTCCGTTAACATATTCTTTAATCACACAACTGTTTGGTAGTCAACACCAGTGTTGCCACTCGGACGTCACTACTTAGGTATTTCCTCGTTATCGCCCAATCAATATGTGGTAAAATTTGCGGTATGCCCGAAAGCAAAGCGAAACTGTCCCTTTAAAATGAATTTGACATTTCTGAAGCGTTATGTGAATTCTTTCAAGCGAAATCCGCTAAGAGATATATGCCTTAAATGCGGGAAAACACGTGCTAGCTAGTGCATTTGCGGTATCTGCGGCTCATTTTTAAGCCCAGGCTTGATTATCGCAATAAGGTTTCAAGTAACAGCTATAGGCTCGTGAAAATGGATCTGTTATGGTTGGCTTTAGCATTTCGCTCCACATCTTAACCTCTATCATCCTTTAGTATGAAGTCGAGTTGCCGACGCTGGTATTTCCCTTCTCTCCGTTTCGCGGTATAATTAGGGTATGCGGTGTAATCAAAATTGTAAATAAGTAAAGAAAAGTAATTAATTTATTTGCAGCCCGTCACATTGAAAAAGCGAAGTAAATGAAATAAAATAAATAAAACACATAAGAAAAATACACTTAATTTTCAGTCTTCGGCCAGGCTTGATTGTGTGCGATATTTCCCTCGGAATCGCGGTATTATATCGCGTTTGGGGTGTAAGTGGCAACACTGGTCAGCACGGTACTATCCTTTAAATTCCGCAGTTAGTTTCCCCCTTCTCGGCTGCTGTGCTTGCTCGCTCGCCGCGAGCGTTACGATGACTCGTTAATCACAACAAGTATACCTGATAGCCTATAGGCTATCACTAAGTACTACAGTAGAGGTATGCTTATTTGAACACCTTTTTTTTTTTACTGTTTCACTACCTTGGCTTTGTTACTTGCATAAAAAAAAGTAAAATGGAACAGCCAACTATTTCAGGGTTATCCTGGCACATACTTGAAGTAGAAATACAATTAACTTTCTTTGATTTTGAATTTACTAAAAAGGTCCTTCCTCTTTTGAAGGCTTCTGCAGGTTCGGACCGCCATCTTCTCCATTGAAGGTGCGTTCCTCGTGGCGAACTTTTCAAATTATAGAAAGCAAACCGGGTGTCAGTTGAGTCACTGTCACCCGTGAATTAGCAAAATATTCAAAAAGTGACAAAAGCGTGAATGGTTATTACAAGTATTCAGAGTAAAAAATGCCTGGTTTGGATTTTAGTGTTTTCTTTGGCGATTGTTCACTGTTAGCAGACGTTCACATAAGCATAACTCTACAGTAGTATTTTGAGGCTCTCTTTAATGGGTGCTTCGTGTAAGTTAACTTACATGTTCTGACGTGTCTTAATTCCATTTTAGTTCTTCCTATGGCAGCCAGGCCCCCTCGTACATGCAGACTGCCGCAGCAAATTTCTACACTGGACAAATCATGAACCCGTATGGAGCACTGACACAAAGCTACATGTCTACCTTACCAGGTTAGCTTACCAATCTAACAGTCTGTGTAAGGCGTTTTTCCGCAAAATATCCGTGTCCCATACTTTTGGCTACTCCTCATGGAAACAAAAGTGTGTGCGACACACTGACACGCTAGTTGAAACTCGCGGTAATGCCTTTTTGTTGTTTTTTTGCGGTATTTTCGAATGCCTGAAAAGAATATTATTTCAATAAATAGAAGGTCAGGCTTACGCCCTTACCATTCTGTACGAGAAGGATCCTTAGTTTTTTGTCTATCTGCTTAAAGGACACCTGAACAATGAAACCATACTTCAACACACCATGGAGAATGCATTTACAGACATGGCCACGAAGAGCATTCTTCTCCTGAGCGTGACGTTCTCAAAATAGGGATGAGTCGCGTTTTTTGCAATCGCTTGGAAAGAAAGTTGCCGTTTTTTGCGATCGACTGTCGACTGGAGGTCCAGTCGATC
This sequence comes from Branchinecta lynchi, assembly GCA_023053575.1. Taxonomy (NCBI): domain Eukaryota; kingdom Metazoa; phylum Arthropoda; class Branchiopoda; order Anostraca; family Branchinectidae; genus Branchinecta; species Branchinecta lynchi. The sequence goes on along the minus strand of JAKZAP010000007.1, from coordinate 21,766,034 downwards.
CGTTTTTTGTCGCTTGACTGGAGATCGACTGGGAACAAAGTCAACAGTCGATCCGATGCAACTTTCTCTTGGAGGTCCAGTCAAACTTGGTGCCAAATTTTGAAAACTGAAACATGTGGACCCAAAAACGTACAATTTACACCTCAGGAAGCGCCAGTACTGCAGCAGTTTCAGAGACTGCCGAGGGAAGAGTTGTGGGGATGGACTGATTTATTGACTGATTTAGACCGTTTTTCGAAGGCTTGTTCTCGCTCCCCTACCAAGCGACAAAAAACGGTCAACTGGATGAACCCGGGAACAAGTCCCAATCGCCAGTCGATCTGTAAAAAACGCGACTATGTTCGTTTCTGGAGGTTTGCACATGCAGACTCCAAGACAAAAAGCGCAATTCATTCAGATCTTGAACAGCCCTGGCCGGATCGTATTGGAATGTCTTTTAGATATACGTTTGGGCTTAACTGGTTAACAAATATTCCAGAAGAAGGGTTGATTGGATACATTTGTTCATTTCTAAAATTGTTCGGCACTGAAATAAGGACAGACGCAAAATGGAGCAAAAATCATAGCTTGGAAACACTATTTCGTATTTGGACTGGGTTTTCTGCAGGCAATATTAACGGAAGTCATATAGATACGGGTGATAATTGGTACTCTTCATTCAGGTGTCCTTTAAGATTTATCCTTGATTTATTTGGATTTGTCGCTAAAGGCGTATTCTCGCAGTTCCCCGAGGACTCCACTCGAGCAGTCCCCACGTTTTTGTTTGTCACGGGGACTTACTCCCCGTATTGTTCTGAGTCCACACGGACGGGGATGCTCCGGTTAACATCACCACCATCAATAAGAACTCCCTTTCAGATTCAAAGGGGAATCAATTTATGCTGGTGTTGGTGCAATGTAAAATTGAATTAAAAACAGTTAGAACAAGAAAACAGTAATAAAGTGGATCCAGACTAATTTCGTCAATTGCATATTTTTTTGTTCGAACAAGATCCATGTTGGAAGCATTCCCCGTGTTCTCGTTATTTTCCACCCTAACCTTAAGTTTGAATTTCCTGCCAAAATTCGAGACATAAAATCGAAAATCATCTCGAGAGTTGTTTGTCAAATTTGAGTCACAGTGCGAGCCACACAAACCTTGTTGGTCGCTGAAATAGAATTGTGGATCGAACAAACAATCGCGGAATTCTTATTCGGACCTAATTTCATTGATTCAATTAAATATCAGTTTTCTTTTAATGCACAACGCTTATTAGAAATGAACTTCTCACGATGAAATGGCCCAGGAATATCGTTTCGAAATACTATTATTTTTCACGCGAAATTAAAGATTTTCTTGTTAGCCCTTCTTCACAACCTTTGCGCTCTCCGACGCGGCGGCTGGACGCAAAATGTTTGAAAAATTAACGCGATCAAAACAAAAGTCCAAAACAGAAGATGTCCCTGATGGTCTACCATGAGCGTGTTCCACCCTACTTACCACTACGCATGATGTCACAAATTCCGGCTTTTTGCCGTTAGGCTGGAACAATTTTTCTACATTCCAGCAGAATATCGTGCCACGGGGGAATCCGACCAATCACGTTACAGAGATGCGTAGTTACCAAGCTTACTACGCTCCCATGCATGGCAAACAAATAGTTACTATTAGTTCCTATTTCCCGGAAGGCTGTTACGGTCAGCGTAGTAACTTTTCGTTAGGATGGAACGGAAATAGTACCTAATAGTTACGATTGTTAGAAGGGTGGAACACGCTCCTTGTGTTCCAGAATATAGAGATTACTTTAAAGCTTCTCATATTCTTACATGTTTCCGTTACGTGACGAGTAGAACTCGGCTAGGCGGAAAAGCGCTATAAAACCGTGGGTATTACACGAAAAAACGACGAAAAGTAGGAATTTTAGAAGCTTATTATTCCATAACGGAGCTTGGGATAACAACAAAGACAGAACGAGCAAGATGAAACTATTTTTCTCCCTTTCATCTTCAGTTTCCTCTTATACTTTGAAAATCGAAACTGTAATTGCAGCAGCAAGGAAGCTGACTTTTCAATCAGGCATCTTTGTGGGGTCGTGGAAAAACGTCTTTAGTTGTCGGCGTTTTTGCGAAAATTATTATTCAAAAAACAAATTAGGTACTTTACTGAGCCGTAGATAACATGCATCTGGACGATATGTTTTGTGCTCAATTTTGTTTAGTTAGATTTCCTTTAGTTTTAAGCTAATTAATCAATTTAAAAGAAAATTTTGGAAATGAACAGAAGGGCTTTCAGAGCAGTCAATATTCTCCTCGCTTTGCATAGGGGGTTAATCACTGTAAAAAAAAAATCTTGCAGTATTTGCTACTGGGATTAATCTCATCTCTACTGAGATAAGATTAGTTCGAGTTAGCGATAAGATTATCTTTTCAGAGACAAGATTAATCCCAGTAGCAAATATTATTAAAGCCAACTTTAATCCAGACTCTGAGAAACCTTTTACAGTGCTGTGACAGTATTAAGCATACATTTTCTTTTCGAGTCTACTTTCCGGTCGAATCCACGAGTCTGAAGAGGTTACAGGATTCATAAGGATTAGTTGTGATAGGGTTCCGCTCTTTTGAAGAAAGAACAGAAACGCGGATATATTTCGCTACTATGCCTAAAAGCCCTTCTTCTTTTAGCCGTCCGAGGTCAGACCTGTAAATCAACCCACAACAGTCCTTACCTGCCGTATACGATGCCCACTGGTCAGACTCCGGGGCACCAGTCCTACCCCTACCCTAGCTACCCCCAGTTTGCTGCCGCCGCGGCCGCTGCAGCAGGATCTCAAGCCTACCCCAACCCCGCGGTAAGGCTTCTAACCCCTCTGTTTCGTTCTGGAGTTGCGACCTGTTGTCGCCCGGTCGAAAAATAATTTAATCGTCTTTAATTCAAAAGATAGTCAACGGTTGCCACTGAAAAAACAACGGAAACAAAACTGAAGGATGGTTTTTATGCCACTTTCCTTCCGGTCAATATACCGATCACTTTGCCGTCGGTTGGACGGTCGGTTGGTCGGTCCGGTGAACGCGAGTTAGGGCACTTCCAGTTTAAATTTTCTTCCGTCAGTAACCCCTTTCCACTTACTAACAACGAAAGCAAAGTCTACCAAAATGCAGAAACAAACCTTTCCTGTCATAGCCCTAATCGTGCAGTAAAAAAAGCAGCCGTGTCCAAAATTAAATCTCAGCACTAGTTTTTCTCCCTACAGCGGTATTGAAAAGTAATAGGCACGGGCGAGGAATCCCTACCAAAAACGTGGAACGGGGTTATTAATGGAATAAAATTTAAGCTTTCAGTCCCTTATTAATAAGAAAACCGGAGTTGATCAAAATACAGAAAAAAAAACCTTTCCTCTCATCGCCTCAATCGTTCAGCAAAAACAGCGGCCATGTCAAAGTTAAATGTCATGACTAGTTTTTTTTTGCTACAGCTGTGTTTAAAGGACACCTGAACAATGAAACCATGCTGGAACACACCGTGGAGAATGCATTTACAGACATGGCCACGGAGAGCATTCCTCTCCTGAGCGTGACATTTTCAAAATAGGGATGTTTGTTTCTGGAGCTTTGCACATGCAGACTTCAAGACAAAAAGCGCGATTCATTCAAATCTTGTAAAGCGCTGGCCGGATCGTATTAGAATTTCTTGTAGATATACGTTTGGGCTTAAGTGGTTACAAAATGTTCAAGAAGAAGGGTTGATTGAAGACATTTGTTCATTTCTAAAATTGTTCGGTACTGAAATAAGGACAGATACAAAATGGAGCAAAAATCATAGCTTGGAAACACTATTCCGTATTTGGATTGGGTTTTCCGCAGACGGAAGTCATACAGATAGGGGTGATACTTGGTACTTCATTCAGGTGTCCTTTAAAAGTAATTTCCCCGAATAAGATATTTATAGTCGGTAGAAGCTTCAGTTATTTACTGAAGTTTTTTTTTTCCTTCCCCGACGTTGACCCAGAAGATTGACAGACTGATGAGGACCCTTGCCAAGAAGGTACAAAATATCGCTGCCAAAGAATCGTAGCTAACGTATCCGTTTTATACATTGTTTGAATGATCTGCCAAGGGGAACCACCCTAACAGAATCTGCGATTTTTAGGAAAAAGACCCACTCAGCTAGGGTTCTAAGATTTCATACCAGTCCCCCCTGTTTTGGCTTTAACCTCTGATCAGTGATCTATATTTTTCCCTACTGTTTGGTATGGACAGGGTCCAACCCGCGGGTAGACCCCCCCCCAAAAAAAAAAAATATTCCTGGATCCAGACCTAATTGTAGGCTACGTTAATAAATTGTAATAATCTCATTTGACATAAACGGTGTAAACAGAAAAAGAGAATTAAACAAAGAAGGAAGAAGAAGAAAGGAGTACACACTCAGACATCATTATCTACCCACTTCATTATCGACTAACCTAGACTGTTGCGAAAGGATTATTTTCCATTCCTGTTTCACATTATCATTGGAACTCTCCATAGTCTTTTCAGTCGCGTTAGCCTTTGAGAGTGTCATGTATGGGGGGAGGGGGAGATGGGACTTATCCGTGAAAAAAGAAGTCTTTAAAAATGGAGAGCCAGTCGGTACAAAATCATAGTCCCTCCAAATATTTGTTCTGGTAACGCCTCTAGCTGTCGTAACTTGATCGGGAAATATTTCCTTTTTTTAGGGTCTAGATTATTCATATTCTATGTACAGTCAACCTGGGTCTTTTTACTATGGACAGAGCTACGGAAGCTACAATTCTCTGGGATCAACCGCGACACCTAGTGCTGTGTCCACCTTGCCAAGGTAAGTACTGAAACCTGCACTGTAAAAAGTTTCTCCGAATAAGGATGCAGTAATTGCTACTGGGATTAATCTTATCTCTATTGGGATAAGATTAATCCGAATTAGGTGCTATCTTATCTCAATAAAGATAAGATTAATCAAAGTAGCAAATAATGCAAGATTTTTTTTTACAGTGTGAGCTCTCGTTTCGAAGGTGTCTCTACTCCCCCCTCCCCATATCCTTGACATTATTCGTGAACGAATCCCGTACGGAAATTTCACGACTGGAATCGACCCAGACAAAATGAAACAAATTTCGACCTGATTGTAGGTTCGTTTCTTCCTCGGACCGACTGTAATTTTGGCCTCGTCTCTGTCCTAGGTCGACATTATCGAGAATCATCCAGGTCGGAATCGGGCTGAAATCTGTTTCATTGTGTCGGGGTGAATTTCAGGTGGAAATTTCCGTTACATAGTGGTACCTTTTTGTGATGGTTTTCTTCATTTTTCCCATTTTTTTTTTTCGATGTTCAAATTTGTGTATTTTCCGTTCGTCATTTATGCTGTGGGAGTTGCATTCTGAAAAATAAATCGTTATCTTCATCTCAGAGACTGGCAACCCAGAACATTCCAATAATTCAAGCCAGGCCCGTAACAACCCCGGGGGGGGGGGGGGGGTGCCTGCTGGTCGGACAAAAAAGTACAAAAAACACATAGATCAGAGGGAAAAGCCTATACAAATTATTATTTTTGTATTTTCCGGCCCCCCCCCCCCTGGAAGCGGCCTTGATTCAAACCTTCCTTACGTCGTGTCCTTGGTACTAGGGAAGTTTCATTCCCTTTCCCTTCGTCGTGAAGTTTCCCAACACGAATTTGAAAAGACATTATTTTAAATTTTATCGACTTAGTTTTTTGTTTGTTTGTATTCAAATAATGCATAAAAGCATCGCCAAAGCATCGTAGCTGAGATCCCCGTTTTATGCATTATTTGAATATATGTTTCAAAGTCAGCTTGGCCTCAAGGAATATTTCTTTGTTTGATCATTACAAAATTGTTTGACGGTGTATAAACGCAATTATATATAGTGTTTGACGAGGACACAAATATTCAGTAATTCTTACTACTGTGAGAAATTTTCTTTGAAGAATAAAATATTGACTGATTGAAGTTGGGAAAGAATAAAATCAGAAGAAAAGTAAAGAGTTAGTGCTATCTTACTATCAAGTTTCGTCAGGACGGATATTGATAAAAACTTCTGTCTATCAGCCACTGGTCCGAGCACGGCGACATGGTGATGATGGTGATAAAATTCAAAATTCAGAAACTCTTAGGCTGTATAGTAAATTCAAAGATGTGTTTGGGTTTGAATTTTATTTTAAGCGAGGACTAGATCTTGCTACGTTGAAAACTTGGTTCCAGCTCCGATCGAACTGTCTACCGATCATCAGTAAAATTACACTTTTTAATAGGAGGAAAGCTGGTACGGGAGAGACTTACCTTTGCCCTCTTTGCAAGTTGCAGGAGCACTTGAACCACTTCCTCTTAGAGTGCCAAGCGCTTTCAGATTTGAGAGTAAAATTTGTTCTGGGTGGTTTGGGATCACTTTCTGGCAGCTGAAATATACGAACCCCAACTTCATCTTAGAAGTATGCAAATATGTAATTAAAGCGTTTAGACTTGGGACAGCAAGTTTACCCTAGTTGATGTTTAACCTAGTTGATGTAATAGTTTTAGCAGCAGCTGTAATAGTTTACTTGTGTGGTAATACATGCAATTATTCTTGTATGGCAGTTAAGCTTAATTAACAAATACAGGCTATACGCACTAGACAAGAAAAGGGAATACTGCCGCACAACGAAAGAAATATAAAACTTTCACTGAGCTTTCAATAACGAAGTAAGTGCATAAGACAAAAAAGAAAAAGAAAAAGGAGGAAGGGTATCAAGGAGGGACAGTGGAGGTCGCTCAGTTAAGGTTTGAAGTTAAGGTGAAGGTCACGAAGGTTACGTAATGAGTAGTATTGCGTTGTTTGTACTTGTCCCGATAGCTTTGTAGCTACACTGTCAGAAGTTTCATAACAGATAACACAAGGATCCGCGGTTTCAACAGACAACACTTGGGTGCAATCTATTGTTGAGACAAACGTTATGCATTCAGTATTATGCAGAACAAGCGTTGCCAGGAAGAGCCGAAACAACGCCAAAAAATATCTGCTGACTTTTTTGTTTATTGTCATGATATCGGGAAAGTCAACAGATGCTTTTTCGGCGGTTCTTCGGCTCTTCCTGGCATCGCCCGTTGTGCACAACACTTTCAAAATCACAACAGGATACATTTCATGTGTTGTCTATTAAAACCGCGCATCCTTGGTCTATCTGTTATGAAACTTCTGACAGTGTAGTTGTCCAACCCTGTTTTTTCTTTAAGTTCAAACTCACCCTCTACCGCCCTATCCTCGCCCTCCGCTTCTGCGTTAGCCACATATCAACTGGCCACCCTTACCCAAACTGCTACTGCAGCTGCCTATGCCCCCGGTAAGTCTCTACCTTGTCATTTCAGATTTGTTGTCCGTCTAACCCTGTCAGGTTTGACTTAAAGGACCCGTCGCACCTATAGTGCCAATGCAACCTACTTCCGTATTGCAGTCATTAATTCTTAAAGGACACCTGAACAATGAAACCATTCTTGAACACACCATGGAGAATTCATTTACAGACATGGACACGGAAAGCATTCTTCTCCTGAGCGTGACGCTTTCAAAATAGGGATGATTGTTTCCGGAGGTTTGCACATGCAGACTCCAAGACAAAAAGCGCAATTCATTCAAATCTTGTACAGCGCTGGCCGGATCGTATTGGAATTTCTTCTAGATATACGTTTGGGCTTATCTGGTTAAAAAATATTCCAGAAGATGGGTTGATTGGAGACATTTGTTCACTTCTAAAATTGCTCGGTACTGAAATAAGGACAGATGCAAAATGGAGCAAAAATCATAGCTTGGAAACGGTGTTTCGTATTTGGATTGGTTTTTCTGCAGGCAATGTTAACGGACGTCATACAGATAGGGATGATACTTGGTACTCTTCATTCAGGTGTCCTTTAAGCCTGAAGACCTGAATTTCATATGTTAGATTCTAAACCCGCTAACGAAACCATACCAATCTTTTCACTTGTCGCGATTCACGGTTTTTCCAAGCGCATTAGGCTCCAACGAGTCTTCGCGTATCATGCTACTGATGCATAAAACCAGTTATCTCAATCTTGCCGAGTTTTTTCCTGGAAGTCAATGGGTCTGGCAAAAGGCTAAAAACAGCTAAAGTCGTGGATAATTTGTTAAATGCAGAGCTTAGTTTTACAATATTCAGATGGTTTCTAATATTGGAACGTGAACACCGTGCAGTTCGAGGTTTGCTTTAACAGTCTCAGTAAAAATTGATTTACTGGCAAAAATTATAATCTAAAATGTACTCATCGGCTTTACCCTTAATTAGATCACAATGTTCACGTTTATTACTCAATTTTCACTTGGTCCACTGTCCTAAATGGAATGAAATTTAAATCTCTCTCTTCCTTCACTCTCGTCAGCGCCCGGTATCCCATCCATGCCGGTGCGCTTCGAGGAGTTACTCGTTCACTGTCGCTTAAAGGACCTGTCTTACCTATAATACTAACGCAACCTACTTCCATAATCACCCCATATATTACTAAACCCGGAGACCCCAATTTCGTACGGTACGTTCTAACCCCTCTAACAGAACCACGCTGATTTTCTCACTTGCCGTGTTTTGCTACCTTTGATGTGTATCACGCTGTCGACGGTTGTCTGCGGGAAGTTTTTCAATCAAAAACCGGCTATGTAAATTGTTTCCCTGTTTTCATTATAAGTCAACGTATCTGGGAAAAGGATTAAAACAGCCAAAACCGTTGGTTATTTGTTGAAACCACAGCCTAGATGTAAAGTATTGAAATATTTCAAGATACTGTAAGTTGAAGAGTAAATAGTGCGAGGGGTCCTTTAAGGAGAAAGCGTTACTTGTTTGGATCATCACAGACCCCTAGTTTAGGAGCCGAAAAAGCGTTTTTCCGCGGCATCCCATTTTTGAGTGTTTGTCACTGAAACGGAAGTGTGGGCCGCACACTCGGCCCACAAGTTCAAACTCAAGGAAACGCCGTTTCGTCATTTTTCAGTGGTAATTTCAAGTGCCTGAAAATAAAATACAATAGAGTAAATAGCACGTCACATACATAGTATTTCCCGTTCCTTACTAGAAGGATCCTCAGTTTTATTTATATTATATTATGTATATTCACCCTACAGATTAGTTTTTTTTTTTTATTATTTTGGATTTTCATATACCGCTGAACTTGAACCGCCAAATTTTGAGCCACAAGATACTCTTGGTGACTAACTCTTTGTGCCAAAGAAGGATCGCCGTGTACCAGACGCATCACCACATCAGACGTCGTTGATCAGAGCCTCGTTTTTGTTGCAATCGCGCTGCCGCATCGCTGCTGCAGCACTTCTTTGCTTTTGCCCAATATGCATTTTTGGATTCACTTTCTTCTTGCTTGAAGCGGCAGCGCTGCAGCATCTTGCAGGGAAGCACGGACTTGGTCGATGAACAAGTCCGCGATTCTCGAGAAGCGCTGCCGTCTCCCTCGGAAGCGCTGCAGTGCAAAAACGGATGTAGAAAGAATCGGCGGAGAAGTGGACCTGCAGCATGCAACAAAAACGAGGCTCAGTTTGCATAGGATTTGAGTCGACTGCGAGGATTCGTTTGAGTGACGTTATTCGTTCTTCCCTTGGTTCACTGGCATTTAATTCAAAATCACATCGAGTTGTATGTCAAATCTCAGCCACAAAGTATTGTTTTTCGCGGAAACAGACTTGCGGGCCACACAAACGAGCCACACCCGATGAATTTATCTCAAAACAGTAGTATGAAGTTGTTCGAAAAAGTAGCGTGCAGTACGAACTGATCCTACTTCTTGCTTCTATGTCAAGGCTACCGTGTTACTGCAGTCTGCTGCATGTTACAATTAGCAAGACTGGATGCTACTATAGTAAGACAGGATGCTACTGGATACTACTGCTTAAGGTTGGCCCAGTCCGAGACACATTAAATGATAGTATTCTTTACTATTACATATCAATACATGCAACTTTTTCGTACAACTATCATACAACTACGCAGGACAAATTTTTCATCGGGCAGTCTCTTTGTGAGATCGAGAAAAACGCCTTTAGTTTGCTCAAGTTACGCTCCATTTTTCGTTTAGGGTAAAGGATACCCCAATGAATGAAATATATGCATGCAATTCCAACCGTTTCTTTCCAGCCTCTACTGTGTGAAATTGAGCCTTGATTGAAAGCTCTAATTATTCTCTACATTTTTTTTTCCGTTTTCATTGAACGAAGTCGCAGCGTTGCCAAATTCTTCTAAACAATTGCTGACCATGGCTAAATTGTTTTTCCAGTTTTCTTTGGCGCCTCTCACGGATTTATTGGCGCTACCAGGTTAACCCAATTAGCTTGAGTGTGACCATTTCCACCAGCGTTTTACTGTCGCATGTATTTGCGCCTTTTCGGCTTAGTTTTGGGCCAGACAGTTCTTCAAAGAATCCATGTGTCCCATGCAGCGACTATAGATACCCCGACAGAAACTGAGCGGACCTAGAGGTATTTGTTCTAGCTTTGAGCTGATGTTGATACCCGTGATGTATATTCTACTTCCGTCGCAGAGCAAAAAGTGCAGGAGGCGCGCTGACCCGCTCTGGAGCGCGTCCAGAGAACCAATCGGCTTTGACTTCTGCTTTTCCTCTACGCGGCTTCACAGCGAAACAGCTATTTGTAGAAGTAACGAAATGTGATGTGCCGCGAAGCTATTAACCTCCGCTCGCTTGCAGCGGGCAGGGTATGCGAAATATTCGACTACGCATGGCCATATTACAGAGTTAGGGAGACGGAGGTTCTATCTGATTATTTGTTCTTGATAGAAGTAAGTGAGTAAAATTTGATATCAAGTGATTTGGTTAGAATGGATGTATTTGATGTTCCTCACTCAAGACTTGGGATTTAGTCTTCATTACACAAGTTTACTAGGGGCGCAAATAGCAAGGTATCCTGTATTTTGTTTGCTTCTTGGGCTTCTTCTTTTCTTGATGTACAGGAGGGGTATCCAACCTCGAATTTATATGACATTGAACTTTGCCTAAAAACCTTACAAAGAAATTTCTGTGCAGTCGAAAACGGCTCCTAGGTCACTCAGGGTTTCCTTCTTGACAGTTTGGACCTTTTTAGGACTGGGATGAAATTTCCTTCTAACCTTTTCAGGCAAGATTCGAGGTTGTGTAAATTCGAGGTTGGATACCCCTCCTGTACTGCAATTGAATCCCGCCTCCTGTACTGCCCGTACAAGTGACGTAACAACTTTTGTATTTGCCTTTTGTTTCAGAATGTTGTGTATTCTGTGACATCAGTTTGTGAGGCAAGGTAAGAGAGCCTCTCGCCTTTGCCATGAGGGGGGTTACAAAACATATTTTTCTTTTAGTAGAAAGCCCTCCATACGGTCAACCAGACAGTTTAAGTCCTGCCTCCCCGGTCAAAAGTGAGTCATCTAGTGGTGGCAGGCGCGTTCGAGAGGAAGGTAAGTACCGTTTCTGAATATTACTTATTCTTGTCTTTTGTCAGCCACTCGAAGTCTGTGGAGAACGCTAGGATACTAAAAGCCTAAGAAATCAGCTGCGATTTTCACTCGTGTCGGTGGTGCTTTAAGAATAGAAATCATAATTTTTTTTGCTACTAGCTACTCTCAAATTTGTCTTCAAATTTGCTGTAAACAAAAGATACAGAAAATTAGAAGGGATTTTATTAGTGTCGTTTCGTTAGTGCTTTGAGACTAGAAATGACAGTTAACCCTTAACCCTTAGTAACTATTAGTTACTATTTTCGTGCCAACCTCGTACAAAATTACTACGCTGACCGTTCCAACCTTCTCGAAATAGTAACTATTTGCTTACCATTCTCGGGAGCGTAGTAAGCGTGGTAACTACGCATCTGTGTAACGTGATTGGTCGAATTCGCTAGTGGCATGATATTCTGCTGGAAAATAGAAGAATCGTTCCAGCCTTGACGGCTAGAACCGTCATGCGTAGTAACTATGGTAAGTAGGGTGGAACACGCTCTATATTGGTCACTCTTCCTAAGTTACTATCATGTCACTCTTTCACAGTTGCCTTCAAATTTGTTGTAACCAAAATAAAATAAAATAAAATCAAGGGATTTTCATTCGTGTCGTTAGCGTTTAAGATTCGAAATCAGTTTCAGTTTAACAGGTTCAGTTTAACTATTAGTTACTCTTTCTATGTTGCTATAACTCCAAAGCTGGCTTCAAATATTTGCACGACTTGAAACTTCCCGCGGAGCTTTCCATTCGGCTTCTGAAGACAAATTTCTGGGTATTAAATTGCAAAATTTTGTATTGATTCTCCACTACTGCAAGTACAATGTTTTACCAAACGACTTTGGTCCTAACTGGGATCGAACCCGATTACTTCCGCATGAACGAGTTAGTTGTTGCTGCCTTTTCGGATTTGGACACCTAAAAGAAAGGAAAAGAAATGAGAAAGAATACTGTCTTTGCGGCAAAGGCATTATTAGACTTTCTCTACCTTGGATTCCGTATATAGTTCAGCTGTGGCATCGATACTCTCTATGTACATTCAAACTAAATACTTCTGAGAAAGTCAGCGTGACAAAGATTTTGAAAGTTAAGCGAGGCAAGAACAGAGAATTCCTAGCTCTGTCAGGGATGGTTTCCTCAGGGACGTGTGCTCGTTCAGTAGAGGTATGCTTATGTGAACGTTTGCTAACAATGAACGATCGCCGAAGACGAAACTAAAACCCAAACCAGGCATTTTTTCCTATAAATAATAGTAATACTCACTCACGCTTTTGTCACTTTTTGAATATTTTGCTAATTCACCATTCACCTATGAAAGTGACTCAGCTGACACCTCTGTTTTGTTTTTTATAATTTGAAAAGTTTGCTGGGAGGAACGCTCCTTCAATGGAGAAGATGGCGGTCCGAACCGTCAGATGCCTTCAAAAGAGGAAGGACCTTCTTAATAAATTCAAAATCAAAGAAATTTAATTGAATTTCTGCTTCAAGTTTGTGCCAGGATAACCCTGAAATAGTTGGCTGTTAGCTGATATCAAATTTGTTATTTTTCTTTTCCATTTTACTTTTTTATATGCAAGTAAGAAAGCCAAGGTAGTGGAACAGTTAAAAAAGTGTTCAAATAAGCATACCTCTGCTGTACTTCGATATATGTTTTTGCGTTTTGTGTTGCCATTTTTTCTTTAACATTGCGACCCGCGCCTGAAGTAAAAAATTATTACCGGATTATTATCATATCAGTAATCATATTGCCCGTACGGAAATGTCCGCCTGAAAGCCCGAGGCCGAAATTCCGGCTATCTGAGGAAGAAAGTAACCTGAAATCGAGTCGAAATCTATTTCACTTTGTCTGAGTCGATTTCGGACGGGAAATTTCCGTCTGGGTGCATTTTCCGCAGCCGTTAGAAATTCCAGAAATGACTTCGTGGGTAGATTTTTTATTGATGTCTAAGTTTGATTGTTTCCACGGGGAAAGTCCTCTTTTTCCCAGTTTTGTTTTGATCTCTGATCCCAGGTTATTGACCCCTGAACCTTTTGAACTCGCTCTCTCGTCTCCAAAAATATCAGATTTCGTTCCGACTCGGTGCAATTATGAGAAATGCGATTACTCAAACATGGTACTTCGAATCCGATATGTCAAGTCACGAATCAAGAGATCGCGTTACTTCACGTTTTGAAATGATGTTGACAGCTCGCTGCTAGGTAACAAGAGCAATAACTTGGGGCATAAAGTATATAAACGTAATATCGAAGAGATATATTCATCCACTCGATATTGCTACAATATTTTGCTACGCTAAACAGATAATTCAGCCGTTGTTTATTCTGTTGCGAGAGCACACTTTGGTTTTGACGTTTTTTTTTTTGTTTTTTTTTCCTAGTCCTCTGATTTCATCTTATTACTAGAAGACGGTAAGTGCCTAACGTGTGCGGTTTTTACGGAAAGTGTGGACCTCTGGCCGGATTGAAGAATATGACTTTACATTTTTGTAAAGCTTCGTAGAGCTCTTGCCTGGTGCCAAAAAGGATGGTTTTTGCTTGTAGTCGACCCAGAGCACGGTGTGTGAAGGGAAGTCGAGTTGTATAGCCTATGCTAGAGAAGACTATCTGAAGTTGTGCAGCCAAGGTTTCCTTTCATCAAACTGTGTTTCTGCTTTCGAGTGGAAAGGTCCGCTCCAGCAGGCAAGCAGACAGGCACGAGTTTCAAGTTGAAGATGAAATAAAATCTATAAGTGCTAAATATGTGCGGCTGTTCCCGTACCTACAGCCAATATATCTTCTTTGAGTGAAAAATAGAAAAATTTACAGAAAGAAAGAAGTGGCATTTTACCACATGTCCGAAAGTGCTGCCATCTGATTTCTGCTGAGTTTATCATTTTATTTCTTACACTTGGGATTGAGGAAGAGAAATGGTATCAGATATGCCTCTTAAACTTTAAAAGTTTTCTCATTGCTAAAGAAATTAGAGCTTGTCCTGTGCTTCTTTCTCAGTAGTGATATTAGAAAGTTGGCCTATAGCAAATAAGTCAACTTTTGAACTAATACAGATAGTTTATTTTTTCAACGGCAATCGATAGATCTTGATGAGCTGATCAGAATCTATTTAATCGTTTTTTGTAGAAAAATTCCTTCATAAGATACGATAGTGTGAAAGTTTCGAGCGGTTGACAACTTGACAAGGGGTACCTTATTACTGATACCTGTAGGGTACTTGTAAGCATCAATCAGCTGTTAGACCATAATCATCTTCGGTGATGAGGGGTTTTCAGCTTTTGCTAGTTGGTGTACCTATTTTGTTTCCGGTGTCTTTGATGGTAAGAACAATTTGGTACCGTGTCTATCACTGGGAGGTGGACTTGTAAGTAATAATCGGTTGGTAGAAGGGCTTGAAGAGGGGCTAGAGACTTATACAAACTAGCGCAAATTTTGTTTAATCTCTATATAAATCTGACGTAATTAGTCTCTTTGGTATGTCACTGTTACTTAGAATTAAGTCTTTACGCAACGGATACAAATGATAATGTAAAACAATAACGTAGGTTCGCAATAATTAGTACATTGGCATCCGTGGTATTTGACCCTGAAAAGTTACGGATAGCTTTACCATAACAACTAGGTTAAATAAGACAATGTTCAATGCAGGTCCGTATGCAGGGGGGGGGGGGGGGGGTTGACCCCCCTAGTCTATGTCTTTTTTGTACTTTTTTGTCCGACCAGCAGGCCCCCCCCCCCCCCCCCCCCCCCCCCCGAAATAAATTCTTGGATACGGGCCTGGTTCCATGCCTTCATTCGTCACGATGAACGATCGAAAAGGATAAAGTTCAACCGTCATGCAAAGTCAATTTAGTACCTTCTTCCGACATTCTGTTATTGTTTTCTTCGACGTTCAGGGATAGCCTTTGTCGCCTTTGATCATGTTGAAGTGTTGACAACTTCAGTGGTAGGGTATACACTCAAACCAAAAATAGGCGGAATGTGAGACATGTCAGGGACTTGTTAGTAACAATCGGCTGTTACACCCTAATCATCTTCGGCGGTGAGGGGTTTCCAGCTGTTTCTAGTTTGTGTACCAATTTTTCTTCCGGTGTTTTTTATGATAAGAAAATTTGTGTTCCATGTCTATCACTGGCAGAGCGACTTGCAAGTACAAATTGGTTGCTACAGCATTGTGATTTTCAAGAGATTCTAGAATGGTCTAAAGGGCCATCTATGTATTATTATTGTCTATGCCCTATGGTGATGGTCTGTCACTGTAATTAAGTGTTTACGCAACGGATGAAAATCATAATGCAAAAATAATTACATAGTTTTACAATAATGAGTAAAGTGGCATCTATAATATTATGATCCTGAAAGGTTACGGACAGCTTTGTAATACCAACTAGTTTCTATAAGATAATGTTCCATGTTGTCATCAGTCCCGATGTCTACGACTGAAAAGGCTAAAGTTCAACTAGATGCAAAGTCAATTTAGTCTCTACTTCCGATATAGTTGTTCTTTTTTTAAACCCTGAGGTATAGCCATGTGATTACGGATCGTGTCATCAGTTCAAACAGATTCTTTTTGGAAAATACCATTCTCAAAACCTCGATGGGTTGACAGCTTCAGCATTTAACAGACAGCAAAGAAACAGAACCAAAGTGTTGCTCTCATAATACTTTAGTCGGCGAAGCCGAATAAAGATTGCTGCAACACTTCACGTTGCCCAGGAAAAGTAGGCTTAGTTTACTTTCCTCAATTCAGTATCATTTTTCAGTTCAGTTTACTTTCAGAGTAACCTCAGCTTCGAAACGGACGAAAACAGTTTAATGCAGTCGAATAGATAAACCAGTGTACTTTGAAAGCCAAAAGGCCATAGAGTTTTTGATAGGCATAGGGCTGGTCTAGAAGTATAATTGCCAACTTTGCAAAGCAGGGGTAGAGGAAAACATGGACCACTTTCTCAATCGATGCCAGGAGCTCTCGGAGCTAAGGGGATCTTATTTTAAGGGGAGTGTTTTGCTTCTTCCGGATATCCTGAATAGCACTTCGGAAAGGGTTATAACAAAGGTTATAACCCTCGACGGAGCGCTGAAGCTAAGAGCGACCAAGCTTAGTAGTGAGGCTTCATAGCCGTAGGAAAATATTGTTGTTGTTTTCTTTTGTAACGTGTACTATTGCTGTGTTATGTATATGGTCCCTGGGCTTTTAAATACACTTATTATTATACAAAAAAGAACGAAATATAATTTAAATACAAAATCTTCTTTGTTTCCAATTTTTGTATCAGTGTACACTTCCACTCAAATAATCACCGTGAGGTTTACAGCGGGCAGAATGCCAGGAAGCAAAAAGTTGGCCCAATCCGAATAAATATCTCTTAAATCCGAAAGCACCGGGCACCTACATAGAAATGGTCCAATATGATTCGCAGTCAACATGGGCCGAAGGAACGCTCGTTTGTATTTTTATGCTTTTACCTTGATCTAGTTGCTTGCTACAGTATTTTTTTTTTAATGTTTGTACTTCGCTCCCACAAAAAGTAATATGATTTTAACTTATTCCTTTTTTTCTAGGATCCGCCCCTCGGTCCGGCCGGAGTCGGAACAGACGGCAGGCGAACCCGTCACCGGATCCGGAGACGAATTTGGACCGAGTATTCATCTGGGATCTTGACGAGACAATCATTGTGTTTCATACTCTTCTTACTGGAGCTTACGCCGCGCGGTATAACAAGGTCTGAATTTGTTTAGTCTTGTTACCTCTAAGGTCTATTGACGCTTGTGGTTCCCAGGGCTTCTTAGCCAGGAATTTGACCGAATAATCCCTTAAAATCAAAATAACCACCCCCTTCCCTCCATTGAAAGATAAGAAGAGGAAGAACAAAAAAGAAAAGTCCAATTGAGAAATAAAAAATCACACGGTTTTTCAGGGTTTTGTCAACCATACAGCCGTATCATAATCATCCAATTAAGAAAAAAAAAATCACACTGTTTTCTCAGGGCTGAATTATGATAGAGCTTGAAAAGATAACCATTTTCAGATTTTAGCCTTATTTGAGCTCACATATGGCTTGACTCACATATGTGTTTGAAAAAAAAATACTAGTTTCATTTATTCATTCCAGACTTACAGACATGACAGCAATTGGCATCATCCGCCATCACAATTCGCAAAATTCGCATACTGACCAAACATGGAAATATATACTACCAACAATATAAAGAAGAAGAAATACAAAGCAATCGTTGAGTATGAAAGATTCTGAAACAGTTTCTGTTCAGACACAAAGAAATCTGACACTTTGAACACCAAATCGGAGCATAAGCGAAGCAGAGTCTGCATCGCTGCTTGTCAGCCACTGCCTCTGGCCAATGGTGGACGCCGTCGTAGTGAGCACTATCATATGGCTTTGGTTTGGCAAGCTTTGGTCATTTCGGAGTGGAGGCTGGAGCAGTCTTGGTCTCTGAGGGTCTTCCACGAGACCTTGGAGTTACGTCAATTGTCGAGGTAATTAGTTGGCTATTTCTCTCTTGAAGCCTAAGAGGCTCTTTCTGTGGGTGCTGACTCATATGACGTCGATAAAGCATCCATGCGTTAACGACTGAGACATCCAAGAAATAGCAAAAAAGACGCATATACCATTTCTTTCCATAGATATCTATCCTGTAGAGCTCAGTGAGCATGTCGCTGAGGTCAACGCCACCCATGAATTTGTTATGCTCAGCAATGCACAAGGGACGGGCAGCGTCGACGTATTTCTTCAACTTCTTGTCCAAATGTTTGCAGTTGCCTGGAGGTTCGGCACCGACAAACGACGAAGCAATGCAGACGTTCTTCTTATCGAACCACGTCCTAAGGATATCTATCCTGTAGAGCTCAATGAGCATGTCGCTGAGGTCAACGCCACCCATGCATTTGTTATGCTCAGCAATGCACAAGGGACGGGCAACGTCGATGTATCTCTTCAACTTATTGTCCAAATGTTTGCAGTTGCCTGGAGGTTCGGCACCGACAAACGACGAAGCAACGCAGACGCTCTTCTTATCGAACCACGTCCAAAGGATATCTATCCTGTAGAGCTCAATGAGCATGTCGCTGAGGTCGACGCCACCCATGAATTTGTTATGCTCAGCAATGCACAAGGGACGGGCAACGTCGATGTATTTCTTCAACTTATTGTCCAAATGTTTGCAGTTGCCTGGAGGTTCGGCACCGAGAAACGATGAAGCAATGCAGAAGCTCTTCTTATCGAACCACGTCCTAAGGACTATACCGCTATTAATCTCAACTCTATAGTCAAAGACCTTTCAGTGTGTTTGACCTGACGATACCAGCGGAATGAATCTTGAGTAAATGGAGCTCGCGAATCAGTCACAGTGGTATACCTGAGTAATAAATGTCAAACAAGAGCTTGAAGTTCTCGTTTCTCGGAATCGCCTGTGCTAGCCTGAGCACAACCTCTGCTCGCTGTCCAAGCTCAGTGACTGGAGCCGAACCTTTTCTGGTATAAACCTCAAAGTCACAGACTATTCCACTGGCACCGGCACGACTGAAGATCTTGATTCCCCAGGAGCGGGGTTTGTCCTTGAGATATTGCTTGAAGCCCATGCCTTTCCTCATCGTCAATATTCTGCCTCTTCTCGGGAGAGATTTTCTTTAGACTTGTTCGCAGTCCGTCTATAACCGGCCGAAGTTTGAAAAGAGGGTCGTAACCGTCTTGACATTTAGGAACACGAAGACGCACTATCATTAGCGTGAATTTTTTTTCGAAGGTTTCTGAACCGATCCCTCCACATGACATCCGCAATGAGGGTAAATCTTGTGGCTCTGTCCCGGTGCTGAGAAATTGTAGGCTGCCTTATTGTGCCATAAGCATGTGGATTCCTGGAACTGTCCCGTCTCCTTACTGGTGACTTGCAGTTAGGACACCCTCCTTCGGCATCGCATACAAATTTCGACTGAAAAACAAGGTCTTCGACCAAGTCATTGTCAAATATCTGCTTGAAATATTCCAGAGGGGTTTGAATTTATAGAGGAGGTGGGGGAAGAGAAGACTCCCAGGTTACATCGGGAGATCAAAGTTTTGTCTTCTCCGTCTAAATTTCTAGAAGAAGAAGATTGCAAAGATGGTGCTATACCACAGGTAGATGGGTGACCGATCGCAGAGGTAACCAAAGTGGATGGTGGGGGAGATGCACTTCGATCGGCGATTTCTCGCGGAAAAATTTGCTTGCAGTTCGAACTGATGCTACTACATGCTTCTATGTCAAGGCTACCGTGTTACTGCATTCTACTGCATGCTACTATTAGCAAGACTGGTTGCTACTATAGCAAGAGAGGATGTTACCGAATACTATTGCTAAAGATTGGCCCAGTCTAAGGCACATTAAATGATAGTATTCTTTACTATTACATATCAATACATGCAACTTTTTCGTACAGCTATCGTACAACTACGCAGGCTACACATTTTTCATCGGGTTGTACGTGAGATAACGATGGTAAAGGTAAATCATCTTCAGCCGTCTTCTTCAGGGGATGGGTCAACAGTGGGGCTCCAGTCGGGATCGTTGTCATCTGCATCATGGTCCAGGTCCTCGTCGTCTTAGAAGTCCAGATCAGACAGTTCTCCATTTGGTTCAAAAATGTACTGAAAAGCTTCGTCCCGCGAAAAGATGTGGTTTGCATTTTGTGTGACCCGGCTCCTAAATAATCTTTCCTCCCTCTATGACATGATAGCACTGCAAAATAAGAATGATTCTATTAACCCTACTCCTTTTTTGACATGGAATATAAAATTCAGAAGCGGCTGATACCAAATAGAGGAAAAAAATTAGTATCCAGCCAATACTCATAATATAAGGTCACTGCGGATCGACTTAGGCCGTCGGACATCATGTATGAAAATAATTGTCAATACGATAAAAATAAAATTATATTTACCGTCATGGCCGCTTGATGCCATATGGAATCAAAACAGATGAGTGGCCCTGCCGGTGTATCAGAGATCCCCCACCACACCTTATCAGTGGTAATTGATCTTTCTAATAGTTCCTTAATAGTTCCTTAAGTCTGCTATACATATATGTTCTATAGATATAGCTGGTGCTTTTGGCAATATAACGCACTCTCAGGCCCTATTTTCTCTCATTACTTCTGGCGTGAATCTGTCTGTTGTCTATCTGTTAAAATTTTGGTATGGTCATTCTTCAGTAAGGTTCAAATGGCAAGGTAGCTTGTCAGAGATAATTCCAGTCCGAACTGGTGTTCGTCAAGGGGGAGTCTTATCTCCCTACATCTTCAAATCGGCCATATCTTCTTGTCTTGATTCTTTGCATCCTGCTTACTTTTATAAAGACCACGCCTTCAGCTACATAGCTTACGCGGACGACTTGCTCTTAGTAAGCCGTACCCGATCCACACTCACCAAAAATGTCTGTAAGCTGTCGTCGGAACTTCTCAAAATCGGTCTTGAAGTTAACCTCTCAAAATGTGAGTACCTGCATTTCAACCCTTCGTCAAATCGTTTGAATGCTAAAGCTTCTATCTCTCTTGGATCGTTCGTCGTCAGATCAACAGAATCTCTACGATGGCTTGGCATAACATTCAAATCCTCGTTGTCAAAATTTTGCTCTTCGGTTGTTCAAGAAGTTTCTAGATCAATCCGTACCGCTTATGGGCGCATCGTCCCCAACCGGGGGCGCTATAATCGTAAAGCTTTGGGAAAGTTGTACAGCACCTTCTGCGCTCCTTCTATACTATTTCGTTCTGGTGTCACTCATGTTCTGCGAAAGAAGGAGATAAAAAAGATGAGATCATGTTATTTTAAATATGCAAAGCACCTGCTCCACTTGTCGAAATTATGCCATAACCATACTTTGACGGAGAAGTTCAAAATTCAAGATGCAAGTGTTACCCTTTTGGATGTTTCTTCTTCGCTATCAAAAATCATTGACAACAGAACCGAACCAGCGCACGGCCTTCTACACTGCTTCCTGGCCGACGATTGAAATTAAGTGTCTTTTTGTGTATGTTTATGTGTTTTATTTACTTTCTTCCTTTACTCCGCTTTCTGAAAACGGCGGGTTATAAATAAATTACTTACTTACTTACTTACTTACTTACTTATCTGCCACATTTTTTCCTGGAACTGTAATATTCAAAAGAAAAAAAAATATAAATGTGCATTTTCCTTACCTTCAGGATTTCTTTGAATCACCAAACCAAGAACTCGTATGACGCGTATAGAACCCAACACATCTTCATGCGTGCCTAAACATCATTCGAAAGAGCTCGGCGTCCGTTCTCTGGCGGTACGATAGTCGAAATGATTTCTGACAACTAGGTGGCAGTTATGGTACCGCAAAGATTGTGATCCAAATGGGATCGTGTACGCTGTTAAAGGGTTAGATCGTTTAATTCCATGTTATTTTTGTACGAAAATAGTCGTGGATAGTCATTCATGGTCACATAGTCAAACTATATCAATTTAAATTCGGAATTCAGAACACAACACTTTACAAAACAGGAAATAAAGAACTTGGGGTAACGCTTCGTTGATTATAGATGCGGTTCGTCAGTTGGACTTTTGGTGAGTCTGTGCTGGTTTGTAATCACAGAGGGTAAAATGGACCGGTGCACGTCTGAGGCCAGAATTTGTTTTGCCAAATTTCATTAGTAGTTCGTGTCTCCTATCAGATATAGTTTATAGACGCTATGTCTATAGGCTGTCTTCGTAGGACTCTTGACCTGTGCAGTAAGTCTATCTTGACGTTGTCAGACCATCGAAAGTTCGTAACAGAGGAAAAAACCTTTACCGCATCCATGTTAAATTTCCCTACTACATCTTGCAGAACCCCGCCACTCGATCTGTTGAAAACCAAAGATAAGTTATTATGTAATTTTGCCAACAATTAGCCAAATTTTCACAACGAAGAGGTCCCCTATGCTGCCGTACACTTGTCTGACCCATTGAATAATTCATGAGTGGAAGGAATCGATGGACTCACTAGTTGCGTTTTTGCAGATACCATGGTATCTGATACCACTGTTTAAAGTCGTTTTTGCAGTTATCGTAGTATCTGATACCACGGTCAAAAAGCGTTATTGCGGTTATTGTGGTATCTGGCCAGTTAGCGTGGTATCTGATATTCAGATACTACGGTCCGACCGTGGTAACTGGTCGTGGTATCTGAAAAGTCATCTCACTTTCATCAGATTTTGTCAGATTGGTGACAAAGAAGTTTACCACTGAAGTGATGTGACTGAATATCTGTTTTTCTTTTGGGATGACTTCGAAAAGCGCAAATTTGGCAATTGTCATTTTTGCAGAGCAACCGTATATCAGATACCACGGTAACTGCAAAAACGACTAATTGCAGATCCAGTTACCGTGGTAACAGATACCATGGTATCTGCAAAAACGCAACTATTGTCGGTTGATTAATTTTTGTGTTGGTTGTGACTGACGTTGGCTCGTGTTAAGATTTCTGTGAAGAAAAAGTACAGTAGTGTTTATAATAATCATTCTGTCTACCGGTAACCGGTAATTCACTCCTTTAAATGTTATTTATGTTTCAGAACCAAGAACGAAGTGTGCAGTTGGGTATGGCAATGGAGGAGATGGTTTTCAACCTAGCGGATAGCAATCTCTTCTTCAACGACCTTGAGGTAAGGGCTTTCTTTTCATCCTTCGTTTCCATCTTCTGTTCCCGACAGATGGTGGTAAATTCGCTTTTGTTGTTATTTCATGAAAATAACCCTTTGGCAGCAATGGAATCTGACCCTGGGTAAAATCAATGAACAGTTTAGATTTTGGTTTGTTACCCCAGGGAGGAGCCAACTCTTATCCATTCGCCAATCCTGGGGACCGAGGGTCGACTTTGACAATCTTCTGTTGACTTTCCCTGATGTAGATGAGAGTCGAGTCCCATGCCGGTGATCCCGACTCAAGATGCTGGCAGATGTGCTAGGACGATGAAACGTGGCAGGCATATCAAGGACTAGACAGTTTTAACTAAAGAACAGTCGTTTCTCTGATTTGATCATCGTGGGGGACAGGATTTGTAGCCTGCGTAGTAGTAAGGTAGTAGTACAAAAACGTTGCATGTAATACTATGTAATAGCAAAGAATACTATCATTTAATGTGCCTCAGACTGGTCCAATCTTATGTAGGAGTATCCAGTAGCATCCTGTCTTGCCATAATAACATCGAGTCTTGCTAGTAGGAACATATAGTAGTATGCTGTAACACGGTAGCCTTGAAGGAGAAGCATGTAGTAGCATCGTTAGTACTGCATGCTACTTTTTAGTACTACTTCATAGTACTATTCTGAGATAAATTTTTCATCGGGGATCCGATAAATGTGGGGGAGTCGGCGGGGGGGGGGGGCAGACATTTTGTGACAGGCTTAGAGTGTAGCGATTGGGATGACACTTAGTGGGAAGAATAAGCAGAAGCCCTGGACACATCAGTGACAGAACCAGACCGGATTCGGGCACTCTGGGGGAGTTGGAGGAGGGTCCGGAATTCTGGTGATCGCGATTTAAGGTACTTCCCTTGCAGATGTGCTAGGACGATGACAAGATTAGCATAGAAAGTGTTACTTCCCAGATCCGTCATCCCTTAATTACTCATCTTAAAGGCACAGGAAACTTAACTACGCAACTTTCGGCCATCAAACCGACCTGGGGGGCTTAGATAAAGATACAGGGACTTGTTGTGGACAGGACCCCCCTTCTTTGTTATCTCGAACCCCCTCCTTAGTGTTCCCAAAGCTAGCTGGCAGGCCCTTGCCCCTTATGCAGCACTTATGCACTGTAGAAGTTCGCTTTCGGCCATAGCATCGGGGTAGTAGTCAAGAGGGCGTGCGTACGATTCCTACTCCCTGCACACTGTGCAAACCTTTTGCTTTTTTTTCTAAACTCAAAAGTCGAATTCTCGGAAACTGCCCGGAAACTGCAGTGGTCGTAACTAGAGTTTTCCTTACTCTCATTATCGACTCCGAGGGGTTGCTCACTCCCAAAAACGATGTACACCAAGTGGCGCGTGCCGCGGTGCCGAGCCGGTGCCGTGCCGGTGCCGAGCCGGGGCCGTGCCGGTGCCGCGGTTTTTTACTTCAAATTACAGTATTGTGATAAAGCACGATTTCTGATGTACATGTAAACAAATTTCATCAGATATTGGCCGAGAATGAAGTCGGCAATGTGTGTTGAATACAAGAGCTAGCAGCTCATATGGTACTTGCAAGGCTGGGTCAGAGGATGAAATTTAGGAATTTGTAAATTCTTGGGTTTCTTGTATTTAATTATAAGCCATACCCTTGAAATAAGAATGATTGTGGGCCCTTGGAAATCAAGAGAATGATCTGGTGAAAAGTATTTTATTTTTGCACTTTAAGGGCACTAGAAATTCATGTGAAAGCAAAACCCTTTAGGCAAAAGTGACTATGGGCTCATGGGGATCACGTAGTTGTATATTTTGCTCAAACTAATGCAACCTATAATACTAATGCAACCTACTTCCGTAATCATTACATATATTTCTAAACCCGGAGACCCACGTTTCGTGCGGTACATTCTAACCCCTCTAACAAAACCTCGCTGATTTTCTCACTTGCCGTGTTTTGCTACCTTCGATGTGTATCACGCTGTCGACGGTTCGAGACGGTTGCGCGACGGTTGTCTGCGAGAATTTTTTCCATCAGGAAAATCGGTTATGCAGATTGTTTCCCTGTTTCGCTAGAAGTCAACGGGTCTCGGAAAAGGCTTAAAACAGCCAAAACAGTTAGTTATTTATTGAAAGCACAGCATAGTTAAAGTATTCAAATACTTTAAAATACTGTAAGTTGAAGAGTGATTAGTGCGAGGGGTCCTTTAAGGGAGCTGGAAATTCATTTTGAAGCAAAACCCTTGTTTCACAAATAATCATGGGCTCATGGGGATCATGAAAATATATGTTTTGCTCCAAAGTATTTTCTGTACTTTGTGGTTATGATGAGTACTTTAAGGAATGTGGTTGGCTCTACAAAAGAATTTATGAACCAATCTTTTCCTTCCTTGACTACCTACTTAGGCTAACTGGTACATATATTTAGCCACAGCAAGTGCATGAAAATGGCAAAGTTCGAAGCACGAACGTTCAAATAAGCATACCTCTATTGCACTCCCAGAGTGTCTGATGGGGAAATTGACTTTTTCCAAGTTAAATATGCCTGCCAAGTATCATTCTTAGCACACTCTACAAATATGAAAAAAAGATTGGTCGCCACTGAATTACCTTCGAAGCTGACTCAAGTTTTGGGCGATATTCGATACCGATAACGATATATCCATGTATCGGACAAAATATCGATATCGAAAGTAAATATCGATATCGATAACGATATTTGTTCATTCGTAAAGATTGCAATTAATCCAACATAACCCACACTTATATATTCGAAATTGGAGCAATGTGTATTCCGCAATTCCTTTTTTATTTATCCGGAGTTCGAGATGATCCAGTATGCGATATATCGGATATCGATCGATCGATATATCGCACCAAATATCGATATCGAAACGTAAATATCGCTATCGAAAACGATATTTGTTCATCGTAATTATTGTAAATAATCCGAACTAACCTACACTTATATATCCGAAATTGGACAATATGTTTTCCCTAATTCATTTCTCATTTATTCTGAGTTTGAAATGATCCAAGATGCTATTTAATGAAAATTTGGTTCTTAGATTTTGGCGAAACGAAGCATGGTAAGCAAATATCAATATCGATATATCGATTATCGAATATCGAAAGTGAAAATATCGATATATCGATTGTTGAATATCGAAAGCGGAAATATCGATATATCGATTATCTAATATCGAAAGTGAAAATATCGATATATCGAAAAATCCAAGTATCGCCAAGCACCAGTACCAAACCATGGTTGACCACTTTGCGCATTTGGTCAACAGCATCTCCTCATATCTAGTTCAGCTTCTTCTTCGGTTGCATGTTTTCAATAATTCTTTCATTCAAGTACCTTCGTTATTGGGCGCCAGATACCAGATACCAGATGGCGAAGAGTAATCTGCAGAAAATTTGTCCGTGGCCGGCGTATCGTGCTAGAGGCGCGCCGGTGCCGTGCCGGTGCCGAGCCGGTGCCGAGCTGGTGCCGCGGTGTTGCGCCGTTGCCGTGCTTTTGCCGTGCCGGTGCCGTGGTGCCGTGCCGGTGCCGCGGTGCCGTGCCGGTGCCGCGGTGCCGTGCCGGTGCCGTGTCGAGGTGTACACCGGTGGCGGAGAGAGAGCAACCCCTCGATCGACTCAGGGTACATTCTTGATATGTGAGCTAGCTCCCCGAGTCAAGTTTGAGTCAAGTTTTCTGTTTATTTAACCGAAAAAATACAAAAAAACTTTTGAGCAAATCTACATTTTCATGAGCCCATGATCATTTTTGTCTTAAGGGTTTTGCTTAGAAATGAATTTCTAGCACCCTTAAAGTGCGCATGTTTACCGAAAAGTAAAAAAAAAATACTTTTGACCAAACCGTATATATTCATGATCTTAAAGAGCCAAGGATAATTTTTGCCTCAAGGGTATTGATTACAGATGAATTTCTAGCGTCCTCAAAGTGCGCATCATCACAGCCAAGTGCAATAAACTAATTTTTACCAAACGATACATTTCCGCGATTTCCAAGGGTCCATCATCATTCTTATCTCAAGGGTTTTGCTTATAAATGATCACAACAAACCCAATAATTGGCAAATTCCTACTTTCATCCTCTTTCCCAGCCTTGCAAGTGCCATATGAGCTTCTAGCTCTTGTTACGAAATAGTGGTCGTCAAATTGTACTTTTCTGTTTCGAGTAGCACTAAGAACATTTTTTCTGATCTTAGAAGCTCGAAAATTTTATCAGTGCGGTAACAGTGAACGTCGCATAGATAAGAACCTTTGAGTTTCAGTTTGAACAAGGTCTTGTAATAGATGTAAACATCACGGGTAGCGCTGTGCAGCTTACCAATGCTCTAGGGGCAAATTAACAGACATATTGTGTGATGTTCTGGCTCTTTTACTGTTCGATGGCGCAGTCGTTGTTGATCTGTTGAAAGGAGGATCAGGCAGCGCCCTCCTATTGGCAAGTTAAGTGCTGTCGGTCCTCACATTCTACTTTGATCTTCTTAATCTGAGTGACGCTAGTTCATAGATGGCGTATGCGTTTCGGACAAACGCCTCGGTTGCGCACCACCGTACGAGACAAGATTTCAGGTGTCAAAGATTTCAATACTGTGTAATAAGAAATTTTGAGCAAAAGTGAAAATTGTTACTGAAAACGACGTACATCGTATTCCTGGGGATGGAGTCTTTACTAAGTAGATATCGAGAAGCCACACATACGCCATTGGTTCACTCTTCTCTTGGAAGAAATTTCAGGGACCCATCTTTACCGATGTCGTCTCTAATCCTCGCTCTAATCGTTATATCCATTCGTTATATCCATATCCAGCTGTGCTAAGCTGGTTACGTCGGCGAAGGCCAAAATATCGCTGTCAGACGTCGTAGCTGACTTTCCGTTTTACGTCATTTTTTTAATATGTATTATAAAATGATAGTGTATTGTATCATAAAAGGCTTTTGCCTCAGTATGTTATTATAAATTTGTACGCGCACGTTTTTGGTGGAGTGAAAAGAAATTAAAAAGATAAAGTAATAATAACCAATGAATGTTAACAAATACAAGGCTTTCCGACTGTGTTCAGGATAAATTGGGTAAGTCTTGCTTGATAATATCTTGACCGGTATGCGTTAACCGTCGGATCGTAAGGAATAGGCGGTATAGCTGACTTCCCATTTTAAGCAATTTTTTTAAAATATAGGCTGTTATAATAATAATGATAATATATTGTACCGTAAAAGGCTTTCGCCTCTGCCTTTTTATAATTATAATTTATTGCGCGCACATTATTGGTGGAGTGAATACAGAGAGAATTTAAGCAATAATAACCAATAAATATAAACAATATACAAGGCTTTCAGACTGTGTTCAGAATAATTTTGTTAAGTCTTGCTTAGTATATAACACCTTGACCGGTATGCGTTAGCCGTCCGATCGTAGGTGTTATGCTGATTGATGTTTAGTGGTTTCCTTGACATGGAAAAGGCGTGGAAGGGGAGATAAACAAAAACACCAATTGAAAAACACAACAAAAGAAGATCACATTTTGCTTTAATCGAACACCTACGCATATGGATGGAACTTCCGGTGCATATATGGTGGTTTTTGTTATTAGAACCCTGAAGGACGTGTACCAATATTCCAGAAATTTTTTAATATAGATTCAAACATCCTACTTACGAGACATCTGATGAAGTTGGAAAGAATAAGCTAAAATAAATGAGATGAAAGGAAATACAGGATGTGATTTCGAGAGTACACTTTCTTCATCGGATGTGGTACCCCTTCCACTAAGAATGGAGATGTATACCATATTTGTGTACGATAATGGAGTACCGAGACATTTTATTCGTTACATGGCATCCAGACTATTTAGAGCTTAATTAATTAACTTGTCTGGTTAGAATGGTGTTTCCTGGCATATTTGGAGACGTGGACAGTTACTTGTTTTTTTCTCGGTGTCTGTAACCAGATTCTTAGCGGGATTTCTACGTCGTCAGTTTTGGAGTTTCGACCATTTTGGTTGGTAACCGTAAAAAATGGTGGCTGCTCTCAACTTTCACTTATATTATTGGGGGGGCGTAGAAGGGCACTGCCTTTTTCCTATTTTTCTTTACTGTGAACTAGGACATACTATTTATTAGCGACTAAGTTTATACAGTTGTGCGAGTTCTCGAATTGGTTTTCTGACAGGTTGTTCATTTTTTTTTTTTTTTTTTTTTTTTTTACTGTATCTCCTTCGTTCCTGTCGCAACCGTAAATTAGTCGAGAAAATCGGCGTCCAAGATGTCACTCGGTCCTGCAGAGCACGTCGACGTCTCTAAAATGCACGTCATATCATTCAATTCATCGTCTACATGATGTTTTCCAAGATTTTAGTGGAGTGTTCCTTGAGACAATTCACTATTGCGAGCGCTGTTTTTTAGCAGCTTTCGGTTTTCACCATATTTTGTGGAGCTAATAACTCGTGAACCAGTGCAAGTATCAAGTTGAAACTTGGTACACTTGTGAAATTTGGGATCTAGTTGTGCCTTTTGCGGGTCCCCCCCCCCCCCCCACCCGGTTCAGGGGCAAATGGACCGAGATTGCCCAGTGAATAATCTTCATAACTTGACCGGACCTGGACATAGGACGATGAAATTCCTTGTACTTGTAGATCCTTAGGCTGGGAAATTGATTTTAAAGTTGCACCCTCCCCCACCCACCCTAGTCGTGGGCAACTGGGGCCCAGATTGCCGAGGAGTAAAGTTCGTTACCCGTGGAAGGAATCAACAGGTATCAAGTTGAAACTTGGTAGGTTTGTGAGCATCGGGGTAATTCCTTGTGATTTCGGATCATAGGGGTTGGCGATCTATATGTGGAGTTGAACCACCCCCCACTCTCCCCGTTCATGGGCAAGTGAGCCCAATTTGCCCATGAGTTAATTTGTTTTTACCCGTGACCGGAATCAGACTCGAAGCCCAAAGGTGGTATAGTCGATGATATTTAGATCTAGACATGCAATTTGGTGGGTCCTGACTCCCCCCCCCCCTCCCGTTCATGGGTAGCTGGGCCCAGATTTCCCATGAGTTACGTTCGTCTATGACATGTCTCAAGTTCTGTAGTATACTTGTGGATATGTGTGTATAGATGCAGATTTTCGTGTTAAGAGCAACAATTAAGACCACGCGGCGTACCTCAATCCTTAATGATCAGTTGGAAACTGGACTGTTTTGTCATATGATCGATGATATGCCGTTCTCAATGAAGTTGTGACAGGGGGTATTAGGCTGATACGGTTTGGTTTATTGCACGTGTTATTACTTTGCTAATGGAAAAAAGCTATAAAAGGTTGGACTGGCTAGCAAGACATTCAGGTTGCGTTCCCGAAACTTAACAATTGTTACCAATCGTTAACTTTACTTCGGGGCGGAGCTAACTGCAACTTTAACGATCGTTAACTTTTCCCAGTTCTACAATTGTTAACTATTTTCTAACGATGCTCACCGACCATCGTCACAAAATATCTAACAATCGTTAAGCTCTAGAACGGAAATTGTACGTGGGCGGAGCTTAAATTTCGGATCAGAAACGTGGAACGCGAAAAGGGAACGCAACCTCAGTATCGAAACTCAAACCAATCTTGCAGGATCTTGAAGCTCTTCTTTGGATTTCTAAATGCGTTTTGTTGACATTAAAAGCTCTTAAACTGGGATGATTTCAAAATATGTTTTTTCAGTATTTTTTGGGTTATTGGGAATGTGAAATGTCTTGATTCTCACGCTGTTGTTTATAAGATGTGATAAATATTTTACTTTTACACTCACCGTCTGAGCACTTGCGCACTTGTTTAGGCCTGATTAGAAATTTAGTCTGAACTGTATTCATGTTTATTCTCTTTTTGCTGTTCCTTCCTTTGTTTTCTCTCAGTCCGCTGGCACCAGGCCCGTATCCAGGAATTTATTTGGGGGGGGGGTTGCCTGCGGATCGCACAAAAAAGTACAAAAAATACATAGATCAGAGGGAAAAGCCTATAAAAATGAGTATTTTTGTATGTTTCGGGGGGGGGGGGGGTCAACCCCCTAGCCCCCCCCCCCCCGGATACGGTCTTGGCTGGCACCATATTGCCAAGGAATTATTGAGAAAATTATTAGAATCGTTTATTACCAAAATTTATTTTTTTTAAAATGGAGAATTTAATCTTTGCGTCAAACTTCACTGGTAATTTCACTTCAAACGTAATGTCACTCACAATTTCACTTTGAAGAGAAAAGACGAAGACCAGCCATCCGGGTGTGCTTGCCCTCTGTGTGGTAATGGAGTTGACGATTTGGTCCATGTTCTGTGCCGATGCCCAGAGCTTTCTGGGTTAAGGAGGGAATTATTGGGAGGTGAGGTTATGTTACCTCCTGACATCGACAAGAGCACGACGCCAAGCCTTATAGATAGATAGATAGATAGATTAGTGTATTTCAGAAGCCCACGGGCCATATACACAAACAAACAAAAACAAAAATATAACTTAAACAATCAGACTCCTTCTTAACTCTAAAGATTTATCTATGTACACGCCCACTCGAGTAATAACGGTAGGGTTACTACTGCTCAAAATTTCAGGAAGTGATAAAATCACACCCTCTAGATAATGTAACATTTGCAGATTTGTTCATGGTGTGACGAAGTTTTGAGAGAGCAATGGTTATTTTTTTTGTTTTAAATGTATTTTCTTGTATATGGCCTTTGGCTTTGAATACAATTATTATTATATAAAATAAATTAAAACACTGTTAGAGGGGTCAAAGACTAAAACCAAGAAATTCAATAATAACTGACCTTTTTACTGGCTGTTGCACAGCTAGACAAGACTTGGAACAAATTTCCTTCGATGTCTTTCGTGCTTTGTGGGGACAAGAGTTAGAAAATGTTCGGCTGGCATCACGGAGCTCGCGGGTACGCTTTTCAAATGCCTATTTTCTTGTCACGCCAACACAAAAATACGGTAATGTATGGTAATTTCTGGCTTAGTCTAACGAATTCAGAGACTGTTACTACTCGTCAAACACAGTTTTGCATTTCTAACGCAATTTTCGCCGTTGGCAGGATACATTCCAGTTTTGTTAACTTCCAAAAACAAGCTCGCATTTCCACTTCTTTTGTTTCCGACGTCCCATCAATTTTTAATGAAGGCTGTCAAAGAGATTATTCGGTAATTTGCAATGAAGTTTTCCATATTTCCGGTCGTATAAATATGCATATAAAAACTAATCAAACCGAAGTTGTTATGCAAGTTCTCCAACAGGTTTTTCTGACAGGTTCTACGTACGTGCTCATTTACTTACACTAGATGAAATGTACGTCATTTTGAATTTCATGTCTCCCATTAACTTTAGTTTTATTTGAATTACTGTTTAAAAATTAAGGCGAAATACAGTGGATGACTACAATTTATCATCCCACTACAGTTGACTTAAAAAATTTGATTTAAAAGATAAAGTTAAAAACACGAAAGGAAAAAGAAAGAAAAATAGAACTATCCTATAGAGAATCGCATTCATAGATTACAAGGAGTTTTATCGAATGGAAATAGCGAGGACGGATGTAGGGATGGACAACACTATAAAGAGTTATACAGTGTGTATCTTCTGTAAAGCAATGTTTTATTTTATTATTTTTTAAAAGTCAGCTAGGATATTCTTCAGTGCTATTTCGGCCCTATATTAAAAGATGCTAAGCGGGTGACAAAAAAAGAGAACAAAAAACTGATTATAGTCACTGAATTGAGGCGGGATCATCTGAAGGGTTGTATACCACGGATTACAAACTCGCTGTCCTCTTACGCCCATTGTATTTGAATTCAATGTCGCTGTCAATCCATCAAAGATGACCAGGCTCCATTTTGCGGCCTGTTGTTTTGGCATTTCTGGACCCGACAGATTTCTGGGCTTGGTTTTAAACGAAACCTGAAGGGTTTTCACCTGCTATATGTGTGTCTTTGCCTGGGGTTGGCATTTGATTGGTTCGTTCGTCAATTACGTCGGCTATGCTAACATCCCGCAGAGCAGCTAATAAAGGAAATCCCAATAGTGTGTACACAAGGACAGTATGGGAGAGGTGAAAACCCGGCTGACCGTTAACTGCTTTGCTCAATCCGGTTTGACCGGATTCCGGCCGAATTATTCACTCGAGGAAACTGCCAGTCTCGTTGTGATTCAAAAGTACGGAGTTCGTCAGCCACTTTGTGCAGATGAAAATCAATTTCTTAAGTTGTCAAGCAAAACTACTCAGCTTTTATTTTATTTTTTAGGCACTAGTTTTATAGGTCAATATTTTTTTTTTGTACTGCATCATTTATTCTTGTGAACTTTGATGGCCGATGAAGTTTATTTAATTTTCAATCAGTCCTTGCACTCTTCGAGAGTGCAGAATTTTGAAAGGTAGAATTGTGTCCCTCCCTAAGTTTTGCCCTCCTTCCTACCCCTAAAGGTGGGCAAGGCCTAACAGTGTTCAAATCTATTTCAGTAGAGCTCCTTTGGACATTAGTTGATTTTAAAAAAATTGCCGTTTTCGTCCACTTGCTGTGACAAAGTCAAATAACAGTCAGCTAAAGTAGCTAATTACGGGAACAGTTGTCTTGGGTAATCGCTTACCATTTTTCTAAACAAAAAATGTTTTTGTAAAAAAAGTCAGCTCCTCACAAAAGCTCGTTATGGTAACTGTTCAATAAAGAGTCATTTTTCTATCCAATGGCAGGTCTGACCCTTTTATGCCGTTGGAGTGGGTTACCATTTTTCTTGATAAATTGTACCTTACACAAAACAAAGGGATATCTGACGAATAGTCAGGAAATCAGATGCCCTTTTTTATTGAATTTCTGCAGTTCGTTCTACCTACGCAAGACTTGGCTCAAACCAAGTCTCCAGACAAATTAATTCACGTACCCTTCCTTACACCTGAATCTTCGGCAAGCGAATTTGACAAGCAATTTGACAATTTGACAAATACAAAGTAGTTTCTTCTCACATCGCTCATCCAAATGACTAGCAATCCGACGCTCGGCATAACTTGGGGCTTGCCTGTGTATAATGATCGGGTCGTTGCGAAAATAATGAATTTTAAATTGACGCTGAATTAAAAATTAGGAATAATGGTTCTCTTGTTTGTGAAAAGGTATTTCGAATCATGCTGTTTCTTAAATGGGGCCTAGGTGTACATGACCCTTAAGGGGCTCTGACCGGGTATTTATGTTTCGGACAAACAGTATTTTGTATGATAAATATTCCTTCAGCCCAAGCTGACTGCGAATCATATTTGACGGTGCAAAACGGATAAGTCAGCTGTATTTTTTAGAGCTATATTTCGGTCCTTCTTCGCAAGGGTCCTCTTTATGTTCAAAGCGGCTTTAGCCTGAAGAGGACCCTTGCCAAAAAGGGCCAAAATGTAGCTCTAAAGAATGTAGCTGACTTATCCGTTTTGCACCGTCAAGTATTTTGTACCGCTCTTAAACAGTCTCCTTCCGCCCGAGCTGACTGGGAATCATATGTAAAAAATGAGGATAATTGGACCCAAACAATACTTACACCAAGTTTGATCACAATAGCTCAACCCCTTCGCGAGTGATCGTGCTGGCCGACGGACGGAACACTTTGACGGAGTCGTAGGTATCCCGTCACTTACGTTTTGGTATCCCAAAATTAATCATCCCAAAATTAATCTATAACTTACGAACCACACGATATCAGGGCTTGAAACACACTAAGCCCTTCTGAAAGGTGGTCTCGAGGGCTACCACGAACCTTTGTTTAGATTTTTTCTAGTTTCTGTCAAAAATTCTGAAATTTGATTTTTTTTTGTTCCAGTCATGCATGGTTTCTTACCTATAACTTGAGAACCACATGATATCAGGGCTTGAAACAAACCCTGAGCCCTGTTCAAAGGCGGTCTGAAGAGCTACGACACACTTTTTCTTCAGATTCTTTATTAGCGAATATTCAATCGAAACTGGGAAAATTAACCCTCAAAATCTTCCCGTTTTCTTCGTGTCTGTACGCCCGTAATCCACTTTTTGCGCTGCGGTAACGAGAGGTCAGCAGAAAATGTTTAAAAATAATTTTTAATATAGCCAACATGAAGGAAGGAAGGAAGGAATTTATTTCTTCAACATTTCTACAACATATTGAACATATTCTGAAACCAATAGCCCGTCTCAATATGTGAAAACAGGTCACCTTGTGAAAGACGGACATCAAATTATAAAGATCTATTGATCAGTTTTTTTTTGTTTTTTTTTAATACACTTAGTGATACTTAACTCACTCCAAATCAACTTTCCTCACTCAAACACCCCTAGCCTACCCAATTCCCATTCCCCTCCCGAATCCTGCCCCAATCTTCATTAAACAACCAACTCAGCTACCCAACAAATATTTTTTTAATCTGTTCTTAAACAATAAATGATTATCAGACTCCCTATGCTTGCCGGTAGATTATTCCAAACATTCACACCACTATTTTTAATTATAAATGACGCTCTACTACTCTTACGCGACTCACTAACAAGCCTATCATTATTCCTCGTATCATAATCATGGGAATCTGAATTCAGACTAAAAAAATTACTAAAATACGACGGAGAAAATTTATTTAATACACTGTACACAAAATTACCAATTTGCTGATCTCTTACATGTTTAACTTTCAACACATTAAAATCTCGGTAACAATCTTCTGTATGGCGACAATTTTTTAACTCACCCAAAACACGGAGAGCTTTATTTTGCAGAATTTCAACACGTTTAAAATTAGAGTTAAAGTTACTGGCATACTCAGAACATCCATATATTAAGTATGGATGAACAATTGAAAAATAAATGTCTCTTAATGCTATTACCAGTAAAATATTTTTGAATTGAATATATTTCTGTATGTTATCTGGTTCCTCTTAGTTTGCTTTCAAGTCCACAAACAAATTGAAAAGCAACTCCCAGGTCCCTGGTGATTGTTTTGGTTTAGTGATTCAAGTACGAAGTACAGATAGAAGTCATTCGACTAGAACTGGTACCAAGGAAAGTCAACTTGACGACTCCAAGATAAGAAGACTGGTTCTTCTATGTGCTCAGAAACGGTGTCGTAAGATGTTATAATCGGTGCCGAAAAAATAAGTCGACTAAAAATACATATGCAATCATTACTGGAAGTCAGGTTTATCATAAGCCTAATTGCTTCACT
This sequence comes from Branchinecta lynchi, assembly GCA_023053575.1. Lineage (NCBI taxonomy): Eukaryota > Metazoa > Arthropoda > Branchiopoda > Anostraca > Branchinectidae > Branchinecta > Branchinecta lynchi. The sequence goes on along the minus strand of JAKZAP010000007.1, from coordinate 21,729,708 downwards.
CAGTACAGATAGAGCCACTCGACCAGAACCAGTAACAAGGAAAGTCGACACGGCAGACAGTAAAATCCTGCCTAACAAGTCCCAGTGTAATCAGAATATGACGTCATGTAAATTCCAATTTGTAATGAGACGAGTTAAATATGTTCCATGCGTGGTAATCATACAAAATCGAAGCGTAGTTGGTATCCGTGTTTTGCGTCAGTTTTGGGGATCTCAGAACGTTAGTGGAGGAATACCTATGACTTCGTAAAAATTGTCCGTCTGTCCGTCTGTCAGCCCGTTAGCTCTCGAAGGGGTAGGATATTTGCTTCAAACTTGGTATGAGGATCCATTGGGTCAAAGCAGAGGTCAAATTCGTAGATGATCCCCGTAGCCAGGCCCGTATCCAGGATTTTTTTCCGGGGGGGGGGGGGGGGAGATTTTGCCTTTCGGGGGGGGGGGGGGGTTTGCCTGCGGGTCGGACAAAAAAGACATAGATCAGAGGAAAAGCCTATAAAAATGACCATTTTCGTATGTTTCGGGGGGGGGGGGTCAACCCCCTACCCCCCCCCCCTCCTGGATACGGCCTTGCCCGTAGCCCTATATTTAGGGATGAGGGAGGGGTTTCATATTAAGGGACCAATCCTTTTTTGTAAAGCCAACGAGACAGTCGATTTAGGGGTAAGGAGACATTCTGCATCCATATCTGAAACGTATTTTCTCACCGGACAATTAGTTCGTCTTGAATCCGGCCCAAATGGAAAATGTGTTAAAAGTAAAAGCTTATTGAGATGTAAGAAGACATGCTGGATACAAATGTGACAATAGTTTTCCACTCAGACAAGTAGTTCGCCGGGTATCAGGCCAAAACCGGAAAATTTGTTAAGGTAAACGTTTTACCTTGCTTTGTGATCCATCTAAACGTCAAGTGACGTCCCAAATTTGTCACATGTTCCAGGGTGCAGTAGTGCCCACTTTCGATTTTTCCACTCTGTTCCGGAAACACAGTTATGTACTGGACATACTTGGATCTCTTATCTCTCATCCCGAATTTTCTGGACGAAAGAACCCTCTCTCAATATAATTCTCGACACTATTTTGAGCGTGTTCACCCTTCTAACAGTAGTAATTATTAGTTGCTATTTCCGTTCTAACCTCGTGGAAAGTTACTACGCTTACCGTTCCAACCTTCTCGAAATCGTCACTAATGGTAACTATTTGCATATCACACTAGGGAGTGTAGAAAGCATGGTAACTACGATATCTGCGACGTGATTGGCGCGATTAGCCCGTGGCTCGTTCGGGGCACGATATTTTGACGAAAATAGAAAGAAGTGTTCCAGCCTTGACCCAAGAACCCATGATCCGTGACGTCAAGCATAGTAACTACGCAAATAGGGTGGAACACGCTCTGTGTCGGCGGTTTTAGGCGTAATCTCGCCGTTCCTCGAGGACTCCTCGGGGAATCGAAGGAGACGGCGAGAATAGAGGAGTCACTCCACGCGGACTGCGCGTACGGAAAACAACGAGAACACGGGGAATGCTTCCAAAATTGATTTTGTTCTAAAAATAAATGTGCAGTTGACAAAATTAGTCTTGATCCTCTTTATTTTTGGTTTTCTTTCTTATGATTGTTTTTCATTAATTTATATTCCACCAACACCGGCAAAAATTTACCCCCCTTTTTGGGAGTCCTTTTTGATGATGTGATGATAATCGGAGCATTTTCTGTCCGTGAGGTAGGTAGATAGGTAGGTAGGTTTTTATTTAAATGAAGTACATGACTAAAATCAATATCCTATTGCAGCAAAAAGAAAGTCCTAAGAACTTGTGCTGCAATTTATTAATACTACTTGTATCTAATAAATTAATAACTAAACGCAACAACTTACTATTATCCACCTAGCCGATGACTTAAATAAGAGACAATTAAACGTGAACACTATACACAACAAGAATCCTTAATATTTACTCCTTACAGTTTCAGCCCCCCCCCCCCCCCCCCCCGCCCCCCCGAACAACAGTGAAAGAATAAAAAAAGAAGAAAAAAGATAAAACAAAAAAAAAATCGCGAGGACTCGCGAGAATACGGGGAGTTGGTCACTGGGACAAACAAAAGCGCGGGGACTCCTCAAGTGGAGTCCTCGAGGAACGGCGAGAATACGCCTTTGTCTCTTTCTTCTACCACGTCACCTGCGTTTATCTCGGTGACCGTCAAAAATAGTGTCTACTTTAAAAATACATCAAATCTCGATTATCATCTTTGCCCAGAGCGAGCCTTGTAATTATCGGAGATGAGTTCTCCTAGATAAGAGAACATTTTTGGTGTGAAAGGACTAATCAGTAGAGAGGATCAAAGAGAGCTAAAATTAGAAAATCATTTTTCATTTTCGTCCGCACGCCGATTGACGGACGGTCATACTATCTAATTAGACGACCAATCTTCTTCTCTTTAAATTTTGGCCCTCGGGAGGTGATTTTTGGTATGTTGGCAACGGGGTAGAAGACCTCATTAAAAGCCTCATTTGTTAAAATATTGCCGTTTTTTTCGGATTTTCGAGTTCCCTGAAAGCTGTTGATTGAATAGATTCCCAATACGGTACCTCTTGATATGCAAGTTAATCATCTGTTTCGCAATGATAATTTTCCAGCAATTATTTGCCCCCCAAAGTTGGGTGTAACATGTATAAAAAAAAATATTCATAATACAACAGCAATTCATAACAAGTGCGCAAGCGCTCAGACGTGGAGTGTAAAAGTAAAATGTTCATCGCATTTATATACAAACAGCTTTAGAACCAAGACATTTCTCATCCCCAATAACCAAACAAGTATTGAAATAACCTTGTAATCACCCCCCTTTAAAAGCTTTAAATGTAAACAAACCGCCAGTATAAATCAAAAGAAATGTTGAAGATCTTGCACGAATAGCATTTGTTCGTACTTTACAGGTCTTGTCCATTAGCAACGTAATAACAAGTGCAATAAACCAATTCGTAGCAGACTAATGCCCCCTTTGTCACAATTTATTAAGAATGGCATATCATCGATCATATGACAAAACAGTCCAGTTTCCAACTGTTCTTAAAGATTAAAGTACGTCACGTCGTCTTATTTGTTGATGTTACACAAAATCCTCATCCATTAATAAATCTCCCCAAATATAGAAGAGTTGGACTTGAGACCTGTCATAGACGAATTAAACTCATAGGAAATCAGGTCCCAGCTGCCCATGAACGGGAGGGGTGGGGGGGGGGGGGTCGGGACCCATCAAAATACGTATTTACACCTTTTTTCCTCAAATATACCAGCTTAGAGTTTGAGGTCACGGGTCAAAAACTTTTTTCATGGGCAATTTTGGGCCCACTTGCCTATGAACGGGGAGGGTGGGGGTGGTTCAACTCTCCCCAGTCACTATGATCCAAAAGCACAAAGTAATTTCATCGCCTTATCTCCTGTTATTGTCATATCAAAAACATTAAAAAATGCTCAATCTGGGCCCAATTGCCCCTGACCCAAGTGGGGGTGGGGTTTGGGACCCAATGCTCACAATCCTACCAAGTTTCAACTTGATACCTTTTGATTCCTAGCAAGGGTAACGAACTTTACTCCTGGACAATCTGGGCCCATTTGCCCCTGAACCGGGTTGGGGTGGGGGTGGGACCCCCAAAAGGCACAACTAGACCCCAATACCCACTGGCGTACCAAGTTTGAACTTGATACTTGCACTGGTTCACGAGTTATGAGCTGCACAAAATACGGTGAAAACCGGAAACCGAAAACCGAAAGCTGCTACAGCGCTCGCAATAGTGGATTGCTCCAAGGAACACTCCACTAAAAACGCAAACTGACACAACCGTGTTTTACGTCCCAATGTTTAGTCAATCATGCTTTCCGCAATGAAAATGTGTCAAAAATAATCCGCTCCAAAAGATAGGCATAAAACATACAACGATACAAATTGTTAGAATACAAAATCGCTTCAGCTGAAGTATAACAACAACTGTGTTTTAATAGCACATGCTCGCAAGCAGTACCTTTATTATGCTGTGATTGATTCTTGTTTGTGTCTATTAGTAAAACTTCTTTTACTACTAAAATAATATAAAGATGTCATCACAGATAGTGCACCCGGTGGTATACTAATTACCGAACAATTTTTTTGTTTTTGTAGACCCGTACCCCCTCCCCCCCCCCCCCGTAGCTAAACGAAAACTCGAAGGGCTTGAGCATAACAAATATTATACCGGTGGAATTGAATCTGGGGTTTGAAACTCGTTTGAACTCGAACTCGTTGAAACTCGTTTGGAAGACTGGTTTGAAAACTGCTGATAGCTTCATCTCGGTTAGCCTCCACTGATACCAACGATTTTATCCAAATCCCCCTCCCTTAAACAAACTTTAGCACAATAATTCGAATGCTCGTACCCCCACCCCAAATTTTGCTAAAACATCTTACGAAGGAGAAAGTTTCTTCCCTGAAATTTAGGTAATGCTGGCCGAGTTCTTGGAAAGCTATTGCTGAAAAGCACAATTCAGGCATTCTACCCACATCTCTTCACGGCATACCCGTAATTATACCATCTACATTCAGCCCTGTTACCACCGTCTAGTCCAAATTCTTGATGATTTATTAGCATTAAAACGTTAACTAACAAGTTCAGCTGTGGGGGATAAATTGTTGGCTTAACTACAAATTACAGGGTGGCACTGAAGGAAACATAGGTGCGATCGTACGATGGGCCTAGCAGAAGGGGCGGGTTTGTGCAATTTAGACTACGGGATATTCGCTAAATAGTTGAACTGCACGTCGCTCCAATGTTCTGCACGGGTCGCTGTATGGTTTAAAGCGCAACTCTTACTAGAAATGATCTTTTTCACGATGGAGTGGCTAAGAAATATGTTTTTTTTGGAAATACCATTACTTGCAACACAAGATTAGTGATTTTCTTGTTAGCGCTTGTCGACTCTATCTAGCCTTCCCACTTACCGACGCGGCGGCTGGGCGCAAAATATTTGAAAACTGAAAGCGCCGTGGTTAGAAAGTGAGAAAACGAAGCGAGATACGTGTTTTAGCGCCACCGCGATTTTTCGCCACTGGGTATTTTCCACCACTTTAGGTAGCACAACAGGTAAAGAAGGGCAAAAACAGATTATATGTACGTGGTGGGACTAGTGGAGAGATCTCAGAAGGATTAGCCTAGGAAAAGTATTAGATAAAACTGCTCGTTGCAAAGGAAATACAGTTTATATCGTGTTTTTATTGTAGTTTCTGTATATATAAATTAAAATGCTTATGTTGAAATTTGTTGGCAAGGCTATAATGAAATCATACGATTTTACTTGTTAAATCGCTAGGCTAATTGGATTAGGTATTTAACGAGTTGAGAGTGGCAAAAAATCCTAGGTCACTAATCCACTAAGCCTTCAGGTTCATACACACACGGTTCACACAAGGGTAAATATTCCCACAAGGTTCAGCTCGTCATTAGGATATGGGTCGAAAACCAGAGTGGCGATAATACCTAGTGGCGAAAAATCCCGGTGGCTCTAAAACACTGCCACGAACTAAGCTACCTACCATGTCTTCAAACATGAAAAAGAATACTTTGAAGCTTCTCATGTCCTTACGTGTGAAAGAGTTGAACGCGGACCTTTCGTCGAAGTTTGCGTTTCGTGACTGGGTGGAACACGCTCTGTATCACTCGTAAGTAATTTGTTTCTTACCCGCCATTTTGAAAAAGCGGAGTAAATGAAAGAAAATAAATAAAACACTTAATCACACAGTAAAATACACTTAATTTTCAATCTTCGGTCAGGACGCAGTGGATAACGTCGTGCGCTGGTCGGGCCCCGTTGTCCATGATTTTTGAAAGCGATGAGTAAACATCCAAAATAGTAACACTTGCATCTTGAATTTTGAACTTCTACGTCAATGCATGGCTGTGACATAATTTCTTGGATAAAGTCCCAAGGAAGAGATGGTAAATGAAATGATGAAACCGTAAAATCAAGTTGTGTTCGCGCGTTATCACTTTCCATAAATGTATTTCAAAACCCAGGGGTGATTTACAAAACAAAAAGACGCAATAAAAAAAAAAGTAAAAAAGTGATGCGGCAATGGAGCCTCACTACAAAGCTTAGTGGCTCTTAGCTTCCTTGGTTATAACCCTTTCCGACGTGCTATTCAGGATATCCGGAAGAACTATAACTTTCCCTTTAACAAATGATCCCCTTAACTACGAAAGCTCCTGGCATCGAATGAGAAAGTGGTCCATGTTTCCTTCTTCCCCAGTTTTGCAAAATTGGCAATTATACCTGACGTCTGGATCAGTCCTATCCTTATCAGAAACTCTAAACCTACCTAACAGGGGCAGGGAATTAGCTCTCGCCTGGATCCATAACTTCAACAAATTTTGAGGAAAATTCACTCTTTAAGTAAGGCTCAGGCACCTCCTATTATCTGCGTAAAAGCACATCCGGAAATCCTACATAAAAGTCTTGAACTGTCAACACGTCGTCAATGCAAGTACTGAAGGTGAAGAAACTTTCAGTGGTTTAGTGCTTGTTTGTGTGTGCCAGGAATGTGATTTACCTCTTCATTTGTTTTTGCTGAAGTACGTAGAGAAAATACTGCCTCATTAAAGCACAGGTTGCAGGTGGTTTTACATTCCAGAACACTTTTGAGGAAGTAAAGAGAAGTGAATTCGAAGTCACAACAGAGGGTGTGCTTGTATGGAACACGCCTGAAGTCCAAACTTGGAATTTGTCCAATCTCAATCTGATCTTGCCTTTTGCTTCATAAAATCCGCCCTTTCTTGTGTGTCCTTAAGGCGAGTCAAGATTTCAGGCTTCAAACATTAGCTTTTTACAAGATAATGCAAAAAATATTTTTTTTCGTTATTCACAGATGATTCGTTCTGCTCACGGGTAGAACTTAGGAATCTCGGCATCCCGATTTGGGTGAAAAGAGGAGAAGATGATGAAGAAGTGGGTTGAAACTCTCCAATTATTTTTATTCATTTATAACCCACGTCAAAAACCACTAGTAGAGTAAAAAGAACATAAAGCAACATACGCTTGAAATAAACAACAAAAAACAAAAGCTTATTCAAGCAGACGAACTAAAGGACGCGGTCTAGAGAACGCCAAACAACTGAAAGAAGTGAACGTACGTGCAGTTTTGCAGAAGAGTATGAACTTGTTCCAAGTTACAGGTGGTAGCGTATTTTGAGACCCCCTTAAGATTAGAATAGGATCTAAACATCAAGGCCTTTAAATAAGAATAGTAATCGATGTCTGCGTAGACATACTTGAAATCTCCCGTTCTTTACCATGTCTGCCGCCTTGCAGCTTTTACCCATAAAGTCGGGGTTCAGCCCTGTTAGGAGCCAAGGCGCGAGGAAGGCATCAGTGCGTTGTTTTAGACGCTGAGTTACCTTGCAGGGAATTCCTGCTGGATCTGGAAAGCCAATGTGTAACAGTGTTCTTCGGTGACTCTTTGTATAATTCTTTGAAGGTTGCAACAGCTGTATAAAATATCGAAGTTTGCTTGAATAAAACTTAAAGCAGACCTGAAATCATTCCATTAGTTTCCTTCACCTTATCAGGCACCATCATCAGTCCGCCAATGTTCGCTTTCCTTTCGGAGTTGTTTTCCAGTCCATTGGTCCAGTCGGGGGCGCGGACTGTACAAACCAATCAGAGACAGCGTCATGTCAAGGTTGTGCATAATAGGTAGTGTACTTTCACAGTGAAGAGACAATGATTCACAGAGAGCATTTTGTGTAGCTTTTAGGGGTTGTTAGAAATAAGTTCGTCATTGTTTTTCTTTTTTGGTTTGTTTGTATTGCCAAGGCCCTGGGGCTGTTATGATCATATATATCTTATCATATCATATCATTGCCAGTGTTTCCATATGAGCTGAGCTATTTTTGGGATCCGAAAACGTAAGTGGAGGGATATGACATCGTAAAACTTGTCTGTGTGCCCGTCTGTTAGCACGATAGCTCTCGAAGATAATGAGATATGTTGATGAAACTTAGTGTGAGGACTCTTTGGGTCAAGGGTATGGTCAAGTTCATAGATGGGCTCTGTCGCCCTACATTTAGGGGTGGGGAGGGGGACAAATTAAGGATCAATCAAAATATTTTTAAACTGCTAATGTGATAGTCGATTATAGGGTAAGAAGACATGCTGAACACGAATATGCAAAATATTTTAGTAGTTTGCTCGGAATCCGGCAAAAACCGGAAAGTTGGTTAAAAGTAAAAGTTTCATTCGAAGTTGATTGAATGTTCGATTTATGAGTAAAAAGACATGCTGGACATTATGGTGAAAACTATTTTCTCGTCGGACGAGTAGTTTGTCCGGAATCCGGCAAAAACCGGAAAGTTGGTTGAAAGTAAAAAGACATGCTGGACATTATGGTGAAAACTATTTTCTCGTCGGACGAGTAGTTTGTCCGGAATCCGGCAAAAACCGGAAAGTTGGTTGAAAGTAAAAGTTTGATTTGAAGTTGATTAAATGTTCGATTTATGGGTAAGTAGACATGCTGAAGACTTATGTGAAAAGTATTTTCTATCCGGACCATTAGTTCGCACAGAATCCGGCGAAAACCTGAAAATTTGTTAAAAGCAACAAGTTTCATTCGAAGTTGATTAGATGACAGACTTAGGGGTAAGAAGAGACACTGAGTCTACATATGACAATCTTTTTTCAACCCCACATATAATTCGTCCGTTCTAGAAGCTAAAGTCTTATTTGAAATTGATTAGATATTCTTTATAGGGATAAGGAGATACCGTATGCTTATTTCGATTCTGAATTTTCTTTTTTGCTGGACAAGTAGTTCGGTCGGAATTCAGCCGAAACCGGAAATTTGGCATAAGTAAAGCAGGAACTTTCGGTCAGTATATAGACATGGCTTATAGAGGTATATCTGAACTTGGTTGTCTGGACCATATATTAGATTTTTGGGATCCCATCAAAACCTTAGGTCTTGTTTCTTCCGGGAACATTGAACTTGTATGAAGCAGCTGTAAGCACGTGGTAGGACTTCGGAACGACGAGCTTCTCAGTGAACCTTTAAGTTTGAGCTCGATGGGGAGTCATTCTTCATACTACTCTTTTTACTTCTTCTGACTTCTCTTTCGGTATTGTGTTTATCTAATAAAGTGTCAACTGGGTATAAAAAGGAGCTTGAGCTCTGTGCGGTACGCTCGTAAAAATGGTACTTAAGGGTAATTTTGACGGTACGCAATCGAAGGCATGATCTCACTGAACCCGATGTCGATGAAGTCATGCTCTTCCTCAAACATGTCTTTCTCTTTTGGTCTGTGTCAGCATGCTGCAGGGGGTAGTTATATGGTCTTTTAATCGCTATTTGGATCTTTGGCTTTCAATCTTGTAAATGTCGAAAGGATTAAAATCTGTTCTGCAACGTCATTTACAGCTTAAACGCGCTCAGAAAACGCCATCTCTGCTTAAAGTCACCTCTACGCCCTATTTCGGGATACCTATAAAAGTCGAAGCTATTTATTTCTTTATTTGTCAATAAATTTGGCGTTAAATTGGCTCGTTATACTTCCACCAAAGCTTCAGACAGAATACTGCACATCAATTTACTGCATTTAGGTTGTTAATAGCTCATGCACTATTCCCTTTGCTCATCGTCTATCTATCTATTATGTTGCGATGCCGGGATTATTAGTAATCGCATTTGTCTAACTGTATGTATCACCTTGTTTTGCGTCAGTTTTATTTTCTTTCTTGCTCTAAGTTTGAGGCTGTCTGAAACAGGTGTGATTGATGGTTTCAGTCTTGCATCGTCTCCACGATTCTACATACCATAGGGTGGGTTTAGGAAGCAAAAGATGGGCGATTGGCAGGGCCATATCCAGAGGGGGGGGGGGTCCAAAACCCCTCCGAAACATGCAAAAATAATCATTTTTTACAGACCTGAACCTCTGATATAATCGTTTTAGTACTTTATGCTATGGACTAGGTCCGACCCGCAGGGAAAACCCCCCTCCGAAACAAAATTCCTGGATACGTACCTGACGATTGGTATAAGGATTAAGTTTATTCTTTATCCGAGCAAGGGCTGAGACACGACATTCCAGTTACCCATCACTTATTCACTTAAAAAAGCTTGAAGACTCGATGAAAATGCGTTACTTCGTTACTCCGCTGTTCATATTATCGATTTTAACTGAATGAACTTTTTCTTTCGGATGTGCCCGTACCTCTGTTGATATATTTTGCAACTACAACGGTAAACGACTGCCGGAAAATAAATCTTCTCGGAGTAACGCAATAGCGGACTTTCTTCAGAAGTTACCATACAATTTGGAACTGAACATTTCCGAACATCACCACTAGAGCCCATGTTTTTTTTGTGTTTTTTTTTACATCCGTTAGCAGAGCCAAAATAAGTCAGTATATTCAAATCCGAGATGTAAAAATTAGAGGGTTCCTGTAATATAATCATACACTATGTTTTGCTCTAATTGATCTCCTGGATTTAAAACGAAAATATTCAAAATTATTTGTATCTTGTTCTTTTTCTTTTTTCTAATTTTGCAACCCAACAAGCCAGGAAATGAGCCCAGTGTTACCTAGCTCTTAGCTACCAAATTTAAAGCGTAAATTGAAAAAGGGGAAAGCCCTTTTGAAAGCTGAGGTGGGGCCGACAGACACACCGTGCCACTGTCTGATACCTTGGAGCCTGTCGCAGACGTCTTCAAGGCATTGCAGACAACGAGTTCCACTCTTCCTTTCGGTATGTGTTTTGCCGAGTTGACACAGGTAACCGGCGAGTCTGACATGCGTAACCACACTGAAAACGGCCGACTTGTCCGGCAACTTTTCAAGGGGAGAAACATTAATGAAAGTTTAGCTACATGCAAACAAATCAAATCTCCGCGGTCCGTGTGCTCTCACGCTAAAAATCCATTCATAGATTCTGATTTGCATAGACCGAGGGGCAACTCAATCTTGGACATTAGAACATACACCAATAGGATTTGGAACCTTTTACAAACAGAAAAAGAAGAAATTAGAAGGGTTTAATTGAAGGGTTATATAGAGTCCCTGTTTAGGGTTAGGTATTGTGCTGTTGTTAATTTTTATTCATGTTGGCGGTTTACGATTTGCTAACGCTTTAGCTAGCTTAATATTCTTTAATCGTTCATTGAAGTGTATAAATAAACTTTCTGAAAACATGCCAACAACAGACAATAGATCTATGAAAGGATGGATATGGAACTGAAAAACAATATCTTTTACGTCTTTTCTTCAATTCAGTAATTCACCACGTCTCTTGGCAGCATTCTAGCTTGGTCTGGACCAGTCGCGTTTTGTGCACTTTTCTGTTTGAATATTTCCCGGGTTCGACTCGCTGTTTTTGCATAGTACGGTTTTGCTATCGTGGTAAAGATCAAACGGAATTTCAAAGTCGCGTTTCTGTTTTCTCGTCACCGACCAGATACCAAGTGTAGCGTCTTTCTGGAAGGTGATGAAAGCTTTGTGGTATTTTGGCTGTTCTTGGCAGGTCGTAAAAGAAGGATTTTAACGCGGAAAGGGCTTGCGGTAAACATGAAAAGGGAAGAATTTCTTTGTTTCAACGGATTTTGGAACTGGCTGTCTTTCCTACTTACCGAAGTGCACTAGCTTCCTTCTCTCTCACTGCGGTAACCGGAGAGATCGGCTGAGTCTTCTGGAGATATTCCAGCCCTTCTTGGCAAGGGTCCTCTTCAGGCTCAAGCTATAGAAGCGAAACCTGTGAAGTTAAAACCTGTTTGCTGACGTATCTGTTTAGTGCAGTAAAATATAATTTGTAGTGTGCTGTTCTTCTCGGATGTGACCATTTCTCCATATTAGCCTACAGTTCAGAGGGACCATGCGGTTTAGTTCAGCCCTCCAGGCCGGATCATCACAGTCATCAGCGTTGAACTAAAATCTCTGCTAGGATATGTATTTAATTACATTCCTCTGCTGAAAAAAGTATGATCCTTCCTGACGATGAGGTTTACTACTGTTTAATTTGAAAAGTGAAAGCTTCTCTGCACAGTTCATTAACGTAGGGATCAAATTGGAGATCTGTGTGTCATGAATGCCGATAATGAGGCGAGGGGGGACAAAAAAAAACGCTATAGCGCTTAACTGGTCTAAGTCCAGCTCCAATGACCTCAAATTCTAGGGAGCAGAGGCGTCACGACTGGGGGGGGGCGGGGGGGGACGCCCCCCCCCAAAGCCGTCGGCCAGTCGGTAAAAAATACTGATTCGACGCGAAGCGCCGCGATTTTTCGTCAAAACATTTGATTTTTGTTCATGAAAACAGTCGGTTTTTCCGAAAATTTGTCGATTTTTCGTCAAAATAGTCGGTTTTTCTGAAAATCAGTCGATTTTTTTCAGAAATGTCATTTTTATTGATGAAAACAGTCATTTTTTCTGCAGAAAAAGTCGGTAAAAATTACCAGCCAGTCGGTAAATGCCTCGTCCCCCCCAAAAAAAAAAACATTTTGGCTAGTAACGCCTCTGCTAGTGAGTAGGGGTGTTTCTGGGAAGTCTAGTGAGTATTGGTGTAGGATTCTTGTGGAAAGTTTGCATCTCTTTGATGAAAATTGGTAGAGTCGGAAGAGACAGATTAAGTGGCACACGTGAGCCAGCTCACTCAGGTAAAAGCACGTGTCATAGTTAGATGTCGTTTATGTAAAGCTTTCGTGACGTTTATGGGTCTTGCTGTTGAAATACGGGTAGCGGCATGGTTTTGTTGTGGGTTGTTGCGCCCCAACATGCTAGCCGATTCCCTCCCATTAGACCTGCATGCTTGAAAGGGTTGTGCTACATTTTTAGTACCCGCTTATTTCCCTCAAGAAACAGAGAGGCTACAATATTTAAATAAGTATTCCTTCCCCGCAACCTCCTTCGGCCTAAGGGTTTACTATGCTAGTTCTAGGATAACAGTGATATGAACAAGACCAAAGGTTTTGATGGGGTCCCAAAAATTGAATATTTGATACAGACAATTCGGTCTTGTCTTCGCCAGACTCCTTGAACATTTTTACTATTAAAATTTAGAAACAGATTAAGGCCAAATAGCTATTCATCTGAGAAAATCAGGTTCAGATATGGATTCAGCATGTGTGTTTACCCCTATTAGTCACATCTGTTCTGACAAAACTGGTCAAACTTCCTGCCTTACTTCTGCCAAATTTCCGGTTTCGGTCGAATTCCGGAACTAATAGTCCGTCAAAAAAATAAAGCTCAAAAATGAATTCAGCGTATCTCCTTACTCCTATATCGAACACCTAATCAACTTCAGATACAACTTTTATTTTTAACAAATTCTCCAATTTTCGCCGGATTTCGGGCGAAATACTTGTCCGGCGAGAAAAATGGTTTTCATATTCGTGTTCAGCATGTCTTCTTAACCCTAAATCTCATTAGCTGTTTTTAAAAATATTTTGTTTGCCCCTTAATTTGAACCCCCACCCCCAAAATGTAGGGCTACAGAGCCCATCTTCGAACGCGATCTTTCCCTTGACCCAGAAATTCCTCAAGTTCCATCAAAATATAAATATCTCTTCGAGAGTTATCGTGCTGACAGACGGACGGACAGACAACTTTTGCGATATAGTTGTCCTCCACTTACGGGTTGGGATCCCAAAAAACACTTTGTCGTCTTTTGACAATAAGTATACAAAGAGGGAACTTTACTCTCCAACTTGGAGCAAAAAAAAATGGATCTGTGTTCAAACAAAGCACAAAACGAATACTTCAGCGACGATGTGTTGGCAGCAAAATTTCGGCCCTTCTTGTCAAGGGTCCTCGTCAGACTGTCGAACGTCAGAGTGCTTTTACGAAAAATCGCGAAGCGCCCCCCAGGGCTCATTTTTTTCCGGTGTGCCGACAACATTCGCGGATGCAGGTTTGGATTCACGGGATGCATTCCTTTCCTTCCCCAACGTTGTCTCTGACGTTCGACAGCCTGACGAGGACCCTTACCAAGAAGGGACGAAATGTCGCTGCCTAAGCATCGTAGCTGACGTATCCATGTCATGCATTGTTTGAATACATGTTTCCTAGTCAGCTTGGGCTCAAGGAGTATTTAAAAAAACATGCAACAAAACTGGTGAATTTACTAACTACCGTAATCATCTCAAGTAAATGAATCGCTACGTAACTAGCTACTCCGTCTTTTTATCCCGCTATGGATATACCTGAGCGGAAGAGTTGCGGGACAGGAGCTGTTTTAATTATTCTATTTCTTCCTTGACTAAGTTTGACGTTCGGAACCTTGCTTTAGCAACGTTTCCTCGTTTTCGGTCCTGAACACACCAGGGCGCTGACAAAGGGTGGCAGGGAATGTCCAAGACTTGCCTTCTTCAAGTTTCCAGTTTTTCTGTTTCGAAAATGCTATTTGGGTCGTTGACCCTTTCAGGAGCAGTTCAAAACTATGGGCAGCGCATCCGAAATTGTCGTCAGAATTGTCGCGTTTTTTCCGAGAGTCACGTTTCCTAGAAGCTCGTGTTTCTGAAGCTCGAAGTACTCCGTCCAAGCCGAAGTCCGTCCTTCAATTGGTACTGATATACTCATTGCCAGTTGTGTCTTAATCAATATTTGCAGTAGCTGACAACGTACTTGATTTCTGCGCGTCATTGTAACATTCACGTAGTCATTCCGCAAAAAAATCAGTGCGAAAACTGCGGGCGATAATTTCGTTTGGGAGTTGGGTGGTAGTTTCGTTTCGTTTATTCTGGTAATCTGCATTCCGGTCTCTGAGTTAACCTGAAGAGCTTTTCCAAACTGACAAGAACACTACCGGGAATGCATTAGTCGAGTAACGAGTGTTTTCAGTCCTAAAAAGTACCCATTAACTGTGACGCCTTCAAGTGGAGGGGTTGTCAGCTTCAAGTCAGGCTTCACCTTCCTGAGATCTGGGGATTCCGCAGATTCAAGTCATCACTTCCGGATTTTCACGAAACTGATGATTCCTAGTTTTGCTATTCTTCAACATTTCCTACATACCTCCTTCAAAAATATTTGCCTTTCAGTCACAATTGTCAACCATTCTTTCTTTTTCTACCATCCCGTTTCATAGTGTGTTGTTTCGTTGAAATGTGTTGCCACTACGCCTTGCGGATTCCGGAATCTGCGTCGTCCAGTCCTTTGGCTTCACTTTCCAGGTCCGTCTCGACCAAAACGAATGTTTGGAATCCGGAAAAAAAATCTGGAAGGTAACGCCGCACTAAACTTCAGTCTGTGAAGGCCCACATTAGTATCTAATCCTTCTAGGCCAGTAAAGCAAGTTGCCCAGTGCTGTATTGTTTCTAGTACCCAAATAAATACTTAAATACTTGAAAAACAAGACCAAAGGTTTCGATGGGATTCCAAAACGTAATATCTGATCTGGACAATTTGTTCTTGTAGATATCCGGTTTTCGCTAGACTCCTTGGGCCCTCTTGGGACTACAATTTCGAAACAGAAGATGGCCAATGGCTAATCGTCTGAGAAAATCAAGCTAGATATGGATTCAGCATGTGTGTATTTACCCCTAGGCCATACGTCATATCTACGAAATTGGTCAAATCTTCCTGCCTTACTTCTGCCAAATCTCCGGTTTCGACCGGAGTCAGGGCAAACTACTTGTCCGGCAAAAACTAAAGCTCAAAAACGAATTCAGCGTACCTCCTTACCCCTATATAAAACATTCTAATCGACTTCAGATAAAGCTTTTTTAACTTTCAAAAAATTTTCTGGCTTTAGCCAGATTCCGGGTGAACTATATGTCCGGGTAGAAAATGATTGTTAAAATCAGATTCAGTATGTCTTATTACCTCTAAATCGAACATCTAATCAACTTCAGATACCATTTTTACTTTTTAACAAATTTTCTGGTTTCGGCCCGATTCGGGGTGAACTACTTGTCCGACGAGAAAATGATTTTCATATAAATATTCAGCACGTCGTCTTACCCCTAACACGAACATCTACCCAACTTTAGACGAATCTTTTACTTCTAACGAACTTTCCGATTTTCTCCGGATTCCGGGCGAACTACTTGTCTGGCGAAAAAATGGTTTTCATATTAGCTTTCAGCATTTAATCTCATTAGCTGTTAAAAAAAAACTTGTTCGACCCTTAATTTGAACCCCCTCCCTCGCCCCTAAATGTTGAGCTGCAAAGCCGATCTACGAACTTGACCTCTCCCTTGACCCAAAGAGTACTCACACCAAGTTTTATCAAAATATCTTATTCCCTTCGAAAGTTATCGTGCTCACAGACGGACGGACGGACAACTTTTACGAAGTCATAGGTATCCCTCCACTAACGTTTTGGGATCCCAAAAAGAACAAAATGTAATTTACAACCATTGCTTCGGATATTTGTGAACTTTAGAGAGGGACATGAAATACGCTGTTTCTGCGCGAATCGAACTCTTCTATGTATTTCGTGATACCTACTACCTGCAATCATTTCCTTCCAAGTGTTGGGTGTTAGAAAGGAATAGTTAAACCATTGAGTGAGAAAATCAGCGTGGTTTTGCTAGAGGGGTTAGAGTTTTACCATACAAAATTGGGGTATCAGGGTTTAGAAATATATGGAGTGATTATGGAAGTAGGTTGCGTAAGTATAATAGGTAAGCCAGGTCCTTTAGTTTTTGCTGGTATTGATGGTGGCCCATAAGAGGTGGTAAATATGTATTAGTCAGAATTTGCACATGATTGGGTATGGATTTGTATGCCCAGGTTTCGGTGCAGACTTTAATAGCTATGTCGTCCCAGCCTCTATCCTTGCAGTGACATCCTCGCGTAGGTGGAATAATGGTGTACGGGGATAGTTGTGGAGTGAACAACTCGCGACGTCAGATTTTGATTAACATAAAGACTCGCAATCAAACAATGCCGACAATTCTCTCAGGAGGTGTTTAGCATTCGGAACAGGCCGGAAGGGGCTTGGCTTCCTAGCTGACAGGCAGACACGCATCTCACTTTTTGAAAAGTTTGCGCGCATAAGAGAAGAATCAAACCTATATTTTGCATGAAAAAGCCGAACCTCCAACGATGCCGGCTGTCTGAATCCAAGGGACAGGGATGATCGGTGATGATGACGACATGAAATCCTTTGATACGAAGGCTTACGTGACATGTTCTGATGATCTTTGGTGCTGATATCTTTCTGTTGACAAGATGGATGACCGGGTGTCGTCCAAAGATTGCAACTCGAAAATATGCGGTGGGGCAAGCATGGGACCCCGCTAGTCTCTTGTCACGATTCTTGATCTCTAGCAGATAATTTTTCCCTAAATGAATGTCTTTATTCCGACGTCTTTTACTACGATGTCTTTATTTAAAGCAGAAATGAAACATGGTACGACTCTACTACTTTCATTCTCAATATCAAGCGCCATTACCAGTCCGCCTATTTTTTATTTATACTTTCACAGTTGTTTCCGTGTTTTTGCTCCCTAGACAAAATATCCTATAAAAACTATTTCACAATTAAGCCCGCCCCTCTCGTCATTTGCGATTGGTTCATTCAGAAGTACGGACTTCACAAACCAATCAGTGACAGTTGTTAGTACTTTTGCGATGGAAAGGTATTACCAGAGTTGTTGATCTGTTTTTTCTTCGGGGGAATTCGAATGAATGCAGCAACTGTATAAGGGAAACTAAAAAGGGGAAAGGCAACTATAAAGGACAAAGCTGCACCAAAAGGAACTCTTACGAAAGGAGGATGCTTGCCTCCTGGTGTAGAATTCCCCTTTTTAGTACCCTTTCCTCTTTGAGCAGTACGAGGAGCAGTATTGCCTTCTGCATCCTGCTTTTCCTTTCCCAGTTTAGTTGATATCCCCTCCTGAATATAACTGTCAATCTTCCCGCCTTTTCCCCGTTTCTATGTTCCTTTTGTCTCTGGAATGTGCTGTCTCTCTGACACTGTCCAGAATCTAGGGGGAGGGGGGTCCAGTAGCCTGCACCTGGCCCAAACGGTTTTGGGCTGGCTTCACCTTTCGCACCTAGCTTGACGAAACGGGAATTTGGAATCTGGAAGGTAAAACTTTGCCTTGACTCATAGTGCATAGCGTAGTAGCCTAGAGCTGAATCCTGGCTTAATTTAAGGTCTTACGGTGTCATCCGGTGAGACCGTTCTCCAGTTCTCTCAGGAATGCTCATCTGTCCGGTTGTTCTCCCGTTGATCTATGCATTAGGAATGATTGTTATTTGATGGGTAGTTACTGTTTAGAACAGTTCCGATTCGGATCTCTTTAGAGCTAAAACGAAAAATTTCTCGATAGGTCGGAATAATATACGGTCAAACCCGCAAAAATGAAAACCGCGATAACTTGGCTTCACCCGTTGTCCTTCTGAAATCCCCGCTAACTATCTAGCTACATCTATTCATTTAGTTACATAAATCATTAGCACTTAGTATGGCGGCAATGTCACTTACTATCTTGGCTTTATCTAAGTTAAGGTGTGAAAGTGCATTAGCTTGGATATCTGTTACTAGACACCAGGTGAGAAAACGCCTAGTATTATTATTAATCGTGGTCAGGGGTTTAGTTGGAGGGGGGGGGGGGGGGGGGTAAAGAAAAGAAGAAAGGTTAAGATGAGAAATGTGTGCTGTAAGTTAGTCAGAAGTGAATAAGAAATGTGCGGTCCCGCATAGGACACGGTTGTGCCTTGAGCATTATGTATGGTGTTCTGTTAAATGAATAATAAAAATAAAATGAATTGAAAAAAGTAAAAACTCTTTGATTGAGCCCCCCCCCCCCCCCATGTTTCATGACCCAGTACTGTCGCAAGTCATTTGATTTGTGTGTCAGGCGTCCGTAGGCATTCTAGAGCATCAGTCTGCTCCATGAACATCCGATTCCGGAGCTCCGGAAAACACAACGGTTTCTGTACCTTTTGTAAAAGTCGTATTCGATAAAATAACGTGTGAACCTCACCTGAACAGGTGTTAACTCCGCGTAGTTTGGTTCATTAGTTGCGTTTTTGATCGAAGTTTTGTTCGCCGTTCGCTTAGCCGGTTGCTTAATTTCTTTTTTCGAACGCCGTCGAAGTTCACTGTTTGCTTAATTAGTGTTTTTACGACTCCGGCGATCCTTGCCCGGTCGACGTTTCTTCGACGATTCAAGTAAACTTCGAACTTGCTAGCTCACAAAGTCTGACGGTCAGAGTTTGAAGGACAAAGATACTGTGACTGGGAACCAAAAACGGTATTTAAGTAGACCTTCGATCAAAAACGCAACTATTGATAACTCGATTCAGGCGAGGCTGTTCAAGCCATTTAGTGAGCGATACAAAAAGATACTGAAAGAGTACACAGCTTAATCAACTAGGTTCTGTACAACACATTCAATATTAAACACTTTGTTGCTTCTCACTGCATCGACGTTTAGCCCCTTGCGAAGTTCTCATAGGGAGTTTGGGGGGGGGAGGGTGGAGAGGGACTGGAATCTAGTGGCTTGCGTAGAGCGGAGAGATCGGAAGGGACTTGGTGGGCAGGGCAGTCGTAAACCCTAAGGTTATTGGCACTGTAAGGGTAGTTGGGGGGGACTGGATATCTTGACATGCATAACTATCGGACAAACTCTATCTGTGCATTTGCTTGACCGGTTTCGGGCACTGTTGGGGAGGGGAGCTGGAGGAGGCCCTCGGATATCTTGTGATCCGATCTAAAGCCTGTGATCCGATCCGGGTTGAACTTAATAGTTTGCGAGGGCATCTGTCCTAGATGTTCCAGTTGCAGATCCGGATTACATGCGACCCTTAGCTTAAGTGCCTGCTATAACTATCCTTGCAAGAGCCATATGAGCTTTCGACTATTCTTCTATTTCCTTTTTCGCCAGGTGCATTTTGCAGATTATAAATCGAATTGTTAACTCATTGGTAAACTAATAATAAATCAGCGTTCTAATGTCGTCGCAAAGTTAATATTTGTAATGTCGAGTGTGTTTAAATCACCGTGCGGAAAAAAGTACACGGCATGATACTCTGAACTGACCACACAGTAAATTGAGTCATGTGGGTTTTGAAATTAGTTACCGTCTTGTACTTCCTTGTACGCAGAACTTATTTGCTACTTTTTGTGTGCTTGGTTTGTTCGGCATTTCGACACAAGGATAAAACTGACATTCATAATGCAGTAATTGCAGAACTGCGCAGTAAATTGTCAAAGTACATGTAGTTCCTGCAATTTTCGGTGCATTGTACCATTCGTTCCGCGAAAAGCGCTAATTATAAACTATGATTATGTAATTAGCAACTGTGAGGTCTTGTGTTAGGGAAGTCATTGGAACATTTGTATGACCCCTTAGCCAGCGTTAATGAGTGTATTGATGGAGAAATCCGCTCGGAGCGTAAAACAAACTTCAGCCACCTGGTCGTCTGTAAAACTCAGTTAGTCTCTTGTCACGATTCATGATCTCCAGCAGATCATTGTTCCTTAAAGTTTAACCGAAAAGCCAACTTACTAATGTATCATTTGACTGAATACACTGCATTATTTGGATTGTGTAAACAGATTTTTTAGTTTTCACTATAGTTTCTCCAGAATGACGTTCAGAATATCTACGGCCGTCCTCACAACGCAAAATTTTACTATGACGCGGAAAACTTGAATCCCAGTCGAAACGCGGCTTTTCAGTAGCCAGTGATCATCTTGGGAAAGGTAGCTCACTGCCTGAACACTTATTTTCATAAATGGTTTTCGCATACAAATGTTGTGCGCAAACAGTTATCACAAATCGGACGGAAATTCCACTATTTGATAATCAATTATTAGTGAACAGGTCAGTGAATAAGTGATTGCAACTAGATTATACCATCTCATTCCTTTTCAGCTGAACTTTAATGAATGTCTTTATTCCGAAGTCTTTTCTAAGATGTCTTGATTTAAAGCAGAACTGAAACCCGGCACTATTCTACTGCTTTCATTCTCAGTACCGAGTGCCATTACCAGTCCGCCTATTTTTATGTTCCTTTCACATTTGTTTCCTTGTTTTTACTCTCTAAAGGAAACCTTCACCATGGAAAACTACTTCACAATTAAGCCCCGCTTCTCGTGTCATTTGCGATTTGTTGATTCACAGGTACGGACTTTACAAACCAGTTTTTATTCGGGGGACTTTGAACTGAATGTAGCGGTAAAGAGGGAAGGCAATCTAAAAAGGACAAAGCTGCACCAAAAGGCAAGCATACGAAAGGAGGATGCTTGCCTCCTGGTTGTTCCTCCTTTCCTCTTTTGAATAGTCTTTCCTCCTACGTCACGCTTATCCTTTCCCTCTTTTAGTTGATATCCCCTCCCGAATATAACTGTCAATCGTATCTCCTTTTCCCCGCTTCTATGCTTTCTCTGAAATGCGCTAACCGAAATGCACCTAACTCGACGAAAACGGAAATTTGGAATCGGAAGGTGAAACTTTGCCTTGACTCATAGTACATTGTGTAGTAGCCTACATGTGAATCCTGGCTTAATTTAAGGTGTTAAGTGTCACCCGGTGAGACCGTTCTCCAGTCCTCTCAGGAATGTTGTTCTCCCGTTGATCCCTGCATTAGGATTAATTGTTATTTGATGGGTAGCTACTGTTTAGAACAGTTCCGATTCGGATCTCTTTAGAGTTAAAATGATAAATTTCTCGATAGGTCGGAATAATATACGGTCAAAATCGCGAAAAAGAAGAAACGACGGACCGCAAAAACGACAAGTCGGCTTCAAACTCTGGCCTTCAGAAATCCCCGCTACCCGCTACTGAGTGATTGCTCCCTCTCGATTGAAGTGTACACCAAATGATTGTTGCTGGTTGGTGCCGAGAAAGGGTATACACTAAGTGGTGGGGAGTGGGTAACCATCGGTCGCTACACATGTAAATTTGTCATCCAGTTACATAAATCTTTAGCACTTAGTCTGGCGACAATGTCACTTACTATCTTGGCTTTTCTAAGTATAGCTGTGAAACTGCATTAGCTTGGATAGCTGTTTGTTCTAATCCGATTTTAATTGTCCATTGTTATTTTCAGGAATGCGACCAAGTACACATTGACGATGTTTCTTCTGACGACAATGGTCAGGACTTGGGGTAAGTGGGACTTGTTTGTTTCATTCGGCATATTTGTCTGGGGGTCTGTCTGTCGGTCCGGGTTTTGCTAGTTTGGGCACTTGGACGATAAAACTTGGCAGGCATACGAGGGACCCCAAAAGATTAAGTTGGAAATAGTTTCTTCTCCGATCCGAGCATCGTGGGGGGGGGGGTGGAGGGAGGTGGAATCTGGAATCTTGAGGTATTTTATCTTTTCGACGGGTGATCGGGTTTTATAAAAACTTTGATATTTGGAGAGATCCAGTGGCTCAGACGATCCAATTCAAATCCCAACTAGATCCGGTGACTATGGGGGGAGCTGGAGAGGGGGAAGGGGCAGAAATCTTGGAAAACGCTTAGAGCGGATGGATCGGGATGAAGCTTAGTGGGAAGAACAAGCAGAAGTCCTGGATATATCGTTGAGATAACTGGACCAGATTCTGTTGGGGAGTTGGGGGAGGGGGTCGGAATTCTGGTGATCCCGCGAGTTCGGTACTTCCTGATGTGCTAGGACGATGAAACTTGGAAATTGTATTAGTGACCCGACCAAAATAGACCTGGCACTATGCCCAAGGAAAACTTCCGTTCCTGGATCCGACCATTTTTGAGGGAATTATGGGAAGAGGAATCCGGAAATTACTGACTTCCGTAGGTTGCAAACGAGTGGTCCGTTTCGTGATTGATAAGAACTAATGACCTGTATATGCAAAACATGTCTCCGAATCAAATGTGGCAATGGTTGAAGGAGTTGGAAGGGGGGGGGGTCTGGAAACTTTGTAGAAGATCTGTTTATGTGTTTGAACCAGATTTGGCCTTGGTAGGGGGAGTGTGAGGGGGAGGAGTCCCGGAAATAGTGAGGGACTCCAAGGGATCAAAGTAGTGGGATATTTGCCCTAGATGATCGGAGACGATGCTGGAAATGTTCTGAGTCGAGTGAAACTAGATATCCTATCTCCAGGCCGGATCCCGGGGTTGAAGGGGGTACTTTCTCTTCTACTTTCTAACACCACCTACTCGCAACAATTGCCGTATGAGTTCGTAGCTGTTGTTTTGTTTCTGTGGCGGTAATCTCAAATATCTGAAAGTTAAAACAGGTTAAATCTCGAAGGGTTACGTCCTTATCATTCCGTGCACAGTGGATCCTCAGTTTTATGGCTATGTGCTTGATAGAGTAGTTAATTTTATCAGTTGGATTTTATTTACGCCTAGCCTGTTGTACATTTAGTTCTTAATTATATTGCTTTATAGTCTATAGTCTGACGGAAAAATTTTTTTTTTTTTTATTTATTATGGTGTATATAGGTTTGAGCGACCTCCAGGAACTTACAGACAGAAACATTTTCTGTTTGAAAAAAGTTTTTAGAGTTACACCAGCATAAAGTGCAATTGGAAAGTGCTATTGGGGAAATTTTTAAGAATAAAAAAAAACGCTTTTAAATAAAAAGATCTAGGAAGTTCGCCCTAGACTCTTTGATAAGTCACAGTCCGGTTGGCTTTTTGGGATCCCAAAACGCAAGTGGAGGGATACCTATGACATCGCACGATAACGATAACTCTCGAAGGGAACGAGATATTTTGATAAAACTTGGTGTGGAAACTTGGATTGTTTGGATCAAGACTAAGGTCGAGTTCGTAGATGGGCTTTGTAGCCCTATATTTAGGGGTGGGGGAGGGGGTTTAAATTAAGGGGCAAGCAAAATATTTTTGAACAGCTAATGGTACAGTCGATTATGGGGTAAGAAGACATGCTAAACACGATGGTGGAAACCTTTTTCTCGCCGGACAAGTAGTTTGCCCGGAATCCGGCCAAAACCGGAAAGTTTGTTAAAAGTAAAAGTTTATTTGAAGTTGATTGGATGTTCGATTTAGGGGTAAGAAGACATGCTGAACAAGGTTTTTTTTGCCGGACAAGTAGTTAGCCCGGAATCCGGCCAAAACCGGAAAATCTGTTAAAAGTAAAAGTTTTATTTGAAGTTAATTATATGTTCGTCCAGGGGTAGGAAGACATGCTGAACACGATGGTGAAAATCATTTTCTCTCCGGGCAAGTAGTTCGCCCGGAATCCGGCCCAAACTGGAAAATTGTTAAAAGTATTTGTAGTTGATTTGATATCTGATTTAGGGGTAAAAAGAGATGCTGAATTCTTGTATGACAGTAATTTTGTACCCGGACATATAGTTCTCCCGAAATCCGGCTGGAACCGGAAAACTTGTTTTCAGTTAAATTTTAATTTGAAATTAGATATTCGATATAGGGGAAAGAAGAAACGTTGAGCGAGACGCTGAGTTCGATTTTAGCTTCTTTTTTTTTGCCAAATAGGTAGTTCCGGAATTCGGCCGAAACCGGGAAATTCGCAGAAGTAAGGCTGGAAGTTTTCGTCAAAACAGATATGACTCATAGGGGTAAACACAAACATGCTGAATCCATATCTGAACTTGGTTTTCTCAGATTGTTAGCTTTTTGGCCTTAATCTGTTTCTGAATTTTAATAGTAAAAATGTTCAAGGAGTCTGGCGAAGACTGGATCTGGCGTAGACAAGACCCAGTTGTCTGGATCAAATATTGAATTTTTGGGATCCCATCGAAACCTTTGGTCTTGTTACCTATGTTTGCGTTATTTATGTAAGTAATAAGTAAGTCATTTATTTGTAACCCGCCATTTCAAAAAAGCGGAGTAAATGAAAGATAGTAAATAAAACAAGAAAATAAATGAAATGTGCGCTTTCCTGCTGATCACTGATCAAAAGGCCGAAAACGATTATGTTTAGCACTGACGTATTATTTGTATTACATAGCTTGGTCTTTGAAAGTGCATCCGACGTGAAGGTACATGTCAGTTGCGGCTTTTTTTTATTTATTTTTTCAGATAGTGATTTTGTTATATTAATTTACTGTCTGAGATATATGTTTTCGGTAAGTTTTTCAAATTTTATTTTTTTAGGAACTATAACTTTCTCACTGATGGCTTCAACAATGCCGCCGGCACAAGTGGCATCTGCATGGCAACTGGCGTTCGTGGTGGCGTTGACTGGATGAGGAAACTGGCGTTCCGCTATAGACGGATTAAGGAGTTGTATAGCGCATACAAAGCCAATGTTGGAAGTACGTATTAAATCGTTTTCCAGGCTTCCATTTCGCTGGGTTTCCCGCAACCTCTTTGCCTACCACCTGGATGCGAGATTTCCAAATCATCCGGGATTCTTCGTTGTCCTCCATGAGCAGAATGAATCCTCATTTTAAACCTTCATAAGGGAAGATTCTCAGCTGTTGAGATAGATAGATCGATAGATTTATTAATTGCTAAGCAGCCCGAGGGCCGTGGCAACAAAAATCACAAAAAAGTATCACATACTAGAATAAAACGCACAAAACAAAACAGCACAAAAGAGAGAAGCTCCTCCTTAATCTTTCTCTTCTCTAATAACCGTTTTCAACATTTCTTTATATTCCCTAATCCAAAAATCTATTTCTATGTTCCATCGCTGGCCTAAGGAATCACCCCAATCTCTTAATCGTAGTAAAACATTCATTCCTAACAACTCTAATTAACCACTCTTCATCAAACTCTTTCACACCATACTGTTCTTTCCTCCATTCACTCAGCTCCATGCACTCGCAAACCACGTAAACCAAACTCTCATTCTCGCATCCGCACATCGGACAAAAGTAAAGACCGTATTTCTGCCTAAAATTACCAATATAACGCCTTCTAGCACCAATTGGCAGGGTGTCCGCCAACATTTCAATAATAATTCTTAATTCCTCCCGCTTAAGACCCGCTTTAAACATTATACTCTCACCCCATGTCTCCCTGATGATTTGGAAACCTAAAGCATAACTCTTACTAGGAATGATCGTCACGATGAAATGCCTCAGAAATGCCGTTTTTCGATGAACACCATTACCTTCCTCGCGAAATTACCGATTTTCTTGTAGTGCTTGTCGACTCTGTCCAGTCTTCCCCCTCTCAGACGCGACGGCTGGACGTGTCGGAGTCGCTACCATATGTTACAGAATGAAAAACAACACTTTGAAGCTTGTCATGTCCTTATGCGTGGAAGAGTTGTCGGCGAACCTTGAAGTTTTTGGCGAAGTTCGCATTGCAAGTATAGCCTAGCTATACAGTATTCAGATAGTTTTCGTTATCGGAACATAAACAGTAAAAGGTGTGAGGTATGCTTTAAGGCGTTACGACTTGCTCATGATGCTTGCGTACCAAAAAGATTGCGGAACATTTAATCCAGCAAAAGTCATATCTTGGAAATTTTGAAGTCGACGTCGAAAGCAAATATAGTAGCAGTTAGAAATTTTTTCCGGAAAGATCTTATTATTCGAAAGTTGAGCGTTACATGATTTTGTTTGGTAGTTGTTTGTTGTTGTATACGTATGTATAGGGCCTGAAAAATGGCTTTAAATACAGTCATTCATTCATATACTAATCCTGTAACAACAACACGCCTTGAAAGACGATTGGGGTTGATTGATCGCAGGCTGGAATTCCTGCTGTGATTTTCAGCACCATCATCAGTTCCATAAGGAAAGCTGAGATTTGTTTTAACTTGATGATGAAAATGATATAAAAACTGATTGTTTGCTCACATGAAACAGATTTTAGACGTCTTACCAGGATATTTGGATCAGTCCGAAAAGTTGCGATACTAAACAAAAGGGCGTTACTCCCCACAGGAATGATGATTAGATATGACACTTTGCCCTTACTACGTTTATTGACTGAATTCTTGATGGAACTTCCTGATTGATGTGATCTTAGTATTTGTTTTCAGTGACTTCTCTCAGACCCAAGCGAAGTTCAATGGCTCTTAGTCTTGTCGCAATTTGTTCCGAGTCAGTGAAAAAATGAATGAGTTTATTCCAAAAAAAGCATGTGGTGCCATGGCGGGAAAAAAAAAATAAAGTGAAAAAACAACACCCATAACCTCTATTGTGACCCCTGAAAAGGGGTCTCTCGATAAGGTATTTTTGTATTTCAAACGTATAGATGTCGTAAAACCCGCAATGCCGACAGCTTGATCGCAAGAATTATTATATTATCAACTTACTTTAAATAGGCTAAAGATGGAAATTACCCAGGCGACTTGTTAAGCTTTACCGACTCATCTAAGCTTTAAGCATATGTTTAATATAAAATAAAACTAAATAACTTCTATAACAAGTTAAAAGTAATTTGGTGTCTGCGTGTTTAGAAAGGGGTGTTTTGTAATGGGGTGGTGAACAGTTTGGATAAACATTGGTTTGAGCGGGATCGCTATGGTCCTGTAGGCCACTTCTATCTTACGGGTGGGGTGCACTGTAAAAAGTTTCTCCGAATAAGGATGCAGTATTTGCTACTGGGATTAATCTTATCTCTATTGGGATACAATTAATCCGAATTAGGGATAACCTTATCTCAATAAAGACAAGGTTAATCCCAGTACCGTAGCAAATACTGCAAGATTGTTTTTTACAGTGTGGCTTCAGGGATGCCACATCCAAAAAACTTAAAAGAGTGACTTTGGGCCCAAAACAGAGACTGAATTGGGAGTTTTATTTTCATGAAAAATGTGAGATTATCACTTTTGGTCGGAATCGCTGCCGCAAAAATGACGCATCTTAATTTTATTTTCATGAAAAACGGGAGATTATTACTTTTGGTCGGAAGCGCTGCCGCAAAAATGACGCATCTTAATTTTATCTTCATGAAAAAACGGGAGATGATCACTTTTGGTCAGAATCGCTGCCGCAAAAATTACGCATCTTAATTTTATTTTCATGAAAAACGGGAGATGATCACTTTTGGCCGGAATGCTGCCGCAGACGCATCTTAATTTTATTTTCATGAAAAGCGGGAGATGATCACTTCTGGTGACTATTTCACCAGTCCATTCTGCAAAAATGACACATCTGGTCGTTTTCTGAACTGCGCTGACATAAAAGTCTTGCAGGCTTTGCTACTGGGATTAATCTTGTCTCTGAAAAGATAATCTTATCTCTAATTTGGATTAATCTTACTTCAATAGAGATAAAATTTCTTGCAGTATTTGCTACTGGGATTAATCTTGTCTTTATTGAGATTAGATTATCCCTAATTCGGATTAACTTTATCCCAATAGAGATAAGATTAATCCCAGTAGCGAATACTGCATCCTTATTCGGAGAAACTTTTTACAGTGTGGGTGGCTTGCTAACCATGTTCAGAGACTGTTCGGTAGCTTGGTTGGTTAGCGAAACGGTAAGTCATGACGAAGGTCAATGGTTCAAATCCCCCACAAAGGAGATTAATCTTATTTTTCGGTTAAATAATACTCAAAAGATCTTCAGATATTCCATCTTCAAATAAAACATGTGTTGCAACACCGTCAGCTTGTCCGAAAGATTATTCATTACCATAGTTAGTTATTATTTTAATTTTAATTCCTTTGATTTATTAGACCTCCTGGGAGCTGAG
The DNA here is from genome assembly GCA_023053575.1 of Branchinecta lynchi. Classification (NCBI taxonomy): domain Eukaryota; kingdom Metazoa; phylum Arthropoda; class Branchiopoda; order Anostraca; family Branchinectidae; genus Branchinecta; species Branchinecta lynchi. The sequence goes on along the minus strand of JAKZAP010000007.1, from coordinate 21,701,194 downwards.
AAAAGGGAGCAGTGGCTTCGACTCCGCGCGGAAATCGAATCCCTCACCGATAACTGGCTTACCTTGGTTATGAAATGCTTGCAAACCATTTGCTCCAGGTAATTATATAATAACTAGATCATTATAGTTTCCAGCAGACCAGCCACACATGCAGTATCGATCGTTGATAGTCCAGTATCAGAAGTTCTGTAACCACACCCGTATCCAGGAATTTATTTCGGGGGGGGGGGGGGATTGCCTGCTGGTCGGACAAAAAAGTACAAAAAACACACAGAGCAGAGGGAAAAACCTATAAGAATGATTATTTTTGTATGTTTCGGGGTTTGTATGATACGGCCTTGTCCGTAACAGATAGTGCTTCAAATTTGTCATAAGTATTAAAGGACACCTCGTACTACATATTGATTCTGCTCAGATGTACTAAGACAGTTGGCCATGCTTACAGAAGGCTTTTTTTAGCCTCTTTCCATGTTCCGAGCCCTGGATGATAATCTTGGCAAAGTTTGCATAACTGGTCTCCGGACGAATAAGATCCTTGGCGCATGATACGTCATGTAAAGAGAACAAACGCGGCAAGCGTGATAATCACTGTATAGCTGATAGAGGAGATATGGTGAGGAATAACGGGAACGAGAATGGATGGAAATACTACTTAAGTAGAATGAATTACTATCATAATTGCGACGCGTCCTTTAAGTATCATTACTTCCAAGTTTGAAGTATTAAGTACCTGACAGAAGAAAGTTCGGAAATGACTCGCCGCACTATTATGTAGCACTTATTCTACTACTACCCAAGTAGGCCTTTTGGGGACCTGAGATTTTCGTATTCCTCAATGTTTGGTTTGGTAATGTTTTTTTTGGTAAAAGGCGGTTAGTTCAAAACCGTACAGAGCGTATGCTGTTACCAGGGCAAAATAACTCTAAGAGTTAATTTTGCTCTGGCTGTTCCTATATTTTTGTATTTCCTGCTGTGTCAAGCTTACATGCATTTTGGGTGGATCTCGTTTTGAACTTTTTGATCGTCTTGGAAATTTCTGAATGGAATGGGCTATCGACTCTCCAGATCGGATTAATTCAACCGAAAGTTCGTGTTTGCTATGTTACTATATTACTTAGGCAGTTTTTTCCAAGTCCCATGGTGGAGCACACATAGCACCATGTGTCGTTATCTAACGGAAACAGAGGAAGCTTTTAAAGTTTAACCGGATAAGGCTGAGTTGCTACAGCCGAGTTACTCATCACTTATTCAATTAAATAGGCTTGAAGACCCAATAATAATAATAATAAATTATAATTTATTTTTACGCACAAATTTCAGATGAAAAACAAGTGGAGTACATATAAAGAAAAAGAAAGGAAGAAAATAATAAAATAACTATACATACAAAAACACTAGCAAGGGGGTGGTGTGGTGAAAACCAAGAGTAGGCTGAACCCGACAGCTTCCTCTGTAACATTAGTAATTTCTCCCAAATATCTGAAACACCGAACTTAAGAATAATTACTCTATTCCGATGCCAAGGGGAGAGGTAAACAAGGAATTTATAAAAACGAAAACAGCGAGAAAGAAGGTCTTTCTTTTTAAGAAGAGGATAAAGTGCAGAAACATAGAAAATAGAATGGTCGCAAAAAGTTGACTACCGCCGACCAAAAGCCCACGGTTAGCGACAATTTTCGAGTAACCAAATTGTATTTTTTTCTTTACATCAAGGACTGTTTTTTGTCGTAGAGACAGTAGAGAATTAATGGTAGTGATGCCCTGCCACCTGAAAGAAGTAGTAAGGTGGATAGATAAATGTTTAAACACAAGGGACGACTGAGACGAAGAAGGATCGTTAAAAACCAAGAATTCTCATTTTTTCACATTGAGAGACAGTCCAACATCTGAGAAGAGACTAGAAAGTTTTGAAACCATTGAAGAAAGGCTTGTACGACTATAGCTAATCAGTCGTCAGCATAAGCGAGATAAGAAACGTCACAATGTCCTATAGAATATGTTGAGTGGGTTGAACACATTACTCCACTTTTTATGTAATCGATTTTCATCGAGTGAACTTTTTCTTTTGTTTTTGTGGTACCTCTTTGCTAGAAATATTTGGCAACTGCTACGGTAAACGATTGCAGAAATCTGTTTAGGGTTACGCAATAGCGGGCTTTCTTCGCAAGTGACCTTACAATCTGGAACTGAACGTTTTCCTGAACTTCGCTTCATTAGCCATTGAAATACACGCTTTTGTTGAAATTTCAATTTTCCGCGTTGGGATGAGCTTTGGGGTCAGGAAAGCAAAGCATATTCTGAACGTCACCACTAGAGCCCAAGGGGAAACAAATAGAAAATCTCTTCGCAGTTCAAATTAATCCAGTGCATTCAGATCCAAGATATAAGAAAACAAGCTGGCTTTTCAGTTAAGCTTTAAGGGGGAGAAGATCGCCAAGAAGCAGTGTAGGGAAGCTACTTCAAATACTTGCATTCTAACTACTATTGTACAAAGTCAAAGTACTTGGGTCCTACTTAAGTGCAACTTTCCTGGAGCACTTAATACTCATTAGTGAAGTAAAATAATTGGGTACTTGAGCCTCAAATTCCAACTACATTTCCAACTACATTCTGCTTAGATTACATGATTTGCACACTGAAATGCTCCTTTGGCGTCATCATACAACATTTGAAAGCCTTCAGAAATAAACGTGCACGTAAAGCATCCACCCAAGCATGCGCCCTTCGGTAAGCATTCCAGGAGATTGTGGGAGCTTCATTCAAAGCTGCAAAGACATTAACTCAAAGTGGAGTACTTGGAGTGCAACTTAAGTGCTTTTGTTGTCAGGGACTTCATATTTAAGTACAAAATTTTGAAGTAGGTCTTCTTGACCCATGAATACTTAAGTACAAGTTTGAAGTACTTGTCCTAGAATTGCCGAGAAGTCAAGTAAGCCCGTTTTGAATTACTATGGATAACGCGAACCATCGTGAGCCGTTGAAGAAATTAACAATTCTGTCAGTCCCAACAGGAAGCGACATTAAGGTTAATTGAAAATTAGCAATTTTGATCAAAAATTTAAGATCCGTTTTCCTGTCGTTAATTTTGCCAGATTCTTGTCCTTAACCTTCGGTGACTTATCAAATCGACGGAAACTTAAGACAGGATTCTACGACAGTTTTGCATCAAATTTTCCGCCAAAATCACTAATGCGTGACAGATTGCTCCTAAGATTATTATTATGTCATGGCCACTTTGCAGCTGTGCACGCAGCTCACATTGTCTGCAGAAAATCAGTAAGGTATTAAATAGAAATTGTACATTTGGAAAAGTGTGCACAGTCTCAACCAATTAATAATCCGGAATTAGACCCTAACAGTGTGCCGGCTTTCCGGTTGCGAATCCGCCGAATTTTTAGATAGTCTTCGGCCAGGTTCAGCATTTACTTTTCAGTTGTGAGTGTTCACGAATTTAAATATGTAGCTTGTGGACTGTCTACGTATTCATTTCTGAATTTGTGTTTGAATTATTTGATTCAGATAATTATAGATTGTGAAGTGTGGCCTAACCCGAGGCCTAACCAACTTGTCTAATTTATTTTCACTCTTTGAATTTGAGGATGAATAATTGTAAGGCAAGTAACGGATAACAAAATGTAATTGAGTGTTACTAATTTCCGCGAATTTTGGAGTTATATAATTAAGAAGTACAATGGTAATCACTGAGGTAATGAAAAATGAAGCATTGCCTAGTTGAAGAAACTATACTAATAAAGGTGATCGATAACCCACTAAGCATCCTCCCTTTTGCATTGAGTCCTAAAATTAGCCGACAACCCCGCCCATAAGTTTATGTTAGTATCAGCCAAAGCAAGGCTACCATTTCGGAACTCGGAAAGCTTCCGAAATCTACTGATTAATTACCGTCACCGCCCTTCCTTGACAGCATGTCCATCTCTTAATGTGTGCGTCAGAAAAATATCTTAGCTCTGCTCAAGACGAAGGAACTAGGGAAAGGATAAACTGTCCGACGGGTAAAATATAGTTGTTAGACGATGTCAACTGTCGTAAATTAGAAGGGGTCAACAAGAGGGTGGTCGTATCACTTGATCTTTCATATGAACACACCGGATAAGAAATAAGAAGCAACAAGTGCGCAAGCACTCAGACGTGGAGTGTAAAAGTAAAATGTTTGTCACACCTATATACAAACAGCTTTAGAACCAAGACACTTTTCTTCCCCAATAACCAAACAAGTATTGAAATAACCTTGCAATCACCTTTATAAGCTTTAAATGTAAACAAACCGCCAGCCTAAATCCAAAGAAATACTGATGATCTTGCACGAATAATTTATAAGCTTTAAATGTAAACAAACCGCCAGCCTAAATCCAAAGAAATACTGATGATCTTGCACGAATAACAGTTGTTACTGAATGGTCTGCCCGTCTTTGGGTCTGCCTGCCAGTCCCGCCCTTTAAACCTATTTTCAATTAGCAAGGTAATAACAAGTGCATAAACCAATTCGTAGCAGACTAATGCCCCATGTGTCACAATTCATTAAGAACGGCATATCATCGATCATATGACAAAACAGTCCAGTTTCCAACTGTTCATTAAAGATTAAAGTACGTCGCGTCGTCTCATTTGTTCATGTTATGCCAAATCCTCCTCCATAGATATATCTCCCCAAATATACAAGAGTTGGACTTGAGACCTGTCATAGACGAACTTAACTCATGGGAAATCTTTGCCCAGCTGCCCATGAACGGGGGGGGGGGGGGGGTCGGGACCCATCAAAATGCGTATATACACCTTTTTTTTCTCAAGTATACCAGCTTAGAGTTTGATTACAGTGACAGGTCAAAAACTTTTTTCATGGGCAATTTTGGGCTCACTTGCCCATGAACGGGGAGGGTGGGGGTAGTTCAACTCTCCCCGGTCCGTATGATCCAAAAGCACAAAGGGATTTCATCACCTTATCTCCAGTTATTGTCACATTAAAAACATTATAAAATGGGCAATCTGGGCTCAATTGCCCCTGAACCAAATGGGGGTGGGGTTTGTGACCCGCAACAAGTAAAAAGAGCTCACAATTCTACCAAGTTTCAACTTGATACCTGTTAATTCCTAGCAAGAGTAACGAACATTACTCCTGGGCAATTTGGTCCAATTGCCCATGAACGGGGTGGGTGGGGGAGGTTCAATTTTAAAAGCAATTTCCCAGCCCTAGGATCTACACGTCCAAGGCATTTCATCGTCCTATGTCCAGTTCTGGTCAAGTTATGAACTTTATTCACTAGGCAATCTGGGCCCATTTGCCCCTGAACCGAGTTGGGGAGGGGGGTGGGACCCCCGTGAAGCACAACTAAACCCCAATACCCACAAGTATACCAAGTTTGAACTTGATACTTGCACTGGTTCACGAGTTATGAGCTCCACAAAATACGGTGAAAACAGAAAACCGAAAGCCGAAAGCTGCTACAGCGCTCGCAATAGTGGACTGTTCCAAGGAACACTCCACTGAAAAAAAAAAAACTTACGTCAAAATAACGCCATGAGTAATGTCAGAACTTGATATATGTGCAGGTGAGAGCTCGAATTACTTTAATTTCCAGTTATAGATTAGAAAATTCGATCGATAAGAGAACAAACAAGTGTACGTTTTCTTTGGTGTTTTAAAAGGCTATTGAGTGTAGAAACACTTTTTCCTTGCAAAGCTCTTTCTCCGACTCTTAACTTATTTACAAGGTAAGCTACTTTCGGTTACCACACCTTCCTTCAAGATTGTGTTAGCTCTGCGAATAGTTCGTCGTTTTATCAAAGCTTGTCCATTAACGAGTTAGAACAGGTGTGTCGATAAAAAAAAGAGCGACGGTCCACTGTTTCCACTTCTCATGATTTCACATGAGATCTCATGTTTTTTTCCAATCTCATTAAAAAAAATTTAGAGTCTCATGATATCATGATAAACTCATGATTTTTCATGATTTCTCCTCTTTTTTTACTCCAATGCTAAAATTAATGTAAAATGTATTCTGAATAGATGTATGAAATTCCAGATATTTCATAAAACTCATCTGATAGCTTTCATTAGTGGTTGTATGCTTTGTATTTCATTAGGTGACAGCCGACAGGGGTCGTTTGGAATCCCAGAATGGAGCTCTAATACGTATATGCTCTTCAAAACAAGACCAAAGGTGTCGATGGGATCCCAAAAATCTAAGATTCGGTCCAGACAATTCGGTCTTGTCTTCGCCAGGCTAATCATCAGAGAAAACCGAGTTCAGATATTCTATCTACATATCTCTATAAGCCATATCTATTTTGACGATATTGACCGAAACTTCCTGCTTTACTACTGCCAAATGTGCGGTTTCGCCCGAATTCCGAGCGAACTACTAGTCCAGCAAAAAAAAAGAAAAATTCAGAAACGAAGCAGGCGTATCTCTTTATCCCTATAAAGAAATCTAATCAACTTTAAATAAAATTTTTGACTTAAAAAAAATGCGGGTACAACCGGATTCCGGACTAATTATATGTCCGGGTAAAAAATGATCATTATATACAGACACAGCGTCTCTTCTTACCCCTAAATATATCATCTAATCAACTTCAGATAAAGCTTTTACTTTTAACATATTTTCCGGTTTTGGCCGGATTACAGGCGAACTAGTTGTCCGGCGAGAAAATGGTTTTCACCATCGGGTTCAGCATGTCTTCTTACCCATAAATCAAACATTTAATCAACTTCAAATGAAACTGTTACTTTTAACCAACTTTCCAGTTTTGGCCAGATTCCGGACGAACTGCTTGTCCGGCGACAAAATGATTTTCACCATCATGCTCAGCATGTTTTCTTACCCCTAAATCAAACATTTAATCAACTTCAAATGAAACTTTTACTTTTAACCAACTTTCCGGTTTTGCCGGATTCCGGATGAACTACTCGTCCAGCGAGAAAATGGTTTTCACCATCGTGCTCAGCATGTCTTCTTACCCCTAAATCAAACATTTAATCAACTTCAAATGAAACTTTTACTTTTAACAAACTTTCCAGTTTTGGCCGGATTTCGGACGAACTACTTGTCCGGCGAGAAAATGATTGTCACCATCGTGCTCAGCATGTCTTCTTACCCCATAATCGACTATCACAATAGCTGTTTAAAAATGTTTTGTTTGTCCCTTAAACTGAACCCACTCCCCCACCCCCAAACATAGGGCTACAGAGCCCATCTACGAACTCGACCTTACCCTTGACCCAAACAATCCTCATACCAAGTTTCATCAAAATATCTCATTCCCTTCGAGAGTTATCGTGCTTACAGACGGACGGACAACTTTTGCGATGTCAGAGGTATCCCTCCACATACGTTTTGGGATCCCAAAAATAATTAGGCGGCGCCTTTAGTCGTATTGTCTTCGTTTGGTGGAAGGATAGAAGTAGAAGTACGCGTCATTTGTTTGCCATGAAAAAAAGCAAATTTGAAATAAAAACCGCCTGCGGCAATCGGGTTAATTTCTGCTCGATCACAGTGATTGCTTGACCTAATCGCACTGTTTTTATGTGTCATTTAATTTATCTCGTAAACATGGCGGAAATATATTATAGGTGGCCCTGACCTTGGTCCTTACTTTTCTTTGGGATAAATAAAAGCTCTGCTCACAAAAATTTCGCCTAAGGCGCCTTTCATGATGTATGTTTTTTTTTTCTTTAAGGGCAGGCATTTTGGGCAGATTTTGGGGCTCGAGAAGATTGCTTTATATAAGAATTATAAAGTTGTACCAGAAAAAAGGCTGATTTCAAAAGAATTTCCTGCGGCGCTCAGTTTCATTTTGTCGGCTCTGTCGCTTTCCAGCAGGGGGGGGGGGGGAGCGGCGAAAGCCTATTCTCTTCTCTCCGGTGAATCTTTCCTATTTTTCCGTTAGAATAAGTTAAAATATCACAGTTACAATTTTTTCTGATAAGTAGCTAAAATCCGCATGACTTTTTGAAAATCTCAAGATTTTCTCGTCCACCTCCACCAGAAAATCTCATGATTTTTCTCATGATGTTCTAGCACACATCTCATGAGTATCTCATTACTTTTGGACTCCTGCTCATGGATGAATTTATTAGGGGATTTACCCTTACGGCATTTCATAACTAACAAAGAAACAAAACTAAACTTCTAAAATAAAATTCATATCACATAAATTTCTTCAAACAACTAATCAAAAAAGAAAAAAAAGAAAAAACAACTAAATAATGGTTTTGAAAATTTCTGAGCGGTCAGATAGAAAAGGTAGTTACTCACCGTCAGATAGAAAAGGTAATTACTGGTTTCGGGTGGGTCGTCAAGGCATGAGAAAAAGGAAAAGTAGGAATCTTAGGTGGTGTGATCACTACAATTCGCCATATTCTAGTTCAGCGCTTCCAAGCGGAGTAGTTTCTGTTAATCCCCCTATACCTCACCATCAGCACTTTATGACAGATATAGCAAAATAGATCCATAGGTTGATGGTAGAAAATCTGCAATCTGTGTCCAAGGAAATGAAGGTTTTGCATACGTCTCAGTAGTAGACAGTGGAAGTTACACACTCTCTTATGGTTCTGACTTTTTACTATGTCTACACAAGTGATGATTATGAGGCAACGGGAGACTAATAGAAACTAGTCCGCTCGAAGCGCTGAACTGGAATATGGCGAATTCAAGGAACCGAGACAGTTGTTAGTCGCTAGGGGTAGCCAACTCCTCATCTTCGCTGTAATGTTCTTATCATAACAGCAACCGATTTTGGGCAAGAACAGGAATACAAATAAAAGGAGACATTAGTTGCGTTTTTATGGCACTTGCCTTCCGGCCAAGTGCCATATACCGATCACTTTTCCCTCGGTTTGTCGGTCGGTCGGTTGGTCAGGTGTTTGCGAGTTAGGGTACTTCCAGACATGCTAGGACGATGAAACTTGGCAGGCATATTAGGGACCCAACCAAACTAACTTGGAATTAGTCACTTGTCCGATCCGACAATCGTGGGGAGAGGGGGAGGTTGCGAAATCTAACTTTCAAACGGGTGATCGGATCTTAATGAAACTTGATACCTGGGAAGACCTCGTGTCTCAGATGCCTCGTCTCAAGTCCGGACCGGATCCGATGAATCTTAGGGGGAGCCGGAAATCGTGTGAAACTCTCGGAGTGGAGCGATCGGGATGAAACTTGGTGGGAAGAACAAGCACAAGCTCTAGATAAATAACTGTCAGAACTGGACGGAATTCGGAGACTGTGGGGGGAGTTGGAGGGGGGTTCCGAAATTCCGGCGCTCCTTAGTTGATGTACTTCCAGGTGGGCTAGGACGATAAAACTTGGCAGGCATATCAGAGACCCGGCCAGAGTAACTTGGAAACAGTCATTCGCCCGATTCGACTGTCGTGGGGGGATGAGGAGACGGCGGAATCTGGAAATTAGTGGCATGCTTAACTTTTGAACGGGTTATCGGATCTTAATGAAACTTGATATCTTGAAAGAACTCATGTCTCAGATGTCCCATTTCAAGTGCGGACCGGATCCGATGAACTTGGCGGGGGTGGAATGGAGAATCGGAAATCTTGTGATACGCATGGAGTGGAGCGATCAGGATGAAACTTGGTGGGATCCTAGGTGCATCAGTGACAGAATTGGACCTGATTCGTGTACCGGGGGGAGGGGGCTATAAGGGGGTGTCTGGAATTCCGGTGATCGTGAGTTAAGGTACACCCAGACGTGCTAGGACGATAAAACTTTGCTGGAGTATTATAGAAACTTGACATCATTGGGTTAAACATCGTGACTTATCCGATCCGACCATTCCTTAAAGAACTCGGATCATCTTAACCGCAAAATACAAAAATACTTTTAAGCAATATTTACTTTTTCAAGATCGTCACGAGTACATGAATCTTTTTGCCTCGGGGTTTTGCTTACAAATTATTTTTTGGCACCCTTAAAGTGCGCATCTTAACCGAAAAATGAAAAAAAAAAACTTTTGACCATCACTTTCATTTCATCCTCTGACCCAGCCTTGCCGGTTTTTGTTTTCCTTCTTGTTTCCTTTTGCTCTCTGTCTCCTATTTTTATATTTAAAGTGAAACCATCGGTTGATTTTTCAGCCCCCTTCTTTTTTTTCTTGTTGGGGTATTTCTTACTACATATGCTTGCAAGTGCCATATGAGCGTACAGCTCTCGTTGCAGATACAGTGGTAAATGTTACCACGGTAACTGGATCTGCAATTAGCCCTTTTTGTAGTTACTGTGGTATCTGATGTACGGTTGCTCTGCAAAAACGAGTACTGCCGAAATTGCGCTTTTTGAAGTCATCCCAAAAGAAAAACTGATATTCAGTCACATCACACTAAGTGCCAAACTTCTTTCCCGCCAATTTGACAAAAATTGATGAAAGCTGGATGAAAGTGAGATGATTTTTCAGTTACCACGGTCGGACCGTGGTATCTGAATATCAGATACCACGATAACTGCAAGAAGGACTTTAGACCGTGGTATCAGATACCATGGTATCTGCAAAAGCTCAACTATTGAAAGTTCTCTTAACAATGAATCTTTTACATTCTGGAATAAATACTCCTTGAGCCCAAGCTGACTGGGAAACATATATTCAACAATGGCTAAAACGGATCCGTTAGCTACGTCGGTTGGAAGCGATATTTCGGCCCTTCTTGGCAAGGGTCCTCGACAGGCTGCTGAAAGTCGGGGTCGGGGACTGGAAGAAACGGACCTCCTAATCATTCAATGTTCGCTCATTTTTAAAAATTCGGTGTTGAGTTAAATTATTAATAATACATAGAATGTATTATTATTATTAATTCGCGTGATATGGGGATGTGAACTGGTTAGATGAATTTGCCTTCGGGCGGGATCACTGCTCCTATGGCCGGCTTCTACCAGACTATTGTAGTGGTTTGCGAACTCTGTTCACAAGCCTCTCGGTAGCTCAGATGGTAGAGCGACTGCCTTATAAGCAGAGGGTCCTGGGTTCAAATCTTGGCTGAGGAGCATTTTTGTCTATCAGTTCACTACTTATAAATTGTTAAGTCATTAATTGAATCAAATCATTTAGTTTTATTATTTTAATGGAAGGAGACTAAGATTCCGGCTTTGCCGAACCGCATCCAGTAGATGAGCGGAGGTGTTAGCTGTTTCGAGTTGCAGTTAGAATCGTAATTAAAATAAAGAGAGGATTTTGCATCCTTGACCTGGGAGTTGAAATCGAAGTACAAGCAAAAAGCTTGAACTCGAGACGAAAAGAAATGTGTGCATAAAGATAGGTAGGCTAATAATAGGTAAATAATGTGTACAACAGCAAGGAAATGGCGAAATTTCACTGATTATTGATGTTTTTTCAGCTGATAGTGTAACATGATAAAATTATGACAGTAAGTAAGAAGTAAGTTTGTTTTGTGGTGATAGTGTCAGCGGTATCCTTGGTATCCAGCTACGTTACATTATGTGCTCTAGACGCCATTTTTTGAACCTATAGCCTGTATTTTGGCTTTTCCCGAGACTTCGCTGTATGCTTGGGATTTCTTAAATCACGCACATTCAGTTTATGATTTTAGCTCCGATTTCCGTTGAACAGTGATCTCACACCTGTTTGTTTTCCTCAAATTATGATGAAGCCGATAACCTGCTTTTTGGCTTTTCCGAATTTGTATAGCCCCAAACTTGTTTTGGGGCTTTTCCGGATATGTATAACCGCAAAGTTCTAACTTCCGGTACTGTCGGCATGGATAGTAGGTTCTCTGGGCTGTAACGTAAATTCGTCACGTGAACCAATCGAATGGTCCTGGTACCTGTTCTCTCCCAGTGGGAGTTGAAGCTCATTATTTCTATCAAATTTGAGCAAATTCTAAAGAGAAAAAGAAAAAATTACCAAACATTTACTTTTACTTGATTTGGACAGCCACACTGTTTTGAACATCTTGGTGAAATGTCTCGTATTTGTTTTTTGTATTTTAGTATCATTGAATGAATCAGCTGTTTTAGGTATACTTTTGTTTTGTATATTATATTCTTGCTGCTCAGTTTTGAGAGAAATGAATTAATAAACAAACAAATAAATCGGCCTAGGTTTTTTTACACTCTTTTCTCGCTGAGTTACAACGCAGATATAAATTGCGGTTTGACTAAAATTTCGTTAAGCGGTAATTAGCTGCCTGGTACGAATAGTTCGATTTGCAGACGTAAGATCATAAGGATCGTTTTTACTTCTTGGAATTTTTTGTTTCCTAGTCCAGCTTTAGCTTCCTACAACTTCCGACACTTGCCATGTCCGGTCCGGACTGGTAAATGGAACCTTTAGCATATCCCATTTGCATCAAAATTAGATGCAAAATATACGTTTGCATTGTTACAAATTGATTGATTGATTGGGAAGATCTATGGGTTACAAACCGATCTAAAAGTCCCTTCTAGGATTATTTATACAAACCAAAAAAAATTGAACTTGAACTTGAACTTCTACGAACAAGCCCTTGTGAAACAGAATTTATCACCGCTTAAAGTCCAGTTCGAACACCTGATATTGCAGTTTGGCAGATCTGCCCTCGCTAGTACGACCCACAGGTCACTATTACCGGGAAACAGCCCCTCCCAATCATCGAACCCGGCCACAGAATAAACTTCAACCCCCTGAAGTCCGGACAAATCGTTACGGAAACTCCTTAGTGCCTTTTTTCACTTCAGTCTTCACTGCAGAATCGTAGTTTGTGTTTGTTATTTATATTTAAGAAACTGAATTCAGCTATGCTGCGAAATATAGGGATCGTTCTCTCTCGTGTTCTTCTTCTGACAACTGTCAGATTGCATCCAGTTCGCGATTATTTATTTATTTATTCATTTATTTCCCTCAGAACTGAGGAGTACAAAATAATGTATAAAAAAGAACTATGCCTAAACCATCTGGTCCATTCATTAACACATTAATACTATAAAAAATACACACGATGTCGACAACTAAGTTACAATTATGTACGCACTATTTTATGCATGCAACACGATTCGGGATTCCTCCTCCTACAGTTTTGTTAGGCTATATCAAAATCAGATGCAAAATATATATTTGCATTGGTACAAATTTATTGATTGATTGGGCAGATCTGGGTTACAAACTGATCTATAGGGCCTTTCTAGGGTTATTTATAAAAAAAAAAAGTTCCGGACGTCACTCTTTTCTAAGATAAGAATATATCTCTCGTGACCCACTCAAGTGCTATGTTCAAGGGTTGAGTTGCACATAAGGGATGCCCAAACATATGTTATATGTTATCAAATTCTAAGATTGTAGTAATCATGTCTTTAGCAAATATTTTATCACTTGTATGTCATGTCCGTTTTCAACCAACCAAAGGATTTTTTGCGTTATCATTCTGCAGTTGATAATCACATTTAATCACCATAATACAGTCACATGTTCATTCCTGGTAGTCATTGTCGGTGCCGTATATGTACTATGAACACAAACAGGGTGACTGTGCATGCTTTTCTTTGCGCTTTTCCTATTGTTTGCTGTGTGGTTCTGTCTTCACTCTCAAAATTGCAGAATCAGAGGTTTTGAAAACTTCTTTCTAGAAGTTTATTAGTTAGGGTCGGGGAACTTGGACGCAGTAATTGACAAAAGTACGTTCCAGCATAATCATTGGTTGTAATCAAGTGTTACAGGTTTGTTTCCTTCCCCGAAGTTGAACCAGAGGATTGACAGCCTGACGAGGACCCTTGCCAAGAAGGGCCGAAATATCGCTGATGAAGAATCATAGCTGACGTATCCGTTGTAACATTGTTTGAACAAATGTTTCAAAGTCAGCTTGGGCCCAAAGAATATTTAGCATAATCATTGTTATTTAATTAAAAAAAAAACGCTGATGAGAGATGGGTGCGCAACTTATATTATTTATCCGTGCAGCTGAAAACTCATGACGGTATATAGTTAAAATTGGCTCTCAGTGGCTTAATAATACTTAGCTTTTACTGTTTAATAACTTTTCTATGACGTGTATGTGTTTTTTTTGCAACTGAAAGATTTGCCGACGAGAAAGTTTCATTTGTAAAAAAAAAAATTGCCGTGTGCTCGAAGATCTTTTCGTTTCGTTTAAACATAAAATAATAACAAATAACAAATCCAACCTAAGAGATCATTACCAATAGCGGATGACAGTATGTGTTCATCGAGTAGTAAACACATGCTACGAATGAAAAAATAAAATAAAACAACAATGCAAGGAAAATCGAATTCAGTATTTTTAACACGCTTTTTTTTTAGCATTTACATCCTGTCAGCGGCTTTCGCGTTACTATGAGAGAAAATTTTAGCTCAGGATTCAGCTGGAAGCGGAGGTTAGACATTTACATAGATACTTACTTGATACTTATTTTTATTAATAAACGCAATTTAACTCTTTACTATTTACATCTACTGCACTAATGGAAAAACCTACGTTTTTGCCGGCGTGTATTAGTAAAGGTTAACCATTTCTAAACACACCAACAAACAACATAAGAAATGACTAATAAAAAAAGAAAAGAACAGACCACAAAAAAAACTACTTCACATTATCACCTCCAAAATAAACATATACCTCCCAACAACCCTACTCCCTCCCTACCACCATCCACCAATTAAACATTTCTTGTATGTAACTATATTGTCATTCGCTAACTGAAGTGATCGAGTGGAATTTGTATTTTTTTAAAATACAGTTATTCCGGACCTGTTAAGCAAGTAATATAACGTGACGTCAGTCTTATTCAATCATAAGAGATTTAGGGTGTGGTCCCTGTCGGGACTGAGGTTATGGAGGCGATGAGGTCTAGGAAAGCGGCCGTGATGGGAACCAAGACAAACCTTACTCCCCTACCCGGTAGTCACCGAACCACAGTAAGCATTGGTATGTAAACATGCGCATATACAGAAATGCGTCACTTCGTTCGTCAGGCTTTGTAATTCGAACGAGAACACGAAGTAATTGCAAATAAGTTTCGACTGTTGTTGTTTTATTACTTATATTATTATTGTTATTATTTTGAATGTTTTTATTACCCCGTGCCTGTTAGGCAGGTAATATAACGTGACGTCAGTCTTAGCCAAATCGCAACAGATTTAGAGCGTGGTCCCTTTCCCGACTGATAGTCTGGCAGACTATGTATGAGGTACAAAAAAATGACCGTGATAGAAACCAAAATAGAATTTAATCCCTATCCAGCAGTCCTACAGTGTAAAAAAAAGCTTGCAGTAATTGCTAATGGCATTAATCTTGTGTCTAAAAAGATAATCTTATCTCTAATTCGGATAAATAAGATTAATCCCAGTAGCAAATAGTGTACTTAACTTTAATCCTTACTCGGAGAGACGTTTTACAGTGTAAGACTGCAAACACACGATCAGGATTTCCTGCACTTTCATCATCAATTTGAAAAAATTTCAACTTTTCCATATGGAAGTAATGATGGTGCCGCAAATCCGGGCAGGAATTCCATTCCGGGTGCTCCCGATCCTGATCGTGTGTTCGCACTTTGAGTCAGGCGTATGTAAACATACGTGATATACAGAGCTGCGTCAGCCTCGGCGTCCATTGGTTCGTCAGGCTATATAATTCGAACGAGAACACGAAATAATTGAAAATAAGTTTTGAAAGTTATTGTTGACCTGTCTCGGAATTTTAATTTTGTTTGTCATTGTGTACCGAAAATAAAAACGCCAAATAAATTCTATAAACTTTTGATTAATATCTGTTTATTTATTATTTTTTTGACATGTTTAAACTTCTTTATATCAGCTATCTACTTGCTCTCCTTCCTGTTAACAATCTGCAGTAGTTTGAAGGGAAAGGTACCGTCGGTAGGGTAAGGTTATAATAATAATATAATAATGATTGTTTATTGAGCCAAAAGGCCATACGAGATTTAATACACTTCACAAATAAACTATTACACCTCTACAAATACTATGCTACGTGAACTAAGCTAAACTTTCCTTCCTGAGACTAAATCCTTTGGTCACATATTTACAAGTATCTACGATACATTTGGGGTTCGTAGATTTCAGGATACGGGGAAGCGATACCAGCTCACCCCCAACAAATGTTACTCTCAAATGCTAAAGCTCTTGGCACTCTAAGAGGAAGCGGTACTTACCTCGCTCGAGTGCTCACCAGGGGCGTCCCGAGTCTATCTTCATGGGGGGGGGGGGGGGGGACATTGACCGAATTTATAAAAAAAAAATTCTGTAACACAGAGTGTTGCCTTCAAGAAGCTGTAATGTAAAAAGTTGCATAGTATGTTCAAAATCCAGTCTAAAGAGAAAATTTGACAAGTTTTCACGCTGTAATTTCCTGTAATTTGTAATTTCCTTCCCCGACGTTGACCTAGAAGATTGACAGCCTGGCGAAGACCCTTGCCAAGAAGGGCCGAAATATCACTGACGAAGAATCGTAGCTGACGTATCCGTTGTAAACATTGTTTGAATGTATGTTTCAAAATCAGCTTGGGCTCAAAGAATATTTATAAACGCATAAATCTTTCTACTAAAGTATACAACAAAAATACAAGCGCATAGAGTACCACAAATCAGACGGAAGTTGAAAATCGATTATCCGTGAATAGCAGAATAACGAAGTAACGCATTTTCAGCGGGTCTTCAAGCCAATTTAAGTAAATAAGTGATGGGTAACTGGATTGTCCTATCCCAGCTCTTTTCGGTTAAGCTTTAAGGAAGAATCTGCGAAATAAAATGAGTTTAAACTTACAGAAGGAGAGACAGGTATTCTACTATGAGGTAGTATCATCTTCAACCAAACGTCTGATACAGAGACAATTGATATAAGGTTCGAGATCTTTCTCGAACCTTCACCTTCGATTGTGTACCTTGGTCTTCCTAGTGGGTCAGACATGAAAAAAACACATTAATGTCTTGTATTTTTTCTTGCTGTAAAGGCTAGAAAAGCATACGGAATACTCATTACTTCCAACCGTCATTACAGTAGGCACATACTGCCCCGGCTATTTTCCGCATTCGCTATGCCGCACATACTAGCGCTGTCGTCATTCTGGTCACTGCTGACTACGAAAGATAAAAAATGCATTCGTTCCACATTTTACAGGTATTGCAAACATCTTCTAGTACTAACTCCGTGGGCCCATTTATTGCAGTAAATAAGAGTATCAAAATCTAAGTGTTACGTGTTGTGTGTTCTTGTCTTTTTTCTTCTTTATTTTTCATACTCCGTTTTGTGACTTTAGTCTTAGAAATGGGTAATAAAATTTCATTCATTCATAAGTTCGTCATTTCAGGCCAAATTGTGTAAATGTGTTGGTCACCACTACTCAGCTGGTGCCAGCGTTGGCAAAAGTCCTATTGTATGGTCTGGGGAATGTCTTCCCAATTGAAAACATCTACAGTGCCACCAAAATAGGTAAGTCGACTCTAGTTAACTCACACCTTGTCGAGGGGTTGTCCACTCCCCAGCACCTGCTGTACACCCTTTAGGCACCGGCACCAACCGAAACCACCTATGGCTGCACCAGTGCCGTCAATAAATTAGGCAGTTCATCTTTCAAACGCTTTTAAAAATGCTTCTTTTGATGTTTAACACGTGACAACTGGTGCCGGCTGACGTCAGCAGGTGCCGGCAATGACCGGGCTCCGGGCACTTGCTGTACGCTAAAATCGAGAGTAGGCAACCTCTCGCCCCCCCTCCCTGCCCCCTTTCACAGCTTAAGCTATTAACACTATGGGTTGGTGGCGGGTTGTGTAATAAATAAGAGAGATGGTAGATACTCCATAATATATTATATTGATTTTTTATTTTATCTTTCATATGTTGCATTATTGTAACAATTCAGACGATTCTAACGGAATCACGGTAATAAATGTAGTTTGTATTTGGTTATAGCCTTTGGCGTGATACTTTCTCCTTGACAAGCCTAATCAGCTATTAAAAGTTACGTGTTACTCATTTTCACAGTTAAAGTGCTGCGTCGTTAAATCGATACTTCGTAGAGCTGGACGAGGCCGCTGTTTGCGAATTTGGATAAGGAGAGTGTATGAAATAAAGGAAGTAATTTTCGCGTTACCGGGCCAATCAAAGGGCAATTCTAATTAAATATTCTTTCAGCCCAAGCTGACTGCGAATTTATTAACTGGGGTATCCAGGGTTAACTGGAGCGGTTCCCAGCTTGGTGAACGTAAGCTTCCGCCGGGGTCAGAGCAGGGTTGCCAAGAGCTCGACTCATAAAAGTGTCACAATTGCTGACAAAAAGGTGATTTTTGACACCTCGATGTTTTTGTGTGCATTCTGATGCACAACGAGCAAAATTGATATTAACTGAATTTGTAACACCATTTTTCAAAACACTTCTTAAATCACAGTTTTGTAAGAAAATTTAGTCGGAAATCAGCTTTATTTAAGGCTTCAAACTGTTTTGTGTACAAAATCAAAGTAAAGTACAAGTTTTGGCAGTATTTTGGGGGCGGTAATCCGTCACTCGTAAAAGAAGGTGTCACTTTCATAAAAAAAAAAAAAAGTGTCACGGTGTCACCTAGAGACAAACAGTGTCAAAAAGCACCAAAATTGTCACACTTGGCAACACTGGGTCAGAGACCTAATTTTTGTAGTGTAGGCCGGACGAGCGGATCTTCCAATGCGAGATATACTGCATCCTTAATGTGTGGTATAGGACGGGATAAGACGAACACAACTAACTATGTTGAAGATAACATTAACTCTACATCGTTACTGCTTAAACACTTGTACATAAAATATAAACTTATCTTTTGATCAGCTCTGGATCGTTTGACAGTGCAAAAGGGATGTATCAGCTACATTTTATTAGAGCTCTATTTCGGCCCTTCTTGGCAAGTATCCTCTTCAGGCTCAAGCCGCTCAAGCTGGAAAATGAACTTGTGGAAAAACAATCAAAGATTCTTCTTGAAATATCGGATTTTGTGAACTTCTTCTCTGAATATTGGTTGGAATTAAAGCTGGTTTGTGATTTCGTTCTGGACACGGCTGCTGTTTTTGCCGTTCCATTAGGTAGTCGAAAAGGTTGAGATTCTTCTGCATTTTTTGTCCAGAATGACTTTCCGAGGTAACATTCCAGTCACGTCGCAGATTCGCTTTCCACGTCACTCCCAGAACTAGCGGAGTTAAAGAACAGCTCTAGGAAACGAATCGAGGTTTATCCGAAGTCTCCCACAACAGCCAGGGCAGAGCAAAATAACACTAGGAAGTAGCGCCAAGGCTTGACAAAATTGACACACACTCGAATAGCAGCGACTCTAGCACCACTTGCGATAGTGAACGTCCCTACTGAAACTCAATCAGTCGTGCACCACCTTGCCTGTTTGCAAAGCATGGAAAGCATAGGTATTGGCGCTACTCTGTAGTGTTATTTTGCTCTGAGCCAGCGCATAAACTAGCGGAGCTTTCCAGATTACCAGAATCACCAATAATTGGCGGACATACCGATGGAAAGTGAAGTATGTGTATGTGAAGTTGAAATTGGATCATTATGGTCATACTCATACAGCTGAAACTTCCGGGTTTTTAAACAGGGTTGGTCTACTTCCACACCTGAATGTCTCAGCCGATTTTCTGCAGTTTAAGTATCAATTATCCATTTGATCGCACTTAGACACCCCGTGAGGATGATGAAATGATATAAAATTGTTCTTTTATGCAAATCCGGTGTAATAATTACATATTTGTTTCTTCGAGACTCATTTCCGGTCGAATGTTTAATGTTTTCCGGGAAAAAAGGAGGTGCAGCCAGTCAAAGTGACTCGCGAAGATTATCTTCTGAAAGTTGAGAAAGATCAGATAAATTGATTAGGAGAGGGTTAGACGCTTCAAATTTGCTACGAAGCATCTTCTTCGTGCGATCTCTGGACTTCCGTCCATTTTGGCAGTTTTCTTTTTCTTTGGTCGAAAATGTCTGTTTTTTTATTTTATTTTTTCCATCGTTGGTCTTAGTGCCTCTTAGGAGGTTGAATCTTTTCTTGCGATGTAGAGTCTTTTTAATGCACAAAAGGCAACATGGCTATCGCATCAAAACAAAGGAGAAAAAACAAATGAGACATAAATACTGTTACTCTTCTCCCAGGTACAGAGACAGGCCCTTATCCAGGAATTTATTTGGGGGGGGGGGAGTTGCCTGCGGGTCGTACAAAAAACTACAAAAACGACATAGATCAGAGGGAAAAGCCTATAAAAATGATTATTTTTGCATGTTTGGGGGGGGGGCAACCCCCTCCCCCCTGGATACGGGCCTATACAGGTATACGGAGCTCCCCATGAGCTGCACTTTTGAACTTTTTGTCTTCTAAACTATTGACCTCTACAGAATTTGATGTTTGGGAAGGGGTAATAATAAGGGGGGGGGGGGCGACCTGAAATTGAAGTGAATAATAAGAAAATTCAGTTTCGTAGAACCTAACGAGGCTATAGATAAGGTAGTTCAGAAAGTTCTTGGAACGGCCACACACCCGTGGTTACCAGTACTGTGTGCCCAATGGATGACCAATGGTTGACTCGCCCTTTGTGTTTTTCTTCATTTGTAGTGCTGTCTACATTTTGTCATTGATCGCTAATTGTCTTTTCTCTCTTTTGTTCTTTATTTCTTTTTCTTCCATTTACTCCGTTCTTGTTCAGTTTGAATGTAACGGGTTATGAAGAATATACATACGTACATACAAAGGGTCATTGTACATTGGTTTATGGCACTTGCCCTTCGGCCAAGTGCCCTATAGCGATTGTAATTTCTGTCCGTCAGTCGGTCTGTCGGTCCCGGTTTTGCTAGTTCGGGCACTTCCAGATAAGCTAAGACGATGAAACTTGGCAGGAATATCAGGGACTGGACCAGATTAAATTATAAATAGTCGCTTTCCTGATCTGACCATCTGGAGGGGAGTGGAGGGAGGGGGAATCCGGAAAAACTAGGAAAAATGAGATATGTTTAGCTTACGAACGGGTGATCGGATCTTAATGAAACTTGATACATGGAAGGACCTCGTGTCTCAGACGCTCCAGTTTAAATCTAGTCCGGATCCGGTGACATTGGGGGGAGTTGGAGGGGGAAACCGGAAATCTTGGAAAACACTTAGAGTGGAGAGATCCGGATGAAACTTCGTGGAAAGAACAAGCACAAGTCCTAGATACGTTACTGATATAACCGGAACGGATCCGCTCACTTTGGGGGAGTTTGGGGGGGGGGAGGGAGAAGTCCGAATTTCTAGTGATCTCGCGAGTTCGGTGCTTCCTGAAGTGCTGGGACGATGAAAATTGGCAGACATGCCAGGGACCAGACCAGATTAAATAAGAAATAGTCACTTCCCCGATCCGACCATCTGGGGGGGGGTGGAGGGAGGGGGAAGCCAAAATAACTTGCGAACGAGTGATCGGATCCTGATGAAATTTGATATTGAGTTGACCTCGTGTCTGAGACGTTCCACTTTAAATCCGGACCGGATCCTATGACACTGGGGGGAGTTGGAGGAGGGAACCGGAAATCTTGAGAGACACTTAGAATGGAGGGATCGGGATGAATCTTGGTGGGAAGAACAAGCACAAGTCCTAGATACGTCATTGACATAACCGGACCGGATCCGGGCACTGTGGGGAGTTGGGGGGGGGGGTCCGGATTTCTAACGATCCCGTGAGTTCGGCATACTTCCTGATGTGCTAGGGCGATGAAACTTGGCAGGTTTGTCAGGGATCCGAACAGATTGACTTGAAAACAGCCGTTTCTCGGATCCGACGTGGGGGGAGTGGATGGATGGGGAGTCCGGAATTTAGTGGCGTGCATAACTTTTGAACGGGTGATCGGATTTGAATGAAACTTGTCTGGTGGAAAGACCTATCGCCTTGGATGTTTAGTGTCAAGTCCGGGTCGGGTCCGATACCTGTTGGGGATGGGGGGGGGACTCAAGAAACACTTAAAGCACAGGGATTGTGACGGAAGCTAGTGGAGAGAACAAGCATTAGGCCTAGATACGAAATTGACCGAGCCAGATAGTTCCCGGGCTCTGTGGGGGGGACTTGGAGGGGGTTACTATATTAGCGACCCGACTTCATCGACTTAAGAAACTGACACAACATACCCCCGGAAACTTCCGTTCCTACATCCGAGCATTTTTGGGGGAGAGAGGGAAGAGAAATATGGAAAATGACTTCTGTATATTGCGAACGAGTGGTCTGATTCGAGTGAACTTAATGGGTGATAAGAATCGATGGCCTCGACATGTAAAACTTCGTTTGAACTATATGCGATCAAAGGTTGGGGGAATTGGGGGGTGGGGGCTTTTGACATGCACAAAAACCAAACGGATGGACCGAATGAGATGCAAGTTCGACAGTGCCGAGTTTATGCGGCCTAGATTTGTTATTTGGCGTCCGGGCCGGATTTGGCCAAGGTAGAGGGGGTGGGTACTGGAAACTTGCAGATAGGCTATGCTCCAATTTCAGTACAACTTGATGGACAGGAAGAGGGAATTAAGAGGTGCGAGGTTTATGTTTTCAAGTCCTGTTCGGACACAGTGGGGGGAGCTGGAGGGAGATTGCTGTAAACTTTGAGGCTCGCATAGGAGTCAAACGAGTGCATCAGTTTAAATGAAACATGGAACGTAGAGAGAGCATATACCCTATATGACATATTTTGGGCCCGAACCGGATCCGGCAACGTTGGTGGGGGGGGGGGGGGTACCAGAACTTTCCCAAAATGCTCAGATTCGAGTGAAACTTGATAGATGGTATAACAGAAGATGCTTTAGACGATCCATTTTTAGTCCGAACATGATTCGGACACGGTAGGGGGGGGGGGGGGAGTACCGGAAATCGTTTAGCACGTCTAGGGATCAAACGAGTGGATTCATTGGGCTGAAACTTGGAAGTTTGAATAGTCATGTGCATTTGCTACCGATAATCGAGACAATGCCGGAACTGTTCAGAAGTGAGTGAAACTAAATATCCTATTTTTATTTCCGAACCGCATTTTTGGATGGTGGGTGTATTTTGTGACGTTCTCATCTACTTTCTTGTATGCCTACTCGTAACAAGTGCCATATGAGCTCGTAGCTCTTGTTTCCCCTTGCCTTTTAATATAATCTCAAAGACAATAAAAAAGTGTAGTGTCTTTTCACCTTGAGCTCACTTCTTATGATCAGGACTCTAGCCGAGAAACGAAATGCCACCGGAATTGACCACACTGTAAAAAGTTTCTCCGTATTTGGAAATACTGCAGTATTTGCTACTCGGATTCATGTTATCTCTATTGGTATTGATCTTATCTGCGTAGAGATAAGAATAATCCGAGTAGCAAATACTGCAGTTAACTTTAACTTTTATAAGGAAAAACTTTTGACAGTGCAACCTGTTTAGTGCCAGAATACTTAATTCGCAGATTAAGGAACTCGCATGAACTAATTTATTTGTATTTTAATACCATCTATCTTTTTCTTAGGTAAAGAGAGTTGCTTCGAAAGAATTGTTTCCCGATTTGGAAGAAAATGCACCTATGTTGTCGTGGGAGACGGAAAGGATGAAGAAACTGCAGCGAGAGCGGTAAGTTCATTTTTTATTTTTATTTTAAATCCTTTTTTATTGAAATCCTTTTTGCGGTGGCTTAATTTACCTAGATCCATCATTAACAAACGAATTCAAGACAATCTATCCAAAAAAAAAACTTTACTTTCTTCCGACCCCCCCCCCCCCCCGAAAAAAAAGCTTCAGAAAAAAAAAATTATCACCACATGTAACTTTAGAAAATCAGTTCCATGTAACGATTAGCTGTATGTCCCTAATTTAACTGACCGTTACGTCCAGACTTTAATATGAAATATTAATATTGTGTGAATCCGGTTTTTTTTTAAATTTATAATTATCTATATTTTTCTCGTGCTGAAGTTATACTTATTTTTTCTCCACATTTTTCACATTCAAAGAATGTATACAGCCGATACGTCAGCTACGATGCTTCATCAGCGATATTTCGGCCCTTCTTCGCAACGGTCCTTGTCTGGCTTTCGATCTTCAGGGTCAGCTTCGGGGAAGCAAACATAATAACTGAAGCTTCTACCGACTATAAATATCTTATTCGGGCAAATTACTTTCAAATACCACTGTAGGGAAAAAACTAGTCCTTACATTTAATTTTACACCAGTCCTCCTTGTCATATCTTGTCGTCGGTTCTTTTAAACGACTGTTTCCGGTAGGGATTACACAAAAAATCGTGAGCCAACATAAAATTAACAATATGCTAACTTTGTCATATGTCGTTGACACTGAAGGATATCTTATTACTCTGATCCCGGGAGGTCAGAGGACGATTAATTCAGGGAAACATTTGAGGTGGATCTGTTCGCGAGTGTCAAAACATGGCATGGTTGGAATTCAGGTTGAAGGGTCGGGCTGGGGTTTGTTTTGCGGCAAGTTTGAATAATTACCGCCGGTGGGAATTGTGGTCTATCAGTCCGGCCTCGCCGAAAAGGAATATTTCGGATTCTTCCATAAAAAATGCAGATTATCGTGGGCAATTATTTAGATATCTTCTTTGCGTCTATATCTCGACCTGTATACACCAACAGTGTTTGTCAGAGGATTTTGTTCTTTGGGAAATTTCCGGTTCACAGGAGATAACACGTGGTCGTAATATTTATCCGTGGAAAGAGCAGGTAAATGGATCGCATTTTTAACTCGGGCTCCCAGCTTCGTTTATGTAGATATCTCGAGGGGTTGCTCACCCCCAAAAACGATGTACACCAAGTGCCGCGTGCCGCGGTGCCGTGCCGGTGCCGGTGCCGGCGACGCAGAGTGAGCAACACCTCGAGATGTCCACCGAGCTCAGAGACCTAATCTAGTAGCGTAGGCAGGAAGAATGCAGAAATCCTACCGGCTACACTCCGATACACTGTAAAATATTAAAATTCATATTATGCAGTAAATATTGCTTCATACTATTTTTTGTAATGCCACTAGATGGTCATTTGTTTGTATATGAAGAAATACAAAGATTACTACGAAAATACAAAAAGACTATTTAATTGCTATCATTTTATTGAAAAAGAGTCATTATTATCGATAATAATAATAATAAGCTTTTATTCCGCCAAAAAGACGAGTTTAAAAAAATAGATCGACAGCAACTAAACATCGGCATCATAAACACAATCATAACAAACCACTATGTAACTAATAAACAAAATCTATCTCGAACAAAAAAACTGATGAATGAAAATGTATGACTATATTGTTTAGTTCCTCGGTTGCATATTTATATGGGAAAGCGTGTGCAATGTTTATTTAAATGCACAGGATTTTCTTTCCATTTTGGTAATTTACTCGGCAATTTTGGCGGAAAGGAACAACATAATAATAACTACATCACCTTAAAAACCTAGACCCAGAATTTTCCATGCCCTCGTTTCCCGATAAAAAACGAAAAGCCCGATCGGGAAGTAACGTCCTTTGAGTGAAGCCTCGTACTTAGAATGTGCAATACTTCTTTCTCTATTCATTACATCGCGATAAGCAGCTTGTCTTCGTTTGCACCATTTAATTGTCGTTTTCTTCTTCTAGCTGAATTTTCCATTCTGGAGAATTTCGAGCCACGCTGATAGTGCTGCTCTCTATAACGCGCTTGAGATGGGATTTCTATGAGTGACGTCAGCATCGTAGTGGAATAAATACGTGTTGCCGTGTGAGTGACATCATCAGTAGTAACGTAGAGGTGGCAGCGGTGGAATAAATACCCGTCCTCCTTAAGAAATTAGATGGATTGATTAGAAAGGAGAAGAAAAATTATCTGTTACCCGATTCCGGAATTCGTGATATTAATCGCCCTTGGTGGATGCGTTTCTGGCCTCACCCTCCCAACGAAGATGCATGTCTCGAATCTAAAAAGTGAATCGAAGACTGGCTTTGGAGTTTTGGAGCTGTTTTATAGAACAGTATAAAACATGACTTAAAGGTGGTATGGGATCCATACCATTGTGATTAGAGTCGTGACTATGAAAAGAAAACAGTAGACAGCAAGGGTTGAAGACAGTGTGTTCTAAGAGCGTTGTGTTTGGAATGGGACTAAAGTGTCACTTTGCTTTTGATCCCACCCCCGCAACAAGAGGGATAAAGAATGAAGCATAATTCTGAAAAAAACGAAAACGAGATTTTCGAGGCGGAGGTCGTCAGCTAATTATTCCTCTAAGATTTTAAGCGAGGGATAAATAGTATTTACATTTATAAACCGTTCTAGGGACAATCAATCCCGTTAGTAAATGGATATTCTCACTTTTCGTGTGACGTCACTAGCCTCGGTTAATCGGCTGAGATTTAGACGACACCAAAACTCTGGGATCGACCTTGCGTTCTTGGGATTTTTTCCTTCTCCTGAGCCCGTTAATTTGTGGGAACTTTCTCAGTCTGAAGAATGTATTTTAGTGGCAACCATGTCCACGAATCCATATAAGATTACTCCTCCTCTCTTGTCGTTCCTATCTCTGGAACAGGTTAGTATTAAGCACATAGGCTACTTTTAACATGTAAATAGTTGTAAAAACGTGTCTTTCAGTGATCAGTAAAAATTATTTGATTGTTTGTAGTCATTCCAGTATTGTTTTTTGCGTTGAATTCGATTGCCTCTTACTTGGATTATTTGTATGTAGGTTTGCAGCACTTGTAGTTTTATTTCGATAGATTAAAATTATCGAAAAATCAGTCCAAGGCATGGAGTGTGGAGGCTGTGGCTCGATGAGAGTGTTGCCGTAATCGCTTGTGTGGCCCACAGCGCCCAACACTGATTTTGTGGCTCGCACTGGGGCTCAAATTTAACAGAAAACTTTTGAGGTGATGTTCGATCTTGCGTGTTCCATACGCTCGACGTCACGAAGTCTGGCTTTTTGCCATCAAGGATGGAAGGATTTTTCTATTTTCCATCAGAATGTCGTGCAACGGGGGAATCCGACCAATCACGTTACAGAGATACGTAATTACCACGCTTACTACGCTCCCGAGCATGGTAAGCAAATAGTTGCTATTAGTTACTATTTCGAGAAGGTTGGAACGGCCAGCGTAGTAACTTTTCGTGAGGTTGGAACGGAAATAGTAACTAATAGCTACTATTGGAAGGGTGGATCACGCTCCTTATGGCTCGCATTTGGTGGGAAATTCAAATTTAACGGCCACTGTCTAAACTTAAAAATTAACTACTTTAATAAATGGACAACTGGGTTTCCATTTATTACAGAAACGTTTATTACAGCACGCCTGATATTCTGTTTCTTCAGGTTTTATCTCGATTTAATGTCAGGTGTTTCAAAACACCGCAACTGTTTGCGCGGATTTCAACTTCTGGTTGAGTGTCTGACACATGCTTCTGTTTCCTTGACAAACATGTGCTATATTAATGCTAAGGTTAAATTGCTCTTAGGTAGCTTATATTAAATAAGTAAATATTATTACCCATCAAGATCCAAACCTCATAGGAATGCCTATTGAAGTACAAAGAAAGGAAGAAAATGGAAAGAAAACTTATAAACACAAAACTTGTAGACCAATATTAAAAATAACCTCAGAAAAGAAAACAAAAAATGTGACCTGACGAGACATCTTTCCTCGGCTGTGCGAACCGGCTCTCGAATTTCATACGACGTAGAAAGGTCCCCCCCCCCTCCCCCGAGTTGCGCTCGAAGGCACAGAAATTGTTATTTTCGAAGGTTTTACTTGGATCTGTTGAAATTGTCAGAAAAACCAGTCCTGAGGAACTGAGTGGATCGTCGAACTGTCTGCCTAGCCGAAGGCCAGGGGTTAACTGCTCCCATATTTTGATGTATAAGCCATCCTGGATAAGTCGGAATTCGACTTATTCCAATTCGGCAGTCCAAGCGGACTGGTTTCTGAGAACCTCCATTGTCTTGCTATGAACACTTGTGATAAAGATATTAAGAAGTGGACCTGTAGGCTGTAAGATAATGAGCAGAACATAGTAGATTTCACTTTCCACTCTAGAATTGCTCGAGGTGCAGATAGCAGATTTTATATCCAATTACTTCTGGACCATTTTGGCCCATAACGTAAGTAACCAATGACCTAAAAGTTGTCCGTCTGTCAGTTCGATAACTCTCGAAGTGGTTGAGATGGTGTTGTTCAAACTTCGTGTGAGGATCTATTGCGTCAAAGTACCGGTCACGTTCGTAGATAGGCCATGTAGACCGATATTTAGGGGTGAGGGAGGGGTTTTTGGGATCCCAAAACGTAAGTGAAGGGAGACCTATGACATCGCAAAAGTTGTCCGTCTGTGCGCACTACTACTCTCGAATGGAATGAGATATTTTTATGAAACTTGGTGTGAGGATTCTTTGGGTTAAGAGTAGTCGAGTTCGTAGATGGGCTCTGTAGCCCTACAAGGGAGGGGGTTCCAAATTCAGGGGCAAACAAAAATATTTTTAAAAGCTATTGAGATAGTTGGTTTAGGAGTAAGTAGACATGCTGGATACGAATATGAAAGTTGTTTTCTTGCCGGACAAGTAGTTCACCTGAAATCCGGTGAAAACCGGACACAAAATTTGTCGACCAGTTTCGGCTATAGCAGTCCCTACCCCTTTATTCTAAAACTAGTATAGCTCTGCGCGTGTATGCCGGCATTCATTTGTTTATTCTGTATGACGTCGGAGAGACCTAGTGTGATCGAAGGTTGAAGGGGTTGATCTACAATGTTCAAACGAGGTAATATTTGGTTCAAGCGAGGATGTTCTTTAATGATGATTCACTGGTAAAATACAGTTCAAGTTCGTAGATGGGTCCTTTAGTCCTATCGGTAGAGGCAGAGGAGGGGTTTGAATTTGCGGTAAAATCATGTATGTTTTATAAGCTAATAAGATATTCATTGAGGGGGTAATCCGCTAAATCCGTATGTGAACTTTGTTTTCTTGCTGGACAAATGGTTCATCGCGAATTCGGCTGAAACTGGAAATTTGGCTCAAAGTTATTTCTGAAATCGATTAGAGATTCGGTATCCGGGCAAGGAGACATGCTGAATACATTTTCGAACTTTATTTAACAATAAAAATATTCATGGAATCTGACGAAGACTGAATAGCGAAGACATGATCAAATTGTTTGAATCAAATGTTAGATTTTTGGGATCCCATCGAAACCTTTGGTCTTGTTTCATTAAGGGATGAAAAAAAAAATTCAAGCTAACGTGACTGTCGATTTAGGGGTAAGGAGACATGCTGAATCCAGAACTTAACTTGATTTTCTCAAAGCAGAATAGTTCGCCCGAACCCAGGAGAAACTTTAAATTTCGTACAAATAGAAGCTCTATCTCAAGTTGAATTAAAGTTCGATTCAGGGGTAACGGATACAACACTGCATCTGTTTTATGCACTTGCCCTTCGGCCAAGTGGCATATAGCGATCCAATTTCTGTCCGTCCGTCGGTCGGCCCAGGTTTTGCTACTTCGAGCACTTCCACATAAGCTAGGACGATGAATCTTTGCCGGCGTAACAGGGACACCAAAAGATTAAATTGTAAATAGTCACTTCCCCGATTCCAGCATCGTGGAAAGAGGGTCCTGAATCTTGAGGTATTTACAACTCTTGAACGGGTGATCTGATCTTAAAAACTTGATTGTTTGGAAAGACCTAATGTCTCAGACGACCCATCGGTGGCTTTGGAGGGAACCAGGAATCTTGGGAAACACTTAGAGCAGAGGGATCGGGAGGATGCTTGGTTGGAAGAGCAAGCGCTAGTCCTACTGACATAACCGGACCGGATTTGGGCAATATGTGGGGAGGGGGCTCCCTAATTCTGATGATCCCGCTAGTTCGGTACTTCCTGATGTATTAGGACGATGGAACTGGCCTGGCATATCAGGGGCTTGAACAAACGACTTGAGAATAGTCGTTCGATGATCCGACCACCGTAGGGGAAGTAGAGGGATGGGGAATCCGGAATCTTGTGGCATTCATAACTTTTCAACGGGAGACAGGTTTTGAATGAAACTTGGCAAGTTAAAAGAGGTGTCGTCTCAGATGTTTCGTGTCGAGTCCGGACCGGATCCGATACTTGTGTGGGGGGGGGGGTGAAAGGGGCACAGGAATTTTCATGAAACGCTTTGCGTCGAGGGATCGGGATGGAGTTTGGTGGGAAGAACGAGGATAAGCCGTAGATACGTTCTTGACAGAACCAGAACATATCGAGTCTCTTTGGGGGTAGTGCTAGGAATTCCGGTGATCGCCAGCTAGGATACTTCCAGATGTGCTAAGGACGATGAAACTTGGCAGGTATATCAGTGACCTGACTAATAGGCTTAAGGACCTGACACAATGCCCTAGGAAAACTTCCGTTCTTGGATTCTAGCCTTTTTTGGGGAGTTAACGGAAAGCGAATCCGGAAATTACTGACTTCCGTAGTTTGCCAACCAGTGGTCCGATTCGAGTGAAACTTTATGGGTGATAAGAACTACTGACCTAGATATGCAAAACAAGCCCCCGAACCATATGCTGCAATGGTTGGGGGGCGATGGAGGAAACTTTGTGACGTGCATAATAACCAAGCTAATGGGCCGAATGGGATGCAAGCTGGACAGTGCCGAGTTTATGCGGCCTAGTTTGATATTTGTCGTCCGCCTCGGATCCGGCCACGGTAGGCGGACGATGAAGCGAAAACTAGAAATTTGCAGATAGCTCCGATTCGAGTCAAACTTGCAGGACGAGAAGAGAAGATGTAAGAGATCCGAAGATTATGTGTCCTAGTCGTATTCCGCCACAATGGGGGGAGTAAATGACAACCATGCCACTAAGAAGTGATCCTTCAATTGCCATGGTTCCCAAGGATCCCCTGAACGGCAAAAGTGATTTTTCCATAGTTACTTTTTTTTCTGGAAAAAGGTTGATTTTTCATCTTTACCGACGGTACTCTTTAAGACACCTGGAATTACGTCACACTTCCTGTGCTCTCACTTTGCGCACAACTTTGTCAAGTGCGCAAGAGTCATAAAAGTAGTGATGAATTAGAGATTCAACACTAAACGACCAAAACTGCCAACTTTGGCAGTGGGCAATAAACCATTGACAACTGGGGAATTACCAGTCCTGTTTCATTCTCTCTACGCAGTTGTCTGACTGATGCGTAAAGCTGATGTCACGAATGTCACTTATGTCAACAAAACAGTGTAATTTCCTTTTAATTCTCCTTATTTGCAAGTGTAGTTGTATGAAGTATAGTGTCCAAAAATGACTCTTCACATTTTCTGCCATCACTGTTGCATGCTCTTTGAAGCTCAGAAAGGATCCGTGCTAGTTACTATGCGACCATTCTCCCTTTGTATATAATTATCATTTCACAGAATTACTTGTCTACCCGGAATCACAGTCAGTTTTTTCCAAACCATGCAAACTAAGCAAAATAATTTAGCTTGATAAGGATCGAACCCTCGACCAAATTGTGACGTCAAAATATCCATGGGTTTTCTTGTCGGCATTATCGTTTTATGAGGTTTCGGACACCAAAACAGAAAGGAAAAAATACCAAAGGTTCCGGGGGTATCCCAAAATTTGTATATTTGATCCAGACATCGCGCCTTGTAGACATAGGCGTTACTAGCCACATTGTTTGGAGGGGGGGGGGGGGGCACGATATTGACCAATGTTTTTGCAGAAACCATCAAGTTTGAATGTCACGAGCGTAGCCTAGTGGACGGCGCTACGAGTAAGGCCCGTTTCCGGTCCATCGAGAGCATAGGTATTTCCGCTACTCCCTAGTGTTATTTTGCTCTGCGATCAAGGTGGCCCAGGAAAGGACTTGGGTGACTACTCCCCTTCTTTTCGGCATACGGCAAAAGACAGGAGGCATTCCTGATTTGAGGGAAATTGTCCGTTACCTAAACCACTTCTACCACCACATCCGTCTTTTTAGTTCATCCGTCTTTAATATCATGATTTTTTCTGTTTTATTGCTAAGCACTTAGTTTGATGATTTCGCAGAAGAAATGCCAGAAAAATCACCAAATTTAAACGACCAAATTTAAATCACCAAATCTTTAGAAAATTTCATGGGGCTTTAATGGGAATTTTTTTCTATTGTTAATTTTCTTAACGGGTAAAAAATAAAGAAAATGGCATGGCAGTTTCCAAGTATCCGCGATTTCTTCTATTGGTGCATTTGATCTTTGTTTTGAGGGATAGCCTCTTATGACTTCGTAAAAGTTGTCCTTCTGTCCGTCCGTCTATAAGCACGATAACTCTCGAAAGGAATGAGATATTTTGATGAAACTTGGTGTGAGGATTCTTTGGGTCAAGGGACAGGTCCAATTCGTAGATGGGCCGTAGATGGGCCCCAAAGATGGGCCCCAAAGCTTTATATTTAGGGGTGGGGGTTCAAATTAAACGGTGAAAATAAATATGTTTTAAAAGCTAATGAGACAGTCGATTTAGAAGTATGGAGACATGCTGAATCCGAATATGAAAATTATTTTCTCGCCAAACAAGTAGTTCACCCGGAATCAGGCAAAAACCAAAAAATTTGTTAAATTTAAGACTTTTATCTGAAGTTTACTAGATGTTCAATTCATGGGTAAGAAGACATGCCGAATCCGCATTTGACAGTCTATTTTCTATCCGGATATATTGTTCGCCCAGAGTCCGGCTGAAACCGTAAATTTTTGCATAAGTAAAATTTGTATCTGAAGTTGAATAGAGGTTCGGTGTAGTGGTAAAGACAGAGGTGGCCCGAAGCACTCAGGCCAGGGGGGGTGAGACCCCTCATTTAAACGACTCATGGATCGTAATATACGACTCGCAGGTACCAACAAAAATGAACTGTTGCGACTATGCGGCAATGGCGCACATTCCCCACCAACAAATAATAGAGCCGGTGTAAAACTAGCTGCAATACATCAGCTGAAATTATTCTTGTAATCAAAATTTGTGTATACATACCTTCATAGCCTCAGCTTTACATTTCAACTTTTGCATAAGAGGAAAGCTTTCAACGCCTGTACCCGGAACAAATTAAAGCAAGCGCCGCAGGCGAAATTTTTTTAATCTGCCTCTGTCTAGAAAGGTTCTAGCCAGCCTTTAATGTGTTTCAAATCTAAAAAGTTCCAAGCCTAATCGCCAAGTAAATGACACACCGTTCCTCTAAGTAGAGAATACTATGAAATGTGCCACAGGCGAAATTTTGTGAAACGCCGAGGACGAGACCGTCTTTTTGCAATCCCATTGAAAAGGTAAAAACAGCTTTGAAATAACAAATCTGACCGTCGAAAAAACTGACAAAATAGTGGCCACAGAAAACAAAGTAGATTTGTTCCGTATTAAAGCAAAAAAAAAGGAATTCCTGAGAAAAAAATCCTGATTTATGGACGTAACCCGAGGAGCAAAGCGTCATTTTACGATCCCAATGAAAAATTAAGAATAGCTATGAAATCACGCCTCTGTCCATCGAAAAAGTGGCAAAATAAAGCCCATAGAAAAGAAAGTAGATTTGCTCCGAACTAATAGCAAAAAAAGTAATTTTCACGTTCAGAACACACTTCCTCAGAAACGAAACGAGGAAAACAGATTTGCCAGTGCGTTAAAAAAAAAATCCGGATTTACGGACTTAACGAACTTTTGGTCTTGACCTGTCAGGAGTTTACAGATTTAGAAAAAGACGCCAGGTTCGCCAACGAGACTTGAGTTGCGTTTTTTTCCCGGTGATATTGATGTACTTTTGTTTCATGATCAAAGTACCGTGTACCGTTTTATTTGTCACTCGACACACTGTATTTTCATGCCGAAAACTAAAGCAGGTAAAGCTACGCTACATCTGAAGAATTGCAACTTTAAACTGGTTTGCAGAATTTGATTCTAAGCGACAGAAGATGCTATATACACAGCAAATGAAGACGAGAAGTTCGCTTTTAGAATATCTTAAACATAAAAGAGATCATTTTCGAGTTGTATGAGTATCCTGAATTTTACGAAGTCTTTTCAGATGTGCTTTAAACTAGCATACAGAGGCGTCACGTAGGGGGGGGGGGGGGTGCACCCCCTCCCTCCCCCGATGTTGTCGGCTAGCCGGTAAAAAATAAATTTTTCGCGATTTTTCGTAAAAAGAATCGATTTTTTGGGGAAACAGTTCGATTTTTCTTAAAAACGGTCGGTTTTCTTTAAATCAGTCGATTTTTTCGCAAAAAAAGACGGTAAAAATTACCAGCCAGTCGATAAATACCTTGCTCCTCCCATATTTGATAGTGCTATGATTCGCAGTCAGCAGTAATAGCTTTGGCTGAAGGAATATTTTTGATCCTCTCCCCCCCCCCCCAAACATTTTGATAGTAACGCCTCTGCTAGCATAGAGGCAAAAAATTTACCTCCCGACTAGAATGAGCTATTCCAGCGTCTGCGGAACCCCTCCTGTCCTGGGAAACGAATTTCGGGTGTATATTAAAATCCTCCTTGTCCTTTTCAAGCGTTGTTCCTACCTCAACCTCTCTTTGTAATCGACATTTTTCGATTTGTTCTGGCACACTTCTTTCGCGGGTCTCCTGTCATTTGATTTCTGATGGCTTTTCCATTCTGTTTAAAAATTCTATTCCTTCTTTTTTCACTTATAGCCAAAGATAACCAAAAATCAATGCACATAACCTTGTCTCTCGCTTTCGGTCTATAAGGTATTTCAATGTTACCAGTCAGACTTCACTTTAACAACTAACCTATTGTAATTTTGACAGGCAAAAATCTGAAAGACGGAAGTTAGGCAGATCCAAATCCCATGGGGGTAGAACAGGTAGCCGCATTGCTGACCCCATGAATCATGTCTGCGACCTATCAGGTTACAAAACCTGGTTTAAACGGCTTCTTCGAGGACTGGCTTACGACTGAAGCTGTGCAGACTGCAGAGATAAAATTTAAAAAAAGTTTAAACGACTCGGATTATTTTTTTATTAAAATGAATATCCGAGACCTCGGCGAGGCCAAAATAAACGACTGATACAACTTAGCAAAAGCCCATAATAAACGACTGATACGACTTAACAGAAGGCAGGGGGGGTGAGTCACCCCCCCTCACCCCCCCTTCGGGCCACCCCTGGGTAAAGAGGCATGCTGAATCCATATAGGAAATTTTCTTTCTCGTCGGACAAATAGTCCGACAGATAGTCCAGAATCCGGTCGGACAGATAGTCCAGAATCCGGTCGGACAGATAGTCCAGAATCCAGCCAGAACCTGAAAACTTAGAGCTTTATCTTAAGTTGATTAGATGTTCGGCATAGGGGTCAGAAGATAAATTCGCTGAATTCGTTTTGAACTTTAATTTTGGCCGGACAAGTAGTTTGCCCAGAATCCGGCCGAAACAGGAGATTTGGCAAAAGTAAGACAGGAAGTTTTGATCAATTTCGTCAAAGTAGATATGATGTATAGATGTAAATACACACATACTGAATGCATATCGGAACCTGTTTTTTTTTTTCTGATGATTAGCCATTGGCCTGTTTCTAAATCTTAATAGTAAATATATTCAAGTTGTCTTGCGAAGACCGGATATCTACAATTCCAAATTATCTGGACAGAATATTAAATTTTAGGGATCCCATCGAAACTTTTGGTCTTGTTTTTAAAGAACGTGTAAGAAAGAAATAAATCAGCGTAGGAACGCTTCCTATAAGAATATGTCCCCTCAATTTACGCAACCATAGAAAATCCACGAAGAAACAGCATGTCCTAGCAAGGTCTATTAAATTGAATTAAAATTTTAATCCGTCTAGGTCAGTGGTTCCCAACTGGTAGTACGCGTACCTAAAGGGGTACGAGACACCCTCGGTATGGGTACTCGAAGGTACCAGAATCAAGTTAGTCTATAGCTTTAATACATCGCATCAGACGTTTTGAAGTCCCCTAACTGAGTTTGAGTATTGTCTTCAGAATCTGATACATTACGTGACTTATCATGGATGACAATAAATATCGTCATTTTTGACGTTCTGATCGTGGTAAAAATAGTAAAACAGCAATTCGTCAAAAAAGCGGTACGCCACCTTTTTGAACCTTGATTAGGGGTACGCGGTACGGAAAAGATTGGGAACCACTGGTCTAGGTAGCCTACAGACGGATTTCAGTAGAAAAATTAAGACAGAAAGAATCAACACTGCGTTAACAAGCAAAGTATTAACAATTTTCTAAACCGAAACATCATGGAGCTCCATGGGTGATTAAAATTTTGCTCTCATTTGGCTTCCGTCTCGAGGGGTTGACCACTCTCAACTGTTGTTTACAGCAAGTGCCCGGTGGCCGACACCGGTTGACTCGTGTTAGAACATTAAAATCAGTTTGTTTAGTAGCGAGAATACTCCCCTAGGGATTTTCTTAGTATAAGAAACCTGGCGAGGTTCCTCAGAGTGGCCAGTCGGCACAGGGAAAAGTGTTTGAGTGGGGTTTAGTGTAGTAGTGAGACCGTTTATTTTGTATTTACATGTTGTTATTTATGTGTGTTTGTTATGGCCTTTGGGCTCTGAAGACAAATAAATATCATATCATATCATATCATATCATGGAACTCCTATCAGATTAGTTTTTTTCTGGCCGCTAGGTGCGCTATAGTAAAGATAACAATGACACGTTACTTCTTGCAAGGCCGTATCCAGGGGGGGGGGGGGTAGGGGGTTGAAAGCCCACCCGAAACACACAAAAAGAACGATTTTTATAGGCTTTTCCCTCTGATCTGTGTGTTTTTGTACTTTTTTGTCCGACCAGCAGGCAATCCCCCCCCCGAAAGACAACCCCCGACCCCCCCCCCCCCCCCGAAAGGCCCCCCCCCCCCCGAAATAAATTCCTGGATACGGGCCTGCTTCTTGGTGTACATTTATCCAGGTTTGTTCGGCTATCTTCAATTCCTCTCAATATATATAGTAAAATAGTTTTTATAGTAAAGATAATAATGACACGTTACTTCTTGCCAAGGCCGTATCCAGGGGGGGGGGTTAGGGGGTAGAAAGCCCACCCGAAACACACAAAAAGAACGATTTGTATAGGCTTTTCCCTCTGCTCTATGTGTTTTTGTACTTTTTTGTCCGACCAGCAGGCAGCCCCCCCCCCCCCTCGAAAGGCAACCCCCCACCCCCCAAAGTAAATTCCTGGATACAGGCTTGCTTCTTGGTGTACATTTATCCAGGTTTGTTCGGCTATCTTCAATTCCTCTTAGGTCTAGCCATGTTTAAAACTGTTTAAGATGCCTCTTCCTATATTTTTGCTTTACCCAACTCTGTTCTGTCAACCGTCATCAAGTTTGTCATTTCTGGCTTTTGACTTCAGTGCCGAGTGCTGGCTGACTTTTCCACGGGGCTAATACGCGACTCGATATGAAGCGAAAGCCTAATCACTTATTCACTAACTTATACCAAGATGTCACGTGTAATTGTAATTGCCAGGGTTTTTCACCAAGAACCAGTGTATACGAGCTACTTCAGGATACTTTGGGTTACTCAGGGTTACTTTTGGTTACATTGTGTTACTTTGGTTACATTGTATTTGGTTAGTTTGGGTTACATTAGGGTACATTGGTTACTTTGAGATACTTTTGGGTTACTTTCCAGGGTGTACGAAGTTACTATTGGTGACAACCCTGGTGTAATTGTTCCTCTAGCGCGTCTGGCGGAAATTTGTCATCGTATTTTACGACGGAATTTTATCGCCTAACTTATCGCCGGCACCGCTGCTTTCGGCCGATGCAGGGGAAGGGTGCACAGCAGGTGCCGGGGAGTAGGTAACCCTCGTTCATTCCGATGATGGATTCCAAGACAGCCGCAGAGGGATCAACAGAACATATCTATGGGGTGTCTGTTTCTTGTTGGGGGGGGGGGGGTAGGGGGTAGCAAATACTCAGTGCCGTCTTTACCCTTAGGCCGGCTAGGCCGGTGCTGGGGGGCCAGGGCTAACGAAAGGCCAAACGGCCGGGGTAAATTGATGAGAATTGCTAGCCATATTGTAAAGTCGATGCATTTTTGACGTTTCTGTGTGGAATTTTTACGTTTTTGACTCACGAGAAAGCGTCAAAAATCAATGGATGGCCTAGGGTCCACCGAAAGTAGAAGACGGCACTGCAAATACTTGGAAAACCAAAAGAAAAGGGAACGAGTTTGACGAAGAAAATATAATGAATTAGAAGCAGATATGGGGGTGGTATGCTTCTTGCAGCCGGTCAATGAGCTGAACCTAAAAATACTTCTGTTTACCACCAGGGGTCTACATCCGAGTCATCGCGACCCATAAATTGCGTCAGAAAAGCAGACAACTGCGTTCTGTTATTAGCATCACATTACTATTCACTTCTGCTCTATTTGCCGACTGTTTGTGATACCATCAGGTCATGAATGTCTGCGACAGCCTCGCGCGTCACAAGTGTCATAAATTAGATAATTGATTCACGAATTACCTCTAGAAGTCCCCGGCGATGACGTAACCGCAAAAGAGGTGACAACATTGTTTGTATAGGCCCACAGCAGGCAAACTAACGAAGTTGTTGGTTGATCAGTCCGTATCCAGGAATTTATTTCGGACGGGGGTTCTCACCGCTGGTCGGACCCAGACCTAATCCATCCCTAACAGTAAAACAAGAAGAAACATCGAAACAAGAGAAGGTCCAATTGGCAATTATAACGTGTACACAAATATAGTTGATTTGTCTGCTGGTCTATTTGATTTGTCTGCTGGTCCATTTTCTAAAGTAAGCACAACTCTGATGGAAATCAGTTTGCAATTCATGCTTTACCGGTTTCTGTTTATTTCTATTTTAGTTTATAATGCTCACTGGTCGTCATGCAGTTCACTATGCCAATAGAATTTTCGCCGTTACCATCGTCAAAAATATGAGAATATACGATTGTAGCTTGTAGAATGGAACAGAATACATTACCAAAAAAGCCCGAGGGCCATGGCAACACAAATTTTATACGTACACTAACTTATAAAACTAACAAACTCCTCCTTTCTAAAAATCTCGTTCTATGCTCCATCACAAGCCTAGTATCGCCCAAGTTTTTTCAAAGTGAGAGAACATTCATCCTCCGTCATCCTGGGACTGGGAGTTCGGCGCGCTACTCATCCGGCCTGGATTAACCTTGGCTGAAATAAAGGTATAGTCTAATAATAAGCTCGATCTTGCAGTACTGTTATTACCATTTGCCGATGCAAAACAGGTCGTAGTTTCACCAGAAGTCTGTCATCTTTGTTTGTTTAACTGCATGCATTTCCGCCAACACAAGTAGGTTTGCTGACGTTCGACAATCGTCGGTCGCGCGCAGGTTTGGTCGCGTGTTGCGCGGTCAACTGAACGGTGTTGCCACACGCTTTCTCTGTTCCGTCCGGTTGACATGCAAGAGAGACTTATTTTTTCCCAGAGTTGTAAAAGTGCTAGATTAATCAGACACCCACATGGTCAAAGACCTTTTTCAACTGGCTGAATTTGAGCTCGCTAACATCCTAGAGTCGAGGGCCTAAGAAGTCATCCCTGATGAAAAATTTGTAGCCTGCGTAGTAGTATGGTAGTAGTACGAAAACGTTGCATGTAATACTACGTAATAGCAAAGAATACTATCATTTAATGTGTCTCAGACTGGTCCAATCTTATGCAGTAGTATCCAGTAGCATCCGGTCTTGCTAATAGTAGCATATAGTAGTATACAGTAACACCGTAGCCTTGAAGTAGAAGCATGTAGTAGCATCGTTAGTACTGCATGCTACTTTTTCATACCACTTCATAGTACTATTTTGATAAAAAAGTTTTCATCGGGTCATCATAATAGTGGTAGCTATGAGTGATTAGTCATATTTTAATTAACCTACTGAACTACAACAGGAATATAGTTAAGAATAGTGTTAATCAGAAAGTACGGAAGGAGAAAGAAAATAAACAAACTAACGTCGACAGAACCACTAAGCATTTCCAGAAAAATATTTGTTACGACCGGTTGACATGCAAGAGAAATTGCTTCAACACAAACACGAATGATGCAGTTGCTGTTGGCTGTGTTCATCCAGTCTTTGATCCACATGCCGTGTTTGTAAGTATTTGTAGGTAGGCAGGGGCGTCACGTATGGGGGAGCAGGTGGGACACACCCACCCAAATTTCGTCGGCCTGTTCGTAAAAAATCCAACAAGAGAGCTTCAGGGGATCTTGTCTCTTGTCATATTTTTGTGCTATGTAGTATGTTTAGTACCAACAACAAATAAACAAGACCTAAGGTTTCGATTGTATCCCAAAAATCTAATGTTTGATCAAGACAACTGGGTCTTGTCTTCGCCAGATCCAGTCTTCGTCAGGCTAATCATTACAGAAAACCAAGTTCAGATATACCTCTGTAAGCCACATCTATTTTCACGATACTAACCAAAACTTCCAGCTTTACTCTTGCCAAATTTCCGGTTTTGGCAGAATTTAGAGCGAACTGCTTGTCCAGCAAATTCAGAATCGAATTCAGCGAACGGTATCTTCTTATCCTTATAAAGAACACCTAATCAATTTCAAATAAAACTTTAGTTTCTAAAAAAAAAATAGTTACAGCTGGACAAATTATATGTCCGGTTAAAAATGATTGTCATATACAGACTCAGCGTCTCTTCTTACCCCTGAATCTGTCATCTATTCAATTTCAGAAAATTACTTTTAACAAATTTTCCCGTTTTGGCCGGATTCGGGGCGATTTAGTTGTCCGGGTAGAAAATGCTTTTCACGCAAGTGTCCAGCATGTCTACTTACCCCTAAATTAATGTCTACTTACCCCTAAATCAAACATTTAATTAACTTCAAATCAAACTTTTACTTTTAACCAGCTTTCCAGTTTTTGCCTGATTACGGACAGACTACTAGTCCGGCGAGAAAATGGTTTTCACCATCTTCAGCATGTCTTCTTACCACAAAATTGAACATTTAATCAACTTCAAATGAAACTTTTACTTTTAACCAACTTTCCGGTTTTCGCCGGATTCCGGACGAACTACTTGTCGGACGAGAAAATATTTTGCATATTCGTGTTCAGCATGTCTTCTTACCCCATAATCGACTATCACATTAGCTGTTTAAAAATATTTTGTTTGCCCCTTAATTTGAACCCCCTCCCCCATCCCTAAATGTAGGGCTACATAGCCCATCTACGAACTTGACCTTACCCTTGAACCAAAGAGTCCTCACACTAAGTATCATCAAAATATCTCATTCCGTTCGAGAGTTATCGTGCGAACAGACGGACAGACGGACAACTTTCACCTTTGAGCTGTTTCGGAAAATAAGAGAATTGAAATTGGAGAAACGGTGGTATGGAATCTCTGTAGGCTAAAGCATTGTCCAGATAGGTGTTGTAAGGTGTATTACGGCGTATAAGGCTTATTACAGATTCCTCTTTTCCTCGGTGCGCGCTGTAATAAGGCGAATAAGGAAAAAGGAGCTCGGCTCTATTCTCCCTTATGTAGAACCAATCAGATTGCTTGGTAGGGTCCGCCAGCGGGCCGAGCAAAGGAGCAGCGCCGTCAGTGTTACCACGGGAAACACTAAAGTTCTACTTTGTTGGAAGCGAAAGAAACAACTTATGACTGCTTACTGCTAGTTCGAGGACCAATGCTGTCCATCCGGAAATTTAATAGCTTTTTACAATATATTGGTCGTCAAATTGTACTGGTGTACTTCAAATAGTACTAAGAACACTTTTTCTGATCTTTAGAAACTCGAAAAGCTGTATCAGCGTGGCAACACCGAACGCTGCATTCATAAGAACCTCTCGGGTTTCTATTTGAACAGGCGTGTGTATGAGGACGTAAACATTGCGTATGGCGCTTTTCAGCTGATTACACCTATTGGGACAATGCTTTTGGAGAGGAAGTGTATTTTAAGTTCTATCTACCCGGGAAAGTTTTATGTCGTTGGATCCAACTAAGGGCAAACTGCCTTCCAATTCAGAGCAGGCAGAAGGTTTTTGAGAGAGGTAGTGTGGTTCTTGATGGGAGGTATGCTTGCCCACTTTGTGAGAAGGAGGAAGAAAATTTGGA
This sequence comes from Branchinecta lynchi, assembly GCA_023053575.1. Classification (NCBI taxonomy): domain Eukaryota; kingdom Metazoa; phylum Arthropoda; class Branchiopoda; order Anostraca; family Branchinectidae; genus Branchinecta; species Branchinecta lynchi. Next base: position 21,659,182 of record JAKZAP010000007.1, on the reverse strand, counting down.
CCATTTCCCCCGTAGATACCCGAAACTTTCTGAGTTAAGGAAAATTTATTTAGAGGGTGTGATTTATCACTTCCTGAAATTTTGAGCAATAGTAACCCTACCGTTATTACTCGAGTGGGCGTGTACATAGATAAATCTTTAGAGTTAAGAAGGAGTCTGGTTGTTTAAGTTATATTTTTGTTTTTGTTTGTTTGTGTATATGGCCCGTGGGCTTTTGAAATACACTAATCTATCTATCTATCTATACGTCGAGGGAGGGGGGCGTGTCGCCTCTTTCGACCCAATGGTTCACACGCGGGTAACCTACCGGATCCACTTGGTTACGTAACACTATCGGCATGGTCTCTCTAATTTCAGATTAAGATCTTTCTGCATATATTAGTCTCAGAAGGTAAAAAGATCTGCAGGTGTGTTTTGTCTCGAACAGGTTTATTTTCCCTCGCCGATGTCTGCCACTTTGTCTCCTCAAGCCGAGGCCATTAACTGAGAATTTATGTGGCGAAAGCATTTGATGCCAGCGGGGGACTCGTTTTGCCATTCGAAGTGGATGTGAAGACAGGATACAAGCCAAGTTCGTGATCTGTTAGAAGTGGTGAACTGAAAGACAAATTAATCCTCGGGCCGGGCTTGAACCCGTGACCTTCGACTTCCGTTGATCTTGGAGTTCGTCTCTATAAGCGGGCTACAGGATCGGTGATCCTAGTCAAGGCAAGTTCGTCTGAGTTCAAAGCCCCATGTCATGGGGTTGAGATCGACTGAAAGAAGGCACGCTGCAGGTGGCACGATTACTAAAAAAGAGGCACGGATACGATAAAATAGCTTACACCCTTCGTAATTGCCAAAATACTTTTAGCCAAACGAAGCATTTCCATGTTCAAGTACCTATGATGGGTTCTGCCTCAAGGATTTTTGTTCGTAGTTTCTCGTTTTCATCAAGTGCCGATAACCGTTTGTGCCACAAGGGTTTTGCTGAAAAATAAAGGACAAATCCTGTATTTATTCTGTGGCAAAACCATGCTCTTATAGTCTCCAGCTCCTCCTTTTAGTCTCCGAAGGGGGCAAGGCGTGTGCCAAGGGCCTATGATCCTTTGAACCTCAAGTACTTTGCTTAAAAGCGCAAGACATCTGTTCTTTTGGTTTCCGGCGGGATTCTTTTGCCAACCGTGTTTTTCAACTTGAAGGTGAAGATACACACTTTAAGGTGTTAGGAATTCACTTTTAAGCAAAACCCATGAGCCACAAATCGTCTCGGGCCGTTGAGGAACGTGGGAATACCAAAGGATTTGTGTATTGAGCAGTCAAGAACACTTTAAGGTGGCTAGAAATTCGTTTGCTTCGTGTTCTTTGTTTCAGAAGCACACTTACATTTATTGTGATGCCCACTTTAACGCATGGACGGTGCATGCCTCGTATATCCAGCATTCCTTTCTTCTAGTAAGTAAGTAAGTAAAGTATTTATTACCCTTATTTTTCTCTGAGAACAAAACGGAGTAAAGAAGAAAATAAAGAAAATGGAGAGAAATTTAAGGCACAACAAAGATTGACATCCTCACTGACCAAAAAAAGCTTTCGATCTTCTGGATCACGCAGTTGCTTTGGACGCCATTTCTGAAATGGGTGCAAGTCAGTTTTCTCAGTGTATGATTGCCAGTTTTCTCTCAGACCGGAGCCAAGTTGTTAAACTGAATGGTTCCGTCTCCGCAGTTGAAACAATAACTTGCGGTACCCCCCAAGGTACTAAGTTGGGTCCTCTGATTTTTCTTTGTTCTGTTAATATGTTGCTAAAGATTCAGGCTGTGTAAATCCGTTAAATTGCTTGGGTTTTCTCCTGTTGACAATATCATCCGTAGAACCAACTTTTTAATTAAATCCCTCTCCACCCTTAAAGCTTTCGGTTTGGATACTAAATTCCTCCTCGATTAGTTCAAAATTTATATCCGTCCCCATTTAGAATATGCTTCACCGGTTCTCTTTCCGCAGAGCTCTCTGATCGCCTGGAAAATGTCCAAAAGAGAGCAGTGAGATCATTCTGGTTGATCATAATATTTCATAACAGTAATAATAATAATTGTATTCAAAAGCCAAATGCCATATACAAGAAAATACATATAAAACAGCAAAATAAAATAACTTTACATGAACTAAACTTTGCCATCGCTTTCTCGAAATTTCACCACAGCATCAACAAATCGGCAAATTTTACATACAACGCTTGGCGTCGTCTCTTTAAGATGTCAGGAAGTAGCATAACCTCACCTCCCAAAAATTCCCTTCTTAACCCAGAAAGCTTTGGACACCGGCACAGAACATGGACCGAATCGTCAACTCCATTACCGCATAGAGGGCAAGCACACCCGGATGGCTGGCCTTCGTCTTTTCTCTTCAAAAATAACTATGTTTATGCACTGATGGACAGTTGGGCCGCAACTGGATCCAGTACCGCAAATATAACTGGGGCAAATTTAACTTAAAATATACATCTTCACCAAATACTTCTTTTACTTGTCTATAATATTTCAATGTCCCTGACGTACTTACCATTCCCTCCCATTTTTGGATTTCTTGGTCTTTTAACACTCTAGTTGCTATTGCCGAGATCTTGCATACCTTCACCTGGGCCAAGGCCTTCCTTCCATACATACGCTAGGCCTAATTCCTCCAGTAGACTCTTTACTTTAAAAGGCCACGTTCTCTTTCTTCCTATCTTTAATAATTCCATATAAGCCGCTTTCAAAAGCCTATTATCATGCAGTTGAGTTTACTTTAACCAAAACCTAAGAATTTGGGATAACCTTTTGTATTTCCATCGAGAATATACCTAGGTCACCTTTAAGAACTTGGGTGTGGGTTGTTGAGTGCAGCCCATGTACGGGTCGTTCCAGCGAAATAAAGGCAGGCAAAAAAATCGATTTCTCAGATTTTCACTAAAATTTCTCAGAATGATCTACCAGGCTCCAGGACCTTCCCCAAATTTTTTTTCGGCGAAAAAAAAATTGTTCGAACTCTGACGAATTTTTGAAATTTTCGGCCAAATATTCCATTGTTGATGGTCGAAAAAGTCAATATTTTTCAAAAATTCGACAAAAGTCAGGGAAATTCAAGACGACTTTGAAATTTTGTGAGCATCTTACATACCTTTAGGACTTCAAATCTTGAAATGTTCAAGTATGTAGGTAATCTTCTTTCCTTTATACGGTAATTTTGGCAAGGTAAGGGAAAAAAAGTGGGTCTTGGTAGATCCACTCCAGAAGAACCGGCCAGATCGCGAAAATTCTGAGATTCCCCATGGTAGTAGAGTGATGAACGATACATTTCTGCATTAGCATTTTTGTGGCTATCGAGCCAGAAATGGTCTTAAATAGCGGTGTTAGAAAACTGAAATTCTTGGGGAAATGCATTATTTGTCCGAACAAAATTTTTTTCGCCGCCGAAAAAAAAATTGGGGAAGATCCTGGACCCTGGTAGATCATTCTGAGAAATGTTCGTCAAAATCTGAGTAATCGATTTTTTGCCTGGCTTTATTTCGCTGGAATGACCCATACTCTTTTATAGTATTGCAGCTGAATTGACGTTCCTAAATTAACTGAACACAGAAATACTCTTTCAAACAAATTTGGAGCGAAGATAATGTGTTATCCCCAGATGGCCCATCTATTCCCCCCTCCCCTCCCGTCTTCCGTGCGTCGGTCCGAGAGGAATACTGGCAGTCAGTTTTCTCCATATCCTGCTAATTCTTCTGCCCAATTTTTACGTAGTTTCATCCCAGCATTTATTTCTGGTCAAATCTTGTAAGTGTATTAGTTAATATGTTTCGTGTCTGTTTATTTCGTAAATTTGTATACCTCTTCTAGCTATTTGGATTAAACTTGATTGATTGTCTTTTCGACAATTGTCAATTCAATTTGAAGTTTAAAAAAGTCGTTGGATAAAATGGTGACTCTGAATTCAGGGAGATTAAAGTGGAAGAGGAAAATGGACCGTCAATTTTTTAGAGAGTTAATCTGAGTAAAGGAAAAAAGAAAGTAAAGAATGTTATTGAGATGAGTGGAGGTGGGTTTAATATTAGTAGATTTGAATTATAAGTATTTTGTTTAAATTTGAAAATTAAGTTTTAGTTAAAAGAAAAAAAAATTTAAAGGAAGCGATTTATTAAGGTTGTAAAGATGTGGTGGAAGTGTAAAGATTATAAAGAATGGATGGACAAAAATAAAAATATTAAATTAAGGAAATAAACGTAGAGATAGAGGAAAGTGTAGGTGACGCTAAATAGATAGGCCGGTCACGCGTGATCACGTTTTAAAAATTTAAGATTGATAAGACCGTTGGCGTCACCGAGGGTAAGTGGAAGCGTAATCACCTGGCCATCATACTGGAAAGGAAGAACAGAAAAGATACTACGCGGCATTAAAAAGAAAAGAAAAAAAAGACACTTTTACATAGCACGGCATTGCCAGTATGAGCGAAAAAAAAACGCCAAAAAAGCATATGCTGACTTTTTTGTTTGTTGTCATAATATCGGAAAGCTCAGCATATGGTTCAGCAGACTCCGGCTCTTTCTGGTGATCCTTAATATGCATAGCATTCATGCATAAGCTTTGTAGCGACAACAGATCATATCGCAAGTGTTCTCTGTTTTTTTTTGTTTTTTTCAATTTATTTGATACTAAAGCAAAACATATCTCTCGTGGGCAGAGCCCAAATCCGATGTTTTTTAGTCATAAACAAAGATAAAATAAACGGATACGTCAGCTACGATTCTTCATCAGCGATATTTCGGCCCTTCTTGGCAAGGGTCCTCGTCAGGCTGTCAATCCTCTGGTATCTGTCAATCCTCTGGTATGGAAATATCGCTGATGAAGAATCGTAGCTGACGTATCCGTTGAAAACATTGTTTGAATAAATGAGCTTGGGCTCAAAGAATATTTAAAATAGACGTTGAGTGTTGTTTGTTGAAACCGTGCAACCTTGTGTTGCAAATATTCTTTGAGCCCAAGCTGACTTTGAAACATTTATTCAAACAATGTTTACAACGGATACGTCAGCTATGATTCTTCATCAGCAATATGTCGGCCCTTCTTGGCAAGGGCCCTCGTCAGGCAAAGATTACAGGTTTGTTTCCTTCCCCGAAGTTGAACCAGAGGATTGACAGCATGACGAAGACCCTTGCCAAGAAGGGTCGAAATACCGCTAATGAAGAATCATAGCTGACGTATCCGTTGTAAACATTGTTTGACGAAACTTGTGTTCCCTGTTATGAAACTTCTGACAGTGTATTAGTAGGCTGGTGGAGTACTCGGGTCTTGGGAAGCTAAAAGTACTTGACCACACGGAACTTGGAGCCAGAAAGGAACGGCTGGTAATTTCTACTTTAGGAGCTTTCTTCGACCGTAGAAATGAAACCCGTATAAACTTGTAAGGTCGAGTAACTAATCGAGCAGCTAATCCTACTCAACCTGATATTACTAATAGGGTCGGCTCTGCTCGCCTCGAAATCAGGCCGAGTGTCCGAGTAAACGTCTCGAGTAGGCAATATATAGCGTGTTCCATCCTACTTGCCATATTTACTACGGATGACGTCACGAATTTCGGCTTCTTGGCGTCAAGGCTGGAACATATTTTCTGTTTTCGTCAAAATATCGTTCCACAGGATAATCCAGCCAATCATGTTACAGAGATCCATAGTTACCACGATTACGCTCTCGATCGTGGTAAGCGTTAGTTACTAGTTACTATTTCGAGAAGGTTGGAACGGTCGGCGTAGTAACTTTTTGCGACGCTAGATCCGAAATAGTAAATAAGAGTTACTATTGTGAGAAGGATGGAACACGCTCGTAGAACTACACGGACGTGTTCAGGGACGAGTTAAACAGAGCAACCAAGCGATGGCTATGTTGTTTACATTGTTATAGCTTATAGTATGGTACCCTAGTTTTTGGTTTGAGAAAGGAAAGACCCCGTGTCAGGACTCGGGGTGTAGCTTGGTGTCGATAACATTTTTTGGTAGTCTCGTCTCGATGGATTTTGTCCAGGACTCGGACTCGTCTTGGCTTGTGGGCGCGACTCGAGCTCGGAGTCGAGCTCGGACTCGCCTATAATACTGATGCAACCTACTTCCATAATCACTAAACCAGGAGACCCCAATTTCTTACGGTATATTCTAACCCCTCTAACAAAACCACGCTAATTTTCTCACTTGCCGTGTTTTACTACCTTCGATGTGTACGGTTGTCTGCGAGAAGTTTTTCCATCAGAAAAAAGTGGTTATGTAAATTGTTTCCCTTTTTTCGCTCTAAGTCAACGGGTCTCGTAAAAAGCTTAAAACAACCACAGCCATGGGTTATTTGTTGAAAGCACAGCCTAGTTTTAAAGCATTCACATATTTCAGAAATATTCAAATAGTTGAAGAGTAATTAGTATGAGGGGTCCTTTAAAGGACCTGTCTTGCTTATTCTGCCTTTTATTCTATACCTAGCTCCCTTTTGGAATTATAAGCTTCTAAAATCCCCACCTTTTTCCGTTGTTTCGTTTTCTGCCTACGAATTTTTAGCGCTTTTTCGGCCTTGCCGAGTTTTGCCCGTCATACAACGGAAAGCTTGTCGAAATATTCAGTGTCCCCTGACAACTCATTCACACATAAGGATATGATAATCTTCTGTTTTTTCCTTCTTTTATTTGCTTAGTTTTCCAACTTTTTAACCACAGCGTGTTCAGTTTTCAAACCTTTTGCTCCCAGCCGCCGCGTCGGAGACCAGGAAGGCTGGATAGTGTTGACAAGCGCTAACAAGAAAATCGCTAGTTTCAGGTGAAAAGTAATGGTATTTTGAAAAACGTTTTTTCCGATCCCTTTCATAGGGAAAAGATCATTTCTAGTAAGAGTTGAGCTTTAAGCATTTCGTCAATATTCAGGTAAGAGGATGGGAATTGCGGAGGAAAGTCGGTTGAAGGCGTTTGAGTGAGGAAAGTTGATATGGAGTGAGTTGAAGTATGCTTTCGAAAAAAAATTTGTCTATAAAATTTTTTGGAAGTTGGTATCCACAACCTGTTGTTACATATTAAGACAAATTATTGGTATTTGAATATGTTAAATGTTGATTATGTAGAACACTAAATTAAAAGAAAACTGACGTCATGTTCCAACGCATCCTGCCAACAGGTTCAAGACAGCACTACTACTTGGGGACCCCCTTCGTGGAAGGTGGTTCGATAGCAGACCCCTCGTCCGCTTCTTATTCGCGTTAGTTAACTCTCTTGCGGTCAGAGTGGGTAGTGACCTTCACCGTTGATAAAGGCAGAGGTGCTGCTGAACAAACAGTAGATTTATCACTGGGCCTGAGTGCCCCCAGAGTGTTTTTTTAGCTTTCACTCCGAAGGTCATAGCACAAAACAGCAGAGCGCAGTAGCAAACTATATGACGATTACCTCACTCAAGTAGTCAATTACCTCACTACAGTAGTACAAGAAAGTAGATGAGAACGTCACAAAATACAAACGCCATCCAAAAATGCGATTCGGACTGAGCAAGTCTGAGCATTTCCGGCATCGCCCCGGATCATCTAGAGCAAATGACTGTTCTAACTTCTAAGTGTCAGCCTAGTTAATCCACTCTTCGATCCCTAGACGTGCCACAAGATCTTTTTTTTTTTTAATTCCAGTAGCCCCCCCCCCCCCCCCACCGTGGTTGAATCCGGTTCGGAACCTAAAATATGCCATCTAGGGTATGTGCTCTCTCTACATTCCAAGTTTCCTTTACTTCACTGCACACGTTTGACCCCTATGTAACACAGGTTTGTTTCCTTCCCTGACGTTGACTCTGAAGAGTGACAGCCTGAAGAGGACCCTTGCCAAGAAGGACCGTAGTATCGCTGATGAAGCATCGTAGCTGACGTATCCGTTGTAAACATTATTTGAATACATGGTTCAAAGTCAGCTTGGGCTCAAGGAATATTTACTTCCGGTACTCCCCCTCCAACTCCCCCCACTGTGACCGAATACGACTTGAAAACATAAACTCGCATCTCTGACGTCTTCCCATCCCGTCCATAAGTTTGACTGGAATCAAGCCTGTCTGCAAGCCCCCCCCCCCCCCCCCTACCGCTGCCGGATCCGGTCCGGACGCCAAATAACAAATCTAGATCGCCTTAACTTGGTGCTGTCCAGCTTGCGTTTTATTCGGTCCGTTCGTTTGGTTTTGTGCAATGTCAAAAAGTTTCCGGACACCCCCTCCACCCCAACCCCCCCCTACCGTAGCCGCATGTGGTTTGAACGAATGTTTTGCATGCCTAGGTAATCGATTCTTATCACCCAGTAAGTCTCACTCCAATTAGACCATCCGTTCGCAACTTACGGAAGTAAGTTTCGGTATTCCCCTTCCCTCAGTCCCACAATAATGGTCGGATCTAGGAATGTAGGTTTTCCTAGGGCATTGTGTCGGGTTCTTAAGTCAATTTGGTGGGGTCAGTAATGCCTGCAAAGTTGCATCATTCTTAGCACATCTGGAACTATCCTAACGGAATTTCGGGGAAACTCCCTTCGACTCCCCCACAAAGCCCAGATACGATCTGGGTCCGTAAAAGACATATCTAGGCCTAGTGCTTATTCTCCCCACCAAGTTCCATCCCACTCCATCGACTCTAAGCGTTTCACGAATTTTTCGGTGCCCCCTCCAACTCTCCCCACAAGTAGGCTACCAGATCTGAGACGGACTTGACGTGGAACATCTGAGACGATGGTTTTTTCTACTAGCCAAGTTTCATTCAAATCCGATCTCCCGCTCAAAAGTTATGCATGCCCCTAGATTCCGGATTCCCCATCGCTCCACTCCCCCCACGATTGTCGGGTCGAGGAAACAACTATTTTCAAGTCTGTCAGCTCAAGTCCATTACACGCCTGTGGAGTTCCATCGTCCTAGCAAATCAGGAAGTATACCGAAAACGTGGGATCAGTAGGAACCTGACCCCCCCCCCCCCCGCCCAACTTCCCCATAGTGCCGGAATCCGGTGCAGTTATGTCAATGCTGTATCTAGAACTCGTGCTTGTTCTTCCTACCAAGTTTCATCTCGATCCCTCCACTCTAAGCGTTTCCTAATATTTCCGGTTTGCCCTCCAACTCCCCCAAAATCACCGGATCCGGTCCGGCTTCAACGTGGAACGTCTGAGACATGAGCTCTTTCTAAATATCAAATGTCATTATGATCCGATCACCCGTTCGAAAGTTAAAATTACCTCAATTCTCCGGGTTCACCCTCCCTCCCCCACCGAGATGGTCGGATTACGGAAGGGATTATTTTCAGTTTTATCTGGTCGGGTCCCTGATATGCCTCCCAAGTTTCGTCGTCCTAGCTTATGTGGAAGTGCCCGAACTAGCAAAACCCGGACCGACAGACGGACAGAAATTGCGACAGCTATATGGCACTTGGCCGAAGGGCAGGTGCCATAAAAACTAGTAGATACTCTTGTTCGGTTCTACCATCTATAATCAGGGTTGAGGTGTTCACGGCTGCAATAACAAGACCAAAGGTTCCGATGGGATCCCAAAAATTTAATAATCTTGGGACTTCTTGATTCAGACATCGAATGTTGTAGATTTCCGAGGCGTCCCCTTTAACATTTTGCTATTTATCCACAATCATCCACTTGAATATGTACAAAAAAAATGTAACCGTTTTGGAGCTTTGGAGTGACTTACGGCTAAACAACTAAACAAATGGGATAACCAAGTTCAGATATAGATCCATCGGCCCGATGGATCCTTATGGATCCCTTACCCTTTACAAGAGTAGCTCATTAACATATAAAAACATATTTTGTACCTTATTTAATTCGAAACCCCTCTCCCCTGCCTCTAAATATAGGGCTAAAGACACATCTACGAACTTGTCCTGTACTTTGCCAGTGAATCATCATACGAAGTTTGAACAACATATCTCAACCCCCCCCCCCCCCCCTTCCGACAACCTGCCGCCATGACTAAAGCCAAATAATACGTACGCTAGGTGTAAAATGTGTCGTCATCGACGCAGGGCTTTCGCTTGTATGGATAAAGGGGAAGGGTGGGGACTGGTGTAGCCATTTGGTTTCCCGAAAATTGGCAGTCAAATTCATATTAAATTGTTTACCAGACAGTTGTCTGATGCTTTCTGCCTTTTCAACCCACTAAATGCCGGTTGGGACTTACGAGAATTAAACTGATCGAATAGACTTTTGTTAATCTTTAGTATGTTCGAAAGTTGCAACAGCATGTCTCCTCACCCTATATCGACCTATATTAAAACCTTATGCTCAATTTCTTGATTTCGGGCGATCTACTTGTCCGATAACGTCCATATTCGGATTTGGCATGTCTCCTTCCCCCTGAATCGATCCTGTAATCAGCTTCAAGTTCAACTTATTACTTTTTACATTTTGTTTTATCTTTTACTACTTTCTCCTTCTTTTTATTTGTTCTTCCTTCTTCTGCTCTGTTTGTTTTGTTTCATTGAAAACATTTATTCCAGCAATGTTTTCAACGGATACATCAGCTAAGATTCTTCATAAGCGATATTTCGGCCCTTCTCAATTCAAAGTCAGCTTGGGCTCAAAGAATATTGATTGAAAACAGAATATGAATGCAAAACTTAGCCCCCCCCCCCCCCCCCCCCGATTGTCTTACTGTGTGGCTAGAAAAGTTAATGATTCTCATTTTTTGAGCAAACTAAACTAAAGAATCGTAGAACACTGAGCCCCCCCCCCCAAAAAAAAAGACGAAACGAAGCAAACAGCTTGGAAAGAATTCATAGGAGGATTACCTATGTCTGTGTGTATGTGTATGTGAGTGGGAGGCGGAGGGGGGGGGGGGAGGTAATCAGGCTGTTCCAGAGTAACACGGGACCTTTCATACTATTCGTTCCATCACCTTTTGCTACCAATTGGCTGTCCACGAAACGTCCCCTGGCGAAACGCCCGCGACGAAAGTCCTCATGAGAAAACGTCCCCATGGCGAAACGTTCCCATGGCAAAACGTCCCCTTGATGAAACGTCTCCATGACAAAAGGTCCCCAGCCAAAACGTCCCCAACTAAAAAAGATGAGCATATTTTGTTGTTATTTGACGAGACTTGCACTGACAGAAGTTTCATAACAGATAGCTTATAACACTTTCAAGAATAACATCTTTTCACTTAGAAATAAAGTGTTACGACAAATTAAGTTCACACTATTTCGTGCCTAGATCTCCAACAACACCTTCAATTGGTAAAAATACTAAAGGGAACGAAAGAAACATAACAGATAACATCCCAAAGTGTTATCTGTTTAAACAGCGGATCCTTCGGTTGTCTTTATGCAACTTCTGACAGTGTAGTATTTTTACCCATTGAAGGTGTTGTTGGAGATCTAGGCACAAACAGTATAAACTTAATTGGTCATAACACTTTATTTCTAAGTGAAAAGGTGTTATTCCTGAAAGTGTTATGCGCAATCTCTTATGAAACTTCCGACAGTGTGGAAAATATGACTTTGTCATATTTTTGTAGAGGTGGGAGCACAGTGGTGTTGGACAATATTTCCGTCCACTATATCTCTCAGCACAGGAAAATAGAAGTAGAACTAAAAATAATCATTGTTGTGTACAACTGGTAATTATGCGGCACACAATGATAGTGTGGTGGTACAATGGTAATCAGGTACAAATGCAGTATATTATTTCGAGATTATGCAGTGTAGTATTAAGTGCACTATTGCGTGCTAGTCTGCTGTGTGTGCTTCCGGTTTTGACGAGAGTAAGATAAGAAATTTCATTGACAAAATTTTGCCGAAAAACGAGTTTTAGCAGCGATGGACATAAAACAGTAGAATTAACATATGTAGCGTCATTGAGATCCGAAGCCCATTTTCCTAGATCGATATCGCTGGTTGCAGGTGCTGCGGCAGCCCATGTGACTGAAATGTGGGAATTGATGGCAAGATTAGAAGATTCTGAGTTTCGAATTTGACGAGCAGTACATTTTGGCAGTAATGTAAGAAATGACCGGAAAAAAGAAACATGAGCTACCAGCTCGTATGGCACTTGTTCCGTATATGACTATGGTTAATTACCGGAAACTCTTCCCGGGTCTGGATCCTCTGCGTGAGACATAATTCCAGGACCCCCACCCAATCCAACCCGCACTGCCGTGGCCAGATGTGGTTTGGACACGCATGTTTTTGTACTGTCCAAGTTTCGTTCCAGTTGCTCAATCCTTTGGTCCGTACGCGTGTCACAAAATTTCGTGTCCCCCCTACAACTCCCCCCACCGAGTCCAGATTCGGTTTGGACACATAAATAACACCGAGATTTACTCGAACCGGCGCATTTCCGGGAAATTCCCGGTACCTCCATCCCCAACTGAGCCAACTAAGTTCGAATACGGCCCAACATCACACATCTGGGGCCCAACATCTTTTTAGCCATAGCATCAACGCTCCTGCATCCGTGCAGTCCCTACACGTCATGATGTTTCAGGACCCCCCCCCCCCCCCCCCCCCACCCAGATCTTCCTAATGTTGTTGGATCAGGTTCGGACACATAATCGGCGCATCAAGGGCATTGATCCCACCATCCATCCAGTTTCACTAGATTCGATCTTTCATCTTTCATTCTGGCTCAAAACTTTTTGCTACGCAAAATTGATTAGATTAGGCTTCAAAAGTTCAGGTCTAGATATGATCCTGACACAAAGAACTGCCAAATACCTTTTTCCCCAGAACTTTCGACGTGAGTACTTCTTCTCCCACGATGACGTACGCGAAAGTAACAAAGAAATATGTCACCCGGTTGTTTCTCTTCAAGAAAATTCCAAATCCATCTCGCTTGCCCCGGACTGCTGGCAGAAAAGCTGAACAATAAAAGGAGCGGTGAAAACGATTCACAGGATCGTCGCGACCTCCCGTTGTTCTAGAGCAATCATAGCTACCCATGCTTATGTCTATTTTTTGTTTCTTTGGATACAAGAAAAGTAATTTCTCGCATCTTCCTCAGAAACAAGATGTTTCTGAGATGATGTTTCTTAAACAAGATGTAAAGGACGAGCCTATGAAGGATGGTGCCGTCAAAAACACAATTTATGATCCCTGTAGTAGTTTGCTTTCCGAAGATGTATCGTTCTCGGGCAAGTCTCTCCCCGGGTAGTGTTTGGCTCTTCTCTTTTGGAACACTCAAAGCTGACGGGAGAACAAAGATGAGTGGAAAGAGGGTGGAGAGGGTTTGTCTTTTCTGTTGATTAAGAGGGCTGAAACTGTAAGCTCCTGGGAAGATACTTTCTGTTTCGGAACCGACTACCCGCAGTCGTCAAGGAGTTGTCCCGTGGTATTGCATCTCTGACAAAGGAAGTAATTAGACAGATATTAAAGTTTTTCTAAAAAGCCAACTTATTTTTGTGTCATTGAACTGAATACACTGAATTATTTGGATTCTGCAAAGGGTTTTGTTTCGTTTTCCACTATCTACTCTAGTTATGACGCTCAGAACACCTGCGGCAGTCCCCACAACGAAAATTCATGACGCACGAAATTTTAATCTCAACACATAGCGTACGCTGCTTTTCAGTGGGCAGTGGTGAGATTGGTGAAGATTGCTTAGTGCCTGAACAACAAAAAAGGCATAAATATTAAGCATACAATAAAAATACAAGCGCATACAGGTACCACGAATCACACGGAAATCCCGCTATTGGAAATCGATTATTCGTGAATAGCGGAAGTACGAAGTACCGCATTTTCAGCGGGTCTTCAAGCCAATTTTAGTGAATAAGTGATGGGTAACTAGATTGTCCTAGCCCAGCCGTTTTCGGTTAAACTTCAAAGAGGGCCTTAGAATATGTTGTATCTGCTGACAGTTTGACTGAAAAGCGGGCCTATTTTTACAGCTTGGGCTCTATTATAGTAATGACGTTGTATATTAATGACAAAATAAATAATACAAAGAATATAAAAAAAGAAGATTAAACAAATAGCGCTGATCATGGGTGAGACAACGTTGACGTGAAAGAGCGAAAATCCTGTACCCACTTATCAATGACAGAAGTTTGAGAGATTAGTCGGAATTAACTTATCAAATGGCTATTTCTAGTCCAAGGTGGGTAACTGGGAAGACTTTGGCAAAACGAAAATATACTCTACGAAGACACAACTTTGCACGACCGGAATAGTTGGGATCAACTAAAAACCGGAATGGAACGGAACGACACGGTGCAGGAGGAACGCGTACTAAAACGGGAACAACGTACTATAATCGGGAACATTGCACCGGGAGGAACACTTCGAATAGGGGGAACGCTGCGCCGTCCTTCCTTTTATTTTTTTTTTCAATAAAAACGGGAATGCAGGATCCCTGTTCTTTTACACTTTTACACGTGTTTCACTTTCATGAGAACCAATTACTAAAAGCGGGAGTACGTTAAAGCACAGGGGTCCTGCATTCCCGTTTTTAGTAACTGGTTCTCATGAAAAAGGAACCAAGTGCCAAGAACGTCCTGCATTCCCGTTTTTAGTACTAGTTCCTCCTGCAGCAAGTACTAAAGAACAAGGGCGCAGCATAAAGCGCGACTAAGTTCCATTCTCTTCCCGTTTTTAGAGGATCCTTCTTGTGTTATGTTACCGTTTTTAGTACGCGTTCCCGTTTTTAGTACGCGTTCCTCCTGCACCGTGTCGTTTCGTTCCCTTCCCGTTTTTAGTCTATCCCGGAAAAGTTCACCCGACGCCAAGAATCTGAATAAAACCGTGCATTTCAATGGCTTATGAAAGCTCTGGAAAATTTTAGTTCAAGAATGTCCCCCCAGACAACATATTTCGTTTACCGTGGTAGTTGCAAAATATTTCAAGCGTAGAGGTGCGAGCGTTTGGAGGTACCACAAATCGAATTTATCGGAATTGCGGAGCTGAAAAGTTACGCATTTTTATTGGATCTTTAAGCCTGTTTAAGTAAGGTAAGAAACAATTTTATATTCAACTGTGGAAAAACTGACGTTGCATAAAAGCTAAAGACCTGCCAGTGGCATAAGAAAATGACACTTCGTTAAACGACCCCTCTTGCTTGTTCTGCCTTTTATAATATACCAAGCTCCCTTATGGAATCATAAGCTTTTGAAATCCCCATATTTCTGTATTGTTTCGTTTTATGCCTACGACTTTTTAGTGTCTTTTCTGCCGTGCCGAGTTTTGCCCGTTATACAACGCAAAGTTTGCAAGAATCTTCAACGTTCGATGGCAATTCTTTCACACACAAGGATATGAGAATCTTCTGTTTTTGACTAATTTTATTTGCTTAGCTTACGTACTTTTTATCCAAAGCGCGTTCATTTTTCAAATGTTTTGCGCCCAGCCGCCGCGTCGAGGAGCAGGAAGCCTGTGCAGCGCCGTCAAGCGCTAACAAGAAAATCGCTAAATTCAGATGGAAAGTAATGGTATTTTCGAGAAAGTTTTTTTCTGATCCATTTCATAATGAAAAAATCATTTCTATTAGGAGTTGTGCTTCAATCCTGACTAATTATTTTTTTTTATCACACCTAAGGCTAGGGTTTTATTTTATTTTTTACAAACCAATTTGAATTAGCGAAGCGTCATTTTCTTATGCCATTGGCATATCCGTTGCTTTTTATACAATTTCAGATTTTTCTACAGTTTTCAATAAAATTGTACCTTATATCACCTTGTAAAAAAAATTAATAAAACCTAAGTGAAGAAGTGATACTGTCGTATCTGAGCCCTATTACGTTAGACTTCAAAACCAACTCACCTCTTTATCTCGTGAAGCAAGCAACCTGTTCCTTCCATGAAAGTGGCGGAAACTCTAAAAAAAAAAACATTTTGATTGATTGATATGTAAAACGAAAACAGCAACAGGCGAATTCCCAAACTGGTACATGCCAAAGGCTCTAAACGACTAGTTCAAGAGCTTAAATAAACTCTCATCTAAGAAGAAAGATTACCTCTTAAAAAAAAACTACCCTTCCGCGTCAGACGTGACAACAATCTCATGGATGGGAAACGGCAAGAAAACAAAATGAATAACTAGAAATATCATTGTTCAAAAATTATATTTTTTATTATTTTCTGGAAAGAGGTCAAAGACCGATTGGTCTGCACAGCTCGGCCACGTGTTCTAGATTTCTTCTATTACACCGATTACCATCCCATTCTGTGGTTTACTCTATAGAAAACGAAAAAAAAAAACAAAAAAAAAAACGATTCAACGAATTGTGCTTTCGCACGAGTTTTCGATACAAAAACTGCGCAATCAACTATGAAGCTTGTAAATGACGGTTTCATGGCTCATTTACAAGCATGAACAAATTTGCTGTGCATCTGATAGCCAGGTCTGAAACAGATTTTTTCAGGGTTAATTGTAATCTCACTTTCTTCTTCAGCCAAACGAGAAAAAAAAAGCAGCAATACCGTCAGATGCGTAGCACAGCTGATTTATTTGTGTGTTTTATTAGGATCCGTTATTTATATACAGCTTAAAGGAATTATATCGTAAGAATTCTAGCAGTCGCAACGTCTAGACGCCGCGACTCGATCCGACCGCTGGGTCATCTAGTGGCGCGGCTTAGAAGCACCCGACATGGGGAGGCTGGGATTTACTTGTGTCAGGACGCAAGCTGTGCAGGTCTCCTGGCTACAGAAGCTGACGGACCAAGGTGTGCCATGAATCTCGGTCTTCTGTGGATGGTATCGAGATTTGAAGCCACTAGGAATCCCATCTTCTCCCATGCCCGCGGAAGCCTCCGATGGGTCGAGGTCTTCCTTGAGGATGCTCAGCCACGTTGTACGCTGACCTCACCGGAGTTTCTTTCCAACCGGGCATAGGGGTGGGATCATAGTTTGACCATGGATCTAATAAATTTTATTTGCAGGTATATGAAAAATGTGTAGAAAAATCCAACTAATTACTAACATTATCGAGTGCTAATTCCCTCAGGTCCAAAGAAGAAAGGATGTAAACTGGACCACAAGAGATATGAATGAAAAAAATTTACAGAATTTTGCGAAAAAATTTGGTGAAGCTGACCTAAGAAATGTGTTCGAGGAAGATAACCCGTCTCTTGCATATGATATTTTTGCAAAAACCTTTTTAGAGATATTGAATAACACTTGCCCTATAAAAAGATTAAAAAATAAAAAACCATAGTTTTCCTCGTAAACCGTGGATCACAAAATGTATTTTAAATTCAATACGTCAAAAAAACAAATTGTATAAAATTTACCTTGCAGACCCTTCGGATCTTAATTTACGGCAATTTAAAGAATATAGAAATGCTTTAAACAAAATAAAAAGAAACGCATTAAAACTTTTTTATTCTAGTGAATTTGAGAAAAATAAAGCTAATATGAAAAAAACTTGGAAAACAATTAATTCTCTAATTGGGCGTAAATCTAAGAGTGAAGTAGTGACTAAACTCAAAACACAGAATGGGGATCTGACAGACCCATTGGAAATTGCTAATCATTTGTGTGAATATTTTACGAATGAAGGTGCTAAGCTGTGTGAAAAGGCTCGTGAAAGACTAAGCGATCCCCCAAACCGTGTACAGCAGGAGGCAGATGTTACAACGACATTTGAGTTTCATGAGTGTTGTGAAGTGGAGGTAGCAAAAATTGTGAGTGATATGAAATCTAATTCCAGTGGTTTGGATGGTATACCATTAAAGGCTGTAAAAGTAGTGAAGACAAATGTGGTCCCAGTATTGTGCCATCTGATTAATAAATCAATGAAAAAAGGTGTTTTTCCTGAGGCATTAAAAATAGCGAAGTTAATTCCATTGCATAAAAGCGGAAAAAAAGATGAACCGACTTATAAAAGACCAATTTCTATTCTTCCTTTTTTTTCAAAAGTATATGAGAAAGTTGTTTGCTCTAGGTTAAGTAAATATATAGAAAGTAACCAAATCCTAATTAATACCCAATTTGGATTCAGAAAAGGGTTATCCACAGAGCTTGCAACAATTAAGCTGGTTGATTGGATTAATTCAGCATTTGAGTCAGGTCTTATCCCTGCTGCATTATTTCTGGATCTGAAAAAAGCGTTTGATACGATTGACCACCAAAAGTTACTTTTTGAATTACAAAGAATTGGTGTAACTGGTGTGAGCCTTAAGTGGTTTGAGTCTTATCTGTCTGAGCGTAAGCAAGTTGTATCAAATGGCTCAGTGTTGTCTCATCCACTTCCGGTGAAGTGCGGCGTACCCCAGGGATCCATCCTAGGCCCATTGTTGTTTTTAATATTTATTGACCGAATAAAGCTGTATCTGTCACAGGCTGGAATTATCTTATTTGCAGATGATAGCTTATTGCTTGTGGCAGCCCCATCGACTGAACTTCTATTTTGTAAAATGGAAACAGCACTACTGGAGTTTGTCCAGTGGGCCGATTATAATCTTCTTACTTTAAATTATGATAAAACAAATTATATAATATTTTCGAGGATAGGTACCGTTGATACAAATCTGTCGCTGAATGTACATGGAAATAAAATCAATAGAGTTCGGGAAACGAAATATTTAGGGTTCATCATAGATGAGAATTTATCATGGAAGGAGCACGCTAATACCATTTCACTTAAAATATCAAGATCCCTGGGCGTGCTTCGCCGCATTAAACATTTAGTGACCGAAAAAACTATGAAAACAATTTATTTCGCTATATTTTATCCATACGTGTGCTATGGTTGCTCACTATGGGCAAGTAACTTTATTACGTGTTATAAAAGAATTCAGAAAATACAAAATAAAGCAATAAAACTTCTTTTTCACAATGATGTTAATAATTCGACACCTTCTGAAATTTTCTTTAAAAATAAACTCTTTGATGTTTCAAAAACAAGGGATTATCAAATTAGCATTTTTGTTTACAAATACTTTAATAATTCTTCTTTTGCAAATTTTTTTTCTACGAATAGTGATTACCACAATTATGAAACAAGGGGGTGTGGGGATATAGTTCATGAAATCCGGCAAACAACTCGTGCATCGTTCATTATTAGAAATTTTGCTACGAGTGTTTGGAATTCAATCCCAATTAAAGTCCGTGAGGCCCCGCACCTTGCTGCATTCAAAGCCACAGTGAAAAGGTTCTTCCTCACAAAAGAGTAAGCAAGAGTCAGTCGCTTTCTTTCTTTTTTTTTCTTCTTCTTTTTTTTTTGTTTAGTATTTGGTTTAGTAATTAGTAATTAGAAATGTATTGTTAGTAGTAGTATTTATTTTTCAGTAGTAGTAGGATTTATTCTTCATTAGTAAATAGATGTGAATTTTCTTTTTCGCCTGTTATTTAACAAGTCCCCCGGGACTTTCCCTGCAGGTGATGCAGACAAATGTTACGCGTTGGTTTTATATTAAACATAATCTAATCTAAAAAAATGTAAGAAACAAACGCCGTAAATTATACTAAATTCGTTATAGTGATTTCTTGAAGATTCAGAAACTCAGCTAAATAAGATTCAGCTTTCGAGACGAAAAAATGTCAAACTGGCCGATTACCTCCTCTTCCGACATATTTAAACGTTAACGTGGTGATATACTTAGCTGTATTAATCCTCTTGCTCTCCCCTCAATGGTTTAGTAACACTTTTGGCCTCCGGCAGGAGATCACTGAATTATTAATGAGCAATGGCTACCTTGCTTTGTAGAGTGAATTGTGGTCAATTGATTTGTGGACCACGTTGGCTACCGTAAGGATTTTGAAGAAAACAAAGGTAACAGTGTGTTCGTAAACATCTGACCCATCGAAAGATAATGGTGCCTCCCCCCTTCTCGGCCCACATGAATCAAATTCTTTAAAGCCCTTGTCGTACTAATACTACCAATGCAACTTACTTCCGTACCGCATTCTGAACCCGCTAACGACATTTCACTAATACTTGCACTAGCCAAGATTCATTAGTTTCTATGTGCAATATCTATTCAAATAATAAATACTACGGATACGTCAGCTAAAATGCTTCATTAGCCTGCAAGGTTACACCTGTAAGATTACAAGAAACCTGTAAAATTACAGGTTTGTTTCCTTCCCCGAACTTGACCCTGAAGATCGAGGACCCGTGCCAAGAAGGGCCGAAATATCGCTGATGATGCATTTTAGCTGACGTATCAGTTGTATATATTATTTGAATATATGTTTCAAAGTCAGCTTGGGCTTTGCGCAATATGCTCCCGACGAATTCGCATCATGCTATCGACGCATAAAACCGGTTTCAGAATTTTGCTAAGTTTCTGCTAGAAGTAGATGGGTCTGGGAAAAGACTTAAAACAGCCAAAGCCGTAGATAATTTGTTAAAAGCAGAGCTTAGTTCTACAGAATTCAGATAATACTAAATAGTGGAGCATAAAGAGTAAATAGTGCGAAGCATGCTTTAAAGTCCGTATCAAAACTTGGACGGATTAATCATACTCCAATCTTTAGCTTCGGCTTCATAGTTAATACACACTTATTATCTCTTCTGCGTCGTCATCACTACCAGCCAAGATTCAGGCATGAAACAATCTTTTCCTACATAGCAACAAGTTTTGAAGACGAACAAAAATAAAAATGAAAGATTTTCCTATCTAAGCCCTTTTCGTTCAAACTTGGAGAATATGAAAATGAGCTATGATTATAACGAAACTGGGAACAATCAAAATCTCAATCCTTGAAAGCCAGGCTTCACCTTCCAGATTACCAGACGTCCGGGGCTTCCGCATAGTCAAGCCAACCCTTCCAGATTTCCATGATATGATGACATCCAATTTTGCTACTCTTCAACATTTCCTAGATGTCCCCTTCGCATTTTAAATATCTCTTTCATCCCAGTCGCAACTGTCAATCACTTTCCTACATTTGCATATTTGTTCTGTCTCTCGAATGGATTGCCTCTATGGTACCTTCCAGACATCCGGAATATGGGATGTCCAACAGCCCAGAGTTCTAGACGTTTTTGGCCTAGCTTCATTTTCCAGATCGGTCTCGACGAAAACGGCTGTCTGGAATCCGGAAGAAAAATCTGGAAGGTGAAGCCTCGCTTTGACTGTCTCACTTGGGCCCGCAACTTCTGTACTCGCTACTGTTACACCATTTACACCGTTATTATTGGAAATACCTCTATGTATGACGGCTTCACGAAAAATTGCAAGTACACGGAAATTATGAATTATGAAATTTTGATAGTTAATGACCTCAAAAAAGTCAAATGAAAGTCTCAAACCCTTGGACTGGAAGGAATGGAGACTGAATTGGATGGTGTTTATTGTTAAGTTGGTGTGATATCGAATCCCACTGTTGAGACCATTGTTAAGAATGTTATCCCACTTCTGGACCCCATTGTTAAGATGTTGAACCTGGAGGAAGTTTCCAACCCCTGTTCTTACACCTTGTTGAGAGGATGGACGAATCGCGATCTGTAGTGCGGCGATACACATACAACGACGACCGGAAACATCCTGGAAGGGAAAGGGGCAGGGAAAAGAAAATCTGCAATCAGTGGCGCGACACACACACACATGAAGACTGCAAAATTCCTGAAAGGGGAAGAGGGCAGGAGAAAAGAAAATTCGCGGTCAGTGGCGCGAAATACACTCACATGGCGACCGGAAAAATCCTTAAAAGGGAAGGGGGAGGGACAAGAAATTTCTCAAACAGTGGCGCGAAACACACTCACATGTAGATCGGAAAATTCTTAAAACAAAAAAAAGTAGGAGGAAAGGGGGAACGAAAATTCACAGTCAGTGGCGCGACACACACTCACATGTAGACCGGAAAATTCTTTAAAAAAAAGTGGGAGGAAAGAAGGAAGGAAAATTCACAGTCAGTGGCGCGACACACACTCACATGGCGACCGGAAAAATCCAAAAAACTATACAAGGGAAAACAAAAACAAAAGGATAAATCTGACATAAAATAATTTTCATATGTGAAGAAAGCCGACGGAAATATCAAAGAGCAAAAATGGAAAAACCTAAACCTACATTTTTGTTCTGGACTGACCGAGCTGAACCGTAAAAAAAATGAAATAAAATAAATAAGGGAGTTATTTTTATTTTGCTAAATTAAAGGGTAGGGCGGGTGGGTGGAAAAAAAAATTTAATTGTCGTGACTACGAACAAAAAATTTGGACGTGGGTCCTCCTTATTATGAGAAAATAAGGGCTTACAAAAATAAACTTCCCACTTCTGATACCATTGTTAAGAAGATGGACGAGTGGAGGCGAGGTTTAATGAAGATAAGGCTCCTGGGGTGTGGGCTGAAGACATTCTGACACCGTAGGTGCCCACTAGCCCCAGGACCAGTCAGGAAACCGGACAAAAGAGACAAGGGAAAGTCTCAGGGAATTTTATAGCTCAGCCGCAGTCAATCCAGAAATCCCTAATCAAGCTGGTTCACACATCCTAGCGAAGCTGGAATTCACATATCCAGTCAAGCCCGAGGCCTACTAGCCGAGATGGACCATAACGTCTATAGTTAATTTATCTCATGTAAATCGTGTACAAGAACATATAATACAGCACTAAAGGGGTCCCTAACTAAATATATAAACTGGTCCTTACCATAAATTATAATATAGCGTAACTGAGGTCTTGCTCCGACCAAGGATGAAAGAGAACTCTCCTTGGCTGCGGATTCATTCCGTAGCCAAAATACTTAGAATGAAATGGATCAAAGCCTGACCTCGGATTAGCGAGCAGCTAATAGGAGCTAGGATAAAGACCGAGTGACCTATTGTCACGATGCCGGGAAATTAATGATGGTGATGGAAACCGAAGAGATATATAGAAAAGTAGGCGATAGATGGAGGGAATAACTAGGAGGACTATTGCAGAGCAAAGTGCTGTGGGATGTCTCCATAACACAACAGATCAAGTGAAAGGTATGTCATTGTATAAATTTGCTTTATGTTCCTGTGTGGTTTTCAGAAAGGCCTGCCCTAGGAACATGAGAGTACTAGCACCATGCTAGCCTAGGCTATGTGAGCTATGGTAGGCCTTTTCTGACTAAAGTGCACTGTTCACCTCTCTTAGCCTAGATTGAGCCTAGATAGGCCATTTGCATCCTGACTTGAAGCCACCCACAGCGACCCCAGTTACCAGTATAGTACAGTAGTGTCAGTAGAGTGCAGTAGAGCCATACTTATAGGAACCTGTCTGTTGACTTTAAACTTTGCAATTTTCGTGAACTTCCTGCGAGTAAAGTTAACTACCAGTTAGCCAAAGTAGCTAAGTAAGGGCAGAGGCATCACAACTGGGGGGGGGAAGGGCCCCCCCCCCCCCCAAAGCTGGCCAGTCGGTAAAAAAATACGAGTCGGCGTGGAGCGCCACGGTTTTTCGTCAAAACATTTGATTTTTGTTTCATGAAAACAGTTGGTTTTTCTGAAAATTGGTCGTTTTTTCCACAAAACAGTCGGTTTTTCTGAAAATCAGTGGATTTTTCGGAAAATCAGTAGATTTTTTACAAAAATGTCATTTTATTGTTGAAAACAGTCTTTTTTTTCTGCAGAAAAAGTCTGTAAACATTACCAGCCAGTCGGTAAATCCATCGTCCCCCCAAAACATTTTGGCTAGTAACGCCTCTGATTAAGGGCTGTCAGCCAGAAACACGGGAAAGACCCCTGATTTTTGATTACGCTCCCTATGCCAATCGCTGGGTAGCCTACATCTAGTGTTTTGCATAGCCTATGCTTAATGCTGGATACCCTATGCCAGATGCTGGATTTCCCCTAACCCTGACCTTCCCTATTATAGGTGAGCTCTAATTGGTTGATTCTTCACTCAGATTATCAGTATTTTGACGGGATCAAGTATCCAGCATAGAGTATCAAGCGTTAGGCAGAGGACATACCAAATTCAAACACTAGATGTACCCAGCTTTTGTCATAGGCTTTCCCAAAATAAGAATAGATATTTTGGATCTTTATTTTATCATTTAGCCCAAAACTGCACTGTTCACATTTAAGTAACTGTTCCAATAAGCATACATCTACTGTAAACTACAGGTACACTATGACAAAGCCATTTTTTGAGACCCATGGCTGCTCAAACTGGGGGGCAGGCCTGCAGGGGCAGAAGGATACTTATACATATGTATACTTGTATTTCCCAGAGGTGTACCAGTATAGTCCACAGCCGGAGGTGTTACTAGTTTACTAGCCAAAACGTTTGGGGAGCAAAGTATTTACCGACTGGCTGGTCGTTTTACCGATTGTTCTTGCATAAAGAATGACCGTTTTTGCAGAAAAAAAAACTGTTTTTTGCAGAAAACACCGTTTTGCAGAAAAAAAAACTGACTTGACGAAAAACTGATTTTCAGAAAAAAGATAAAGAAAAAAGCGACTATTTTTATGAAAAACCGACTGTTTTTAAGAAAACAAGTTGTTTCCAGGAAAAAAATTGACTGCTTCCAATGAAAAATTGCGGCGCTTCACGCCGACTCGTTATCACCAACTGGTAGACAACACTGGGGGGGGGGGGGGCGTCCCCCCATACGTGAAGCCCATACCTAAAGCACTTTCTAATCCAAAGTTAAATACTATGTAGGCTATTTATTGCTGAGACTGGTCTAATAATTACAACAATAAATCGAATTGTTTCATAACTTCGTTTTCATGTTTTTTTGTGTTTTTTTTTGTTTAAACCTTAGAACTGTAAAAGGAGTCGATTGAACGAGACCGCGAGAAGTTAAATCCCTCAGAATACACAGAAGATCTTAGAAAGTCAAATTAACAAAAGACAAGTTGCTTGTATCATTTTTTTCCTTGAGTCATTTGTTAAATCAGATAGTACTTGCAAGCAAAATAATTATTTCCATCCTTTTGAATAGCTTGTGGGGCCAGATGTTTCTTCAGCCCAAGCTGACTGCGAATAATAGTTGACAGTGCAAAACAGATAAGTCAGCTACTACAGGAAATTTCCTGTCGTCGCCCCAATCGTGCAGCAAAATCAGCGGTTTTGTCAAAAATTAAATCTCAGGATTAGATCTTTCTTTACAGTGGTATTTGAAAGTAATTTGCCCTAATTAGATATTCATAGTCGGTAGAAGCTTCAGTTATTTATTACAGGTTTATTTCCTCCCAACGACGTTGACCCAAAAGATTGACAGCCTGACGAAGACCCTTGCCAAGAGAGGCCGAAATATCGCTGATGAAGAATCGTAGCTGATTACGACACATTAGTTGAATATGTGTTTCAAAGTCAGCTTGGGCTCAGAGAATTTTTAAAGTCAGCTACATTTTATTAGAGCTATATTTTGGCCCTTCTTGGCAAGGGTCCTCTTCAGGCTCATGCCGCTCAAGGTGGAAAATTAACTTGTGGATAAACAATTAAAGATTCTTCCTTAAATACCTGATTTTGTGAACTTCTTCTCTGAAAATTGGTTGGAGTTAAAGCTGGTGGTGTGATTTGATTCTGGACACTGTGATTTCATTCTGGAATGCTTTGTGAGGATTGTGGCTTAACTTCCTGGTTGCTGATTCGGGAACGCTTCGGTCCTTCGGTCAATTCAATTACAATTCATTTTATTCAAAAAACCTGCGACGGACAGAGCCCATTATTAGTTTTTGTTGTCATAAAATAAACATGTATGTCAGCCAACGATCCTAAAACGAACATACACAAAAGTACAATATGACTAAAAATTTAACCCGGCATTAAACAACTTAACAAAATAAGGCACAAAAATAAGCTCATATCGAGCATGTGAAGCAGTCACAGGTTGAAGTTTCGGTACAGGCTCTGGAATGGACCTGCTTGGCCTTACCCGAGCCGGTTCGTGTTGGGGCGGGAGGATATTTCGGTGAATTGGGTTTGACAGGATTTTATTTCCAGAAAATAGGGAGGGTTTTAAACGATGTATGGAACTTTCGGGGATTGTGAAACTACTAGGAGAGCACGGTATTGCACCCTATCAATCCGGTCAGATTGTTCCTTCGTCAGCCCAAAATGCCATACAGAGCAGCAGTATTCAAGTGTGGAACGAATAAAAGAGAAATAAATGAGTAAGAAGTGTGGTGCAGGGATTCCATGGCGGGCCAGCGACTTCAGTGACCTGATGGCGATATCGGCTTCCTTTAAAATGCCATCGACAGGCTCGTTCCACTTTATATGGACACTAAGTAGTTTAATTTTGGTCACGTGACTGGCGCTAGGAATAACTGGGTTAAAAACTGGCGTGGATTTTAAAAAGAAATGGTTAAAACTACAGATTTATCGCAGTTGACAGTCATTTTGTCCATCTTTGCCTCTTGAAATATAACGTTCATTAGTGAACCTACACTGCTTGGGAGGTTTTTCCGACAGCATTCAATGAGTGACAAGTAATTCGACATACATCCAACGGTCATCCAATGTTGTTGCCAAATCATTTATCATGTGTTGAGTGTCCATGTTTACATCCAGACCCATTTGTTTTTGTTGTTTTTTTTCCTCCTCCAAAAAGCAAAACAGAAAGAGTAAGTGCAACGCTTGTGTCACTGAGTTAAGTGAAACAAGTGCGGCACTTACTCTTTCACTTTTACTTTAAAATCTTTACTTCTTTCTGAACAAAACATCGAAGAAATATTGTGTCTTTAATTTAGCTTAATTTATTTATCACCCACACAATACATGAAGTAAATATGGTGGAGTAGGAATAAGTCCTGCTGCTTCCGCACATCCGTCCTGTCACCTTCCCCGGATTTATCTAGGTAGTTGAAGCGATTTGAAGCTGGGTGGACTTTGGCTTGTCTGACAGGGTTATGTCACGAATCAACGCCACAAACCAAACGGTAGACACCACCGAAACTTGTATCAGCGACCCTTCGCTTGCGAATTCAGCCTGATAACCACTCACTCACATTCGCTCGTGTATAATTTACCATAGGGTTTGATGGGGTTGTAGGCTGGTTGCACAAATAGCATGGCTGCCAAGTCCTTCTCCGATTAGCTTTCATTGATTCGCCATGCGTTACTGTTTTTAACCACTAATATTTCTTTTTAGGCGACTCTTAACGATTTACAACACTAGTTTTTATTTCAAGCCTACTGTGAAAATTGTGAGGTTTGGTTTTGACTTTCAAAGGAAAGTGAAGGTTGTCGTCTTTTGGCAAAACTGAAAATTACCATATGGTCTGATGGTCTTGAAAAAAATACGTAGTAAACAAAAAATAATCGTCCTGGAGGCGCGATCAGTTTCAGTTACTCTGGTGAATGACTGAAGTCGAAAAGAACACTCTCTCCTGTTAGTTCAGTTTTGCTGGATAGTTTGGCTGGGATTATTGTAGTTAAAGATAATTTACTTTTTGGTGATCAGTAAGGCCTACGGCTGATTTAAGCTCGCTTTGGATGTAGCTATGAGAAGGAGAAAGACTCAACAGAATCACGTTTTGCGGCCGAGTGGAGGGAGATGTTTGTGAATGCACAGTTGTTGTTGTGATTCCAGGATGTGGCTTTAGTGATTGGAACAAAGGTTTGTAGGATTTGGCTAACTTCTGCTAAGAGTCGTCAGAAGTTCTTAGTTAGAGGGAATTAGAACTGCTTACTATCGTTATTACCATTTCTTTATGTCCTTCAGCGTAAAGAATATTATGTAAAATAACACCAGTCTATACTAAAAGCCCGTATCCAGGGGGGGGGGGCACACCCCCCCCCCCCGAAACATACAAAAATAATCATTTTTCATAGACTTTTTTCCCTATGATCTATGTCTTTTATTGTCCAACCCTAGGGTAACCCCCCCCCCCCAAGGCAATCCCCCGGAATAAATTCCTGGATACGGGCCTCACTACTAATCCCTGATTTTTGAGATCCTATGCTTGATGATGGATACACTATACCAAATGTGGTGTGCAAATAAAATACTGATGATGCGAGTGCAGCACCAATCAAAATTCCTTTATAGTTGACTAGGTCGGGATTAGAGTACCTACAGGTGTCCAGCGTTTGGCATGGGGTATCCGAAAAGTTAGAGGTTTGTGGTAGACTGAATAACACCTACTCGGTCGATTGCACGTCCAAATACTGACAACAAACAAAATAATACAAGGATGGCAACATGACAAAAATAAAACAATTTATCACTACATTACGTTAGGATTCGTTTTGATTGATTGATTTATTTATTTATGAAAACGAAAGAAAGCAACAGACGAATACTGGTACTAAACAGACGAATACTGGCAGACATGGCAAACGTTTGAAACGGCTTAAGGCTTTTGTCTTCATAAGTAAATCAATCAAAACAAATCTTAATGGAATGTAGTAATAAATTGTTTTATTTTCGTTCAGGACAAAGAATTAACACTTCTCTAAAGAAGATAAATTACATCTCTTAAGAGAATCACACAACCGTCTCATATATAAAGAACAACAAGAAAACAAAACAAATCCGACAAACTCTCAAGACTCGAAAAGATGGTTTTTCAAATTTTTCCAGAAAGAGATCAAAGACACAAATTCTTTTACACAGCTACACAGCTTGTTGCCATTTAGCCTTGTCGCTTCATGAAATGGCAAGAATTACATTATGAACGCCTGTACGTTTTTTAAAAATTTTATTTTCTAACATCTCTACAGATTTGGTCTGATGGGCGGCTTTGGGCGCGGGATAACGTATTGGATAGGCCTGATGTTTAAAAAAAAAAGTGCGAAAAGTCGAAATCATTCTGTTTTCATATTTGAAATGTATTAGTGCGAATACGTGAATATCACAAATGAGTGGCTTTCAGTTACTTAAAGGGTTCAACAAAACCTGGGATTCCATTGAATCCTAATCCAGTATTCAGATTTTGCTCCGTACAACCAAGAATAAATAAGGGAAGAATTGAGAACTCGTAATCTCGATGTCAGCATGGTGGATCTCTTTTTCGCCGATCTTATGTATCGGGGTGGAGCTTCTCGTGTTGCCTCTTGCAGTATTAAGTGTTACCTCCAGAGCAAAAGTGATGAAGCAGTCAGAAAAGGCGGGAAGTTAAAAGTGTACTGATTCTGAAGGATTATACAAACGGAAACGACTTTTCAATCTCGAGTCAGATTTGTAATATGAAGCTTAGGTTATCACGACCCTTCACAAAGACGGTGAAGCCCAAGGGAATGCGGCATTGGATGACTCAGGGGGGGGGAGCAATTAAGCAACTTTAACGTTGAAGCATAGACCTAAAACGCATGTCTTTAGTTCAGATTCAATAGGATTGGTGTGAACATTAGTAATTTTATTTTCGTCTTCTCAGGACTGTAAAGAATCGCTTGTAGAAAAGGTATTAAGCTTGGACAATTTAAGGTATTTAGCTGTTGAAATGTATTTATGACTAAATTTAGTTCATACCATTTTCTCGTGTAGTTGCGAAAAACATTAGGCTATGAAGTATTTCCTAATTTTAGATTAATTATTGCTGATTGGAAGACATCTTTCAAGACGTCTCAATTTGTGATTCTTGGTCACAAATGTATAGCTTTATCTCGGATAGTTGCGCTTTACACCTGGCTAGATTTTGTCATTGCCTATGCTACTAACAATCCGCTTTTTCATCATCATCATTTTTTTTCATTATCATGTTTCATCAATGAAATTCGAAATGTTGGGCATAGCTGGCGAAATGGGCACAAAGAGTTCATATGTTTTGTCTTTAATTGTAGTAGGCTCTATACATACAATTTTAGTTCTGAACATTTCTCGGATAGTTGCGAGAAATGTGATTCAAGCAAACAGGCTTGAAGTATTTCCTCATTTTAAATTAATAACTGATTATTAAAATTGATAATTGTACGGTATCATTAAAAACACCTACATTTGAGATAACAACTTCTTATTTTTGGTCAAAATGTATATCATTATCTCGGGGTGTTTCATTGTCTATCCTGTTACAGTCTTTTTTTCAATCACTAAAAATCTGTCATAACATTTCATGAATGTTTTTGTGTAAAAAAAAAGTAAATCTTTCGTCCCACTTCTCCAGACACGGATTTTTAACTGACTTTCTAAGCCTAGAGTAAAGACATTTGGAAGCATGTCCCTTCCTTCTTTAAACTTATAGTGTTCAGTCCAAATCGGTCCTTTTCTGCCTTTATTTTCGTCATCTTTGAATGTGGGATTGCGTGACTTATATCATCTCATTGTACTATAGCCCCTTATCTCGTCTTTTAAACTAGTGGTAGCTGCAGTGGAGGACGGTAAAATGTCATCCTCTTTCTGTTTAATTTGAATTCGTCGCACTTTCTTGTCGCGAAGAACGGCGATTAGAGAGCATGTGCCAGTAATTACTCTGTGGTCGGGACAGGCGCCGAGTAGGCTCCACCCCCGATACTTTTAGCATCGGGGAAAAAGAGACGTCGCATGATTCAAGTCTTCTCAATTCTTCCCTTATTTGATGATGATGATTTATTGATCCACCAAAATTGATGATAATAAGATAAATAACTATATAAATACACAAATCAAACAAACATTAGACCGAACTCTAATCCATTAGAACGACTAAAATAAACAACAACGCATGAAAATGGCGAAGACAGATTAACTTTAAAACACTTTAAAAACATTAAAATTCAAAAAAAAAAATTCAAAATTTAAAACAAAACAAAATAAAAAAAAAAAAAATCATAAAAATAATTTACCGCTTATGGAGGAAAGATGATAAATTATGCTTGAGCCCTTGCAACTTACGTCTAAACTTTTCATGCTTTTTCACCATAATTTCAAGAGGGTTTTTTATACCATAAGTCTCCATCATATTAGTATTGGACTCGTACCTGCTAAAACGACACAACCATTTTGAAAAAATAAAGTATCGGGTGTTAATATGCGACGTGTCGGCAAGCCGAAAAACTGGGAGGAACGAAGAAGCTAGGAGACACTGTGGCAAAGCTGTTACGTTAAAACATGTGCAAGCCTTCGCCGGTTCAGAAGCTCACGTAATCCAACAATCGATCCAAAACTAGCAGCCACCCTTCTCTCAACTTCTTTTACCACTGATGCACGGCTCTGACTCAAAGTAGAGCAATACGGCAAACCAAGATAAGTAAAAACATTACAGCAAGTTATTACTTTACTCATAAGAGAAACTTGTATACTACTTCTGTCACCATTCTTATCAAATACCATCAGTTTACATTTCGCAGGGTTCAAAGAAAGCCCATGCGATTTCAACAGATCTGAAAAAAGTGTTATATTTTTTTGCAACGATGATAAAGTTCTGCTAAGCAAGAGTACATCGTCCGCATAAGCCAACCAAGAAAGAAAAAATCCCTTTACCTAAAACAAGGGTAGTCTTAAGTTTCTTCACTCAAAGTGCCAATGTAACATTGAAAATAATCGGTGACAGAACACTCCCTTGTCTCAGTCCTCTTTTGACTATTGTTTTAAAATCGCTGTCAGAACCGCGCCACCGAACTTTCAACAAGCACCGACGGTACCAATTTTGTAGAACTCGGACAATTTGTGGCTCTACTCCATTTTTCAAAAGAGCTAAAAGCGCCCAAGCATGTATGACACTATCGTAAGCTTTTGCAATATCTAAAGCGAAAAATATAAACCTTATTAAAATGATTCGAACACCATAAAAGCTTTGACATAATAAAATGAGCTATATCACAACCCAACCCACGCTGGAACCCAACCTGATTCAAACCCTGATTCAAATTTATTCTTGGTATAACTGCGGTACTAACTTGCGGCTCAAGGAAGCAATATTTCAAGGACCAAAAATTTCTGTAGAGCAACACATCCTGAGCAAGATAGAATAAAAATTAAAGGATCTATTCAAATCGCAAGGATCGAGTGTTTACATGTTCGTACTTAAAACTCACGAATGGCCTAGGTTATTGCTAATTATTCACAGGTTATTCCCGCTCGTGGAATGAATTTAAGATTCTCGGCGTCGCGGAATCTGGCGATCAGAGTGGAGTTAGAGACTCTCGAATTATCCATCGGAACGAAGTGGTGGCACTTGCACTTTTGTCACACTTTGAGCGTGTTCCACCCTCCTAAAAATAGTTACTATTAGCTACTATTTTCGTTCCAACCAGGTGAAAAGTTACTACGCTGACCATTCCGACTTTCTCGAAATAGTAACTAACAGCAACTATTTGCTTACCACGCACGGTAGCGTAGTAAGCGTGGTAACTACGAATATCTTTCACGGGATTAGCTGGATTAGCCCGTGGCATGATATCTTGCGCAAAATAGAAAAATCCGCTCCAGCCTTGACGCCAAAAAGCCAGAATTTGTGACGTCATTCGTAGTAACTACAGTAAGTAGGGTGGAACACGCTCTTAGTGTCACTTTCGTAGAACAAAATTTAGATCCTCTACGACTGTCCGTCAAACTCTGTGGAAAATCAAAGACTGATAAAGAAGTTAAAACTACCGTGTAACTTGCAAAAATTCGCCGAATCCCCCGGACTCCCGATACGAAAAGAAGTGACGATATACAAAGAGATGATGAAAATCCTTCTATCGCATGACGTTCAAAAGTAATCAGACGAAGAAGAACAGAAAGGTGGAAAGGATTGGCTCCATGCCATCCCCCGAATCCAATTTGAAATTGGAGGAAGGAAGGACTTATTGGGAAATAGCCCCTAAGTGGATATAGCATACTTTGACCTTCGCACCTATAACGCAATTGCGACCTACTTCCGAAATCCCTCCATTGCATCAGTTCTTAAGCCCCGGAGACCAGAATTTCATACAGTACACTGTACCCCTCCTCCCCCTAACGACACCTCACTGAAATTTCACACTTGCATCGTTTGGGTATTTTCGATGCGGATAATGCTCCCGATTATTGTTTTCCAGAAGCACACTCGCCAGATAAAACGATTAAACAGCCAAATAGCTTGTTCACACGGGACGGAAATAAGCGCGGAAACAGCGGCTGATCTGTTCAGACGACAGATCAACTGTTTGGGGTTGACGGGAGAATTAAAAAGAAAAACCTAATTCCGAATATTCTTTTTGTTTGTAACAAACTATATAAATTAACAAAAACATGTCGTGAGTAAGTCTGAGTCAAATATAGTTCACTTGTAGTCTCTAGACTAGGAAAAAGTCACACATTGAATATTGATAGACTTCATTCGACTCGGCAGTTTTTAACTTAAAAAGCAAATAAATTCATATTTTAGCTTTTAACTGAGAACATAAAATATAACTAGTAAGAGATATAAATAATACGAGAACGGAATGCAATCATGTAGTGTTGTTCAGTCGCTTTTCAGTGAAGATTGAATGGAAAAAATATTGAAATTGTTCTTGTTTAAAAGAGAAACTGTTGTAATTAGAAAATTATCCTACCTTTTTTCGAAATCATTTGGTAATCCTAGGATGCTTAGTCTAAAAATCATGTTTAACATTGGTCTGACAGAATTTGAACTAGATTGACATAACACTCGCCAAGCTTGACTAATTACCCTAATTACCGTCTGTTTACTGTCCCCAGAGTCATCAAAGGTCAAATTACGAAGGATTTAGCTTATCCGGATCGGTGCCGCGACGAAAATAAGCTCCTATTTGGAAAATAAGCGGCTGATTTTTTGATTTTTTTCAACCGCTATTTACGCGCGTAAATCAGCCGCTGGTCGAGAATCGGCCGCTGTTTCAGCCCCGTGTGAACAAGCTAAAAGCTAGGATTTTGGTACATGAACAGTAAATAGTGGGAGTTGTCCGTTAAAGGACCCCTCGTATTTATTCTGCTTTGTAAACTGTCCCTAGCGCCCTTGCAGAATTTTAAGCTTCAGAAATCTCCAATCTTCGTCATTGTTTCGTTTTGCATGTAGCCTACAAATTTTGTAGCACTTTTTCGGCTGCGCCGATTTTTACAGTCAAGCGACGCAAACTTTGGCGCAAATGCCGACAACTCTTTTAAGAAGAAGGCGAAGACAAAATCAAGTTTCAGTATTTTGTTTTTCATTTTGGTAGACATGGTAGGCCAAGAGGTCTATTTTGTTATTTTGTGTGTCATGTAATGTACTTCCTGGAAAATTCACACCTGCTTTTGTTTTTCTTGTTTTTCCCACTTTTCAACCACGGGGCGAACAGTTTTCGAATATTGTGCTGCGTCTCACCTTCGCTTGGAAGAGAGAAAAGTCTGGACAGAGTCACGCGCTAAGTGGAAAATCTTTAACTTCAGGGGAAAGTACTGGTATTTTTGTG
Organism: Branchinecta lynchi; assembly: GCA_023053575.1. Lineage (NCBI taxonomy): Eukaryota > Metazoa > Arthropoda > Branchiopoda > Anostraca > Branchinectidae > Branchinecta > Branchinecta lynchi. Next base: position 21,625,092 of record JAKZAP010000007.1, on the reverse strand, counting down.
AAAAAGTCATTTCGAGTAAGAGTTGTACTTTAAGATTCCTGTCGGGACAAACTTCCAGCGTAGCGCGTAGGTTTGGCAACTAGTTTCACGCGCAAATATATTTTTTTCAGATTGTTCGTTTGTTTTTGTAATGTATGGAGAGTTAGGATACAAGAGCTGCTTACTGTAATCTCCTATCGGAGATTTTTAAATTTAATTATTGGATTATGTCGAATTTGTTTGTTGGAAGTGAGTTATATTTGTGTACCTTTGTATTAACCATGGTCCATTAGGGCTTTTCAATACCTATCTATTTACTGTCTGTTCGGTTCTTGGCATGCCGAATAAACGTGGCACATATCCGTATTGCGGGCGGAACCGTGGAACCAATTAAGAAGGTAGAGCAAGTGCAACGGTCGCGAAAATGATTTGAAGTTTTTGCGGGACAATGAATTTCGTCGCGTCCAAATAAGTGGGTAGGCTTTTGCGTGACCCAGCCTTTTGTAGCAATTGTAACTCGATTCTCTCCGGAAGTGGGCTTACGATTCGCCGGCTCTCTGACTATCGTGATAAGTTTGATTGAGTCGGATCAATCCAATCACCCATTGTACATCTTTACGACGTTCAACTTCAGCGATGACCCTCAACATAGCCGTAGAAAGAATTTTTTATTTTTTCGATATACGGATATTTCGGCACCATGTTTCACTCTCATAGACGTCTCATTTCATGAGTTTGATTGAGTCGAATCAACTCAACCAACCCTTTGTTTTTTCGACGTTCGCGTCAGCGATGATCCACCAGCAAAACCATAAAATGTGTCTATTAATATATTTTGTTTTGTTTTCTTGAAATAAGAGGCGTAACAGCCTTGTTTGAGCATTGTATTTTATTTTATTGGCTGGTCAGTATTTAGATTTTCTTGATATATCGGGACCATATTTCGGTCTCACATACGTCTCATTTAGTTTGCTAAAACTTCGAACAATAATAGTGAAGAAAAATGAAATTAACATTTAGTATGGAATTTTAAGTTAGGTTTACCAGCACAGACTCTGGAGCTTTGATTCCAGCTCCGAACGAATTCATTCCGCTTGGGTTTAGAAGAAAGGTTTTTGAGAGGAAGAGAAACGGGGATGGTTTAATCAGGGATAATTATATGTGTCCGCTTTGTTTGATTGGGGAGGACAGTGTTGCCCACGGGGCACCTCCTAGGGCGGCGCCAGGAATCCCTTTACCAGATCAGTTTGGGCGGGGATAGCTCTTCCTGCTATATTGACGTCGACTACAGAGTAATAAAGATGGTGGGAGATTACGTGAGGGGAAGTTTAAATAGGAAGTAGTTTATTTTCTGTGTTGTATCAGTTTTTATGATGTATTATTACATTGGTCTGTGGTGTTCATAAACTCCATGTATGGCCCACTCGTGGCTGAATAAACACTATTCTATTCTATGAAAATTCAATTATGAAAAATATAGTAGTTTCTTACGCTGATGCCTTGTGGCCATGGTAGTCACAAGACAATAGAACAAAATTTACAACCTTAAACCGTATTAAACAAAGTGCTCTCTGTGCGACATTCTAAGGGAGGAAATTTTTAGGGTGGGTTTTTTCTCGAGGGAGGAACTTGTTAGAAAATTAAAAAGTAAACATTTTGGGGATTTAAAGAGATTTGGAAGATTCCTTCGGATCGCTCTGTCATATCGGGAAGGTTTTTTGTAGGTTTGTTATTGTTGTTGTTTTGTTGTTATTATTTTGTATTTGCCATGGCCCTTGTGGCTTTTTAGCGCAAATAAATCTATCTATCTATCTATCTATAGACGAACATTCCTTCCAAGATTTTTAAATTGCTCTTAACTTTGCTCCGCTTCGCTATTACTCCAACTTCGGAGAGTTAAAGAGTTAGTCATGCTTGATTATTTACGATAATTAGCAAATAAATGAAAATGTAGTCTGTAATATCGATATCGAATATCGCCCAACACTAGTAGACAGCATGCATTTGAACGAATGTTTTCTGTCCCAGAATCTCGTAGAGAGAGAGAGAGAGCGGAGAGCAGAATTTATTAAAAAAAAAAAAAAAATTGTAAGAAACAAGGCATGACAGCCTTGCTTTAGTATTGTATTTTCTTTTTATCGTAGTTTATTATAGTTTTATTATAGTTATTATAGTTACTTCCTTGCTTTAGCATTGTATTTTCTTTTTCTTTTTTATTATAGTTATTATAGTTTTATTATAGTTATAGTTAAATATTCCTTCAGCCCAAGCTGACTGCGATCAAATACGATATAGTTATAGTTTAAATATTCTTTGAGCCCAAGCTGACTTTGAAACATTTATTCAAATAATGTCTACAGCGGATACGTCAGCTATGATTCTTCATCAGCGATATTTCGGCCCTTCTTGGCAAGGGTCCTCGTCAGGCTGTCAATTCTCTGGTTCAACTTCGGGGAAGGAAACAAACCTGTAATCTTATATAGTTATAGTTTGTGTGGGAGGAGGCTGAAGCACCGGCGTCAGATAAAATCAAATGTCTAAGAAAAACTAGGCCTGTTGTTAAAGCAAAAGTCAGACCACTTTGCGGATTTCGGAAGCCTGTTCTCACAACAACTGGTTTACCAGACGTAAAGTACAGAGATGGTTTTATGGGCTAAGATATATGTTATGGTGTGAATGCTACCAATTTCAAAATTTGTTTGTTTTTCTCCGCCGTTGCCCCTCGGCTTTATGGGGAAATAAATTCATTCATTTAGTCACTTATGGTGATTAGCGTGGTATTGTGTTGGCACGATAATGTTACGGAAATGGGAAACATGAACGTACCATTCCACGGTCGGGGTCCCCACGATTACTACCAGCATCCCAAACTTATCTCCGCTTTTTTTTTGACATGACCAGAACACTTTCAAACTACAAGGCATTTACCTGGATTAAGCTTGAACGAACCGTTCCAGTAATTTACTACTCGTTCATTTTTTTTTTTTTTTTAGCTCGTGTTGTGTATTTTCTGTCAATAAATGCCCATTTTCATAGAATTTCTTTTCTACCTGGAATCATAGTCAATCTAAATATTCCTTCCGCCCAAGCTGACTGCGAATCATATTTTGACGGTGCAAAACGGATAAGTCAGCTACATTTTATTAGAGCTATATTTCGGCCCTTCTTGGCAAGGGTCCTCTTCAGGCTCAAGACGCTCAGACTGGAAAATGAACTTGTGGGAAAACAGCCAAAGATTCTTCCTTAAATGTCTGATTTTGTGGACTTCTTCCCTGAAAATTGGTTGAAGTTAAAGTTGGTGCACTGATTTCATTCTGGACACGGCTGCTGTTTTTGCTGTTCAATTGGATTGTCGAAAGGGTAGACATTCTTCTACATTTTGGTTTTGGAGTCATCTGTCTCTTCTTCCTCTTTCCAGCTAAGACGAATACTTGTCGGCGGCATGTGTGAAGCTCCGTACTTTGGTGATAAATATTCCTTCCGCCCAAGCTGACTGCGAATCATATTTGACGGTGCAAAACGGATAAGTCAGCTAAATTCTATTAGAGCTATATTTCGGCCCTTCTTGATAAGGGTCCTCTTCAGGATCAAGCCGCTCAAACTGGAAAATGAGCTTGTTGAAAAACAATCAAAGATTCTTCCTTAAATATCTGATTTTGTGGACTTCTTTTCTGAAAATTGTTGAAGTTAAAGTTGGTGCAGTTCATCACATAACAAAGAGGGTGGGGAACACCCTGAGGGGTGGAGAATGTCCAGATGTGTTATGGAGAGCAATTTTTGTTACGTCCATTTCAAGCTTTGACCGAGGAGATGGACATCAAACTTTCCGGTTTTGATTTCGGGTGCCACTACTCCCTTCACCTTTCTTCAAGTTGAGGTTCACTATCTAAAGGCTGAAAATCCACTAAGGAGCATGTCAAAGACCTGTTCCTGACTCGCTGATAACACTACTGTTCGACCAGTGGCGTATTTGAGATTCCGGTCCGGAAGTGGGGGGGGGGGGCAGCCTTTCTTCACCTGTTACCTATAACAAAAAGCTCGCGCTCCATTTTTCTTTTAAGGAGCAATAATTTTTTTATTTTTTTTCTAGGCTCTATGAAGAAGAACAAAACGATAAATAAAAAAATAAAACAAAAAACAACAACATGAACAAACTAACCAGCATCAATAAGAAACAAGACCAAAGGTGTCGATGGGATCCCAAAAATCTAATATTTTATCCACACAATTGGGTCTTGTCTTCGCCGGGCTAATCATCAGAGAAAACAAAGATCAGATATACCTCTATAAGCCAAATCGTTTTGACGATGCTGACCGAAACTTCCTGCTTTACTTCTGCCAAATTTCCGGTTTCGCCCAAATTCCGAGCAAACTGCTTGTCCAGCAAAAAAAGAAAATTCAGAAACAAATCCAGCGTATCTCCTTATCCATATACAGAACCTCTAATCAACTTCTAAAACTTTGGCTAAAAAAAAATCCGGTTACAACCGGATTCCTGACTAATTATATGTCCGGGTAAAAAATATTGTCATATACAGACTCAGCGTCTCTTCTTCAAATGAAACTTTTACTTTTAACCAACTTTCTGTTTTTGCCGGATTCCGCACAAAATATTTGTCCGGCGAGAAAATGACTCGGGTTCAGCGTGTCTTCTTATCCCTAAATAAAACATTTAATGAACTCCAGATGAAACTTTCCGGTTTTCGCCGGATTTTGGACGAACTACTTGTCCGGCGAGAATATGGTTTTCACCATCGTGCTCAGCATGTCTTCTTTCCCCATAATCGACTATAGCATTAGCTGTTTAAAAATCTTTTGTTTGTCCCTTAATTTCACCCCCCTCCCCCACCCCTAAATGTACGGCTACAGAGCCCTCTACGAACTCGACCTTACTCTTGACCCGAACAATCCTCACACCAAGTTTCATCAAAATATCTCATTCCCTTCGAGAGTTATCGTGCTTACAGACGGACGGACGGACAACTTTTGCGATGTCATAGGTATCTAACAGCCACCCGTGTCGTCTACATGACGAATTAGTCTCCATAGACGATGTGGGCAAGGGAAGCTTGCACTTTGTATTTTCTGCTGCCAGAACGAAGATATTAATCACATAGCGGCAAGCTTTTTGCTTAGGCCTAAGTCGAAAATTTTACCGTAATTTGGTTGTTTTTCATGGTCTGGATGGATTTTCACCAGTCCTATTCAACTTTTCAACGTGATTCAACCTTACACAGCTACAAACTTAACAGTATTAAACTGAGATAAATAAAAATTAACTTTGTACAAACTATCTAAATTAAAAAAGAAACAAGAAAAAGGACCTATATACTACCAAGAATAAATAAGGGGAGAAATGAGAACTCGCATAGCCTCGATGTCAGCAAACTAAATAGTTTTTGGGATCCCAAAACGTAAGTGGAGGGATGCCTATGACATCACAAAAGTTGTCCGTCCGTCCGTCTGTAAGCACTATAACTCTCGAAGGGAATGAGATATTTTGATGAAACTTGGTGTGAGGATTGTTTGGGTCAAGAGTAAGGTCAAATTCGTAGATGGGCTCTGATGGTGAAACATATTTGTTCGCCGGACAAGTAGTTAGCCCGGAATCCGACCAAAACCGGAAGGTTTGTTAAAAGTAAAAGTTTTATTTGAAGTTGATTAGATGTTCGATTTAGGGCTAAGATGACATGCTGAACACGATGGTGAAAAACATTTTCTCGCCGGGCGTAGTTCGCCCGGAATCGGCCAAAACCGGAAAGTTTGTTCAAAGTAAAAGTTTTGTTTTAAGTTGATTAGATGTTCGATTAAGGGGTAAGAAGACATGCTGAACCCTTATGGGAACAGTATTCTCTACCAGGACAACTTGTTCGGCCGGAATCAGGCCAAACCGGAAAATTTGTGAAAAGCAAAAGTTTTCTTTGAAGTTGATTAGATGAGAGATTTAGGGGTAAGAAAACACGCTGAATCTGTATATGACAATCTTTTTTTTTACCTGGACATATAGTTCGTTTGGAATCCGGTTGAAACCGGATTTTTTTTTTATAAGTTGAACTTTTACTTGAAGTTGATTAGATGTTCTTTATACGGATAAGGTGATACGCTGAATTCGTTTCTGACCTTTTTTTTTCTGGACAAGTATGGTAGTTCGTTCGAAATTGTCTGGATCAAATATTAGATTTTTGGGATCCCATCGAAACCTTTGGTCTTGTTTTTTACGATTCTGATTTAGCGGGGGTGGAGCCTGGGTTGAGCTTCGCGTGTGGCCTCTTACATCATTAAATGTTACCTCTAGACCAAAAGTGATGAAGCAGTCAGAAAAGGTGGGTAGTGGTCAGCAAACAGTTTATTTTTCAGATACCGGGACCAGTTACCACGGTCGGACCATAGGATCTGAATTTCTGATACCACGAACAGTGACAGGTGCTCTGCAAAAACGACTATTGCCGAAATTGCCCTTCGACACTTGACTTGACAAATGCACAATGCACTTGACTTCGAAAAGTGCAATTTCGGCAATAGTCGTTTTTGCAGAGCACCGTGTTTCAGATACCACGATAACTGGAAAAACGACTAATTGCAGATCCAGTTACCGTGGTAACAGATACCATGGTATCAGCAAAAACGCAACTATCATGTCACCATAAAGTAGCCCCTCGTCTCGTTTGTTCAAACTGGTGGTAGCTGCGATTTGTGGGAGGGAGACTGGCAAAATATTTACCTCTTTCTGTTTATTTTGAATTTCGTACACTTTCTTGATGCGAAGAACGGCGATCAGAAGAACAAGTGCAATAATTACTCTGTGGTCGAGGCAGGCACCAGGTAGGCTCCACCCCAGGAAACCATAATCGCAAGGAAATCTACTCCGCTTACAAAAGTGTAGATCAAAATCCAAACATTTTTTATTCAAATATTCCAGCTTAAATTCCTGCGTGAAAAGCTGTACTTACGGTCGGTAAGCAGTAGTTGGCAGGGAGGTCGGCTAAATATCTCTTGTGGAAATTTAAACTCTGGGAAGGTTCATCTTCTTGCAAAGAGAATACTTTCTTGTAAAGGAATTCGGGTCCTGGTCTTTGGTAGACAGTAGACAGTAGAGATAACCTATGGCAGATTTTTTGGGATCCCAAAACTTAAGTGGAGGGATACCTATGACTTTGTACAAGTTGCCCGTCTGTCTATCAGCACGATAACTCTCGAAGGAGGAGATACATTTGCTTCACTTGGTATGAGGATCCATTGGGTCAAAGTACAGGTCAAATTCGTAGATGAGCCTGTAGCTCCATATTTAAGGGTGGGGGAGGAGTTTCAATTTGAGGGACGAACAAAATTGTTTTAAAAAGCCAATAAGATAGCCGATCTAGGGTGTAAGAAGACATGCTGAATCCACATATTCAACTTCTTTCTGGCCGGACAATCAGTTCGTCCGGAATCCGGCCAAAACCGGAAATTTTTATAAAAGTAAAAGTTTATTTGAAGCTGATGAAATGCTCGATTTCGGGGTAAGAAGACATGCTGGATCCGTGTATGACAACCGTTTTCTACGCGGAAAAACAGGCCAAAACAGGAAAATGTGTTGAAAGGAAAAGTTTTATTTGAAGTTGATTGAATGTTCGATGAAGGGACATGCTGAAGTCAAATATGACAATAAATTTCTTTGTTGTAAGTAAAAGTTTTACAAGAGGTTGATTAGAGGTTCGATGTAGGGGTAAGGAGACATGCTGAATCCGTATATGAAAATTATTTTCTTGCTGGACAGATTTTTCAATCGGAATCTGTCAAAAACCAGAAAATTTGTCAAAAGTTTAAAGTTTATGTTAAGTTGATTAGAGGTTCGATATAACGGCAACAAGATATGCTGAGTTGGTTTTTGAGCTTTAGTTTTTTGCCGAAAAAGTAGTTCAACCGGAATCCGGCCGAGACCGATCAATTTCGTCAAAGTAGATATGACGTATAGGGGTAAATACACGTGCTAAATTCATACCTGAACTTGGTTTTCTGACACGACTAACCATTGTCATAAATCTGTTTCCAAATTTCGTCTGGATCAAATATTAAATTTTTGGGATCCCATCAAAACCTTTGGTCTTGTTCATGTTGCGACAATGTTTGGAATCTTTTTGTTGATTTCGAATTTTAAAAGTAAAAATTACTGGTTTCCTTCGGGTTTTGTTTTTCTTAATATATAAAACAAAATCTGGCAGTTCTACAAGTCGTTAGCGTAATTCCTACTTACTTAAACTACTTACCACTTAAACTACTTAGTACTAAACTACTTACTTACTATAAATAAACGTGCCAGCAAAGGAGATCAGCCCGATAGTCTCTTATTTTATTGGTCATTTTATTCCAACATTTTTTTTTGTCGCTGCTTGTATCCTATTGACTCAGTAAACAAATCCAATTTAGGATAAATTGTCAGTGACCCTCAATCTTTTTCATTCTAACTTCTTTAACGACTGTGTTTGTGAAAACATGGACCAAAAAATTGTTAATTGCACATCGAAAATGGCATGTTCGATTTGGGAGTGCAAATCAATATGGTTGGACAAAAAAGCACAAAAAACATAGATCAGAGGGAATAGCCTATAAAAATCGTTATTTGTGTATGTTTCGGGGGGGGGGGGGGATGTTCAACCCCCTACCCCCCCCCCCCCTCCTGGATACCGGCCTTGTCTGTAGCTCAGGCTACATGTTCATATATATTACGCTTTTCAGGTGGGCGATTGATCGGGTAGATTTGCTCTATCCCTAGTTTGTACAAGTAGTTAATTAACTGTGGAGGGCACAGTAGAATCGTAAATAGCCCTCACCCTCAGTGTGTTTTATTGTAATTCCGAGACTAACGGATCCCACGCCATTTGTGTAAATGTTACGCATGAAAATGATTTGGTCTGAAAATTCAAACCTGCATGTATAAAATGTGAGTGTTGCACAATACTGACAGCGTTTATAGTCGGAGATACCTTCCAGGTTTGTTGAGACAAATTTATGTTGTTCTCTTATTCTGATTCTTACTGTTTTTTCACTTCGGTTCTAGTCAGGAGGCGAACTGCAGCACACTAGGTAAACTGCAGCACACTAGGTAGCTTCCTAAGTTGCGTTTTTTTTATGTAGTCTCGGCGTACTTTCGCTTAAAAGCCGTTTTATTTGTCCATTCCATTTGCTGTAGTTTCGAACCTGAAACTACGGAGCTCCAACTACAAACTACCTCGCCGACGTAGTTTCGTGTAGTTTGACTTTTTGGAAACAAGAACTCAGTAAACGCAAGTAAGACCGAACAAGAGCCAAACTACAAACTTTGACAAAACAAAAGTGGATCCAATAAAACGCAACTCTAGTGTCACCGGCCAGGGGTCGAAGTGATAATTATACCGTGTACTAAAATACTGTTGATATTGTTTTCTAAATTCAGACGAGGCTATGTTAAATAAATACAAAATAAAAGTAAAGTTTGTTTTTCGCTAAATTACCAAAACCGACTCTGTTAACTACCTCGGGGCCCGGATATTTATGGGTCCGGGTCTGGTTCTGGTTTCGGTCATTATGTGAATGTTTTAGGTGTTGAAAAACTAGTTAACGAAGAAAAGGCCGTTTTACGGGCTGTTACTGGTATGGCTGGCGCTTTTGTTAAGATTTAGCTCTTTAGCTAAAAAATGAGTGAAAGAAGGAAAGGCCGTTTACTGGGTGCATGGCTGGCGCTTTCGTTCAGGTTAGCTGTCGCTTTTAGCAAGATAAAAGATAAGATTGTATAAGATTTATTCGCACAAAAGCCAACGCCACGTAAAAAAAAATAAGACAAAAATCGAAAACAAACATACCCCTAGAGACACTTATCCGTATAAGGCGTCAACTGTTTTACATTATCAAAATAGCACATGTGTATATTTTCAAATTAATAAAATTGTACCTCACCTTAAGTCAAACGTGTGTCAAAGACCCGTCATGTCTTGCTGCAAACTCAGATATTTGTTCATACAGATTACGCTTTCCAGGTGGGCGTTTGATCGGGTAGAGTTGCTCTACCCCGAGTTATACGGCTGCTTTGACTTCATTCATGTAACTGGCTTCTACTACACCTTCAGGCCAAGCTAGTAACAGGTGAAGCAAGCAGTGCTCCTTGCCGACTTAGTGTGTGGTTATATGTCCAAGTGGATTGATCTAGGAAGCGAGTGGCAGTGACCAAACATATATATTATATATGTTTAAGTTGGATATTTGTTGGAGCTTCTTGGATACTCTTAGCGGATAACAAATTCTACCGGTGAGTACTTAATCTTTTCTGTTTCTTTAGCACTTGGTTTAATTAACCTACTTTCACTCGGAAATAGAAATATGTAGGAATTTCCGAATTATTTGGCTCTTTAGTAGATTGCATCGTTAAGATTCCTTAGTGTGCTTATATAAATATTTCACACGGAAAAACAGTCCATACTGTTACTTTGTAATGCCTACCTGAGAATCGAACTGTTCTCACCAGTTACTGGTGAGTTATGTTTACCAGTAATGAAGCCTAGTCAAGATTTAAAGGCAAAATATAAAACGATTTTGCATTTTAATTCTTGCAACACAAGTGAAGAATTTGGATTTTAATCGGTCACTGGAAAGGCGCCGGTAACTTCTAGCCTAGAAAGGGTTTAAAGAGAAAGGTATTTGTTTTTTTTCAACACAAGTAAAGAATAAGAATTATTTATCTTTGTCATTGGACGGGCTTTGGTAACTTCCATGTCTATAAGAAAATAAAAAAAATATTCATCTGTTGCGGAGCCTGTAATTACAGTTGAACCCGATGGTAATCATAAACATATCAGCCGCATCGTTCCACTGACCATTTACAGCTGAAATTCCAAACTCCCAATAAGGTAGGGTCCGACTCACACTCAGCCAGTTAAGAATCTTGGGTTTCATTATACACGTCAGCTTGGCTTTTTGTTCCAAATTCCAGACTCTGACTATATTTAGATTAATTAGAAAATCGTGCATATCACACTGGTAAAGCGACATCCTGTGTGACATCAAAACACAGGAGTTTCCAACAACGTCTTCAATCAAATTGTGCTGGCTTTATTCTTAGATGATGGGCATATTTGTCATAGAAACTAAAATGCAATTAAAATCATTAAATGTCATGAAAAATGTATTTTTACTGGGTTTCTGTTTTCAGAAGATAAATGACAAGTAAATAATAACAATTAACAAGTAATGAAAGTGGTAGTATTTTCGTGATTAATGTAATGTTTTACATATGTCATAGTTACAAGCTTCAAAGCTTACCATTTTTGGTAATAATAAATTAACACAAATACATATGCAAGTGAACGTTAGTTTTACAGTTTCTTCTGTGCCAGAGAGTCACAATACTTTACTAAATTTCTAGGTAGTGTGTAGTGCACATCATTTATGTTACATCAATTCCCAACGTCTTATATGTAGCCTACCAGGCGGTCGTAATATTTTATGAGGTTTCTGGGATTCATTTAATGTTAATAAATTTTGTCGTACGAGTTTTGTTTAATACCAACGATCAATTAAAATGGAAGTGAACATCTGAGTTTAATCTCGAAGTATGTTCCATAGCAGGTGGTCATAATACTCATACTATTTGTATTGTGTACAGTCATTCTTGCTTCAGCAAGTGAGAAAGGGAGAGCATGCCAAATTCTTTTAACTTGCCGCCAGATTATCTCCTGTATTGTTCGCCTTCGTTCATGGCACCATCACCGGTTGACATTGATGTCTTTTGGTGGGATTTTTTGCCGATCTTTGAAGGATTTTAGGTTCGGAACACCCCGTGGAGAAACGGTGGGATAGAGACATTTTCACTGACATGCGGATGAGTGTAAATCTGCATGGTTTTGTGACCCAGGCAAGCATTTTGGGTTCTGAAGGGTTTATGCGGTTTTTGATGATAGGTCCAAAGGAAATGGTAATAAATGTCACCACATGAGAAATTTTCTTCAACATGCAACCTAACATATATATAGACGTTTCATTAAATTATCACATTTAAAAGTAACAATTATATTAAAATTGTGTTAGGATCAACATCTATCAGTAAATAAGGAAGTAATGATTACTTTATGATGTTATTTTTCTGACGGTGCCTGGTTTGAATCTGGATATGAATAGACCGTTCGCGTCAAATTCTTCGTGGATGAAGCAGGTCAGAAATACTTGGAGATAATTATTCAGTTACGTTGTCACGAATGAGCAAAGAAAATTCAACGATAGTCCTAAGATAAATTGGCAAAAAATGTCACAGGAAAGACTCATATGATCTTTTTCTTCAATGTTGTTTGATTTTGTAAACTGTATCGTCAATCAATCATGTTTAGTTTCGTTACTGATTTTTTTCCTTCTGATGTCTGCCATAAAAGCCACGTAACACAGTTTATTCTTTGTCCAAGACAAAAATATTTGTTTAGCCTAGTACTCTCTGATGGAATTCTTTTTTCTCATGTCAGTTTACTAAGTCTTGTGTCTTTAGTTTATTTTACTTTTCTTTCCTTTTTTTCTAGTTTGATTTTTGTTAATTCTGATGATTACAGAATATAAATGAAAGTTACCCCCCTCCCCCCCCCCCCCCCTTACAGTGGTGCAGGAAGAGTAAACAATGTCATTCTTTCTTCTGGAAATAAGCAAAAGTGACTAACTGACCAGACACGTGAAATATTTGTCTAATGTGGCTGTCTGGCTGCCCTATTAGTACATACTCCTTTTAATTCATTTTTCTCATTATTGCTTTCTCCACTGGGGCCATCGTCTAACATGAGGATAATAGAGTATATATCACCTGTTCCTATCATCTGTTTCTCCATAGTAGGCGAAGTAATAACGGTTTAGGCAGTTTGTAACCTGTTAGTCAAGTGATGGAGCTGAGCAGAAAATGAAAATGAGCTGATGACACTTTGATTTATCGTTGAGCCTAGGTGAGCAGGCATTTGTTTTTGGCTGACCAAACACGATGTGCTGGTGGTCCTCATTTAGGTGTATAGTTGAGCCCAGTGATACACTGGCAGTCCAGAGTGATAAAGATTTTGGCGCAATCTTTTCGTCTGCATGTGTCCTGTCAGTTATGCTGTTTTGAGCTATGTAGTAAAGAAGTTTCGGGCCACTGTTTGCCTTACCTAGTTAATTGGTATTGTGTATTTTTCGCCTCTTCGGACGAAGAAGTAATGACAAATTTACTTATTTGTATTAAACTTCATGGTGTAATTCTACAAATCCCTTTGAAAACGTAAATTCATGTTGGCCCTGCCGCCTTTTATTTTCTCACACAATGCATCAAAAGGAATACTTATTATTACTTTCAGTTTGTAAATATCATCATTTCATTCTATATTGTCGGCGGTTTTCTTTTAATTCCATGTCGTTTTGGCAGATTTTCTCAAGATTTTCGCTACTCAAGAGGCAATTTTCACTTCTTATACACTAACCAAGCAGCGACTGCCCGGTTAAGTGGTCCTGGAAACCGGTTAGTCCTGTTTGTGGTCCGATTCAGAGTATCCGCCTTCATTCATCTGAGCTTGTGAAGTGAGCAGCAGCCGATTGATGGGACACACGTCAATTTCGAGTTGTCAGATTTTGGTAAAAGTGTTGAGAACAGGAAATGAACATGTGCTGATGACCTCTCTCTTACACGCTGTGAGGACAGATAGCAAAGTGAATTGTTTTGGATAGAATAACTAGGCATAACTAATGTTGGAGAAAAGAAGAAATAGTGTTAAAGTCTTACAAACAAATTTAGTTCACAAGTTGAAACAGAGGCAAGTCTTACAATTTAAATTTTTTTTTTTTCCATTTTGTGCATTATGGCTAGTTGACTTTGATATGCAGATATACACACACACATACATACACACACACCAGGCCCGTATCCAGGAATTTTATTTCGGGGGGGGGGGGGGGGGGGGGGGGGGGGGGGGGGGGGCTTTCGGGGGCGGATTTGCCTGCGGGTTAGACAAAAAAGACATACACCAGAGGGAAAAGCCTATAAAATGATTATTTTTGTATGTTTGGGGGGTGGGGTTCAACCCCCTTACCCTTCCTGGATATGGCCCTAGTACACACACACACACATTAAATAGAACAAAACCAAATCTCTTTGATTATCGCTCGTGAACATTTTTTATATTTCTCATTTTTCTTCTTTGCCGTTGTGTCAAGTAGTTAAGATTTGATATTAGAAGTACGCCTATGTGAAGGAGATAAATCTCTAGTTTTAAAGTAGCTAACTGATCACGGATTTATGAGTTTCATTAATATAGCCTAGTTTAAAATGCGTATTATAACCCGTGAAGAATCTTTGAAAAAAAAACTATTCATATTTTGTCTACATTATTTATCACATAAATGTTTACAGACAATTTTAGTTTTTTTCAGGTTTGCATCATATATAGGATTAGTAGAAAAAGATAAAATTTGTCTTAGATGCTTGGCTATTTGAGCAAAGATACCGGAAGTATTAATGGGAATTTTACGGCATGAGAGCCGGGGATTTATTTTGGCCGTTCTTGGCAAGGGTCCTCGTACGCTGTTGTTAGAAGAATGAACCTGCCCCAGTTCTGAAATATCGATGGACTAAGAAATATCTGGAACATCTGACAAGTCACCTTTACTCGAGCTGCAGTTTCAGGTTTATTTTCTTGCTACAGCCTGACGAGACCCTTGCCAAGAAAGGCCGAAATACCGCTGGAGTAAATGGGAGCTGACTTATCTGTTGAGAGCTATTACTATGACTCGCAGTCAGCTCGGGTCGAAGCAACGTGGAGCAGAATAATACTAGGGAAGAGTGCCGAGACTTAACAAAAGTGACACCCACTGGAATAACAGCGACACTAGCACCATTATCGATAAAGAACGTCCCTACTGAAACTCAACCAGTCCTGCACCAGCGCTGGCTCCGATAACTCAGCAACAAAAAATTCCAACCTCTTCCGTTTCCATGATGTGTCAGACCTGTATAGAAAATTTCTAAACCCACATTTTGTTTCGGTTTGAATGTCCCGAGCGTAGTGGGCGGTACTACAAGTAAAGCCCGTTTCTGATGCATGGAAAGCATAGGTCTTGGCGCTCCCCCCTAGCGTTTTATTTTGCTCTGAATTTTAAGTTGTTCTAACGTAACCCTTTAGCATGTTAAGACATAGCCTACTTTTGTGTCTTGCGTACATTGTCGTTACGTGACTATGCTAATGACAGGTTTGTTTTCTAGGTTCACACACTTAACCTGTCAGTTCTACCCAAGACACCACTACAATGGCACGCATCACATATCTAGTCATTATGCTATATTGTTTTATCGGATGTTTCTCTATACAAGTAAGTGAAAGAAAGTTTTACATTTATGCGGGATCTAATAACGATCAGGGTTCAGGGTTTTGAAATCGATACTGTGTAGCCACTTCGAAACTAGGCACGTTAGTCGCATTCCTAGTTGTTTCTGGTTTTACTCACTAGTGTCTGCCCCCCCCCCCCCCCCCCCCCCCCGGCCCTTCCTTACACCACGCAAGCATAATATTATGATGATGATGAAATTCTATTTTCGCACTACGCATGAAGAGAAATAGAGCAGAAATAGAGCAGTACACAGAAAAGCACAGAAATGGCATATAAGTAGAAAATAGCACCGAACAGAAAATAAAGAAAGGAAACATTACATCTAGCTTCCAGTAACGCAGCAAATCCATAAGATAAAAATAAACGAGCAGACACAGAAATTAACTATTGAATGCCTGTAGAATATGTAGTTAAGTGCCTGTTGCACATTGCTTACCTAATATTCTTAGGACATGTATTCTGGTTGGATCATCTGCCTTTCCTAAATTTCAGGTACACCAGGATATGTCCTTAGATGAAATTAGAAGTCTATTCCATGCTGAATCACACAGTGAAGGTAAGTTTTTAAATTATCGTTATTATTTACATCCTCCCTCGAAATAAACAAGAGGAGCACCAAAAAGAAAATAAATAACATAGGCGAGAATTAAACTACATCACAGACAATCTACATGACAACGTAAAGAGCAGCCAAACAATTAAAAGAAAAACAATGCACGGGTGACAATCATGTTGTTTAAAAAAGGGAATAGCTTTAACCATAAACATGTGCATAATTGGTATTTCTGACCAGCGAGCTCCTCCTGCCTGCTGGTCGGACAAAAAGTACAGAAAACACAGATCAGAGGGAAAAGCTTATAAAAGTGATTATTTTTGTATGTTTCGGGATTATTTTTGTATGTTTCCTGGATACGGCCTTGCCCTTAGGCCAGATAGGTTTGAACTATAATCTCTTTCTCCGGTAAAACCACCTGGATGGGACTTAACTTGTATTCTAGATAGTGCATATCATTTACAAATGTTGATATCTTATACAGCAATCAGAGATTGAACTCATTTTTGGGATCCCGAAACATAAGTGGAGGGATAAGGCAGAAGTTGTCAGTCTGTCCGTCCGTCCGTCTGTCAGCACGGTAACTCACAAAGGGAATGGATACTTTGATGAAACTTAGTGTGAGTATTCTTTGGGTCAAGGGAAAGGTCGAGTTCGTAGATGGGCCCTGAAGGTTTAAATTTAGGGGTGGGAGAGGGGGGGGGGGGGGTTCAAATGAAGGGGCAAACGAAATATTTTTAATCTTCTAATGAGATAGTCGATTAAGAGGTAAGAAGACATGCTGAACACGATTTTCTCGCCGCCCAATTAGTTCGCCCGGAATCTGGCCAAAACCAGAAGATTTGTTAAAAGCAAATGTTTACTTTGAAGTTTAGATGTCTGATCTAGGGGTAAGGAAAGATGCCAAGTCCGTATATGACAATCATTTTTTACCCGGAGATACAGTTCGCCCAGAATCCGGCTGAAAAGGGAAAATTTGTTATAAGTTTAAATTTAATTTGAAGTTGATTAGTTGTTCGATATAGGGGTAAGGAGATACGCTGAATTCGTGATTGAGCTTTACTTTTTTGCCGGACAAGCAGTTCGCCTTGAATTCGGACGAAACCGAAAATTTTGCAGATGCATGGCAGGAATTTTCGATCGGTTTCTTCAAAATTCGATCTAACTTATAGGGGTAAACACGCATGTGAATCCATATTTGAACTTGGTTTTCTCAGATGTTTAATTATTTGGCCTTAATCTGTTTCTAAATTTGAATTGTAGAAATGTTCAAGGAGTCTGGCGAGACAAGACGCAATTGTCTGTATCACATATTAAATGTGTGGGATCCCATCGAAACCTTCGGTCTTGTTTCTTAGCGACGACCTTGATGAATGGCCTACCAATTGGTCTTGCTTCTAAATTGCAAAAAGAAAACTTTTTTTTTTCATAGTAAGGTACTTTTTCAGCTCCTCCACGACTGAAAAGCTTGCAAGCCTGAAAGCTTAACTGGATATGGCTGAGATATGACAGTCTGGTTACCCATCTTATTTTTTATCTAAATACGCTAGAAAACCCGACAAATATGCGTTACTTCCTTGATTTGTTATCCATGAAAATTGAATTTTAGCAGACGAGTTTATTCTTCTGCAATAGTTGTACCTCTATACGGATGTGCCTCAATGTTTGAAATATTTAGCAACTCCAGCGGCAAACAATTACCGAAATTAACCAGCAATGGCGTATTTTCGTTATTGAAGCCAAGGAGAGGAAAGAGACTGGAATATGGAAAGTGACAAGGAAGCACCTGGCATTCGCCCATACATGTTGATTCTGATGTGATTCTGCAGTCTGGAAGAGAAAATTTCAGAATCTTTACTTCGTTGGCCATTGAGACGTATGCTTTTGCAGACATTCAAATTCCCCACCACTTGACGAATTTTTATTTGTCGTGCAAGCAGCAGAGATTGCCAACGTTGTTACTTGACTACTCGACAAAAAAAAAATCCCTTGAAGGAGTCAAAATAAGTTCACTTTTCAGTTACTCTTTAACAAAAATGAAATACTACTTGCTGTAATGAGATGCAAGTTCAAACTAGAAAATCTTACCAGTATGCTACCGATCATGGAACGTTTCTGTGATGTTAAACAAAACAACAAATTAATCAATCAGCCTCTGATGACCAAACGTCACAAGCTGGCGGGCTACAAGCTTGGTCTGAATATATAAAACTTATATAAAAAAAAAAAAGCAAACGTCTACGCCTTTCCTTGACCCTATTAATCTACCTTGTAATTGTCTTGCATTCAGGGCCGTATCCAGGGGGGGGGGGTTAGGGGGTTGCCCCACCCCGTGAAGCGTACACAAATAATCATGTTTATAGGCGTTTCCCTCTGACCCATGTCTTTTTTGTATTTTTTTTGTCCGACCCGCAGACCCCGAAATAAATTCCTGGATACGGGCCTGCTTGCATTACTCCACAGCATCTGCTTTTAATTACCTA
The DNA here is from genome assembly GCA_023053575.1 of Branchinecta lynchi. Taxonomy (NCBI): domain Eukaryota; kingdom Metazoa; phylum Arthropoda; class Branchiopoda; order Anostraca; family Branchinectidae; genus Branchinecta; species Branchinecta lynchi. Next base: position 21,606,744 of record JAKZAP010000007.1, on the reverse strand, counting down.
TTCCATTAACCGAACCAAAGCACAGGCATGGCTCCTGAAAAACCATCTTTAATCTTTTACGGCGTGTTTATTAGTTTTGCAAGACCATTAGGAAGTAATTATAACACACTACGTCGTCATTTGAAAATATTTATTTGCACCCACGGCGACAGGTTCATTGTACCGTGAAATCTGGTTGCTAATTTTATTTACCCGAACGTTGGGTGCACTATCCTTGGTTACTCGGAAGTTTTTATTCGCACGTATGCCATGCCTGGGTGAAAGGTTTCGAGTGAAAACTTTCAGGTGTTTGACCGGTCGGGGAATCGGGTCGGTGCCTATTCGTGCCCCAGTCCGCTTGTTTACCCAGTTCCAGACGGTTCATATCCTTATGAACCGTCATAACCGTTGGAGGGGGGGGGGGGCAGGACCACGCTGTCTACGTGGTCGGTTGAAAGACAGTAGCAAAAAGAAATAATCAGATAGAACCCCGTCTTTGATACCATGCAGCGACTATGAATACCCCGAAAAAATGACTGGAGCCAGAGGTAAATTGCTCTAGCTTTCAGTTGATACCCGTCTACGTCCCTCTTCTCCCTTGTTCATTCGCAGAGCAATAAGTGCAGGAGTCACGCTGACCCGCTCTGGAGCGCGTCTCGAGAACCAATCGGCTTTGACTTTGAAAGTTTCTTCTACGCGGCTTCACAGCGATATAGCTATTTGTAGAGATAACGAAACGTGGTGCGCCGCATAGCTCCTAACCTTCGCTCGTTTGCATTGGGCAGGTAGGTATTTTATTTGTGAGTAAACCCATAACGGCATTTCACAGGGTACGGGGAAATATTCATCTCCGCATGGTCATATTACAGAGATTTGCAGTCGGAGGTTCTATCTGATTATTCATTTTTGAAAGTAGTAATTTTTTGTGTTTCCTCAGTTCCTGAATATGAGGTGGTACACATACGATCTGTGGCGCGTCGTAGCGCGCCGGCTGAGCATTCAGAAGAAGAGATCCACCGACACGTCAACTTAGAAGCCTTCGGCAAGAAGTATCAGCTGAAGCTGCGAAGGAACGAAAATTTGTTGCGGAGGGGAAACCAAGTCCGACTTTGGGTGGCGGATTCCGGTGGAACCGGAAATATAAGTCTAGAAGAAGTACCCCAGGTGAGTTATCCGCTCAGTAAATGTGCCGATGTTCGGCCGTAAAATGTAGTTTGTCAGAAGTCTCACTAATACATTTACAACAGAAAGTGTTGTAAATGCCGAAAATATCAACCAATTCAAAGCAGGTGTCGACTATCACCTGGCTGAAATTCAATTTAGTGTGCCTTATTATTGCAGTTATTATTATTATTATTAATGCTAGCACAATATTGAGCATATTTGTGTTGTCACCTGTTATAAAGTTAGCCAAAATTCCGGTTAGGCTATGCCACAAGCCCTAGCCCACTAAATATAATTTTAGATGATAATTTTCGGAAGTCCGCTCCCATCGTCAGTATTTTCTTAGGTTATGATGGCCCACACAGTCTACTGCTAATCCTGATTTGGTATAAGTAATGACAAACGACGGATGTAGCCACAGTTTGAAATATCGTATGCCTAACACCAGTAACCCGATACCAACTGCTGAGCACCTTACCCGAGAAAATATTAATGCGTTGAGAGAAATTCAGGAAATTTACTATTCAGATTTTTGTTCAGTGGGCTAGGGTGCCCAGTATTTCGGAACCGGCAAAACTGTGACTGTTTCCAACGGTGGGCATAGCTTACCCAAAAAATTAGGGACGGAGTACCCCAGTATTTGTACACCCAAGATTTGGCTCAGACCACACCACACGTAAATAAGGCATTTTTGGTAGACTGACGTAGTGCGGCGGGTCTCGGCTGGAATGTTGTATCTGCGGGCGTTGAACCAACTGGAGATGTGTAGCTATGCGGTTGCGAACGGTTCTGTGTGAGCTACCGTTCCTCCTACACAGACCAACCACGCCCTATACTCTTTTTCACTAGCTTGTTGAACTCCATTTGTCTCAAGGTTAATTCACATATCCGGGTAATGTGCTCGAGATTTGCATGATTGGATTCCCCCTGGGCTGGGGGCATCTCTTGGACATCTGCATGAAACAGGTGCGATAGCCTTATGATCGGCAATATTTAAATGACGAACCTTATATGGACGACAACTTCTAGACAGTCAGACTGGCCTCTTGCGGTCAGAGCGTGGCGGCAATGACGTTTGTCTTTGGTGCTCTTCTTCCTCTCCTTCCTATTCCGCATTTACTAGTTTCCGTTTTTGTACCTCTGAAGCGAGGGGCACTCACTTCAGTTCAGCATTTTAAGTTCTTTTAACTACATTTAAAGAAAAACAAATATTCAACGAACAAAAACATTCGTCGCACCTACAATATTTATGCAACTTATTACTGGAATCGCTCCATACATTCTTAAACTCAGAGGCCTGAGTTTCATACGGTACGTTTTGATCACCGCAACGACACCACACTGATTTATACACGATCCTGACGATTGCTTGCAAGATTGAGTCGACGAAAACGGTCATCTGAGTTTGTCCGTGTGTTGGCCCAGTGGAAGGCTTAAAACCGCCAAATCCGTTGGTAATCTTTTAAAGGCAGATCCTGCTTTTGCATTTTTTAATTATTATAATATAAACAGTAAACTGTGCAAGAGGTCCTTAAAAATATCCATGACCCTACTTGTGACGCTTTAGTTGACTACCGCAAAACAGGTTCGTCAAGGAAACTCAGGGGGCCTTCACGCAAGTTTTGTGATGTATGATTGGACAGTGACAAGCTCGCGCCCAAATATGACAACTCCGGAAAACCGAGTGACGATTTACTAATAAATAAACAGTAACAGGAAAGAGCGCGCAGTTAATTATATAATTTGAAACATTGTTGTCGTTTGTCCTTTAATAAAATTGAATGTTTTCTCTGCTGGTATTGGCTATATTTTATTTTCTGTCGGTAAGAAGGTGGAAAACTGCTTTCAAGCCCAGAAATTTCAGTAAACTAAATAGAGCAGAAGACCGGCTTAAAGATGCACCTTTAGTATGCTTACCTTTCTTGTAGGGGGGGGGGGGGGGGGAGGGGGGCTTCTTTCCCAGGTTGATTCTTTGAGAAAACTCCTGATCTTGAATGTAGTGCAATTTTGGCAGCAACTGAATGCGACAGGTGCAGTTTGGTTACCTTTTGCGGGCTACGGAGTTTCAGACATGAGACAAATAGCAATCCTGACATTATCGCTAGACATTCGGTTGTCTGGCCGTGTCAAAGTGGTTGTTTCGCGAAAGCTGGCTTCAAGTCGTCGTCGCCGCCTTTGAAAATTCCTACTGGTGATATTTAATGTTAGTTGGTGAGTGTAGTATCGCTGATTGGCAATGTGCCTATGCTTGGCACTGTCGGCTACACCGCAGCTCTCCCCTTCGAGACATTAGCAGGCTTAGGATGTTGGCGTTCTAGGATTCTTTTCGTCTTTGCTATTGACCATGGGTGGAGGGTAGCCTCTAAGTTTCAAGGTACTATTTTTCGCCACTGCTCTCAGGTGGGGTTATTGACAGTAAATCATCAGCGTGGTCTGACCAAGACTGCCACTGAGTAAAATCGTCTTGTAATGCCAAACTGTTTTATGCTTGCATCTTACCGTCAGAGACGCTGGGCTGTAAGGCAATGCTTGCGAAAGAACTATCATTACCTGACATAATAATGATAATTGTTTGATAATTCATCCCCAACTCAACTCGGCAGAGAAAAGAAACTGAGTTAAATGGAAGAAAAACAAAAATCAGTAAATAGTGTTCGACAAATATTCGTTCAGCCCACGCTGACTCCGAATCATATTTGATAGTGCAAAACTTGTACGTCAGGTGAATTTTATTACAGCTGCGTTTAGGCCGTTCTTGGCAAGGGTCCTCTTCAGGCTCAAAGCCGCTCCTAACTTGTGGAAAAACAAACTGAAGTGGTCGACGGCTGGCATCAAGTCAGGTATGGTTCTTATTGTTAAAGTTTAACCGAAAAGGGATAAGACAGGACAATCTGGTTAACCATTATTTAGTCACATAAAGAGGCATGAAGACCCGATGAAAATGTGTTACTTCGTTGCTCCGCGATTCACGAATTGTCGATTTTTCGGATTCACTGAAAGCCGCGTTTGTATTGAGATTCAGATTTTCCGCATCATAATAGAATTTTGCGTTGCGAGGACGGCCGTAGGTATTCTGAACGTCATTCTAGAGCACATAGTGGAACATAAAAAAAATCCCTTGACACAATCCAAATAATGCAGGGTATTCAGTTAAATGCTAAAAAAAAGATGGCTTTTCAGATAAACTTTAAGCTTACCTAGAAATGTACACTGTATAAAATACCTTGGAATCTCTAGGTGGCTGAATCACTTAAACAAACAAAAAATGTCGGACACCAGCGACAGCTACATACTTGGCATTGCTTCCACGGCATAGTAAGAGTAGCTGTAAATTAACTTCAGTATGGCAATATTGGCAATGACGGCTAAAAATAGCTCAGATATGCAGTTAAGGCAAGGAAAAGTGATGACTACACATATCCATAAAAATGTTTAGGTTCAAAGAACGTTATATGTACAGGAAGAGACCCAGATAAAACAACACAACAAAAACAACACACAAGATTTCCATCTCCTGGTAGAAAATGGGATATATGTCAAGTAGCTCCGAGGGAAATACAATCCTACGAGTTCAGACTTCTTAGCTCAATTGCCTGAGTACAAATACTAATGCAGACATACCGTCACATACCCAAGACTTACTGACTGGGTTGCGGTACTATAAATATGCAAATGCAAATAATTTGGCAGGGATCCGAGGTTTTGAGCTATCCTTTGCAGTGGAGGTTCTAAACGGTAAAGCAATTTTACGGTAGAGTTCGTTAGTGTGACAAAAAGATTTACAATTACGCGGCGGGGTTGTTAATGTACAGAGCTATCGATTTCATGCTAAGAGACTACCCGCTGTTGGGTCAGGGCAGAAGAATTTTATCAGTTAATGCGAGTTGACGTACCTCCTGACACTTGGTAACCTGAGACTCAAGATTCGATACAGGTGTTGTAGTTTTTACCGGAAGTTAGTTGTAAAACCAGGTTTTCTTCTCAGAGCTTTCCACGTGGTAACGGTGTATAGAAGGGATAGCGGCTTTGTTTTCTGTCTTGATCAGTGCAAATCACCTGTGGAAACGCCTGAAGAAGGCAGCAGATATGTTGACATTTCCCTCGTGACGGTGAACAGTCAATAAATGTATCTGTCTATCCAGCCATCTATTCTGACGTAAGTGACTCAAGACACCGCCAGGTTTTTTAAATTTTACAGTTCCGTTTGTCTTTATAGCATCACTCCGCTACCTTGTCGCTCAAATGACACAGGGAGTTGGGAGTCTTACTTAAATTGTATGATTATAATAGACGCAGACGGAATCAATAATATAGGTAGTAGGATAAGTCCTTTAAGACAAGTGTTTATGGTTGGTCTCCTGACAAAGTGTATTTACAGTAGCTTATCTCCTACTAGGATTTTCAGATTCCTTTCGTTACCATAATGAATCATGTGTGAATAATTAGTGGTCGTATTTTGGCGAGTTTTCGATAACATATTTGTGAACACTTCATCCTTCCACCCGCTTTGAATGTCCTCTTTAATTCGTGTTATTTATCTTGCTATAAGTTAGTTGCTGAGAGTGTATGACACAAAAGCTAAAAGTTCGGATTAGCGTTAAGAAGAGAACCGTAGACTCGTCCTTTCTCCTAGCCTATGAATCATTGACATCGTCTTCTTGGTAACGACCTAATTAGAGCACCCCATACCCGGGAGGATGCGGGTTGCCGACCTTTGTCTGGCTACCCTTGATTTGTCGGAAAAAGCAGACAGCCTTTCTCCGAGACGGGTTGCCGGCGTGGAAAGGTGTAATTTAATCCGGTAATTAACCGTTAATTTTAACACCAATTTTCTTCGCCGACCCGGCCTTTGTTCGAAAGGCCGAATCCTGTCATCCCATTTCATCAAATGACCGTACGATTTTTCTCGTGTCTATCTTCAGAATAGCAACACTGAATAATACCAGATCATATGATAAGATTCGTTGTCATATCGTTTTGTGTTAATGCCGTGTTTTCCTCTTGTGGGGGGGGGGGGAGGGGTTAAAACGAATAGGGAGGAGTAAAGTGTGATTTCCTCAGAAAGGGGATTTCATCTCTTGGAGATCGAGGAGATATTTAAGAAGGGTTAGGTGGAGTTTTGGTCCTTATTTTCTTCGATGTGCGGAGAAGTAATGAAGATTTACTGCATTGTTTCTGTTTTTGTGAAGAGTTAGAAGAGTCGAGTCAGGAAATTTATTCGGGGTGTTTGGAAAGGGAGAAATGGGTGGATAATATTTTAAGGAATACATTTTGGGGGATAAAGAATCTTTTCTAGGGCTGAGGGTGGCTTAAGTTAAGGTGTGTTTGGAAGAAGTTGTTTATTGGATTATATCATTGGAAATTTATTTATTTATGTATTGAATTTATTTGGAATTTAATTATTGGTTAGTTATTTATTGGATTTTTGTACCAACCATGGCCCATTAGGGGTTTTAATGTTAATAAAAATCAGTCTATGGTGTTTTCGTCGAAATATTTGGCTGGTACGTAGCCTATGCTTGTGTGTAATTGCTTGTCCTGGGGGTTGGGGTAATTTCGTAGTTAGCGGTGTTTTATTTCCCTCTGGGATTGTGTTAGCTTTCGAGTATAGTTAGTAAGTTTACGTGCATAATCGAAAAGTGTGCGTGCCAATTGTCACGTGTCTGTATGCACAACTATTGACTTGTAAGTATCAAGATTAATCCATGGGAATTTTCTGTCTCGAATTTTGGCCACAGCCCAAAACCAGGACCTACATGTAGCAGTTTTTGCTCAGTTTTTGTATTCACTTACTGCATAATTTTGGTACCTTTTTTGGCGTTGGCCAAGACTAGGTTTTTTTCTTTTAGACATTCTTTTACCAAGTTTGGTTGAGTAATTACAGGCCGAGAATCAATGAACCTGCTTAAAATTGTCGCTTATACTTGTGCAATTAGGATAATTTGAAAACGGCCGGAAGCTTGATAAGTCGGCCCATAAATCAGATTTATTTCGCTTGTTTTTAAGCCACTGAACTCGTCGAGACACTTTCAAGGTCTAGTGGGAAAATAAAGCGGTGTGAACACTGCTGTCACTTGTAACAGTAAAGATGACCGAACCAGAAAATTTTATGAAAACACAAAACATTTTAACCTTCCTTAAGAACAAACAAAGTTATCCTACGCAGCGGTATAAGACTACCATATTTAAAGCAATTAATTTGGAGAAATTCTCCATTTTCATTGTCTAGATCAGTGGTTCCCAGCCGGTGGTACGCCTACCTAAAAGAGTACGGAAGGTCCCAGAATCAAGCTAGTCTATGAATGAATGAATGAACGAAGGGTTTATTTAAAAAAAAATGGAATCTTCAATGCCCAGAGGCGAACCTGTAAGGGACTAATTACCCTCAAAACAAAACATTAATAAAAACAAAACTTCGACAAAAACAAAGGAAAAAAGGGGAAAGAAAGAAAGAAAGGAGCTTGACTTACGCGGTCTGGGACGCCCAACCAGAAAATCCACCAAAAACAAACTCATTTTCAACCAGAATCACCACTAACTATCCAAAACAAAAACTTAATGATAAAACACAACTTAAACGGCTGAGAATAACGCATCAAATTCATATACAGCAAAACAATGAACCTTTAACATGCTACGAAAATCTAGTAAAGCACTACATGACCTTAACTCTGTCGACAAACCTTCCCATACTAAAGGCCCAACATGTCTAATGCTAAATCTCGATCTACTAGTTACTACAACCGGCCTACGGATGAGCTGCGAACTACGAGTTCCATGTTCGTGAAAAGATGACGCACGGGAAAAATACTGAGAAAAGCACTGGGGTAAAACTTCATTGTAATGTTTGTACATAAATAAAGCGTCATAAAACTTACAAATTCCCGCAAAAGGTAAAATGTTTCGGAAATATTTCGACCATCACCGGACAATACTCTTATTGCCATATTCTGTATCACACGTAAAGGAGTAAGGTGGCTTACAAAAGTTTTTGTCCATGCCAGACAACAATATAACAGATACGGATGCACCATTGAAAAATATAACATTCTTAATATATTCTGAGGGAAAATATGTTTAAGTTTTCTAATAATTCCAACATTCCTGGCTAATTTACTACTAATACATGCAATATGATTTTTAAAACTTAAACATTCATCAATAATAACTCCAAGGTAACGAGTACTTGCACTACGTTTAATTGTTTGACCACCAACTTTTATATCAATTATCCAAGGATAATAATTCGAACTTCTACCATATATTACAAAACAAGATTTCGTATGGTTCAATTTCAACTTGTTAACTCTCATCCACTTTTCAATGTATTGCATATTTTGTGCCGTAACTTCTAATAGTTCATTTTCGGTCCTAGCAGCTACAGTCAAATGCGAATCGTCAGCGAAACACGGCAAAATCGCTTTAACATCATCACTAACACAAGTATTTGTCGACGATATAAGACTGGATACACGACAAAGATCATTTATGTAAACTAAGAACAACAATGGACCCAAAACTGACCCTTGTGGAACACCTTTCCTTACTTGAAATACATCTGAAGCAATTCCATTTAATACCACACGCTGGGAACGGTTAAGTAAAAATGACTTAACTAAATCAAGAAAAACACCTCGAATGCCACAATTAAATAATTTCTGAATTAAAATATCATGATCAACAGAATCAAACGCTTTAACAATATCTAAGAAAACAGATGCAACCTTCATACCTTTATCTAAAGCATCATTAACAAAAGTCGTAAGTATTAATACAGCCTGCTCCGTCGAACGATTCTTTCTGAAACCAAACTGATGAGAATTAAAAAACTTTCTATCTTCCAGAAAATTCACAATTCTATTGTTAATAAGCTTTTCAAATACCCTGGAAATTACCGGTAAAAGCGAAATCGGCCTATAATCACCAAACGAATTCTTATCACCTCCTTTAAACAGCGGAATCACGCTCGCACATTTCAAACAATCTGGAAAAATACCAGATTTCAAACAATCGTTAATTAAACTAAGAAAATGACAAGATATAACTGGCAGCACTGATTTCAGAACTTTCAACGAAATAAAATCTCCTCCACATGCTCCATTTTTCATACCCTTTACGCATTCAGATAGCTCCAACATCGTCACTGGTTGCAGGTACGCTGAAACGTCACTCTCTTCCGGCAAAAATTGATGAAACGATCCATCATCACTACGCATATCTATCGCTGAAGAAATGCGTTCTCCTATGTTTGCAAAATGATCACACATTCGGTTAGAAGCGTCCTCCCCTCGGCCTATATTATCTGGACACACAGGGCGAGACTTCGGACTAACCACCGACTTAATTATTTTCCAAGTCTTACTAGGGTTTCCCTCACTTTCCTTAAACTTCTTCTTATAATATTCCTGCCTCGTTCGCCTAAGAACACAATTTAATGTATTATTATAAGCCCTGTACGATTCCTTCAGACTTGAATCACTACTACGAACTGACAATTTATACAAATGTCGTCTTCTAATAATACACGCAACAAGACTTTTCGATATCCAAGGCTTCTTTGGTATCAGCTTCTTTGCCTGCGCTGCCACAGATGAACAACATTCTAACAACAAATTCTTTAATTTAGAATACCAAACTTCGAACTTCCGATTAACATCAGCTTCTTGACTTAAACAATCAAAATTAACAGACTCCAGCTTATTCTTAAACCTTAATATACTAGACGAATCAATCAAAGGCCTGTTAGGACTAATAGAATTACTAGTACCAATAACCCGTTCCAGAAGGCGAGGAACAATCACCGAAATACCAAAATGATCCGAAACATCGTTTAGAACAACATTAGCCGACCCGTGAGGTACATTTAAAAATACATTATCAATTAGCGATGCTGAACTCTCAGTCACTCTGGTACAAATGTTTATAGCAGGGTGCATTCCATATCCCAGCATCAAATTAAGAAACTGGCGGGCCTTTGGATTCGAAACAATAACATTAAGATCTATGTTAAAATCACCGCATACGAAACATGGCATATTACTAGTCACTAAATGATCTAATTGCTCCTCTAACAGTTCTAAAAAACTATCAATATTTCCTGAAGGTGGGCGGTATATAACAACAACAATAAAAGAAATACCATTTTTAGAGACTTCAGCTACCATACACTCAAAAACCATCTCTCTATTTATTCGAATATCATCTCGTAACTTGACATCAAAATCACTTCTCACATACATTCCAAGTCCACCATGCTGATATAGCTCACGGTTACGAATAAATAAATTGTAATTGGCAATATCTAATAAACTTGACGTATTATCCCTCAACCAAGTTTCCGTAAGTGCTAAAATATGAAATTCCGAAAACATGCACAGTTCATTAAGATGCGGCAACGTACTATTTAGGCCTCGACAATTTAAATGGAACAGATGCAATTCATCTACACTAGGACTCTGACACAAATCAATCGGGCACTTATATTTAACTTTTGGCTGCAAATCATCACTAACCCGAGCACCTGTATCAAAATCCCTATGCAACACACCAAGCCCCAAGTCATCTGAATTCAATGCGTTACTCTCAAGCCAGTTTAACCGGTGATTACTAACTTAAATGAAACTGAACCAGGATAGTAGAGGTGATTAAGGTTGAAAATATAAAACTTACCGAATCCGGCTCCGAGCATCCCATACCAATTGTGAACCAAGCTCCAAAAAAAAGAAAAAACAGAAACCTGTAAAGAACAAACAAAATTCAAGGCAAAATAAACTGAAAACATTAATACAAAAGAACAAAGTGGCGATGAACCTCGCACACTAAATAACCCCGCAACCAACTTAAGCACAAAATGTGGACTTGTAGTCCAAACAGAGAATTGTGACACATCACAACTCATCACTTAAAAAAGAAACTGTTGTAGCATGCCGCTCGCTCACTGGACAAACCAACAAATGAAGAAAAATAGTAAAAATACTCTTAAATTCACCATCAACCGACAGCCATCGATGCTACCTCACATAGTTCCGGGATAAGCCCATCAACACTGTATCTGACGGAATTTTCATTGCCACGGTCAACCTGGATATAAGGCGGAACAGAGTTCGACACCCAAGACGCAATACCAACAGCAGCAAGCTTAGACTTCCTTTCAAATAACTTCTTTCTAGCTGCACGAACACATGGAGGGGCATCATCACTCACAGAAATTTCCCTAAAGTTACGTATGATTATACCTTTCAGTTTCTTACCGTTTTTCAGAATCGAAACTTTAATATCCTGTGAACCAACATTAACTTTGAAAAACTTGCGTTCCTTGTTGTTAAATATCACAGAAAATACCGGAACGGGGGAAAGTTCTAAAACATCTGTACAAATCGTTTCAAAGACCCCCTTTGCCTGGACTAAATCATCGCACGGAGCATTCCAAACAATGAGATTGTTCTCGGTGTGCCTGTATTCGAGCGACATTAAACGATGGGATAATTCCGTATTCTTAACAGCATATGATTCAGCTGCACCTGTAATCACGTTAAGCTGGCCCTTCAAACTAACAATTTCACTTTGCAATGCTGTAACTGTCGTATCCAACCGACTCGTATCTTCTTGAAGCACAGACTGGACAGCCTCAACAGATTGCACTTTACTTTCGAGAGAAAACAGTTTAGCATTGATATTGTCAAGCTTTCTACCGTTCTCCCGGACAATCGTAAGCATTTGTGAAAAGTTCTCAGCTAAACTCTTCAGTGAAGTTTGATCCAAAGAACTACCCTCGGAAGACAAAGTAGAGTTTAAAACATTTCCGTCGAGAGCCTCTCCTGCGTCCGCAATCTGATCTTGCTTGGCTAACTTTCTTCGGCGACCCATGACTAATATGAAAAATACGCTTTCTTACCGGAAGAGCCACCAAAAATTTTACCCACGTCGGTGTGAACGTGCAGTACGCAGAGCCGTTAATTGAGGGCACGGCTAACACCACAAGCTCCAACAATCTTCGTAGCCGCAACTCAGCAACAACCAACAGCCAGCAAGACGGTTAATCCAATCCTTAAATGGTCATCCACAATAGCTAGTTTCGCATTATATTTTCCACAATACGATCGCTAGCATCCGGCATATCAATTCATTTCATGGATCAGTCACTAACTTATTCCGGAGCAGCGGCACGCACCCTGAGGTGTTACTCAATCGAGCGCTGATTCATTACTGAATACTGAATAGCTTTAATACTTCGCACCAGACGTTTTTAAGTCCCCTAACTGAGTTTGAGTATTGTCTTCAGAATCAGATACCCCATCGCATGCAATTTCAGAATTACGTGCCTTGTCATGGATGACAATAAATATCGTCATTTTTGACGTTCTGATCGTGGTAAAAATAGTAAAATACAATTCGTCAAAAAGGGGTACGGCACCTTTTTGACCACTGGTCTAGATCATCCACGTTTAAGCCGCGAGTTCAGACCAGGAGAACCAGATCAAACCAGTTCAACTCGGCTTGACCATATCTAGTCACCCGATTCAGGGCTGGGTGTTCTCAAAATAGTTCCCAGTAGAATAATCAACGAGGAAGAAATATAATATTTCGCCGGTTTACGTAAAAAAAGGTGACCAAAACTAAATATTTGTTAGTGTTTATTTCGTAACTGAATTACATTGAGCGTCTTCCACCCTCCTAACAATAGTAACTATTAGTTACTACTGTCGTTCCAACCTCGTACAAAGTTACTACGATGACCGTTCCAACCTTCTCAAAATAGTAACTAGCGTCGTAACTACGAATCTCCGTAACGTGATTGGCAGGATTAGCCCTTGGCATGATATTTTGACAAAAATAGAAAAATTTGTTCATGCGTAGTAACCGCGGTAAGTAGGGTGGAACTCGCTCCTTATAGCAAATCAAGATCTAAAGATCTGTTGAAATTTTGCTCCTGTTGGGTTAGTGGTTGAGTGGATAATTTGTTTTGAGGTGTTTATCTGTTGTTTGGGCTTGACTATCAGGCGTCATTTCGCTGAAACTTAAGGGGGGGGGGGGCGTGACGAGGGATGATTTGAAGGGATTGGGAAGGGGCGGGGACATCGAAAATATACTTGCCGGAAAGGGTTGTTCCTTCCCCAACCTTGGTCCTGAAAACTGACGAGGACCCTTGCCAAGAAGTGCCGAAATATCGCTGCCAAAGCGTCGTAGCTGACGTATCCGTTTTATGCCTTATTTGAATATATTCCCGATGAAAAATTTGTAGCCTGCGTAGTAGTATGGTAGTAGTACGAAAACTATGCATGTAATACTATGTAATAGCAAAGAATACTATCATTTAATGTGCCTCAGACTGGTCCAATCTTATGTAGCAGTATCCAGTAGCATCCTGTCTTGCCATAGTAGCATCCGGTCTTGCTAATAGTAGCATATAGTAGTATGCAGTAGCACGGTAGCCTTGAAGTAGAAGCAACTATTTTCAGATAAATTTTTCATCGGGTTGTTTTTCCCATCTTCGTCTTCCAACCAAGTCTTTGATTACTATGATTGAAACTTGATTATTTCTAGTCTCATGACGACATCGGCGAGATCTACCAGGATATCGACTCCCAGGCTGCGCTGCTCGTCAATCATGATCCAGACGACGACGCTTTGCAACTGGTAAATCTTATTACTTATTATCGTCCCAGAGTTTAAAATTGTATAAGAAAATACATCAGTCATCACCAAAACTACTATATGAAACAAATGAACTTAAAAGGTGAATAAGTAAAAAAAACTAGAACAAAACAATCATATCTTTTTCGGAAGAAAGGGAACGGGAATCATTTACTCAGATCGTCCTTCTATCACACATTTAGAGAACCTTGCTTTGTAATTAAAATTCTCCATGTATAGCCGTCCAATAAGTAACTGAATTTAGTTTTCAGTTGATAATTGTTCTATGTAATTGTAATTTTTGCAAAAGAAAAGGTTTTCTTTCATTGCTGAATTATCATAATTGACCTTCCAGATTGTTTCCTAAAACTGTGGATAAAATAATTTTGATGTTACAAAGGTCTCTGGTGTGATTCAAGTGTTTCTGCGTCTAATGCAAATTATTTCATTTCATTTCATTTATTTGTATCCGCCGTATACGACGAGCATAAAATATATGAAGTAATTAAACTATAACACGATTATACTTTATAATTATTATACTTTAACAGCTGTGTATTAGCAGACAAGTTTTTGCTTTTGTATTCTATGGCCTTTCCTCTTTGACAGGGATGACTCGGGCTTCTCATCACGACTAATCAGTAGTATAATTGGTAATTTTCGTTATTGCAAGTAATTTGTAATTTCGTTATTGCAAGGAAAACGCTGAACAAATTATCAAATAAATCCAGAAGACTATTGTACAGTATCAACGAAAAATCAAAATTAAAGGTTTTAACTAGCTTTTATTAGCGAAGATAAGGAGGACTCGAGGTTCTCATCGGTAATGGTAATGATAATCGGTAATGATAATTGTAATGTGTTCTTGTACGTGTATGAGGTTTGTTTGTGCCGTAAGTAAGTAAGTAAGTAATTTATTTGTAACCTACCATTTTGAAAAAGCGGAATAAATGAAAGAAAATAAATAAAACAATTAGACACACAGAAAAAGACACCTAATTTTCAATCTTCAGCCAGGAAGCAGAGGATAACGTCGTGCGCTGGTTGCGCCCTGTTGTCAATGATTTTTTGTTATAGCGACGAGAAAACATCCAAAAGGCTTGCATCTTGAATTTTGAACTTCTCCGTCAATGTATGGTTATGACATAATTTTGACAAGGGGAGCAGGTGCTTTGCATATTTAAAATATCAGAAGTACCCTACATACTATTGCAGTTCTCTTAACTTTTTTTTTATTTTACTTGTCGTTTTATTGAAGAAATACAGTTACAATAGTAATACCTTGAACTCATTAAACCAACAGTTTTTTTTTCTGAATTTGTGGTATTTAAGTATCTTCCTCTTGTTCGTAAGTGTTTTTCCAATTTCTGTCCGTTTTAGGCAAGTGCAAATGGGGTAACAACAAAATTAATTGTTTAAATGACCAAGCTAATTGTTATTTACTTTAAGTTGTAGGTGCTGTGTAGCGAATTTTTTGCTTTCTTTCTAATCTAAGAGTATAGTTTTCGTTTGGGAATTATATACTGCCGCAGTGAACTTCTTTTTCATAAATATCGTAAATGTAATGAATAGATAGTAAGATTCATTACTGAAATGACTAGCTATTCATTTTACGGTTGGCTATTGTTCCCACGAGCTGGTAGCCTTTTAAATGCGTGCCAAAAAAACTCAAGTTCAGCGATTTGGCCACAAGCTGTCTGTTGCCACTGTAGTTACTTGTCGAAATCGAAAGTACGCTTAATTCACCTAGACACATTGATTCCCAAACAAAACAAATCAGAGCTCTGTTAAAATAAAAGGGAGTCAGAATGCGTATCGGGCGGGGAGGCCGAGGCGGTCTTGGCTTTCACCATGCCCAAGGTCCGACGTCGCAAGGTTTTACCAGACTGGATGGGGATTTACGGTATAGTTGTTTGTTGGACAGTTGCGGAATTGATGACAGTCCGAAAAAACTAGTAAAATCGTCTAACTGATTTGAGAGATAAGAAACGGGCTTCTTCTCAGAGAAGGTCCCGACCGCTGAAGAGGGTTTGTGAGAATTGTGAGGCTGGTTCACGTCTAGTCGAGAATTCTGCAGAAACAAAATATAAAATTACTGACACAATAGAATATAATTAGTCGGAAAGTAACTATTAAAGCAGTTTTTTTAGGATCGATTATATAAATGCAGTCAAGGAGCAATTGTTATTTTATGCGTGGGGCTGGTTCTTGTACTAGGCTACTATAGGCTGTTTTGCAGGACGAATTGATTTATTTATAGAATAAAATATAGCCTAGTTTCTTCGAAAAGTAACTTTCGCAGCAGATTTTGTATTAGGATGGAATATATATATGAAATCGAGAAGCAATTGTTATTTCATGCAAAATAAATGGAAAACTTGATGAAATCTGCTAAAAAACTATCCATCAGGGCAAAAATAATGTATTTGTTCAAGAATCAAATTTTTATTAACTTTTGTTAGCCACGAGAAAATGGTGGATAAATTTTGACTGCAGAAATCTTCTTTGGTTATTGAAGCACGCTAATTAGAAGGACCTAACAAAAAAAAGGTATTTCTGAGGCCAGTGGCCTATATTTGGCATAATATTGTTATATTAGAAGACTCCAGTGGCCAAGTTTCATCATTCATTCAGTGATTTGCAGTAGAGGTATTTTTATTTGAACGGCTGTTGACTTTGAACAGTGCCATTTTCATGCACTTGCCGTGACAAACGTCAACTATCAGTTAGCCAGAGTAGCTAAGGGCCCCTGAGGACACCTGAGCCTCGTTTTTGTTGCAGTAGTGCTGCCGCCTCACTGTTGCAGCACCTCTTTGCCTTTGCACAAGATGCGTTTTTGGATTCAGTGCCTGTACGATTTCTTCATGGTTGCAGGAGAACCCTGCAGAGAAGCACGGACTAGGTTGGTAAGCAAGTCCGCAATCCTCGAGAAGCGCTGCCGTCTTCCTAGGAAGCACTGCAGTGCAAAAACGAATGCAGAAAGAATCAGCCTGGAAGCGGCTGAGAAACGGACCTGCAGCGTGCAACAAAAACGAGGCTCTGAATAGGTGTTTTGAATCCCAAGTAATACTATTCAGATTTAAGCAACTTTTCAAATAATCATCCTCTTATGCACTTCTGGTTTTCAAGCTAAATGAGCAGGGTGTTCAACCAGATGCTTTTAAACTCTATATGCCAGCGTGTAGACTGTTGAGGAAATTCCGACAAGATTTGACCGAGAAATAAGAAAAGACCTGTCAGCCAAGTATCGCCGTATAACGATGGTTGGAATAGTTACCTAAGTAGTGATAAATGCGTCGGGTCCTTGAGATGTCTGCTGTTTCTGAAATTCGTTAAAGAGCCGACATTTTGAGAAAAACTGAGAACGAATTGTTCTGCTTCATGGTCACTCACTGAAAAACTGCTATCAGTCTGCTGTAGTAATCTGACACTGTCGAACCGCTCCTGAAGATTTGGAATCTATTTTTAATGAGGGTCACTGCTTTAGTTTGCCAGAATGACGATTTTGGTAGCTGAACCATATTCGTTATTGTTATAATCGTATTTTTATAATAGTATTGCATCACAAGAGGCATTCAGTTTTTCAAAAAAAAATAATTCATCTCCCGCCATGCAGAAAAATTTTGCTCGTAACATTGTACAAAATCAAAAGAAGAAGAAGAAGAAGAACACAAGCCGCAAAGCCTTATTTAATATTGTTTGTTAGAATGACTGACTGCCAGCGAAAAGGGTGCAGATCGCTGCAAAATTGTACGAGGGACGATTGATTTTTTCAAATGCTGACTTCAGATTCAGCACGGCACAATACAGACAAAACAAGACCAAAGGTTTCGATGGGATCCCAAAAATTCAATATCTGATCCAGACAACTGGGTCTTGTCTTAGCCAGATCCAGTCTTCGCCAGACTCCTTGAACATTCTTACAATTAAAATTCAGAAACAGATTAAGGCCAAATAGCTAATCACCTGAGAAAACCAAGTTCGGATTTGGATTCAGCATGTGTGTTTACCCCTATAAGTCATATCTGTTTTGACGAAAACTTCCTGCCACTTCTGCCAATTTCCCGGTTCCGGCCGAACTCCAGAACTACTTGTCCGGCGAAAAAAGAAAGCTCAAACACGAAATCAGGGTATCTTCTTTCCCCAGTAATGAACATCTAATCAACTTCAAATAGAAATTTAGCTTATAACAAATTTTCCGATTCCAGCCGGATTCCGGTCGAACTATATGTCCGGGTAAAATACGATTGTCATACAGGGACTCAGCATCTCTTCTTACCCCTAAATCGCTTATCTAATCAACTAGAAATAAAACTTTGACTTCCAACAGTTTTCCGGTTTTGGCCGGATTCCGGACGAACTACATGTCCGGGTAGAAACTTGTTTTCACATAAGTGTTCAGCATGTCTTCTTGCCCTAAATCGAACATCTAATCAACTCCAAATAAAACTTTTAATTTTCACAAACTTTCCGGTTTGGGCCGGATTCCGGTCGAAATACTTGTCCGTCGAGAAAATAGTTTTCACCATCGTCTTCAGCATGTCTTCCTACTTCTAAATCGAACATTTAATCAACTTCAAATAAAACTTTTACTTTCAACAAACTTTCCGGTTTGGGCCGGATTCCGGGCGAAATACTTGTCCGTCGAGAAAATAGTTTTCACCATCGTCTTCAGCATGTCTTCCTACCCCTAAATCGAACATCTAATCAATTTCAAATAAACTTTTACTTTCAACAAACTTTCCGGTTTGGGCCGGATTCCGGGCGAAATACTTGTCCGTCGAGAAAATAATTTTCTCCATCGTCTTCAGCATGTCTTCCTATCCCTAAATCGAACATCTAATCAACTTCAAATAAAACTTTTACTTTCAACAAACTTTCCGGTTTTGGTCGGATTCCGGGCGAACTACTTGTCCGATGACAAAATGGTTTTCGCCATCGTGTTCAGCATGTCTTCTTACCCCATAATCGACTATCACATTAGCTGTTTCAAAATATTTTGTTTGTCCCTTAATTTGAATCCCCTCCCCCACCCCTAAATGTAGAGCTAATAAGCCCATCTACGAACTTGACTGGTCCGACGACCCAACGAACCCTCACACCAAGTTTCATCAAAATATCTCATTCCCTTCGAGAGTTATCGTGCTTACAGACGGACGGACAGACGGACGGACAGACGGACAACTTTTGCGATGTCATAGGTATCCCTCCACTTACGTTTTGGGATCCCAAAAACAGTGCCGAGAACATTCGCGAGGTGCTTGGCTTGATATGTGAATTCCAGTTCCGCTAAGACGTGTGGCTAAGCTCTGGCGCGTGGCTAAACGTGTGGCTAAATTTCGGCTAAGCTCTGTCCCTTCTTTCTGATTTCCTGACTGGTCATGGGGCTAATGGGCACTTATGTTGTCAGTTTGTCTTCAGCCCATACCCCCGGAACACCAATTCGCCGACCACGCGGCCATCCTTGACAACAATGGTTTACATAAAACAGCAAGGCAAAAACAGTCATTTTTACAAGATTGCAGTAGAGTGGTAGAAAATCATTTTCGAACACCTTGAGGAACGGAGAGTATACTTCATGTCACTTCCTGGTTAACGGTGTTAATTATTCTACTATGGAAACCAAATTGTATCCGTTTTCCTCAATTTTTTCCGGGTATCCAGGAGTTCAAGTTCTGGTTCCTTTAATTAATAAACGCAGCGAATACGAAAGCAAAAGAAGTGTCGTCGACTAATTTTGTTACTATAGTAATAATTTGAAGAAAATGCCAATTACGGCCATACAACAGACGCCTAAGGCGCCAACACACATCATACCACTAAAATAAAAACACTAACTATTTTTTCCTTTTCAGTGCATTAAAACGAAAAAAATGACCTCCAGGAATATACTATCTGATAAAATTGACAAGCAGAATAAGGTCCATGGTCAGGAACCTGACTATCACAAAAAATCAACGAAGAAACAAACGAAAATGGGGTTTGTAAAGGCCAACAAAAATACTGAAATAAAAGGGAATATTTCGCCTTTTGGTTTTCTTCGTTGGTTGGTTTCTTCGTTGATTTTTGTGATATGTGAGGCCAATGTGGTTTACGATATTATCTTCGAACCTGACTATGAACCACTACAGAGGGTGGGTTTGGTTGAAGCACCGCAGAGGTTTTGCCTAAGATGAGAATTGTTGGTTTTGATACAGACTTTAAGCGGATGAAACGTCATCTGCTCACACGTGTCATGCCATTCGCGTGACTGGATACGGAGGATTAAGTCATTTGAATGTCTCCAACGGGAGAGATTAAATCGTGTTTACTGTCGCGATCTATCCGACTCTTTTATACCCTGTCTGTTGTACAATCAGATTGAACGCCACATTAAAGAAGAAAGGAGGCAGATAGCAATCTGAAATATTCGAATCTAGTCAAGGAGAAACGAGAAGAAAATATACTTTACATGTCAGAATAAAAAAAGGGATGAGCCGTGTTGCTGAGAATCAAGCTGGAAACGGAGGAATTTACGTTGTTGTTGCTAACAGAGGCGTTACTAGCCAAAATGTTTTTTTTTTTTAGGGGGGGACGAGGTACTTACTCGTATACCAGCTTACTCGCTGGTAATTCATACCGACTTTTTCTTCAGAAAAAACGACTGTTTTCAGCAACAAAAATGGCATTTTTGAAAAAAATCCACTGATTTTCGTAAAAACCGACTATTTTGACGAAAAATCAACCGATTTTCTGAAAAACCGACTGTTTTCATTAAAATAATCAACTGTTTTGACGAAAAATCGTCCCCCCCCCCCCCAGTAGTGACGCCCCTGGTTGCTAAGGTCTCGCAACTTCCGGAAAGGAAGGAATGGGATTGCCTTTCCAGTCCTTTGAAGGTTTGCACCTTGACTTCGTTGGTTTTCTCCCGCTAGACTGCCACGATCAACAGCCGTTCTGTTTTTAGTGGAGTTTTCATTTATGAACAATCCTTTGATGAACAGTCCTTTATGAACAATCCTTTGGAGGGCAATTGGGCCCAGCTTGTCCAGTGAATAATGTTCATTACTTGACCAAAGCAGGATCTTGGGGCTGGGAAACTTCTTTTAAAGTTGCACCTTCCCCACCCACTGGCCAGATTGCCCAAGAGTAAAGTTCGTGACGCGTAAAAGGGATCGAAAGGTATCAAGCTAAAACTGTGTAGGGTTGTGACCACTGGGGTCTCTAGTTTGCTTCTTGGGCAGGCCCGTATCCAGGAATTTTTTCGGGGGGAGTTTTGCCTTTCGGGGGGTGGGGGGTTGCCTGCGGGTCGTACAAATAAGTACAAAAAAGACATAGATCGTTGGGAAAAGTCTATAAAAATGACTATTTGTGTGTGTTTCGGGGGGGGGGGGGGGGCGGGTCATCCCCCTAACCCCCCCCCCCCCTCCCCTGGATACGGCCTTGTTCTTGGGGCTCCAGACTGACCATTTTCTTATGTTTTAAATTGGAAATAACTGAAGATAGGACGATGAAATTCCTTATGCTTTTAGATCCTAGGGCTGGGAATATGTATGTGGAGTGGAACCACCCTCGACGTTAATGGGCAAGTGGGCCCAAATTGACAACGAGTTTAGTTCGTCTGTGACAGGTCTCAAGTTCTACTCTGGTATACTTATGGATATGTATGTATAGATATGGATATTGGTGTAACAACAACAAATAAGACCCTGCGACTTCAGTCCTTAATGAAAAGTTGGAAACTGGACGGTTTTGTTATTTGATCGATGATATGGGGTTCTTAATGAAGTTGTGACGAAGGGGGCATTAGGCTGCTACGATCTGGTTTATTGCACTTGCTACCGTGCTAATTGAGAATAGGTTTAGAGGGTTGGACTGGCTGGCAAGACATTCAGTATTGAAATTGAAACCATTCTTGTAAAATCTTCAAGATCTCTTTGGATTTCTACTTGCGGTTTATTTGCACTAATAGGTCTTAAAGTGGGATGATTTGAAATTAGGTTATTTTAATACTTGTTTGGTTATTGTGGATGTGAAATGTCTTGGTTCTAATGCTGCTGGTAGATGTGAAAAACATTTTACTTTCACACTCAAATTGAGCGCTTGCGCGCTTGTTGTTTTCTATAGCAAAGGGGTAATCGTCTTCTTTAAGTTCAAATGAATATAGCTGAGATCCGATAGTCTAGTCACAGTTTACTTATCCAATTAAGAGCGTGTTCCACCCTTCTAACAATAGTTACTATTAGTTACTATTTCCGTTCCATCCTCACGAAAAGTTACCACGCTGACCATTCCAACCTTGCCGGAATAGTAACTAATAGTTACTATTTGCTTACTATGCTCGGTAGCGTAGTAAGCGTAGTTACTACGCATCTCTGTAACGTGATTGGTCGGTTTCGCCCCTGGCGTGAGATCCTGCTGGAAAATAGAAAAATCGTTCCAGCCTTGACGGCAAAAAGCCAGAATTCATGACGTCATGCGTAGTAACTACGGTAAGTAGGGTGGAACACGCTCCAAATATGCCACAAAATCCTCGGATCCGTGGTTCCTGTATGCGCATGTCCCTTTATGCTTAAAATATTTACCAACTACAAAGGTAGGCCATTGACAAAAAATAAACTAAAAATGGCAGATTCCTTGCAAGTCATATTTAACATCATTTCCTACTTTCTTCAGCCGTGACTTTTCCGGGAAGGGCATGCTGTTTTTGCAATTCGAATTCTCCGCGTCTGGATGAATTTTGGGGTGTCCTGCAAGCAGTGTACGTTCTGAAAGTTATTGACGGATGGATAAATTACATCCAAATTTCAGATGTAAAAATAAGCTGCATTTTCGGTTAAACTTCAAACTTGAGGTTTAATTGAAAATTGTCACAATAACAAAAGCCAAATAACAGGAGACAAAAAAGAAAATAAACAAATTTAAAAAAGGCATGGAACGGGACGGTCAAAGAGGACCAGAAATGGCAAAAAATTTGAAATTCTAATGATTGTTTTTTGAAGTGGTGATTAGGAGTGCGAACGAGTGGAGCCGTAGCCTAGGAAGACGGCCTAGAGAGTTTTTCGGGAAGAAGGCGCCGACTGATTGCATAATTTTCTTTTCAGCATGGGACCTTGGGTCACGACCTAGTAATCAAACCAGTGACATCCAAGTTGAAAAAAAAGGTGCTTCCGAAACTAGCCAAAACCAATCGGCTAAATCAGGAACTCTTTATGACCGAAGAAGAATTTTTTGGTGCAGACATTTTGGGCAAGAACGTCACGAGGCGAAGGAGGTCGCTACCGGTAGTTCACAGTGATGGAGCTCACGTCATCTTCCGACGAAGGAATATAGAAACAGACGGGGACTATAGTAAGTACCTCCGAGTCCTTACCCTACCAAGGATTGTCCATGTTCTGGTTAAAGTTGTGTATTTTAAGCTATAAAGTTATGTTTTGTTAAAAATGTCGTGTTATAAATGCAATACAAAATGAATGCAAGGATTACTTGTTATAAATGCAAAAAAATATATAGGCTGGCATGAGATACGTGATTACATTGCAGGGCCCACTCTAACCAATAGAATAATATAAAACAAAAATTGATGTAGCCTACCTTCAATAAATAATTTATTCGGTTATGTCTGATAACACTTACCACAGATGGGCATCCTTTTGTAAAATGCTACCTAAACTTGTGTTGCAGTTTCGCAATACACATCACTTTTCTGTAACATATATATATACATATATATATTTGTGTATTTAAAAGCTAGTGGCCATATACACAACTACAAAAAAACAAAACAAAAAAAAACAGTAATACTCAACAGGTTCAAGTCGCTGCCTTCCGCGCCACCACGCCTTTTTCTATAAAGCAACATAACACAATAATTGAATCTCTCGAAGTAGTCCCCAAATAACAGGGACCAACGGTACAATCCCTCGAAAAAATTTATCCCTCAAATTCACCAAACTTTGGCAGCTATTCAGAAAAGGGGCCAGCCCATCCCCGACCTCCCCATAAAGAGGGCAAACACACCTACCTCCCGAGCCACTATCAACAAAAAACTCCCAGTATCTTTTACGCAGTTTACGCTTTTCACATATGAAACCGTCTTTATTCTTATGTTTTATGAAAGGATAAAGCTTTAAAAGGATCTTCGGTCAAGTTTTCAAGTCAAGTTTCCTTGTAACACTCATCTGACAAAATACGCCTCTTCCCTCTCAGTCCCGTAAACTCTAAATAATAACAAAGAAATATAAACAACAAATAAAGCATCGGAGAATTTCAGCAAAATTGGCCAGCAAAGTGCTAAATAGATAAACCAATCATTGCTTGGTTTCTTTCACCATACATAGAAGGTCAGCCCCATATTAGCGCTCCAAGCCTTTCTTCAGTTGTTTACGGTTTAGAGGACAAACACTTGCGCAGTACGTGAATTTATGCAAAGCTTAGTAGAGAAAATTAACTTGTAACTGGTTCAACTGCATAGTAACACGGGTATTTGACAAATTACAATCAACTACTTAAAGGCGTTGCTGGTAGGGTAGGCCTACCACAGGTTCACGATCAGAGAACAAATTTGGGAATCGTGTTAAATACTAAAATACACTTTGAAATAATCCAATTCAGTTCAATTTGTTTATAACCCGTCAACAGAAATAATGGAGGGCGTGTATCCCTAGTGACGGAGTACAAAAAAAGGTAGAAAAACAACAACAACAAAAAGAGACAACGCACGTCGCAAAACTTTACCCTAAATACCACAAAAATAACTCACAAAAATAACTACAGATTACACGAAGAGGAAAGACTCGCCAATAAAAAAAATACCCTACTCGACACCTGAAGAAGTTCACTGATGAGTCAACAAATGTGGGAAGAACATTACCAGTCGAAAGGAATGATTAAATTTGAAAAAACCCTTACTTTTTGCTTTCAGCAAATTGCAAATGCAAACAAACATGGTTTCAAATATAATGGACGTGACTAAACACACCATTATCAAAGTACCGTTCAGTTATTAAATAGCTTGAAAATACTCTGTGAAAAAATACTTGAATTGTAAAAAGACATGGTTAGAAGTGACGAAATTAGATTCATGTAACCGGTAGCTTTTTCCTTCTGAAGTCTGAAGTATAACAGAAGTTAAAAGGGGAAAAAGATGTTAGTCGACCCACATTACCTAGATTGTTTTACCATAATGATATTCAAATTAATAAAAATCCACAAAAGTAATGCCTGTGGTCATAACAATGGAACCAGTTAACAAAATATGTAAATTACTTTCACCGCCTGGTCCACTTGTCTTGAGACCCCATACCCTGCCTTCCGTTATAGCTTACCATGTAAGGAGCCGGCCGAAATAAGCCTTTTACGTGGCTGGGGTCTTAAATGCGCATTCCGTTTATATCTGATATAGACCTACCTTCCACTAGCTATAATTATGGCTAATCGATAAAGAACCGATGTGTCCGAAATGGACCTCTTTAGCAGAGAGCTATTGGGATGATAATGTATTTCTGAAAATGAAATTTCGCAACGTATTTGCTGAACTTCTTGCAAGGTGGTAAAATAAATCAGAATTACACGGTACAAAAAAAGAAAAAAATTGAGGATCCATAGGAGAGAGGAAAGTCTTGGATCTAGATATCATTCAACTATATCGTCAAATGGTAAATATTTACAGAAAATAGTTTTTTTGTCTGCGAAAATCAAGCAATACAATTTGAATTAGTAAAACAGTTAACGTAATACTTGAATAGATGTTTTAACCTGAGTTCATGATCATAATTATGTTGATGGGTATTATATTTTGAATACTTTTGCAAAGAGAATTTGATGTGTCTAATCCAACTGTAGGCTATATACTATTGTTATCCGTATTACCCCGTATTACCTGACTATTACGATTATTGTTATTGTGTGATCGTGGAAGTTTTGGTGCGGTCAGGACGTCATCTTACTTAAAATAGTTTTAATCTCTGTGACTATTATTCGCACGACCATTAAAGGTATAAATGATCATAGCAGGTTCATAGTAATCTTATGGGTTGGGGGCATCTCTTAGCGAGTTGGGGGGTTAATGGGCATGGTGCCTATAAAAGTTCCCTGGGTAGCCTGCTTATTGTTTGAATACCGCCTTGTACTTCAAGCCAAGAGGGGATAGAGGTTCGTAATGGGGGGGTTACTACGTTTTGGTGTTTGAGAGTCCGAATTAACATAGCCAGAATCCTACATAGAAATGATCTAGACGCCCGTAAGAGATCTAGTACTATAGGAGTTGTTTGTTACTTTAAAATTGGTCTAAAATTTTAATTCCACATAATGATACTGGATGTTCATTATTTTCTCATTATTTTTTACTCAGTGCACACGCATACAGTGAAGATAGTGGAATAATCGAGAAAGATGACGAACTAGGTTAGAACTATTAGTAGAGGATTTGTTTTACTGTGGAATTTTATAAAATGATGAATTCACATAATAATATTGGTTTTTATTCTTTTAGCGCTTATGGAACCTGATCATCTGCCAAGAAAGACAAGGTCCTCGCGCCAAAAACGAGAAGCACCAGGAATAATTTTCCCAGAAATCCTGGTAATTGTGGATTATGATCAATACAGGTTAGTAGTATGATATATGATATTTATTACAAAAAAGCCCGAGTCAACAGTACCAGCCTACAGTAGAGGTACGATAATGTGAACGTTTGTTGACTTTGAATTTTGCCGTTTTCATGCGCTTGGTGTGAGTAAAACTAAGTACGAGTTAGCCAAAGTAGCTAATTAAGGGCCTCTGAAAAAACCTGAATAGGTATCATGAACCTTTATTCCACCATTGAGCCAAAAACTGCACTGTTCACGTTAAGTAACTGTTCCAATAATCATACCTCTACCGTACATGAAATTCTCACGATGCCTCATTGCCAAATTGAGGAATCTACAATAGTATAAGCTATTAATACGTAAAATTTTGACCGTCGCCCACTAGATATCACTACTGTACACTACACGTACGGAGTTTCAGCAAAACAACTAATAAAGCTTGACCTTTATTTTCTTGTAAGAATAAATTAGCATGTTATTTTGATCCGTTGTCGCGGGACCACTAAAAGAGCGGGGCCGAGGCCGGTGCCAATTTGATAATCCGAAACAAGCAAAGGGGAAAGAAATCTAGGGTTGCATTCCAGAACTTAACGATTGTTAAGCAATTGTTAACTTTCTGCGCTCCAGGTTTCTGATTAAGCTCCGCCCACCTACAATTTCTGTTCCAGAGCTTAACGATTATTAAAGTTTTTGTAACGATGGTTGGTGAGCATCGTTGGGAAAAGTAAGAAGTTGCAGAATTGGGAAAAGTTAACGCTCGTTAAAGCTGCAGTTAGCTCCGACCCGAAACAAAGTTGACGATTGTTAACAATTGTTAAGTTTCTGGAACGCAACCTACGTATCGTCATTGACTATGAACCCAGCTTTTCCAATGCATTCGTACATAATACGGTCGATCCCAGAACCCAGTGATGACTCCGCTACGACGGTTGGCCGCGATCTTTGTTCGGTTCGCCACATCAGAGCGTAATATCTAGAGCAGATATGAGCTAAAAATAAGACTAAACAAGAAGTTCAACTCTTTTCAGATGGTAACATCCGCCCCGAGTCGGAGGTGATCAAGAACTGTGTGATCTAAAAATACCAACAGGTGTCAATCCGGTGCATGATGTAATCTTTACATTTAGACACTGTTCGACCGCAGTCTATACGCCTATGTGATTTTACCAACAAAACACGCTAAGATGTCAACAGAAGTAAAGACTGAAATACCATGCTCTTGCGCTGTATTATGTTAAGTTTTTCTGTCTACCAGGTTCTTAATTTTTTTCTTATTTCGAACTTACGTGTCAACTGCTCTAATAGCTACTTCATTTTTTTTGAAATGTAGAAATAAATTTAATAGCATATAGACAAGGAACCTAATATGTAAAATATAGGCCTATCCCATTTTTTTTTACTTCCCGTAGCGGAAATAATACATGCAACTTCATCCAGTAGACGTTGGGCCTTTG
Source organism: Branchinecta lynchi (assembly GCA_023053575.1). Lineage (NCBI taxonomy): Eukaryota > Metazoa > Arthropoda > Branchiopoda > Anostraca > Branchinectidae > Branchinecta > Branchinecta lynchi. The sequence goes on along the minus strand of JAKZAP010000007.1, from coordinate 21,578,945 downwards.
CTTCTTTACGTGGGTAGTTAGAAAACTACTTGATCTGATATGGTAGAACAGAACCTAAATAAAAAATTATTCTTAATTAATTAATCAATTTATTTATGACCCGCCATTTTGAAAAGGCGGAGTAAATGACGAAAATAAACAAAACACATATATATACACACCAACCCCCCCCCCCCGAAACACACAAAAAGAAAGATTTTTATAGGCTTTTCCCTCTGATCTCTGTGTTTTTTGTACTTTTTTGTCCGACCGGCAGGCAACCCCCCCCCCCCCTCAAAAAGCAACCCACCCCGAAATAAATTCCTGGATACGGGCCTGATACACACATATACACACAGAAAAATACACTTAATTTTTAATCTTCGGTCAGGAAGCAGTGGACGACGTCGTGTTCTGGCTGGGATTAACACAGATTGATACGTTTCGATTACATAGTTCTTGATGACTTCCGATTCTCGGTGCTTATTACCATATGAAAAGAGTTGAAATTTTTGTATAGCGTGTTTTTTAGCTCCTATCAGTTCTAAATACCACACTCCCTGCTCTGATATGGTGAATCAATCAATGATCACCACCAACCGCGTTGGCGGAGTCATCAGTGGTCGAAAAAAATGCAAATGTAAGTGATGGATCAAGCAGGATCATGTTCAACTAATTTGGCTCATTGGGATTTTCGCCTGGGAGGAATGATGATGGTACTTCCGGCCAAAGGAGCGTCTACGGCCGCGGGGTCCTTGTTGTAGATTTTTTAGTTGATGGATAGGCCGGCGGGGATTGTATGTTGGGACAGGTTAAATGCCATATGGAAAAGTTGGGTGTGATTTCTTTTCTCTTCACTGGAACCGGCGTTTTGCTTTCAGCACATTGAGGCTGCGCTCCAACCTTTTAATAAGTGTCACCAAAAACGTCATTTTCATCTGTAGCCTACGTCGAATCATACAGGTTGGAGAAACGATAGTAAATATTCTTTGAGCCCAAGCTGACTTTGAAACATTTATTCAAACAATGTTTACACGGATACGTCAGCTCTGATTTTTCATCAGCGATATTTCGGCCCTTCTTGGCAAGGGTCCTGGTCAGGCTGTCAATCTTCTTGTTCAACTTCGGGGAAGGAAACAGACAGGTTTGTTTCCTTCCCCGAAGTTGAACAAGAAGATTGACAGCCTGACCAGGACCCTTGCCAAGAAGGGCCGAAATATCGCTGATGAAAAATCAGAGCTGACGTATCCGTGTAAACATTGTTTGAATAAATGAAACGATAGTAGCCCTTTGAGGAGATAAGGAGTAAATAAAATAGATGAAAAAACATAAAAAAATTTACACGGCACCGTAAGAATTTGAAAATAAAGGTTCAGATTCTTTAATTTAAAGTAACCGATACAATCTGTCACTGGGGGCTGGCAGGGATACGAGCTCGTTAGCTGGGCGTTAGCAGAAAGAAAGGCTTGTTCCATGCCGTAGACTTACACATGCCATACCAAACTCTCCATACAATATAAAAGAGAGAAAAAATCACACTTAAGTTGTGGCCTAAGCTGAAGCGACTTTTCATTAAGACAAAAATAATAATTAAGGGTGGGGATTTACCGGGATAAGAAAAGCCGAACAGTTGACTTAAAAAACGATTCTGGCATGGGAAGATCATTGCATATTTTTGGTAAAACGAACCATGGTTCTTCCAAAGCGTCGCTGGAGTGTAACTTTAAATTTCTTTAACTTTTGTTCTATAATCAGTCAGAATTAATGAAATTCTTAAGCTACGGGCATGTCTGTCGCTTTTATGTAATTTGAGTTTCACAGTTGTCAATGAAATTGTCCCTTACCTCACCTTACCTTAGTGACCGGTTCTGTCTTAGTAAAACTGATAGAAACCAGTAAGAAATTTACAGTAATTAAAATAGGGAACTTTAAAGATGTTAGCTTTGGCTGTCAGTCCAACTTGTCGTTGTAACACTGGATAACCTCGAACATACAACAAAGCCTCCCCAAGGGAAAATAAAACCTGCCGACCTCGTGATTACCCGTCAATAAAAGCTGTAATTAAATTAACAATATCCTTTCCTCCTTTTTCCTCACATTGTCCTTGGCCTTAACTTTTGTTTTTCCCTATTCACTGCTGCTAAGTGGTGGTATCCGCACCGCTTGTCAAGATCGGACGTGATAAAGTGACGCCTTTGTAGCTGAAATCGAAATTTCCTGAAGCCTAAGCGCATGATTCTTTTGTTAATGGCTGACCAATACTTTCCTCTTGGGTGGAACTAGCCTTCAGTCGGTGTATCATTTCGGCCGGATTCCGGTGGGGAGAGTGTCGAACAAAAATTATCTTTGCTGTGTGATTCAATAGGGCGAAGCAGGTTGTTTTATGAGCTGCTGCCGTTTTTTATTTACTTTAACATTTTTACTGTGTATTACTCAGTCTCAAGCCGTTGAAAGTTAAGTTAATAAGTAGACTGAACTGGCGAAAGAGGGTTTACATCAGACGATTTATACTAGCATGACTTTCTGACGCGTTCGTTAATGCCTTAGAAACTTTTTTTTTTTTTGCTCAGCTATACCACAAAAGCCACACAACAAATAAGTTATTATTATGTAACATATTTTATTTAAGGTTGCATGGCGGAGACAACGCAGAGATCAAGAAATATTTCGTCTCGTTTTGGAACGGTGTCGACCTGAGATACAAGTTACTAAAGGCACCGCGCGTGAGGATCAGTATTGCTGGAATCATCATCTCTAGAGTAAGTGCGTTTGGTGGAAGATCTCCGGGCCATAAAGTTATACAATTGAATCCACAGAAATGTTTAGCTTTTACAGTATTTCTTAGTATCTTAATAGTATTTCTGTGCTTTTACTATAATGGTAATAATAATTTTATTTCTGACTCGTCAAAAAGCATGAGCATAGCGGAGTAAGAGAAAAAGAAAGAAAAGGATAAGTAAGTACTACTTGTAAGAAAAATAACGATATCATTATGTATCTACATCAACTAAGATATTGCAAAAGAAGTTTCTTCCACAGTTATTATTAAATCTCTGTATGATCTGTTGAACCCGATGTAAGCCTATAATCGAAAGATCTTCCATAAAAACCAGGAAAGACTTATTTTCTTCTTATCTTCCTTATTTTGTTGTATTTTTACCTCTTCTTCCCCGGCATCCGACATTTCTGTCATTTGGCTGCGAAAAGGCCTCTTCTTCATGAAAACCATGGGGATGTGCAGTTTTTCAACAGACACGAGGCTACACACCTTGTGCTGACGTTACCGAACAATTGTGTAATAGCCCTAATAAGAGTTATGTTCTGAAAAATCACTGACCCTGTTTTGCAGTCTTAACACTTAAATGGCTATATGGAAATATTCTTTAACATCAGTAAATAGTGTGTTATCTCGCATGTGTTGAAACTGTGCATTCTTGTGTAAATGTTATAAAGCTTGTGACAGAGCAGGTGATTATTTGAATTTGTGGGGTTGTTCCCCCCCCCCCCCCACCCCCCTCCGCTTATGGATCCACCATTATGTGTGGAGGAGAAGGAGCAGCCATTAATACACTTTAACTGAGTGGGGCAAGGAGACGATCAAATACCAAACGGAAATAAAGCTAATTTCTCTCTCATGATTTCTGTAAACCACAATAATAGCTATGCAGCTATCAGGTTTCGGAAGCCAAAAATAGGGTGTCACGTAGGGATGCTAAAACCGACAGTTTCGGCAGTACGGCCCTGTCATTGTCGAAGGTGTTAAACCTTCTGCCGGCGTGGCACTTAAAAGGAGACGCCCTGTGGTGATTTCATTCTAAAAATACGTGCAAGTCCCATGACTAGCGAAGTTCTTGAGCCGGCAACACAGTTAGCCCTCCCAGACGTTGCCAAACCTTGAACCTACACTCATCAAGAGAACGTTCACTTTCATAGCACTAGATGCCAACTCATTATGATAAACTGGTGCACGTAAAGGTCAATGGTACTTTTAAAATATGTTGCTACCGAGAGGTACCGGGATATCCGTCTGCGTACCCCGCGCACAGTAGTCTAGAGACACGCCCAATGAATGATGTCATGTTATTGAAGATAACAGTTTTCATGTTCCTAAAGTACACTATAGTGTCTGGGCGGAGCTATAAAACAATTCAAGTATAGGAATGCTTACAGGAGGGGTATCCAACCTCAAACCAAATGTCACATTTCGAAGAGCCTTCCCTTCAGAAAGCTCTATCTGGCTTAAGACCGAAGTAAAAACATGGCAAAAATACAAGGCTGAAGCAACAGCAACGATTTGCATGCTAACCTAAACGATAAATTGATTTTTCAGTATTTTCTCAATTATTTGAACTTCGTACAGAATCGGAAAAGCCCTCAATTCTATTTGAAACAAAAATCGAAAGTAAACTCTTTCAACCATTTCTCTAGAGCTGGGGGGGGGGGGGGGGTATCCAGCCTCAAACTAAATTTCAAATTGCCAGAAGCCTTCCCTTCAGAAAAATAACCTATAATAGCAAATTGTTCTTCAGTATTCTTAATTATTTGAACCCCGTACAGAACCGTGATTTCTTTAGTGCTGTTGGGACATTTCAAACCATACTAAACGCCACTTTGCTTGAACTGATGACTCATAAGTATTTCCTGCTCCCAACTATGCTTATTTTCATTCCTTAATAGTACAAAACCCTCAGGTATATTTAAACAAATGAGAGGCACCATAAGTTACCGCTTTTACTCATTTCATTCGAGTTGTTTCAAGGTTGGAAATATACTAAACGCCCTTTTGCTTGAACTGATAATAAGTATTGCTCAACCCGCAACTATGCTGATTTCCGTTTCTCAACAATACATCCAAGACCGACACTATTTTGGTTGACAGACCAACAGGTCCAACATGAGACAACAATAAAACGTGAACAAAGAAAAAAAGTGACAAGCGCCTCTGTCGGCATTTAGATAAATAGTCTTATGCATATGCATATTTTGACGTCACCGAACACATGGCTTTATAAAATGGATGACCTGGCAGTCAGTTATTCAGTGATCAGTAGGCTTGATACCAAAAAGAAGGATCGAGAGTTGATGGACACAAATTTTGTGAATGACCGATATAGTTGTTGTTATAGTATAGCTGCTCTTCGTAGCTGGATTTATTACTCAGCACCCGGAAGATCAGCCCAGAATCATTATCTGTGCTAATAACGTGCATTATAAGTTTTTCATTAGCAACCCAAGGGCAATACAAACAAAAATCCTTCTATGATGATAATATTTTACTTACGCACTTCACAAGAAAAGGTATAGCATTTGACTGAGATTTCAGTAACGGAGAAATGTACAAGATCGAAAAATAAATATAAGAATGAGCATGTTCACTATCGCTAAAGTCAGGAAGCGTCCCATTTACAATTGCAAAACCTTCTCGATCAGTACAGATTTTTTCGTCCACTCTTTACCAGAGTCACACTGTATATTATTTTTTTCTCCAGAAACTCAGCTCTAATACACACCACGCAACACACTCAAACACTACCGCACCACACTCTATACACTACCACATTCGAATTGAACTGTTTCTGGAATATGGGAGTATTGGGCGATATTTTTGAATGTTTACTTTTGCGTCTTAACTGACCCTTCATTACCTTACATATCTTTATATGCAGCGTCATTATTTTTATTGATACTTACTGAAAGCTATTTGAGAAAAAATTACGAAAAAGGGACGAACGAAGATGAAGGCAAATGTAATTTCCAGAAATATCTATGAACCTCGAATTTTGCGAGAAAGAGGAGGGAGTCCTTCCTCTTCGTCTATCATAGTTTTTAGCAAAGTGAATCTGGTCAAAGAGCCGGGGTTCGACATTTGTCAGAAAACAAGTACACCAGTTTTTCTTCGGTTCAAACCCTGAATTAATTTTGAGTGCAGATTACTGTGTAAATAGTGTTAAGTTGTGTACTAATTTAGTGTTACGAATAAGAAAAAAAACGAAAAATCTGTGCTTAGAGACCACCCAAACTGCTTGTTTCTCATGTAATAAGTAACAGCCACGACTGCAGTTGTCACATAGCCACATAGGTAGAAAGTTGCACCTGTTTCTACCCCGGCGGCCTTTTACGGTGTGCAGAGAACCAGTGAAATATGTTGCGGAACAAATATGGAATCAGAAACGTCTTGAATCTCTCAGAGATTTGGTTATGGCTACTATTACTGAATGGGAGCCAGAGCTCTACTACCCTTTTGGGCTCTTTCCTTTTATATGTGTGACCCATCAGTGGTAACCTGTAACGACCCATCACAAATAAATACATAGTGCAAAAAAAAAACACCAGAAAGTAGGCTGGTAGACGTACATTCCATGCTCCTATTGATAGTTCATAAAGCTAATACCGTTGTTTCAGTCTATATATCCATTCATGTAGACTGGAACGACAATACTAGCTTCTAAGGCTAATTGTTGGGACCGGATGGTGATTGTTAAGTAAGGTAAGGTACAATGTTATTGACAACTGTACAAAAGCTGAAATTGCATAAAAGCGACAGTCATGCCAGTGGCATAAGAAAATTAAGCTTCGTTAATCCAGGTTGATTCGTAACAAAATTAATAAAACCCTGGCCTAAGGTGTGACAAATAAAAATAAACAAACAACTACCAACATCAGCACGAAAATCCTAGAACAAGACTTCATTCAGTCAGAATGACCATCTTCAAGTTGTGTTTGTAAGTATTTTCTGGACATCGAACCTGCTCTCTGTCTTGAAGTGATGTAAGATTACTTGTTTTGAATGTTTGAAAAATTAAATGAACATGTTTTCAAATTTTAAAACTTCTTTTCACTTTCAATGTTTTTACGTATCGTTGAATTTAATTTAAGAGTTGTAATGAGGTTATATGTTCGGTTTTAGGGGAGAGATGCGACACCCTATTTCGAACGAAACCGAGTAGGAAGGAATGCAATCGACTCCACCGCTGCTCTGACTGATATGGGCAAATATCTCTTCCAAGAACGACGACTTCCCGTTTATGACATTGCCGTTGCAGTCACAAAGTAAGCCCCTTACCATTTGTCACCACTTCTCCACTGGCATTAGGATCATCCGTAATCCTTTCTTCGGCTACCAAAATTTCTTGATACAGTGACCTCTGCGGGTGCGGGGCTTTCCAGCACGACAATGGTCTCGGAACCTGTCATCGCAGCTGGAACCTCTCCATGCTCGAATCCTGAATTCCTGCAGTTGCCGCTGGTGCATACGCCCGTGAGCGAACTGCAGTAGTAATCACCTATGATGTATGTGGTTCGAGATTCAAGCGGATCAGCATTTTGTAATCATAGTAAAAATACTGTAATTATGAGAGGTGCACTATGGCCACTTAATGCCACTCACACCCAGTTTTCTAATGGCAGAAGTCCTTGTCCCCCCCCCCTCTTTGGCCTTCTGTGACGGGCATATACTTGAAGAGACTCGAGGTGGTTATCCCGATTGCATTTATGGGAGCAACTATAAGTTAGCTATGTTGCTAAGTGACATATCTGGCTGGTGTGGTGTAGCCAACAGGTTGGAGACGATTTGGCCCACAGCCCTGGCACGCGAGGTGTCTGCCAAGTCGGGAAAGTGCAGGGGTCGCTAACACCTTTTTTCGGTCCAGTAGAGTTGTACTCCTTTCAACGTTATCTAAGTATATTTAGCTTATTTAGCTATCGAACCGAAAAAGGGCCTGAAGTAACTTTGCAAACAGCGCTCCAAAGATAGAAATTTGTCAAGGAACAAGAAGAATAAATGCGTCCGAACAGGGCTGCTGCCTTAAGGACAATCGGAACAGGGGTCGTGCCCTGGTTGTGAATTTTGCTGGTGCTCGGGATGCACTTGCATGCTTGCATATTGTTCAACTCAGTTTCCTCGTATGTTCCAGGACCGTGTCGGCGTTGTTACAATTATCTCGGATTCACCACATATAATTTGATTAGCCGGCGACAAACTTCTAAAAATATGTTTATGTTTGTTTTGTTTTATTTTCTATTGTAAGCTAGTAAAGAAAAAAAATTGTTTTTCCTATGCAGGTCAGACCTTTGCCGAAGACGTAAGAATGGCCGCTGCTCACAAGGAACAGCCGGTAAAGCGATGTCATTGGTTGATTTTTTGCAAAGGGGAAATCGGTGTTGGTGGGGCTAGCTTTCCGCTTGCCGTTGGAATTCATACAGTTTGTTTTTCGCAGATTAGACATGTGCAGACGAGAATTTCCATCTGACGACTGCAACCGGGGGACGGCTGGTAAGTGACGGTGACAAGACCTTTCCCCCTTCCTTTTCTCCAGAAACTTTCTTTTGAAAATTTTGAAGCTGTCTCTTATTAAAGTCTTAAAAAATAAATATTAACCTTAATAGTTATAGCAGTTTTGATAACTTTAAATGCAATATCTCTTGGTTTTAGGTGTTCGTTGTAGCCTTTTTAATAAGCAACATGGATGCTTTAAGTAAATGTTCACGCTACTGTGGTACGTTGAATTTATTTTCTCTCGTACGCATCTTAGCGTATTATAAACACTAAAGACCCATACGAATTTTGGCGTATTATATTGGTGTCACTTTCTTTTACCCGATCAATGTCAAACATATGCCACATAGTCTTGACTCTATATTTAGTATTCTTGATTCGTTATTTAATAACAGTAAACTTTCACTTTTTGAATTTGCCTCTTATTTCACTGTCTTTCCACATACTTTACTGCACCTCTTATATCAAGGACTCTCTTCTGTGATGGGCGCATTATAGTTCTGTATAAGGCTTGTTTGTTTTAAGTACATAATAGCTCTTGACCTTATATGAATTTGAAAAGCCTTTATGCAACCTTTAGCATACACATACATAAGTTAGTTTTAAGAAAAATTAGTTTAAACGAAATAGTTTCTTCTTCATTAATTTCTCAACCCTCTTTTAGGTTTTTCATCAATCTCGGTAAAATGCATTTATCTTTGGTGGACGACTGGATATCCAAGATATCCAAATACTTCAAGAACACCTAAGAAAAATAATAAATCTTGCACATTCTAACCTACCCACCAAAAAATAGTTTAAAGGGACACTGAGTTCTCTACAGCACTTAAAGGAACACAAATACGTACCGTAAAATGTAATTTGTTCGAACATGTTATCTTCTCCATACCATCTAAATGTGTGTAATTAAAGTTAGCGGTCGTACTTGTTTCTTTCTTTGACGGGTCTAGTCGATTTTCTTTTTTACAGTAATCAGTATCTGAGAAGCTTCTTGCAATTGGGTTTACGCCCAGTTATACTTTATTACCAGCCATTGTTTCTAACCGAGTCCAGCTTGCCTTTCACTTGCAATAAACCATACCTCACAGTAAAAAAAAAAAAAAGGTTAAAAGGCGAACTAAAATGGATCCATCACAGTCCTGTTTCTGACTGCACAATCACTTTCACTTCACTGTACTGTCACTAACGAGTGCATGCGAATGTTGTTGTCTGTGAACTGGACTTGAGTATTTTAACAAGTGTATAGTGAATTGACGTAGGCTACTTCAACTTATGTGACTGAAGATTGTTACAGTTACAACTTACGAAGATCTAGAAGACTTATCACTTTAACACAACTGTTAATTTACTTCACATAAGTGATAACATTGAATCAAGACCTCGTTTTTTTAACAATAGTTGGATATAATAAGATAGTTAGGTTTCTGTACAAATTTTTCTGCTGTTTTGTTCATCCAAAGATAAGTGTATTTGAGAGGTCTGATTCAATGGTACCCCGACATATGTTAGGATGAAAGTTGTCGTATGAACCTGAAGTTTTGGATGAAGAATGTAAATAATTGCCTTTTCACTTTAAGCTGCTTTATTTTTTGTTGCTGCAATGTGAGCGAGTCAGCTGAGATGCATCTGGGTGGGTTCAAACCTTTTACCAATGTAGATCAGAAGCGACCACTGAGTAAAGAAATCACATGTATTAAGCATTATGCGAGTAGGAATCATGAAAGGAAACAGAAGTAAACAGAACACCAAATTAATGTAACTAGATGGTGCATGAGGAGTAAGTTTATTGTCCTTAGCATTCGAGTCAGTGGAACTAAAATAAAAAACAAGAGACAATTGTGACTTCAAAAGTTTCCCGTTCTGTTTCTTCAATAAGGGACACAAGACTTAAAACTCTTTTGGGATGTATTAACAGGTGGGTTGGACAGGAAAGGCTTCTAGTCCGTTTCTTCTCAAAACATGTTGCTGTCAATTAGCTTGGGCGCAAGATGGCGGCTTAAGAAAGATAGTGTATTTTGAGAATATGTCGACTCACCTCATAAGAGGATTTAACTATACAAATATAGCAGTAAAAGATACTACCTATAGGTCGATTCATACAGGTTGGAAATACTGTGACGGGTTCTAAGTAACGTTGGTAGAATGTTGGAGCAGACCCCTGGTAAGGTGACAAGAAGTTTTGATGTCCAATTTCGCGTGAAGCTTACAACTGTGATTAGAATTTAAAATACTGATCTTTGCTTTTTAGTACATGATTGTGTAACAAGTATAGCGCTTGATAATAGTGGGTGCTTGTCTTAAGAAGGTCATTACATTGTTTCCGTTTTGTTCTGATAACTAGTCAAAAAACACGACATCAGTGGCCAACTGAGTGCGTAATTGTTCGGTCGACAGTCTGTTTGCGGAATCATCCTGCTTTATCTACCAGTCGCAGCACGACATTTATTTTGAACGTCATGTCGACCATTCTTGTGTGTACCACGATCTTTTTTTCTTGTCTCTGTCTTTTCCTGTTAGATTGTTCAGCTCCCTTCTCTGTTTTTTGCTTTTTGGATCTAGTAAGAAATTTGAGTACTCGCTTCATTTTATGCCTTCCATGTCTATCTTTTCCCGTAGATTGTTTAGCTCTCTTCTTTTAATTCTTGTTCGTCTTTTATTTCATTTTCCTCTTGTCTTTTCCTTTTGTGATTTGATTGGTATAAAAATGTAATATTTTAGGCTTCGCCTATGTTGGAGGTGCCTGCGTTGTCAACAAGCGATTGGAGAAAGTCAACAGCGTAGCTATCGTTGAAGACACAGGTGGATTTTCAGGAATTATTGTCGCCGCGCATGAAGTCGGTCATTTGTAAGTATTTAGTCTGAGCACGACAGCATAGGATATGATAACAAACCTAAAATTACAATACTACTTTTTTTCTTACCAGTGTAGATAATCCTTTCAGTTCTTCAGACAACATAAACAAAAATAATACATGCCAAGAAAGCAGAGAAAATAGTGCTTGGTTAGGAAAGTTGTAATGAGAAAACAGATCAACTGGATATAAGAAAATATTGATAACTGAACAAATTATTAAAATATGAAAAGCACTGTAATCCTTAGATGGTTGAAGACGAATATTCGATGAATAAAACTTCGTCCAAACCAATTTGAACTAAAACGTATGAAGTTTACTTAAATCTTAGTAATAAGATTGCCTGGAAAGACACCTCCTGAGGGTTCGTTTGTCCTGTCTGGAATCATCTTGACAGGCAAGCTCAGTTTCCTGTTGCCTCATTTGCGGTATGAACATGTATGTGACTCTGCCGTACTTCGGAAAAAATCGTGTCGTCTATAACTCAGCAGTATGAACCATCGGTATTGCTAGGGGATATTCAGGGCATAACTTGCGTGACACCGGAGTCATCTACCCGCACATTTCCGTTCATCGTTCTGCTTTACCCGTCCCAGGTGTAGGCGTGCCGCAATAAATACAAGCGGTACTGTGGTTTTGCTGATAACTCTCAAACATCACCAATCCTTAATATGACGTGCTGATACTTTGCGTGATTGCGGTACTATAATGGCTTTACTATGGGTATTATAAACAAGTTATAAGTCTATATGTGTGACATGCCGAAAATTGGCTGGTATATTTAGAGATTCGGGCGGGAAGTTCGACAACTAATTTTGATCCTAACGGGTAGTGTTATGAAGTTATTTCTATCCGAATAGGAAGGGGAAAGCCAGCAATTAACATTTCTAAATTCGGTTCTCACATTTGTATTCTGTGATAAGGGATGCCCATGAATGGTTTTGCCATAGCAAGAAGAAATTCTGTTCATTTAAACGGCTATAATTATCTCGTAGCCAATTAAGTCATAATTTTCGTCTTTCAGTACACTTGAATACTGCTCGCTGCGCTGTTTTTATCGTCGCCGATTCCACAGAAAGGTTGCTTTTCAAATATTTGAAAATATCCTTTTTTTAATGGGATTTTGTTTTATTTTTGTTTTGGTACCCGGGCTTAAAAATATGAATATTGTATCATGCCGTGTGTGATACTGACGAGGTAATACATTTTTATTTATTTTTCGATGTCTCAACTACAGAAAGGTTGTCTTATGCTAACCCAGTTCCAGAATAATGATAATCCGCTTAGTAAAAGCATCTGTGAATGAAAAGCAAGTACGCTTCCTTCAAATATTAAGCCAAAGCTAACTGCATGCTTTATCTAAAGTCCAACTTTGTTTCGAGTTTCTCTCTTTTATTGCTCCTGTAAGGTAACGTAGCCTAAAACCTAAAATATGTATTCTGCTATAAAAGGGAAGTAGTCAGTATAGTAACAGATGCAAAGCAGCCTTATAAGTTTTTTCAAATATGTAGCAAAAGATATTTTCATTAGTGTATTTGCTGATACGTTTTGTACGAAAATAAATACTAGTTGTAAAAAAAAAAAAAATATAGTACATAGTGAGAATATCGTCTTAGGTTTAGGTCTTACGTCTTAGGAACCGTAAAGCCTCCTGGTCTATATAATTAATTTCGCAAGTTAGTCAATAGTAAATAAACTATTGAATTATTTGTACTTGTAGTGTTGTAGGGCTCGTAGTACTTCTTGTCTCTTTTCTGATCTTCCAATACAGTTAGCTCTTTTATTTGAAGCATCTTAATGGCATATTTATTGATTTTTGGGTTATTTAGTTTTTCCACTATCTAAAATCCGATGTCTGTAAGAGTCAACTTTTTATTGGGCAAGAAATCTTCATCTGTCAAATCCATGTTTATTCAGTCGAAAGTAATTGCTATTTATTTGTCTCTTCAGCTCTGGTAAGACGAGAAAAATACTTGCTTGTTCCTCGGAGGGGTTTTCACATCAGACAAGCAAACATATAAACAACTTATAATTTGTTCTACTGCACTGACTAAGTAAACAGTCGACGTATGGTAGGAATTGATTTATCAAGTACTTACCGTATAGTTTCGTTTAAGATTTATTAACCTACCTTTATAATTTGAATGTCACTTTAAACAATCATTGTTTTAAGCGGCACCCACTTATCTCTGAAAAAATAAATCATTAAAAGTAGGTACTGGAATAGGATGGTATGCAAGAATATTCGAGTCATTGTGCAGAAATAAAGATTGTTAATTGTTATAATATGGGTTTCGTCTTGATCAAATTATGTGGTTATGAGGTGTCGGTATCTTCTGCTGTTGGCACGGTGGCAAGGTATAAGTTTTTATGGTTAGTAAAACAGTTAATGACGGTCTTCTAACTACGGATTTAATAATGATGGATACAAGCAGCGTGTAACGTGTTAGAAATGATGTTCTTCTCTCAGCATCGAGTGAAAGATGACCCAAGTGCCACGTAGCCTCTGCTCCAGTCAAACGGTCATACGTACTTGTTAAACTTCCGCGACACTAATACGTTCCCCTGCTATTTAATAAAAGCCGGGCTTCACCTTCCGGACCAGTCGTGTCACCCTTTCATTGGCTGCTTAAGGTGTCTTGATAAAAGAATAAACATGATTAAAGGCCTCAGCTTAGGCTTAGCCGTTTCTGGAGCTCTCAGACTGTAGCTTTTTGATTTTTCTTATCTTAATTAATTTTAAATATATGCTTTGAACCCCCCAAAACAACGTAAACTAAAATCGAAAATAAACTTTTACATCTTTCTCAAGGCTATCAGTAAAGACAAATATAACTTGCTAGTGTAGTAAAAGAAGTCATTTCATTGGTCTTTTTGGAGAATTTATGGTGTCTCTGTAGGTCAGGATTGCTGGTGCGTTTTTAATCCGAGCTTCAGAACTGAGTTGGGGGAGTGGAAGTGGTTGTACGGCAGGGTTCCGCAGAGTTAGAACTTTTATTCATAGTACAGTTGAAAGTATTAGCTGATTCATCATTTACATCATCTTCGTCCACATCCTTGTGGAGTCGTGATTTTGCAAGCTTGAAAGCGTGTCGCCTTTGGTGATAGTTAATGCTGAGTTTGGTAAATCGCTCACTTCTAAGTTGTCATACATTCTGTTAGAGTACGTCACGTTTTAAAGCCCTCATTTTGTCACTCAAGAAAACCTGACGTATTTACATTATATCATTTTTACCCGATCAGTGTTTATACCCAGCGGTCGACTCCAATCTTCTTACTCCACTTCGTTCAATAAGTGGGTTAGAAATAAATTGTTATTAATTATTATTTGAACTGCGTTGATTAAATATGCTGTTTCTATGCCGAGTCAGGCTTTCACCTTATCAAGCAGATCTCTATCAGTTACAGGTGCCCTGCTGCTTTGATTTCTTTGCGATTTTTACATGGCAGACGATGTAATATCTTCCCATACATCGTCACGTGTGCGCTGGAGCGTGTCCAAAGTGATCACATGTTTTTTGGTATTTGAACTTTTTGCCATTGTTGTTCACCGTTGACGACTATGCGCTTGTTGAGACTCTTCAGTTGTTACATCTATCTTTGGGAGAGCTGATGGTTGTTAACTGATTTTTGTATGTGTATTCCTTTACGATTGAGTATTTAAAAAGAATTTGAAGGAAATGCAATGAAGTCTTTTTTTTTCTTGGCGTAAAAGAAACTCGGGAGTGTTCCCTCTTGCACCAGTCTTCAGTTGCACACTTAGTCGGTCAGACTTGCTAGCAAGAAGAAGTTAAGTCGAATTTGCAAGGTCACATTTTCACTTTCTGTCTCAAGATGGAACTCACGTCGTTCAGGTATTCCGCCAATGAGCCAGAGACATAGAAAAATCCTTTTTACAACTTGATTTTTTTTCAGACTGGGATCTGTTCATGATGGCTCTCCTCCACCAAGCTATTTGGGTGGTCCAGGAGCCACCAGATGCAAATGGGAGGATGGCTACATTATGTCCGACCTAAGACACACAGACCGTGGCTTCAGATGGTCGGCCTGCTCTGCCTCCCAGTTTCACCACTTTCTTAAGTAAGTAAATCTTTACTATTGAGATGAAGCCAATTTTTCTTTTCTTGCGTATTTTTCTAAAAAAAAAAAGAACGGGAAAGATTCCCGATTATGAAAAAGCGAGAAGTTCATTGGATAGTCACTTCTAGATTCAAGGCTGTATCCAGGGGGGTGGGGGTAGGGGGTTGAACCCCCCCCCCTCCCCGAAGCATACAAAAACAATAATTTTTATAGGCTTTTCCCTCTGATCTGTGTGTTTTTTGTACTTTTTTGTCCGACCAGCAGGCAACCCCCCCCCCCCCCCCCAATAAATTCCTGGATACGGGTGTGTCTCGATTCCCCATGTCTCGTTCTTATTAGTCCTGAATAAAATAAAATAGATTTTTCACTCTGTGTTGCTGTTACTGTTTGACGAGTACCCCCTATTTGGCGTGTCCACGATTTGGGGGTACTGATAAAAGACTACTATTGCTCTAAAAGCCATTTCAAATAATAGATAAAACAAAAGTATTAAAGTTCGGTTTAGCTTTTTTATTTAGACACAAACGATTCCGTACACCAAAAACTAAAAAATTACAAAAACTAGGCAGTGAAATTAGAAAGAACTATAAATAAAAGAAGTTAGGGACGATTCCAGTATTTTCTAGTTTGTGAGCCTGGGCTACCCTTCAAAAACCCCTCCAACTTTTTTTGGCTATGGAACTTTTGTTCACCCAAAATATTAAGAGTTCACTAAAACCAGGGACCCATAAATTTCCTGTAATGACTCGCCATTCAGGGGGCTAGTCAGTAAGAGATTTCTGTTGCGCTCTTGACCGAGTGTCAGATGGTTCGAGAAATACCCACGGGGATAAAATACCCGACTATCCAGATAGGCAAAATTGTTCACAGCTGTTGTGCTGAATTAGGAATGTTTCTCTGTACTGGAAGAGTGTCCTGGATATTTTTTCATAGCTTAGGTACCTGGTGGAATTTTGTCTATCTGAGCAAGAACGCCGATTCGACCCAAGCGGATTTTTTGGAAACTAGGTGAGGCTTTGGCAACATAGCAACATAGAAGTATAGGAAATGACAAGCCCCCTGAATGTCGAGTCATTAGAGGAAATTTATGGGTCCCTGCTAAAACTCTCATACTCACATATCAAACTCTTTAGGTTCTTCTCTAATATATACCACACAGTCCAACATGAGTAAGAACCGGGCTAGAAGAACAGTTTTAATTATGTGAGTTTCTTTCATCTGTTTTCTTTTTTTTACCCATTGCCAAAATTACTTCGGATTTATTCTCTTTGTAATTACTTTGCACTGATATGGGCAAACCTTCCTTATCGGTTACTTTAACTCAGTCTTCATCCCAAATATGAATGACGTTAAATTAATGGCTCCATAATTTGATATTTTTTTTCTCTCGGCTTGGGTTTCAATGAGTAATCCTGAAGTAATGCAGTGGTAATGCATCCTTTTGCTATTTTTAAATCAGCCTACGTCAATACTCCACGGAGCTTTTTTTTGTGTTCTTCTCTCGGTATGGTGTTATGGCATGTGTTAGAAAAAACGTGTCTGGTTCTGTTTGCCAGATTTTTATCGTGCCATTAATATTCATAAAACGGAAATTGGTGTTTACATAATAACGTCTGCATCTGTAACGTGAAGTTCATTGTCTCATCCGTACAAAGATTGAAATGTAACCATCAACAACTATAAAATACCACCTTCCCGATCCTGTGACTTTTAAGTGGGTGTTCCACCGCCACCCAGGAAATCTTACGTCATCAAGAGGATTAGTTGGGTCAGAGGGTGTTTACCGCCACCAACGCTAACTCTGCGTTGATCCTAGCTAATACGAAGACTCAGCTTATTGTTTCAAATAATTATTTTTGTAGGTCCATTTAAAGAAATGTTTCAGATTTTGACAAATTTGGCACATGAGTTCAATTAAAGAAGCTTGGAGAACGGCGCAGTCAGGCCCGTGCCCTTCATGGGGCTTAGTAACGAAACGATGGACTCTCAATTCCCACCTAAAACAGCCCTGGCCTTACAGATATGTTTTGTCAACAATGTAAACGTCATTTTCTTTCACATTCTTTGTTTTAACTATTTCCATGATTATTCCTCTAAATACTTTTAAAAGAGTTGGTGATTGATAATCCCTTAATCGCCCTGATTAATCCGGTCGATTGCCCTCGACACCCCATCAAAATATTAGGTCCGGCAACATCTGACCTGACCCTACCCTCTGGGCGAAATAATCCTCTTGGGGACGTAAGATTTCTTAGATGACCTGCACAGTCTACCTACGCTACCTGAATTAAAAGGTGGCGGTAAACATATGGTGGCGATAGACCGCGGTGGCGGTGAAACACTGCTACCGTGACTTCCATTGATGCAACAATATTTTTTTTTCCAAAGTTACACAAATAGCTCACACAGCTTATTTGACATATACTGAATGTCTGTAACTTTTATTTTTATGGCACTTGCCCTTCGGCCAAGTGCCATATAGCGATTGTAATTTCTGTCTGTCAGTCGGTCTGTCGGTCCCGGTTTTGCTAGTTCGGGCACTTCCAGATAAGCTAGGACGATGAAACTTGGCAGGCATATCAGGGACCGGACCAGATCAACTTACAATCAATCATTTCTTCAATCCGACTTTCCCCGGATCCGGGAGTCCGGAAACTATAAAGCAAAAGTGGAGCGAAAAGTAGCCAAAAAAAGCGCTGCCCGAATGCGGGAGCGAACCAGGAACCTCTGAGTTGTAAGGCCAACGCTCCACCAACTGAGCCACGAGTCCATGTATTAGAGAGCGAATGCGGGAACGTAAACAAAGTGGATAATCTAAACAAATTACATTGTTAGGATAATGGAACTTGTCAGGAATATTGGATGTATTAGGGAGCGAATGCGGGAGTATATATTGTTAAAAGATTGACGACCTGATTAACCTGGACATAGTCAAGAAACATAAATAATAGTTCGCAGGCATATCAGGGACCCGACCAGACTAAGTTGGAAATAGTCACTTGCCCGATCCGACCATCGTGGGGGAGGGGGCGGAATCCCGAAAATAGGGACATTCATCACTTTCGAACGGGTGATCGGATCTTAATGAAACTTGATATCTGGAAAGATCTCGTGTCTCAGATGTCTCATTTCAAGTCCGGACCGGATCCGATGAATCTTGGGGGTGGGTCTTGAGGGGAGTGGAGGGACGGGGAATCCGGAAAAAATTGGAAAAATTATATATTTTCAGCTTACGAACGGGTCGTCGGATCTTAACGAAACTTGATATATGGAAGGACCTCATGTCTCAGGCGCCGGTGACATTGGGGGGAGTTGGAAGGGGAAACCGGAAATCTTGAAAAACGCTCAGAGTGGAGAGATCCGGATGAAACTTGGTAGAAAGAACAAGCACAAGTCCTAGATACCTGACTGACATAACTGGAACGGATCCGCTCACTTTGGGGGAGTTGGGGGGGGGGGTGTCCTAATTTCTAGTGATCCCGCGAGTTCGATGCTTCCTGATGTGCTAGGACAATGAAAATTGGCAAGCATGCCAAGGACCCGACCAGATTAAATAGGAAATAGTCACTTCCCCGATCCGACCATCTGGGGGGGGGGGTGGAGGGACGGGGAAGCCAAAATTGAGGTATTTTTAACTTGCGAAAGGTTGGTCGGATCTTGATGAAAGTTGATATTTAGGATGACCTCGTGTCTCAGACGTCCCACTTTAAATCCGGACCGGATCCGATGACACTGGGGGGGGGGGAAGCTGGTGGAGGGAACCAGAAATCTTGACAAACGCTTAGAGTGCAGCGATCGGGATGGAACTTATTCGGCCACGGTAGGTGGAGATAGAGTGAGTACCGGAAATCGTGTAGCACGTCTAGGGATCAAACAAATGGATTTATTGGGATGAAAGTTTGAACAGTCATGTGCATTTGCTACAGACAATCGAGACGATGCCGGAACTGCTCAGAAATGAGTGAAACTAAATATCCTATTTCTATTTCCGAACCGCATTTTTGGATGGCGGGTGTACTTTGTGAGGTTCTCATCTACTTTCTTGTACAGCCTACTCGTACAAGTGCCATATGAGCTCGTAGCTCTTGTTGTTCTGGTTATAGTTATTTTCTTGTGGCCAAATTTGATGGGTAATAAATCAATTCAGTCATCCATTCATATTGTAAGTACACATGTCACAATACCGTAATGTCTGCAGTCCTCCTTTGAAAATGTGTGATTGTTAATCACTTAGTTTCTACCTACTAACCTAATAAAAAATATGCTTGAGATACGTAAAATAAATAGCTGCAGTCAGTTAAATCCTCTGCTGGACGGAAGTTTTGACACTTTTTCTATTCACTTAATGTTTTCCAAAAATTGTTCGCTTCGAAAAATAGCAAAATACACTGACATGCAGTAGATGTGCCATTACTTTACAGAATCATCTACACAATTTAATAAGTTTTACATTTCACAACCCCTAATTAGATTTCTAACTGAACACTGTTATGGCCTCATTGCTCCTTGGAATTATTGCAATTTGCTAAAAAAAAAAAAAAATAACTATACGTCTAAGTTGTTTTCACAAGTAGCCTCGGACATGAATTCTTCAGACCTCCCCTGTTGTACAGCGGATTCCTGAGTACTTAAAGTATAGTTGTTGATGGTTAGATTGCAATCTTTGTACACATACTTGTTCATGTTGGACGGTGGACCTCCCAAAACTGTAGTTAAAAAAAGGGTCTAGAAACGGTCCTGTGCAATCAAGAAAATTATTATCCCAATGTCAGAGAAGTTTCTTCCAACTGAAAATAATTAACCCCCAGAGAGTGATCGTACAGTAGGGTTAAGTTCATTTGAACGTTTGTTAACTTTGAACACTGCCATATTTATACACTTGTTGTGACAAATGTCATCTACCAGTTAGCCATAGTAGCTTATTAAAGGTCCCTGAGAACACCTGAATAGGCGTTCTGGATTCTACCATTTAGCGCAACTGCACTGCTCAAATTTAATTAACTGTTCAAATCAACATACTTCTAGTAGAGGTATGTTACTTCGGATGTTGCCCAACTTGAACGGCGCCAATGAATATGGTGAAATTCAACCCTAAATAAAAGTTGTGCGTAGTAATGAGCGCAACAAAATAGTTTCAAGAAATAAATCCGAATTTAAGTCACACGCCTTAATTTGTTTGAATTGCTCTGTTTTGCTCAGTCACACGTGCACCCTTTTAAGGGCAAAATCGTGTTGTCCTAAGTGTTTTTACACTTTTTTTTTTATTTTACACTTATATAACTTTCAAATCTTGCGAAGTATCTTAACAGAAGAAAAAAACATTAAAAAATAAAAAGCACATGAAATTAAATGAGCCTGATTTCATTATATGTGTCGACAGAAAACTGAAACACTTGAATCTTAACAGGTATTACGTTCTTAATTTTGTCATTCCCGATTGACTGTTTCAGAGGCAACAAATAAAACCAAACATTATAAAATTTGTTGAATTGTTCAAAAACAACAATCTTATAGGCTACTGTAGGCTACTTCGTAGACAAAAAGACCAGATCGTAATATAGGTCGATGATGTTGTAGATATAGGCCATGGTTACTAATAACTGGCGTTTAGGCCATTTAATCTGAAAAGAAAGCATCCTAAAACAAGCTTCGAGAGTTTCTTAATTTTAAGAAAAATCATCCTTAATTTTCGAAGTAATACCTTTGACTCTGCTTTTGCCGCACACTAATGGCTCGCTTGGCTGTCAATTTCAACTGTAGTAAAAAGTGGTTAAACTGCTGATTGCTTCTTTGGAATTTCCATTGATTCAGACAGAGAAATCTGAATGGGCTAGCCGCTTCAAAAACAGGAACTTCGTCTGTCTGGACGGCTTTAATCGCTTTCTCAGATTAATAGACCTCCATGTTCTGGTATCACTTGTTTTTATGTCTGTGGCATTGTAATTTAAAGAACTCAAACGTGTTTAATTGTACTGTTATATTTAGTGTTCTCGTTATTTTACTTTCTTGATTTTTTATTACGGCGGTGTACCTAAGAAGCGGGTCATAAATAATCTAACTAATCTTTCATCAATATCTATCCAGTCGATTTCAGTTTAAAACAAAAATTTCAGCTCAGTTTATTTATTAACAAAAAAAAAAAAAAATCATACACTGTAAACTAACTACACCCGAAGTGAGTACTGACCGTAACGATTGTGTTCATTGATTATTTAGAAAGAAATACAAGGAAAAAGAAAAGAGAAAAAGAATAAGGAGGGGAAACAAAGCAAACATAAATTAATCAAACAAAACATATTTGTTTTAAATTTTTCCTTTAAATCATTTGTTTTTGGTGTGTGACACTTGAATTTAACTTATCTGTTAACAGCAGTAAACCGTTAATATTGTTCAGTGCTCCAAGCGGATTAGTCTATGTTTCCCTCCCTCGCCTCATTGTCGACATCCATTACAAAGACATAGCACAGTATGTCGATAAATTAATAAATAAAAAAATAAAATCTTTTACTTTTTAAATATAAACTCTCGAAGTTCGCACCTTTTGGGGATCCCAAAACGGAAGTGGAGGGATACTTCGACTTCGTAAAAGTTGTCCGTCTATCCTTCCGTCTGTGAGCTCGATAACTCTCGAACGGAATGAGGTATTTGCTGAAACTTGGTGTGAAGATTCTTTGGGTCAAGGGACAGGTCGATTTCGTAGATGGGACGTCTAGCCTTACATTTAGGGGCGGGGATTCAAATTAACGGGCGAACAAATATTTTTTAACAGCTAATGAGATAGTTGATTCAGGAGTAAGAAGACATGCTGAACATTTATATGAAAATCATGCTGATCATTTATATAAAAATCATTTTCTTGTCGGACAAGTAGTTTGACCGGAAAATTTGTTAAAAGTAAATGTTTTATCTGAAGTTGGTTAGATGTTCGATCGAAGGATAAGGAGACATGCTGAATCCGCAGTTGACAAACATTTTCTACCCGAATAGATAGTTCGCCCGGAATCAGGCTGAAACCGGAAAATTTGTTAAGTAAAAGTTTTACCTGAAGTTGATTACAGGTTCGATGTTAATGGTAAGGAAGCATGCCGAATCCATACATGAAAATTATTTTCATGTCGGACAAAGAGTCCGCCCGGAATCCGGCAAAACCTGAAAATTTAAAGCTTTATCTGAAGTTGATTAGATGTTCGATATAGGGGACAAGTAGTTCGCCCGGAATCCGGCCGAAACCGGAGATTTGGCCGAAGTAAGGGAAGTTTTAATCAGTTTTGTCAAATTAGATATGACGTATAGATGTAAATACACACATATGCTGAATCCATATGTGAACTTGATTTTCTCAGACGATTGACCATTGGCCTATTTCTAAATCTTAACATTACAAATATTCAAGGAGTCTGGCGAAGACCGGATATCTACAAGACTAAATTGTCTGGATCAAATGTTAAATTTGTGGGATCCCATCGAAACTTTTGGTCTTGTTTCTGCTGAAGGTATATATTTAAACATATAGTAGTAGGCTATATCATAGCATAGGACTGAACTGGAATATACAGAATATCCCCCTACACTGTCGGAAGTCTCACAACACCCAAGACAAGAAAGTGTAATTTCAATTGATAACAAATAATTCCACTCGAAACCGAAAGAATAATTATTTTCTCTTTGAAGTGGAATAAAATGTCAGAGCTTATAGAAGCCATCTGTTTAAACATACATTGCTGGGTAGATAAAATACAAACTACCGACTCGATACGCCGTAAAAGTAGATTTTTAATTCCAAACAACTCGAGTGCTTCTCTTTCCACGGAATCAGGTATTCTGTCCTGATTTACTGTCAGGTGTTATTGTTAATAAAACGAAATTATAGTTCAGGATTATAACGGCGTTTGTTATTATCATCTCGAGAAATTACAATATTATGTCTTCATTGAAGAAGTTATCGTGATGGTATCTACGAACTTCCTCAACATGTTTCAAAAGTTCTGAAAAAAAAACAACTTTGTACAGTTTCACAGTCACTTACAAATCCACGAACCAATTTTTTATTTCTTTTGTTTATCCGACTATTCAAGTTGACCTGGAAGTTCAGAGACACCATGCCGTCTAGTTTGTATCAATCCCCCAACGGTCATCACTAACGTCAACGTTTGAACAGATTAATTGTGACGCCGTTAGTTTATAGACTTTCAAAGGAAAAGTCGGATTTACAGTAACAGTTTGTTTTGTGTTTGGTGATAATTTTTCTTTTTTTTATCCTTTATTGTTATTTATGTTCGCCCTTAGTTTAGTAAATAAATACAAATAAACGACCATATGCCAATAACACTGGTTTCTTTGAGAGGTTTTTGTTATCTCTGCTTCATAGCTTGTTTGAGGAACCTCCCAAGCCGACGGAGGTCGGCACAGCTAGTAAACCCTCGTGTAGAAATTTCAAGAAAACAAAAAAACATGGAGTTGTCAAATTGAAGTTTAGTTACTACTTTCTTCATAGTAGACAGTCCTTCAGCCCAACCTGACTGCGAATCATATTTGACGGTGCAAAACGGTTAAGTCAGCTACATTTTGTTAGAGCTATATTTCGGCCCTTCTTGGCAAGGGTCCTCTTCAGGCTCAAGCTGAAAAATGATATTGTGGAAAAACAATTAAAGATTCTTCCTTAAATATATGATTTTATGAACTTCTTCTCTGAAAATGGGGGTGGCTTCTGCATTTTGGTTTTGGAGTCACCTGTCTCTTCTTCTTCTCTAAGAAGAGCCGAAATATAGCTCTAATAAAATGTAGCTGACTTATCCGTTTTGTACCGTCAAATATTATTATTATTATTATTATTATTATTTATTTTAATCCTTCAAAACTGAAGAGTAATGTATACAAAGGAACAACAGCATGTCAGTCAAACTCACACACACTTACATACTAATAAACAACTGATTGTTAAAGACAAATTAGCCTACTAAATATACAACGAAATACGTGGAAAAAAAAAAGTTCAAAATAAACAAACTAATCAGTAAGCTTTTTGTGAAAAAAGGAAAAAGGTTGTGATGAAGAAAAACGTTGTCGGCCTTTTTATGAAAGTTCTGGATTTTGCCATTTAAAGTTTTCAAAGGATTCTTCACTTTAAAATTCGAAGTTAAGAAAGAGTTACTCGCAGAAATCGGGAAACCAAGAAGGAATTTAGAGAATTTATAATAAGTAACTTTTAACGCAGTTCAGAAGGACGGAAAAAGAATGTGATGAAGTGCAACAGCCATATAAATAGAACCAAGATATTTCTTCATAGATTTATTTATATTTAATATAACGAGTTTCTTATATTTGTTTTCTTTCTAGCGGAGACACCGCCAGCTGCATGTACAATTCGCCCCATGAAGATGCAGTGTTGCCACGAGTTTTGCCAGGAAAGCTTCTAAGTCTCGACGCTCAGTGCCGAATGGATAGAGGAACATCCGCATGTTTTGTGAGTAACATATATAACATTCAAATATGTAACAGAAATGATTACTTTCAAAGATTATTGGTGAGGAAAGCCAATGAACATTATTGTTCATTGTTCATACTTTTCATTATTGTATAAGATCCTGGTTGTGCGAATTGGCTGTTATTTTATATTATATTTGACGGTGCAAAACGGATAAGTCAGCTACATTTTATTCGAGCTATATTTCGGCCCTTCTTGGCAAGGGTCCTCTTCAGGCTCAAGCCGCTCAAGCTGGAAAATAAACTTGTGGAAAAACAATTAAAAATTTCCGACGACCCAATCGAACAACAAAAACAGTAGCCGAGTCCAGAATGAAATCACAGCACCAGCTTTAACTCTAACCAACTTTCAAAGAAGAAGTTCTCAAAAGCAGATATTTAAGGAAGAATTTTTAATTGTTTTTCCACAAGTTTATTTTCCAGCTTGAGCCTGAAGAGGACCCTTGCCAAGAAGGCCGAAATATAGATCGAATAAAATGTAGCTGACTTATCCGTTTTGCACCGTCAAATATGATTCGCAGTCAGCTTGGGCCGTAGGAAAATCTATTTATATTATATTAATTTATATTTTATATTTTGCCATTGACTGTACGAATTACGACAAATGTGTAAGGAAGTTCAACAAGACAAAGCCAAGGAGCAATTATGCAAATTGAAGACGAACATTTTTATTTTGAGTTCTTTCTTTCTTTGTCTTTTTTTAATCCGCTTGCTTTCCTTTATTGAATTATGGGTATGAAGTAAGTATTACTATATATATATTATCTAATTAAAATAAAATATATAAACTAAACTCTAATAATACAGGTACCCGTTTGGCCAACACTGTTCAATTCAATTTATTTCAAAACCGATACAACGGTCAAGCCGATTTGGTGGTTCTTGTCCATATAAACACTAATTATATACAAAAGATAATTCTACATTAGTTTGTATGTAACAAAGATTTGTCAAGCATAACACAACATATTCAAATCTATTTACAGTTAATGATGAGTTAAAAAGGTTGACGAAGGCGGGAATATAAAGGCGGGCAACGAGTCGTTGTGTGTTTAATTGGCTGCAATTTGGGTATTGGATGGGCTACCACTCTCTCAGGCCTTACTCTCGCCGCTGAAATCTGGGGGTAGGATATCTCGTAATGCTGGTGTATTCAAGATTTTAGTTCCAAACACTAATTAAAGTTTTTCACGGCGCTTCAACAGGGTTGATAATTACAAGTATTAAGAAGGTCTCTATTTACGGTAGTTTAGGGGACTTGGAAACTACAGGGAGGGCTCTAAACTGGATCCTGTCAAGTGTATCAGACTGTTCACGAGTAATTCCAAAGTGCCACACATGGCAACAGTATTAGTCACTACTTTGACTAAGTACTCCGTTCATCTGCTCAGCATGGACCCTAAGATCCCATCCTCTGCCTCAGGACATCAATGGCCAGTTGACCAAATGTATATACAACTATAGGTAATAGGGGGAGCTTCACTTGTTCTGTAAGTGCCCGGCACGACAGGGGCGGCTAGGGTCGCTAGTGAGTTAACAGTCGGATTAGAATGTTCTTAACCACGCGGGAGCATCCAGTTACCCCTACACAGATGTGCACATAGTGCGGGACCATATCTTTGCATTTAATTAGTATTAACTATTTATTTTTAAATTTTTGTTTATAGAAAGATGATCGAGTATGTGCGCAGCTCTTCTGTTTCGATGCATCATCGGGGTACTGTGTCTCATATAGACCAGCAGCAGAGGGCTCTCCCTGTGGTGATAATAATGTAAGTTTTTTGTGTAATACTGTAGCTTTTACCCAGGTAGCGTCCTTCATTTGTCGTTCCTTTGTTCCGAAATATAAAATCAGTAGTGAATCGGCTTCCTGAGAGCGTCCCTCTCTAATTGTGTCAAAGAACCTGAAACACTTGGCTGGCAACACTGCCAGGAAACCTGACAAGCAATGCCAGAAAGAGCAAAAAACTCCGAAAAAGCATCTGCTGTTTGTCATTGTGGTGGAGAAGACAGCAGAATCTTTTTCGGCCCTTCCTGGCAATGCTTGTTACGCATAAGATACTTTTCGAGATCACAACAGATAACATCCCAAGTGTTAACCTACCTTACCTTAAATTGCACTTGCCAGCAATAAGGATGGTGTATCCCGATAAGTAGCTTGCAGACGACGATGGTGCTATTTCCTTGTTACTGTTCTGGGCGCACCAGTCCTCTCTCCAGGGCTGCCCGCGCCAGTCCTCGTCGAGTAGCTTTTTGAAACTCTCTGGTGTTTCGCTGGTGACAGGCTGTACCAAAATCAAGGCAAAATAACACTAGAGAGTAGCGCCAATAGCTATGCTTTCCATGCTTTTCAAAGGGGCTACACTCATAGCGCCGCCGGCTACGCTTGCGGCATTTAAAGCGAGACAAACTTTCGGGTTCAGAAATTTCTAGGAAAGCAAAGGTGCGGTCTGCAAACACCAAGGTAACTCGGAGCCAGCCTGGTAAAAGACTGAGTTTCAGTAGGGATGTTCTATATCGCTAGTGATGCTAGTGTCCATGCTATTCCAGTGTGTGTCAGTTTTGTCAAGTCTTGGTGCTACTCCCTAGTGTTATTTTGCTCTGGCCACGACGTAACATGCTTAGTTGCCGAACATGAGAGGTGGAGGACCTTTGGAAAACCTTCCGGGAGTGGCCGCTAGTCCGTGAGTGGTTGTCAGGGGCGAAGAGGGAAGGGAGACAATTTCAAATGAACAGCTTGAAGACTTGTTGTCTGTTGAAACCGCGCACATCCTTGTGCTATCTGTTATGAAACTTCTGACAGGGAGGGAGCGCTGCATAAGGCCAATTGACACACTGATGATGATGAAATTTTATTTACGCACTTAAGAGGGAAATAGCGCAGTACAGACAAAGAAAAGGAAAAATACACTGAGCTTTCAATAATGTAGTAAATGCACAAGAAAAAAAAAATAATGTATAGAAGGAGTGTTAGTCCGCACTGTTAATATAGTTAGAACCTTCCGTACTTTGGCATTTCTTTTCTTGGTTTGCACACTCTTGAACTATGTGCTTTGTTAATTGTTTCAAAAATTGCTATATTCAACTTGGAACCTGTTTACTTAGTCCCTTTTTTGAACGTTTGATTGAATTGAAGCAATTTCCGAACATTTGAGCTTTTTTGAGCGAACATAGGATCGCCCGTTCCCTTGTTGATTGTTTTTCTATTATTTGCCAGTTCAAGCTCGATGATGGAATGAATTATAAAAACAGAGAATGCGTCAAACATACCTCTGACTATGTACAGTATCTTTGCCAAAGTACGGAAGGTTCTGACTATATTAACAGTGCTGACTAACACTCCTTATATACATTCATGACTATCCGTATGTGAATAGAAGCAATCAATACTCCTATCTTCCGCATTGCTAGATTTGGGAATGAGTGGTTAAGAAAGTTCTTGTAATTTATTTTTATTAAATGATCCCTAATGGTTCCGAGACAGAACCCTGTATTTTGCTTTTGACGTCTTTATTTGTTTCTGAGGCGGATCATCCTCCCGCTTTTGGCTTCCGTGGAGCTGGTTGGTCAAAAATGTCGGTTATGCAGTTCTTTGTTTCTGATCAGATTTCAGCTGTGACGTCCACAGCACTACAGTATTATCTCGATTTTCGACTCTGGTAGTACAAATGGCATGCATTCGGTTTTCTCCGTATTAAAAACATAATCTTTCTCCGTTGTAGATTTTAATACAGACTTTAAAGGACCCCTCGCACTATTCACTCTTCAACTTACAGTATCTTAAAATATTTGAATACTTTAAAACTGTGCTGTGCTTTCAAAAAATATCCACGGTTTTGGCTGTTTTAAGCCTTTTCCAAGACCCGTTGACTTGTAGCCAAAACAGGGAAACAATTTTCGTGACAGGTTTTTCTGATGGAAAAACCTCTCGCAGACAACCGTCGACAGCGTGATACACATCGAAGGTACCAAGCACGGCAGGTGAAAAAATCAGCGTGGTTTTGTTAGAGGGGTAGAATGTATCGTACAGAATTGGGGTCTCAGGGTTTAGAAATATATGGGGTGGGTATGGAAATAGATTGCATTAGTATCATGGGTAAGACAGGTCCTTTAACTTTAAATTCTTACCTTTTAAACTGAAAATTTCACTTTTTGCAGATCTGTGTCGGTGGAAAGTGCGTACTGGATAACGATAACGCCATACCCGACTACTCTGAAGACGTCCATACATACCTGAGGAAAACGGAACCCGCCCAAGCCGCTACCCAAGCTGTCTACCAGTACACCAAACCACCAACTAAGAGCACCACATCGACCACCCTGAAACCCACCACCACATTTAAGAAATATAGTTACTACTCGTCGACACCATCTTACGAAGCAGCCACTACTACTAAGTAAGTTAAGTTATTGTTCGAGCTTTGCCTAGACCCATTTCGTCATCATAAGGCCGATGCAATCATTCATCAGTTGACTATTTATTAAGAAAAACCGGACACAGCAGATAATTGATTTCCGATTGCAAAAAGCAAATAAGTAAATAGGTGTACGAATTTAACTATTTAATTTAGTTAATTAATCAGTTTTAACAATTTAATTATGTACAATTTAAAATTAGCCTGACGGTATTTGGCTGTGGTAAACGGAGACGTCGTCTGAGTTTTTGTCAAGTTTTATGCTAGCGATATTTCGGCTCTTTTTGCCAAGGATCATTTTCAGGCTCAAGGGGGTGGGTAGTCTGCTTTCAAACTGGATAGAGATTGGGAATAGGCTTTGGAGCTTCTTTGTTTTATTTTTCTTAAATGATAGTAATACTAATATATATTTGACGTGCAAAACGGATACGTCAGCTACTTTTTATTGGAGCTATATTTCGGCCCTTCTTGGTTCAAGCCGCTCAAACTGGAGAATGAACAAACTGGAGAAGTTCATTCTCCAGTTTGAGTGGCTGAATTTTTTGCAAGACAAGTACTTCGCCCGGAATCTGGCTGAAACCGGAAATTGGCAGAAGTAAGGCAGGAACTTTCGTCAAAGTAGACATGACGCAGGCTATGCTGAATCCATATCTGAACTTCGTCTTCTCCGATGATTACCACTGGACCGCTACAAGACCCGATTCTCTGTAAATATTAAATTTGTGGGATCCCATCGAAACCTTTGGTCTTGTTACAAATGATCTATGGCTTTTGTCGTGTTAAGCCTTTCTTCAGGCTCATTGACTTCTAGCATAAACTCGGCAAATTTCAGAAAACCCGGTTTTTACGCAGTAAGAGCATGATACGCGAACACCCGTAGGGAGCGAGGCATGGAAAATAGTGAATCGTGGGAAGTGAAAAGATTAGTGAGGTATTCTCAGCGAGCTTAAAATGTAACATATCAAATTTGCGTCTCCGAGCTGAAGAATTAATGAAGACAATTGCGGAAGTAGGTTGCGTTGGCATTATAGACAGGACGGGTCCTTTAACGATCCTTTCATCTTCCAGGTACAACTGGTGGGCCTACTGGCTTAAACGAACCCCCTCCGCTGATAACCCCGTAACCACCTATGCCTCCAAACCCAGCTCAACCACTACCTACTCTACCAAACCAAGCACAACCACCTCTACCACCAGCACAACCACCTCTACCACCAGCACAACCACCACCACAACACCGCGACCCACAACAAGTAAAACCACCACAACGACCACCACCACAGAACCACCCGCCATTTCTGAGGAGGAGGAGATAGAAGAGGTGCAGTTTAAGAGCCCAACGACTGAATATACAACGCCGAAGAAAACGTATAAATGGGGCTACTGGCTCCCCTCCAGCACGGAGAAGTCTGCTCCTTCTGTATCGAATATAGCAAAGAAGTCAGTAGGATCAACTAAAGGTTTGTATTCTTTTTTTTATTCGTTTTTTTAGCTCGTTCGGTGTTGCATTTTTTTTTATCTCAAGTATTATTCCGCTGGAATTTACATGACGAGGTATTTTGGTCCTTTTTAGCAGAGATCCCCCTCAGTCCGTAGATGAAAAAAATAGTTGAACTTGCGACAAAAATAAAACTGTTTTTTGTAACTTTATTTGTCTCTCGGTTTGTTAGCTGTTGTAACTTCTTTGCGATTTCTGTATTGTGTGTTAGTCAAGTCCTGCAAAAAAAAAATGTTTTGTCAAATGCGCTGTTGTTACTAATGACAAACAGTTGTTATTAATGCTGTTAATAATTGGCCTGCTATCCAGCTATATACATTATTAATGTTTATATTCCCTTGAAATACACCACAGGAGTACAAAAAACTCTTAAGTGAAATATGGTGAATTTTTTTTACCGCTTTTGCCTCAGTTGGATTTATGTAGTCACCCGATTTGGACCTGTCGTACTGCAGGTTTTAAATAACTGTCGATTCAAGCTGAATTGCTAATCCTCGATATTTCCTGTGAGCACATTCTCATCTCATCCTAGGTAATCTTTACTTTTTTGGAATATGAACTCAACGTTAATCCGCAAACTGTTGTAAAGCCAATATATCTCACGTGTGGTCGATCAGTTTAAATCTGGGAGAAAAACTCTCCCCCCGTTGAGATTTTACGATTCTACTTTTTTGCCTTTCTTCGATAAGATTGCGTAATGCTGTCGAGACCGGTCGGAAGATGGGGTTTGTTCTTCAGGCCAGCTAGCTGAAAAACCGGTAATCGCGACGTTTTTAATTGAGCTGTAGATCGGATTCAGAGAAGCATACCTCGACGAGATATTATCTGGGCCTGACGAAAGACGCCAGGTTCAAGATTTATGCCGTGAGAATTATTTCTGAAAAAGTAATCATTATCATCATGCCTGTGGGGGGAAATTGGAACGATAAGCTCTTTATTGAACCTTTAAAGCACGGCTTGTGTAAAGTGCCATCTATGTATTATTATAAATTTCCGTGACATAGGGATGTGAACTGGTTAGATGAATTTGCCTTCGGGCGGGATCACTGTCCCTATGGCCGGCTTGTACCAGACTATTGTAGTGGTCTGTGAACTCTGTTCTCAAGCCCCTCGGTAGCTCAGTTGGTAGAGCGTCTGCCTTGTAAGCAGAGGGTCCTGAGTTCAAGTCCCGGCTGAGGAGCATTTTTGTCTTCTAGTTCACTACGTATAATAATACCAATAGCTGTTCCGTGAAGTTTTCGATTTCCTTGTAGGCGCTTGTCGACTCTATCCAGACTTCCCGCTCTTCGACGCGGAAGTTGGACGCAAAATAAAAGAATGAATTAACCAAAGGCTTTTATTCCGCTAAAATGACGAGATAAGAAAAGAGAAAAAGTACGACAGAAAAGCCGAAAGAAAGTCTTACCGGCCTGTCAAGTCGTTTAAAAATGAAAAACATTTTATGTTTCTCTCGCACTTGTTTGTAAAATAGTTGTGGTTCCGCGAAGTGTGTGCTCCGTGACTGACAAACTCGGCTCAGCCGAATAAAGGCCAAGAAGCAGTAGGTGCAAAACGAAACAACGGCGAAGGGCGGGGATTTCTGAAGTCACAGGGCAACTAGGGAGAATCGAAAAGACAGAATAATTAAAAACTTTAAAGTTTAACTGAAAAGGACTAAGATAGGACAATCTAGTTACTCATCACTTAAAGAGGCTGGAAGACCCGTTGAAAATGCGTCACTTCGTTGCTCTGTTATTCACGAATAATCAGCCTATAATGGTGAACCATTCGGTTGGAAAATTCGTCGTTTGAGACCACACCCTTTTTTTTGCCGTGGGGAGAGTGGTCGCTGTGATGAACTGTCTGTGAACGAAATGTCCCTAAAGTGAATCGTACGTGAAACGGGTGTTTGCGATTAAATTGTCTGTGCCTCCTATCCAAGACCGTGTGATGAATTGTCCATTTGATGAAGTGTCGTTGTGGCGCACTGGTAGTTTGACAGATTGCTGAGTCGCACTGTTTAGCAGTCAGAAGGTCAGGTTGCTGGCAAGTGCTTTGAGCCGCACGTTGCCAAATCGTTGTTTTTAGCTTTGTAAACGACAGGTTTCGTTTTCGCGCAAAGATACTCGTAAAATACCTCATTCAAATCTTGGTAAAAAGATGACATGTTACTAAACCGAACGTGGCAAGTTTAGTTCTTCATTTTGGCAGCAGTTTCTTGCGAAATATGCAATCGACGACATGGGAAGTGTTAGTTTTTTCGCATCTTAAATTTCATATTTTAAATTGTTGACGGCGTATTTTAGCTATAAGATTTTTCGGCCAGGCCCTAGCGCGAAAAAAACAACTTTAAAAGCCAAACCACTGTAATGGCCTGCGGAGGTAGAATCTCCTGGCTGAAGTAAGAAACAATGTTGTCGGGTTTCGACAATATTAGTTGCGTTTTGATCCATATTCTCCGCGCATTTCGCGATTTTTAGTATACTCTTGATCTTGGTGCCGCTGAAGAATCGCCGTTTGCCCAGCGAAGAACAAGAAACGGCACGACAACAAACGTTGTTGATTGGTTGACACAGTGGTGTTTCTTGTCCTTTGCGAGGTTCACTGGCGTGTTTCGGGCTTGGTCGTATAGAGTATTAAGATGGCGACAGTTCTCCTTTTCTTGCGTTTTGTCTTGAAAAACGAGAACGGGGAAAGCTTCGCTATTTCGCAGAATCAAGAGGCTGATTGGATAGCCACTTCTCAATTTTCCGTTATTCTTTCTTAATACTCCTTCCTCAATCAAAACGCTAATCTGGACGAGAATTAAGTAAAAGAAAACGCAACTATTCATCACCTTGGGGGCTGGGGCATAGACAACACTGTAGTTGGATCACACGAACACCCCAAATTTCTTCTGCGCTGTACGTTGACTAACTCACGTTGACTGCGTTGTACGTGACTTAACTCAAACATGTTCTATCCCGCCTGTATGCACCAGAGTGTTAATTATGGAGTGCGGTGGGAATTTAGACAGCATGTACTTACCAATTTATTTTCTCTTTCAGATGATCAAATTTGTGAAGACAAAATAACAAATATCGCCGGTAGCATGTCCTGTGAGGAATTCCTAAGTCGATACGGCTTCCAATACTGTAAACACTCTTATATTACGAGAAACTGTTGTGCCGCTCAGCGGAAATTGTGTCGGAATAGCTGAGTTTGATCTCCATTCTAGCTTAGGTTCGTGTTCCACTTCCCCGGTGATCCGGTTTGAGCACCGCGCAAATGAGCGTCATGCAACTGAGCGGCGCGAGCGCCTAACAAGCGATTCTTACACTGCCTTCCGTTTCAGTATTCACCACCTGAACTGTGCGATTTTATACGCCCTGTCTTTCTTGTGCAATCACCCTGTTTGCGTTTTAGTTTAGATGTCGCGATTTAGCACGTTCGGAATGTGTCGCACGTGCAACATGTGATGGTTCAGTGAACACTTCGTGAAGCTACCCGGTGAGAGCGGGTCAAGTGAGCGACGTACCTGACATCGAACCTCAGGCTGAGATCCCGTTCCACTGGGAAGCCATGCATGTGTATCTGTGCAATGGCACGTGTTTATGCGCTACACTTATATCACATTTCCTGTGTTGTCACGTGCAAAAATACGTGCTTTGAGATCCCGTTCCAATTGGGTTGCGTTTGAACAGTCCCGCACGTGAGGCTTATGCAGTGACACGTGTTTAGGCTTTGCACGCGAGTGCGTTAGTTTTATTTTGTTGCCACGAGCAAAAATACGTGCTACGAGACCCTGATCAACTTGGAACGTTAGAACAGTCTCGCACGTGAGGCCTGTGCAGTGACACGTGTTAGGCTATTCACGTGTGTTATCATGTGCTTTGACTCAATTGCGCGTATTATAATGCAGCACGTGCGCAAAAACGTGACTGCATCTTTGCCATAACCGTTCCTTCGACGAAGAACTGTTTAAGTGTTCTTTCGGAAGCTTGAGAATTTTAGAAGTTTTGACTTTCGATTTTGACATGTCGAATTTTCGATAATTAGCTCTGTGATTTTCCGAATCTATTTTGACCAGTGTATGTGAAAGAGACGGTCATATTAGCGAATTTTTTCGCGATATTTCGTTTTGCCGTTCTTGTTTACCCATCGGCCAAGTTATCAGTTGTACTTAGATTCTGCAATTTAATATTATTGCCGTTATTTCACGAATTCTCGAGCTTTACATCCGAAAATTTGTTGCCGTTAGGCCACTCAGCTAAATCTTTGCAACCATCCCCACAGACAAATAGTGACAATTATTTTTTAATTGAGTTGTTATATTCGTGACAAATGTTCTCATACTATGTATATTTTATTATATGCGTAAAGATTTTGCAATATATTACTGTTTTCACAATCAAAGGAATGGACTAGGGGGAACATAAACAGAACGCCATTCCGTACAGAAGCGCTTCAAGGCGTACATTCTCCGTTTCCCAGGTAAATATTCTTTGAGCCCACGCTGACTTTGAAACATACATTCAAATAATCAAACCTGTAATAAATTATTACAGGTTTGTGTCCTTCCCCGGCGTTGACAGCCTGACGAGGACCCTTGCCAAGA
Organism: Branchinecta lynchi; assembly: GCA_023053575.1. NCBI lineage: Eukaryota > Metazoa > Arthropoda > Branchiopoda > Anostraca > Branchinectidae > Branchinecta > Branchinecta lynchi. Next base: position 21,543,787 of record JAKZAP010000007.1, on the reverse strand, counting down.
AGGGCCGAAATATCGTTGATGAAGCATCGTAGCTGACGTATCCGTGTATACATTATTTGAATATATGTTTCCCGGGGACTCCTGGGATTTTGAGGGGACACGTGATAACGCGTGAGAATCGAGGGAGTCACTTCCTTGGGGCACCCTGGACTTTTTCTTTTATAATTATAGTTTAGTGGGTCCTTGTGCTTGGGCACGTGCCTACGCATCTGTGCTTGGCTAGGCCTGCTTGTGAACGCAACTTTATACCAAGATCTAACGTGTGATTTTTCCTGTTTCTTTGGAGCATCTGGTGGCAATTCGTCATTGGATTTTATGAGCGGCCTATTTGTGAATGTTTGTTGCGCAAACATGTGTTGTACACAGTCGACCCACATGTTGAAACTCGCGGTAATTCCGTTTTGTCTATTTTTGGCGGCAATTTAAAATGTCCAAAGGTAAACCCTGATAAGATCTCAACAAATTAAACTTCAGGCTTAGGTCCAGACAACTCTTTAGAAGAAGGATCCTCTGTTTTATGTCTATATGCTTGATAAAGTAGCCAATTTTATTATGCAGACGTTAATTTGCTGCTAAATCTGAATTTCCCGCCAAATTCCAGCCAAAAAATCGAAAATCACCTCTACAGTTGTTTGTCGAATTTGAGCCTCAAAAACCTTGTTGGTCGCGGAAACACACCTGCATGGGGGCCACGGAAATATCTCCAAACCACAATTCAGCCACAGATTCTTTGTAAGAACGCCGAAAAAGGTCAAACGGAAGATACTAAATCAGTATCACCAAGAACAAATAATCATAAGAACCTCCGTCCCCCTATCTCTGTAATATAACCATGCGGAGTCGAATATATTTTGAAACCCTACCCGATGCAAACGAGCTGAGGAGGAGCAACGCAGAACGTCATAATTTGTTACCTCAACAAACATCGCAGTAGAACCCCGCAGAAGAATGCGAACGCCGTCTAAGTCGTCCTTTACAGCTGATTGGTTGTCTACCATTATGACGTCACGTCGAACTCCCTGCAGACCGGGTTCTCCAGCCCTACAGGTATCCAACAGTTTTTCATCTGGTATCCCGATGAAAAATTTGTAGCCTGCCTAGTAGTACGAAAACGTTGCATATAATACTATGTAATAGCAAAGAATACTATCATTTAATGTGCCTCAGACTGGTCCAATCTTATCTAGTAGCATCCTGTCTTGCCATAGTAGCATCCAGTCTTGCTAATAGTAGCATATAGTAGTATGCAGTAAAACGGTAGCCTTGCAGTAGAAGCATGTAGTAGCATCGTGAGTACTGCATGCTACTTTTTCATACTACTTCATAGTACTATTTGGAGATACATTTTTCATCGGGATGCGCAGCGGCGAATAGGGAAGTAGTGGATAACTCAAACCTCACACCAAGTACCTCTAGAACCGCTCAGTTTTATCGGGGTATTAACAGTCGCTGCATGGGACCAACGAGGGAGGTGATTGGATTATTTGCCCTTGGTATCACAGGTACGACAGGTCCTTTAAGAAGCACGTTTTCGCAATGTACTAAAACATATTGATACATTCACTGGGCAATTTGGCAATGGCTGGTACACTATTACAACATACCCTGGTTTCTGAATAAGCACTCATGATATTTCGACACTCGCTCCCGATTTCTACGGCGGACTATTACAGTGAAATTTTCTGCAATATTCTTCGACCTCCAGAGGTAGTAGCCTATAGAGCCGACTTTGTTTCATCCTTGAGTTTGGCCTATCCTCAAGTTTTTTTAGTTAGGACCTGTTGGGCGTCCTTGTCGTCGAATTTAACTCAGTTATCCGGGATTATGGGTATTTTGAAACATCAAATTTACAGGCAACTTCGAATGAAAGAGTATGAGTGCGGCTTTCGCGATCAGCATCATAGAGGAGTAGTCTGCGGCACTTCAACCTGACTCAGGTCGAAGAAAACGGAGGCAAATCATACACTGCTAGAAGTTTCATAACAGAAACACCTAAACTGTGAGCTGTTTAGATAAACTGGCGTCGAGTCAGATCACTGTTCCTGTAGCCCGTCTCTAACTGCCAACTGAGTGGTTTGCCATATGTGTTCACACGCACCCCTTCATAGATCAATTGGTTAAAGCGTTGGTATAGTAAGCCGAAAGTTGAGGGTTCAAATCCCGATCGTGGAGCATTTTTATTTTTCACTTCACTACTACTAACGGGCAAAACATGGTTGCGCATCGCTGTGTTAAACATAACGAGAATGTATCAGTTATGACCAGTTGAAACGTTACCTTTTCGCGAAATAACACACTGTTAAAGTCTCTCCTACTTCGGACTTTAGAAGTTGCACTTTACCGAACTCGGAGATTTTTATTCCGAAAACAGAGAGTTAAAATCCGAGTTCGGAGAGTTTAAGTCCGATCGAGGATTAAAAACACTAGAGTGCAAAATGCCGCAGAATAAGTTATCTGAAAGCAGATAGTTTTTTTTTTTTTTTACAGTGCACTTAAAACTGTCATAACAGAAGTTTTGTACCGAAACATGACACTTACAAGGCTACAACAGACAAATTCTTGTAACATTTAACACAAGGATGCGCAAACATGTGTTACCTATTATCAAAATTCTGACAGTGTACCCATTTCGTTCTAACTAGAAATCGGAAATTAAATACCGTAAACGTTAACACCCATAAAAACAAAAGTTGCACAAACTATTTTCGAAAGCTCCCTAAAAGTAAATCGGAACAGCTCGTCTTCAGTACTAAAATAGCGCAAAAATCTCAGGTTAATCAACTAACTGTTAAATAACATCTAGACGTTCCCTAGTGTTTTTTTCAAAGCGATCCCAAAGGAGCTCCTTCGGGATCGAAAATAAAAAAAAAGTCTAAAATTAACTAATACTGGGAGGTTAGAACAAGACAATACAAGCAAACAGAGGCGTCATATATGGGGGGAGAGGCCGCTCTGAGATGTTGTCGAGCAGTCGTCAAAAATGAATGATATTTTTCTTAGAAACAATTGATTTTCTAAGAAACAGAAACCAGTCACATTTTCTGAATAACAGTCGGGTAAAAATAACGAAAAAAAGAATGATATTCTTCTTAGAAACAATTGATTTTCTAAGAAACAGAAACCAGTCACTTTTTCTGAAAAACAGTCGGTAAAAATAACCAGCCAATCAGAAAATACCTTGACCCCCCCCCCCCCCTCGATCAAACAGCCTCTGGAAGCAACCTGGAGGTTTAGGACTAAACTAATACGCAACCATACGTTCCCTAAACGTAAACTGCAGGGGCTGATCAGGTACATTGACTGTCCTAGTAATGCAATCCATGTCGGCATGGTGCCACTCAATCTGGAACTCCTGAAGAGCCTAGAAGAGAAAATGGTTTTGCTTTACGACACGCAAACTGTTCAGTAGTGACACACCACTTGGTTTTTACATCTTTTTTTGTTTGCATTGGCCTTTGCGCATCATCATCAGCAACCCTGCTCTTTGACGGATTTTCGATGAAAAATACAGAGCGTGTTCTGCCCTACTTACCGTTGTTACTACGCATGATGCCCCGGCGTCAAGGCTGGAACGAATCTTCCTATTTTCGGCAATTATCGTGTCGGAGGCTGATCAGGCCAACCACGTCACAGAGATCGTACATACCACGTGAAGTACGCTCCTGAGCATCGTAAGCAAACACTTACTGTTTCGAGAAGGTTGGAACAGTCGGCGTAGTAACTTTTCACGAGGGAACGAATATAGTACCTACTAGGTACTACTGTTGGAAGGGTGGAACGCGCTCAAAATAAATAGTGTGCTGAAAGACAAAACTGCTCCTCATCCGGGATTCGAATGCAGAACCTCTGGCTTTCTAGGCCGTCGCTCTATCACTGAGCTACAGAGGGGCTTGTAAACACAGTTCGCAAAACACTACAATAGTGAGATAAAAGCGGGCCACGGGAACATTGATCTAGGTGAAGGCAAATTCATCTACGCAGTTTACATCATAGAGATATGATATGAACTAATATGATATGAACTAAGATATAAACCTAGAACTTTCTACAACACACACTAAAAAAATAAAATAAAATCGAACAATTATTCTCCTAAATGGTATAAAATAAAGAAAAGATCTTAAGTTTTTCAAATTATGTTTGTAACTTGCAACAGTAAATCTCAATTTAGTTTCGTGGTTTGGGTCTGGAAAGATAATCGTTAATTGACATGCCTGCGCTAGCTAAGGCTATTTTGGGAAAATAAAGCATGCATTCTTTCATTACAATTTTTCTCGAACAAGTATTCAATGCATGTCTTCCTGTGTCCCATAGAAAGTTATATTGTGACAATTACTTTTGTGAAGGCTGAGGGATATCATATCATCCTCCAGAGAGGCTGATACGAAGCCGTATCACCCACCGCAGATGTTCATCGAGAACTTTTCCTCAAATACAGAAAAGTAGAAGCTGACTTCCAAAAAGTAAATAGGAAACTTAACTCTTAAAAGACATTATGGAAAAAATGATTAATTTTTTTTTTTTTAATGAAAGATCATCTTACTTTCTTTAGACAACCAGCCTAGGCCTTAGGTCATACTTTGTCAATATCATATATCGGCTGAAAATACAACTTTTCAACTGAAACAACATTCTACTTTCCCTTGCTTTCAAAAATAGTTATCCAGTGAGTGTCTTTTTTCTCGATTTTTTCTTGTTGTTCTCAAGAGCCAACACTTATTATGCCGATTGTAATTTCTCTCCGTCAGTCGGTCTGTCGGTCCCGGTTTTCCTAGTTCGGGCACTTCCAGATAAACTTAGGACGATGAAACTTGGCAGGCGTATCGAGGACCGGAATAGATTAAATTAGAAATAGTCGTTTCCCCGATCCGACCATCTGTAGGGGAGTGGAGGGAGGGGGAATCCGGAAAAATGAGATATTTTTAGCTTACGAACGGGTGATCGGATCTTAATGAAACTTGATTTATGGAAGGAACTCATGTCTCAGATGTTCATTTTAAATCCAGACCGGATCCGGTGACACTGGGGGGAGTCGGAGGGGAAAACCGGAAATCTTGAGAAACACTTAGAGTAGAGGGATCGGGATGAAACTTGGTGAGAAGAACAAGCACAAGTCCTAGATACGTCACTGACATAACCGGAACGGATCCGTTCACTTTGGGGGCAGTTGGGGAGGCGGGGGAGTCCGAATTTCTAGTGGTCCCGCGAGTTCGTTGCTTCCTAATGTGCGAGGACGGTGAAAATTGGCAGGTGTGTCAAGGACCCGACCAGGTTAAATAGGAAATAGTCACTTTCCCGATCTGAACATCTGGGGGGAGTGGAGGGAGGGGGAAACCAAAAATTGAGGTATCTTTTACTTGCGAACGGGTGATCAGATCTAGATGAAAGTTGATATTTAGGATGGCCTCGTGTCTCAGAGGTCCCATTTTAAACCTGGACCGGATCGGATGACACTGAGGGGAGCTGGATGAGGGAACCGGAAATCTTGAGAAACGCTTCACGAGCGGAGGGATCGGGATGAAACTTGGTGGGAAGGACAAGCTCAAGTCCTAGATACGTCATTGATATAACCGGACCGGATCTGGGCACTGTGGGGGAGCTGGGGGGGGGGGGGGGTCCAGATTACTAGCGATCCCGCGAGTTCGGCATACTTCCTGATGTGCTATGACGATGAAACTTAGCTGGTATGTCAGGGATCCGAACAGATTGACTTGAGAATAGTCGTTTCCCCGATCCAATGATCGCGAGAGGAGTGGATGCATGGGGAGTACGGAATCTAGTGGCATGCTTAACTTTTGAACGGGTGATCGGATTTGAATGAAACTTGTCAGGTGGAAAGAGCTATCGCCTCAGATGTTCAGGGTTAAGTCCAGGTCGGGTCCGATACCTGTGGGGGATTGGGGGGGGGGGCGGGAAACTCAAGAAACGCTTAAAGCAGAGGGATTACAGACCATCCGGAACTGCTCAAAATTGAGTGAAACTAAATATCCTATTTCTCTATCCGAACCGCATTTTTGGACGGCGGGTGTATTTTGTGACGTTCTCGTCGAATTTCTTGTACCGCCTACTCGTAACAAGTGCCATATGAGCTCGTAGCTCTTATTATTGTTAGATGCTGCCACTTTTCTCTGGCGGAACCTGTGACTCACGGCAGCAAAAAAGGGGGTGATTTTCTGGTGCTTTCTGGCGCCTATGAAACTGGTTTCTTTTTGCCAGATATTAACGAGGAATCTCGCTTTATCACTTTCAGAATTATGTGGCTCAACCTTTTTGCTTTATTTTGTATTTACCGGCAAGGAACCGGTTCTTAAAATCATGCTTTGTCAAGAAACTAACATCTGTGACCAATCCCAGAATTTTGCTACCAGTGTTAACACTAGTCTCCATATGTTACTTCCGCCACCCCTATAAGTGAGGCTCCACCTTCCAGATTTTTCTTCCGGATTCCAGACAGCCGTTTTCGTCGAAACGGATCTGGAAGGTGAAGCCAGGCCAAAAAGGTCTGGAAGTCCGGGGTGTTGGACACCCCAGATTCCGGATGTCTGGAAGGTACTATAGAGGCAATCCATTCGAGAGACAGAACAAATATGCAAATGTCGGAAGAAAAGGGAAAGTGATTGACAGCTGTGACTGGAATGCAAGAGATATTTGAAATGCGAAGGGGACATCTATGAAATGTTGAAGAATAGCAAAATCAGCTTTATCATGAAAATCTGGAAGGGTTGGCTTGACTATGCGGAAGCCCCGGACGTCTGGTAATCTGGAAGGTGAAGCCTGGCTTTATGGCAGTCATTTTCGTAGGTCTACAGTAGGCTTCCACGACCGCTAGATGGCATCTGCATCGCCAAAAATGGAAAAGACTATGATCATACAAACAGAAGTGCTCGGGTCACAACAGTAGCCATTTTAGTAGGTCTACAGTATGCGCTTGGGTTACTACTTCACTAACATAAAATTCCCTACCTCTATAGCAAAAACGTACAACAAAAGAAGAATAAGTCCTACCTATGAAAAATGTTATTTTCGAAAAAGTGATAATAGAACATACCTCCATCTCGGTTCATATCAGAATAGCAACCTCGACGGTGATTTCGCCTTCGGCTCGGATAGGTTATTTTCAATGGCCGTCTGTTGTTTTCCGATATCAGCCTCGATGTCAGAAGTTAACCTTTATTAACAAATAAATTAGCCTAAGTGTACTAAGTTTCCTCTTTTTTTGGGTTTCATTCTTGTTTTGTTTTTTTGTGTATGTTTTTTCCCTCTTACAACGTTGAAGATGTTTAATTTCTTCTTTAACGTGTTGTATTTTTACATATTGCTAGGCCTGAACAAGTGTCTTCCTCTTCTATGTTCTTCTTTGTATATCTTCCTCTTCTTTGTGTCCGAGCATGGGAAGTCAGGTCGTCCAACGTGTATCTTCTAGTACGCTTCGGTTGATTACTTGAATACTTACTTGCAGAGGCGTTACTAGCCAAAATGTTTGGGGGGGGGACGAGGCATTTACCGACTGGCTGGTAATTTTTACCGACTTTTTCTGCAGAAAAAACGACTGTTTTCAACAATAAAATTATATTTTTAGAAAACATCGACTAATTTCCGAAAATTCCACTGACTTTCAGAAAAACCGACTATTTTGAAGAAAAATTGACCAATTTTTTGAAAAACCGACTGTTTTCATGAAGAAAAAAAAAACTGTTTTGAAGAAAAATCGCGGCGCTTCGCACCGACTCGGTATTTTTTACCGACTGACCGACGGCTTTGTGGGGGCGTCCCCCCCCCCCCTCCCCCCCCCCCCCCCCTCCCCCCCCCCCCCCGTCGTGACGCCTCTGCTTACTTGAAGTATATTTTTATTTGGCCTCAAGCCCTCTCTGTGCCTTATTGGAGCTATGTTGTAATTATATTCGTAATGTGTTGTATTTTAAAATAATGGGGTTGTGAAACAAGTATAGTTCATTCGGGTTGATTAATGGTTTGCCGCAAGGACGGTTGCTATCGCCATTGCTTTATGCTGTTTATGTTGATTTACTTTCTCAAAGACTGAAGGATTCAAATGCAGGTTGTTTTAGTGGTGGAGTTTGCTTTAACCATTTTCTTTTCGCTGACGATCTTGTTGTTCTTTCCCCTACGGCGTTTGGTCTTAATAAGCTTCTGAGGGTGTGTGATAGATTGGTAGAGGAGCATAACATTATGTTTAATCCTAAGAAAACTGTGGCTATGGCTTTCCTACCTATTGGTTGTTCTGTACCTAGGACTCCAATTGTGTTGTCGGGCCGAAATGTTTGCTACGTTACTGAATGTAGATATTTAGGTTTCTTCGTCAATGAGAATCTGAAGGATGATACTCACCTTCGTGACCTTGCGCACAGTGTTTGTAAGACAGGGGACGTTTTAATATGGAAATTTGGTTTTGTAAACAGTGCAATTAAGATTAGGCTGTTTAAGACGTATTGCTACCAGTTTGTTGCGCTAACTTTATGTTATCGTTGTACTAACAGGTCGTACTGTAATCTAGAGGCTTGTTACAAGAGAAGATTTAGACGTCTGATTCGTCTGCCGGGTCGAGAGAGCTTAAGTCAAAGTCAGGCATTTGTCCAGAACCATTGCTGCAGTTTTGCTGAACTTGCTCGTAAAGACCGGTCATCTTTGGTTGTAAGGTTATGGCGGTCGGAGAACTGTCTGATCATCCTGGCAGCAAACCCCATTTTCCACAATCTACCAGTTTGGAGGCATCTGCTGGAGATAAATTGATGTTGTACCATGTGTTGTTTTTTTTGTTTGTTGTTTGTATGTTAGTTTACGGCGAAAGCTGAATTAAAAAGTTAATAATAATAATAATAATATTCCGGCAATCATCTACCTTTATTGTCAGTAGCCACATTTCCTGTTCAGCCAATCGCCTTCCAATACACATCCGAGGCCCAAACCCAAACGGTAGGATCGTGTAGGGGTGTGCGTTAGACTCGAGGGGATGTTTCTTGATCCACCTCTCGGGTATGAAGTCATCGGGGTTGGGGAAGTGCCTCTCAAAGCGAGCGATGAGCTGATGACAAGTCAGCACCAGCGTCTAGAAGGTATAAAGCTCAAATTTAGAATTTCAGGTTTTAGTACAGACTTTAAGTGACTATTTTCCCTTCTTTTTCTTTTTACGAAAGCTATAACAACACTGTTACTTGCCAAATGGCAGTATTATTAATTCATAAATATGGTAATGAGCTTCCACGTGAAAACATTTGATACGTCTTTTATATCAGTCGTAACAGTTTAACGCCACTTAAAGCTTGATGTGTCTTTACTTTTGCTTTATTACGCATTTCTACTTCTTGGCACGTGACCACGTGTCCAACAGTAGGGGCGATTAGAGGTTATCGTACAGCGTGTTCCACCCTACTTACCTTAGTTACTAGCTACTACGCATGACGTCAAGAATCCTGGCTTTTTGCCGTCATGGCTGGAACGATTTTTCTAATCTCCAGCGGAATATCATACCACGGATGAATCCGACCAATCAAGTTACAGAGATGAGTAGCTACCATGCTTACGCTCCCGAGCAAGGTGAGCAAATAGTTACTATTAGTTACTATTTCGAGGAGGTTGGAACGGTCAGCGTAGGAACTTTTGACAAGATTGGAACGAAAATAGTAACTAATAGTTGCTATTGTTAAAAGGGTGGAACACGCTCGTAGTAGCGACCTCCTTGGCTTTTGGGACCCCAAGCCTTAAAGGACTGTTCAAGCTTACGTTGAAGGTGCAGAATTTCTGAGTTATACGTGCTATCCGCGAATATGTGTGGTACATTTCATTCCGCCGAGGCTTGCTGTGGTTAAAATTAATAGGAACGGGTTCTATTTTGTGTGTTAAAAGTTATACGTGACCAATCGTAGCAATGCGTTTCTATCACGTGACTACTGAAGAAGAAAGAGAGAAATATTTAAGGAGAGATATTTGTAATATAAAAATAATTAAATGCAGACTGAATGAGTTCTTTGAATGAAAGTCGGTCATACTAATTTATACAGCTAATTGTATTTTGACAGTTACAAGCTTTTTACCTTATCTGAAATAAGAAGAACAATCCTGGTAGGCTCAAAACTAAATCGAGGAATATACACTAGTTCAACAGACTGCCAACAGACACAGCAGCAGATATTATACCGAGTATTGTACTGGATTTTCGTAAAACCGGTCAAGGCTGATCTAAATTTACACATGAAAGTCATCAAAGGTTATGTTCTCTAGGGATGGATTGTCAGGGTCAATATTATACCGAGTATTGTACTGGATTTTCGTAAAACCGGTCAAGGCTGATCTAAATTTACACATGAAAGTCATCAAAGGTTATGTTCTCTAGGGATGGATTGTCAGGGTCAATATTATACCGAGTATTGTACTGGATTTTCGTAAAACCGGTCAAGGCTGATCTAAATTTACACATGAAAGTCATCAAAGGTTATGTTCTCTAGGGATGGATTGTCAGGGTCAGGTTTAAGGCTCCGTTTTGAAGATCTATAGCATTGTCCTAATAGGTGTAATAAGGTGTATTACGGTGTATAAGACTTATAACAGATTCCTCTTTTCCTCGGAGCTCGCTGTAATAAGGTGAAGAAGGAGAATAGACTGACGTTCTATTCTGGCTTATGCAGGGCCAATCAGATCGCTTGGTTGGGTTCGCCAGCGGGCCGAGGCAAGAGCAGCGCCGTCAGGGTTGCCACGGGAAGCACTAAAGTTCTACTTTGTTGGAAGCTGAAGAAACAACTTTTCTAAAAAAACAACACGTTTTGTTCTGTTGCGACTGTTTACTGCTAGTTCGAGGACGAGTGCTGTCCATCCATAGATTTTATTGCTATTTACAATATACTGGGCGTCAAATTACTTCAAGTAACACTAAGAAGACTTTTCTGATCTTTAGAAACTCGAAAAACTGTATGACCATGGCAACACTGCGCGCTGCATTGATAAGAACCTCTCGCCTCTCGGGTTCGTATTGTATTTGAACGGGCGTGTGTATTAAGACGTAAACATCGCGTATAGCGTTATTCAGCTTATTACACCTATTAGGACAATGCTTATGCATACGTGATCCAAACGTCGGGGAGCGGCGTACAACTTGATTTTCAAGTTGAACGGCTGCAGAGGATAAGGCTTACAACGCGAAGTACTTCTGTTTGTCTTACAGCATAAGGTGAATGGTCCATTATAACTGACGGGGTATCTTAACTCTAACCATTCTCCGCCTGTTAGCACTATAGGGATCGAGATGTTTTTTTTCAAGCTTGTTGGTAGGATTCTTTGGGTCAACTCAAAGGTTAAGTTCGTAGAAGGTACGTAGCTCTATTTAGGGGTGGAAGGGGGTTTCAAACCAAATAGAAAAGAAAAATATTTTTTAAAGCTAGTAAAATGGTCAATTAAGGGGTAGGGAGACACGCCGAGTACGTATCTGGACCTTTTTCTTGCCGGAAAAGTAGTTCGCTCGGAGCACAAAACAGGTTTGAGATTCGATTTAGGGCTGAAATGCACCTTTAAACCATACCTGAACTTTTTTTTTTTGCAGGACAGTTAAATCGGAATCGGCCAAGACCAGAAAATTGGGAAAAGGACAAAGTTCTTACCGAAGTAGATTAGGGTTTCGATACAGGGGTAAACAGGCATGCTGAACCCATCTCTGAAGCGGATTAAGGTGTATTCTCGCAGGAACGCAACTAATCACAAACGACGCGAGAGGTGACAGTTAGTTGTGTTTTTCCATTCAAGATTTTTGAATTTGTACATTCAAGATTTGGCTAAAGTGCAAAAGCATGAACATAACTCTGAAAGGAGAATCGAATATAACAATAATAATAAGTGTATATCAAAGCCCAGGGGCATATACAAAAAAACGAAAAGACACATTACAAAACAAGAGCTACGAGCTCATATGGCACTTGTTACGAGTAGGCACGGCTCGGTTATGTCAATGATATATCTAGTGTTTGCTAGGTGTCTTCCCACCAAGTTTCATCTCGATCCCTCCACTCATAGCGTTTTCCAATATTTCCGGTTCTCCCCTCCAGCTCCCCCCAAAAGTCACCGGATCCGGTCTGGATTTTAAGTGGGTCGTCCGAGGCATGAGGTCTTTCCAAATATCAAGTTTCATCGAGATCCGGTCACCCGTTCAAAAGTTATAAATACCTCAAGATTACGGATTCCCCCTCCCTCCACTCCCCCGACAGTGCCCGAATCGGCTCGGTCATTTCAATGATGTATCTAGTGTTTGCTAGGTGTCTTCCCACCAAGTTTCATCTCGATCCCTCCACTCATAGCGTTTCCCAAGATTTCCGGTTGCCCCATCCAGCTCCCCCAAAAGTCACCGGATCCGGTCCGGATTTTAAGTGGGTCGTCTGAGGCATGAGGCCTTTCCAAATATCAAGTTCCATCGAGATCCGGTCACCCGTTCAAAAGTTATAAATACCTCAAGATTCCGGATTCCCCCTCCCTCCACTCCCCCGACAGTGCCCGAATCGGCTCGGTCATTTCAATGATGTATCTAGTGTTTGCTAGGTGTCTTCCCACCAAGTTTCATCTCGATCCCTCCACTCATAGCGTTTCCCAAGATTTCCGGTTGCCCCATCCAGCTCCCCCAAAAGTCACCGGATCCGGTCCGGATTTTAAGTGGGTCGTCTGAGGCATGAGGCCTTTCCAAATATCAAGTTCCATCGAGATCCGGTCACCCGTTCAAAAGTTATAAATACCTCAAGATTCCGGATTCCCCCTCCCTCCACTCCCCCCACAGTGCCCGAATTGGCTCGGTTATGTCAATGATGTATCTAGTGTTTGCTAGGTGTCATCACACCAAGTTTCATCTCGATCCCTCCACTCATAGCGTTTCCCAAGATTTCCGGTTGCCCCCTCCAGCTCCCCCCAAAAGTCACCGGATCCGGTCCGTATTTTAAGGGGGTCGTCTGAGGCATGAGGCCGTTCCAAATATCAAGTTTCATCGAGATCCGGTCACCCGTTCAAAAGTTATAAATACCTCAAGATTCCGGATTCCCCCTCCCTCCACTCCCCCGACAGTGCCCGAATCGGCTCGGTCATGTCAATGATGTATCTAGTGTTTGCTAGGTGTCTTCCCTCCAAGTTTCATCTCGATCCCTCCACTCATAGCGTTTCCCAAGATTTCCGGTTGCCCCATCCAGCTCCCCCCAAAAGTCACCGGATCCGGTCCAGATTTTAAGTGGGTCGTCTGAGGTATGAGGTCTTTCCAAATATCAAGTTCCATCGAGATCCGATCACCCGTTCAAAAGTTATAAATACCTCAAGATTCCGGATTCCCCCTCCCTCCACTCCCCCCACAGTTCCCAAATCGGCTCGGTTATGTTAATGATGTATCTAGTGTTTGCTAGGTGTCTTCCCACCAAGTTTCATCTCGATCCTCCACTCATAGCGTTTCCCAAGATTTCCGGTTGCCCCCTCCAGCTCCCCCCAAAAGTCACCGGATCCGGTCCGGATTTTAAGTAGGTCGTCTGAGGCATGAGGTCTTTCCAAATAACAAGTTCCATCGAGATCCGATCACCCGTTCAAAAGTTATAAATACCTCAAGATTCCGGATTCCCCCTCCCTCCACTACCCCCCACAGTGCCCGAATCGGCTCGGTTATGTCAATGATGTATCTAGTGTTTGCTAGGTGTCTTCCCACCAAGTTTCATCTCGATCCCTCCACTCATCGTTTCCCAAGATTTCCGGTTGCCCCCTCCAGCTCCCCCCAAAAGTCACCGGATCCGGTCCGTATTTTAAGTGGGTCGTCTGAGGCATGAGGTCGTTCCAAATATCAAGTTTCATCGAGATCCGATCACCCGTTCAAAAGTTAAATTTCCGGATTCCCCCTCCCTCCACTCCCCCCACGGTGCTCGGATCGGGGAAGTGACTATTTCCAACTTAATCATTTGGGGTCCCTGATATGCCTGCCAAGTTTTATCGTCCTAGCTTATGTGGAAGTGCCCGAACTAGCAAAACCTGGACAGACCGACAGACCGACGGACGGACAGAAATTGCGATCGCTATATGGCACTTGGCCGAAGAGCAAGTGCCATAAAAACACACAATATGTTCATGCGGCTATGGAGTCTCACTACGAAGCTAGTGGCTCTTATCAAATCAAATCAAATCAAGTTTACTAATTAGCCATGATTATCCAAAAACGAATAGCACTGGCACGTCAAAGATACAAACACTTGGGTCACAATTTAAGTCAAGTCACTGTTCAAATTTTTGCAAAAGTACGGGACGAATGAATCTTAGCTTCACGCTCTTTCTATATAGCCACACACCTTGGTTATAACCCTTTTCGACGTGCTATTCAGGATATCCGGAAGAAGCAAAACTTTCCCCTTAAAAAATTATCCCCTTAACTCCGAAAGCTCCTGGCATTGATTGAGGAAGTGGTCCATGCTTTCCTCTTCCCCAGATTTACAAAGTATATGCTAACTGGTTTTGGCACTTGTTACTGAGAAGGACTATAATGGAATAGTATCAGGTTTCAGTTTGCTTTAAAGTTTAACCGAAAAGGGCTGATACTTCTACACTTAAATAGGCCAGAAACTCGATAAAATGCGTTAATCCGTTAGTCCACTATCCACAGATGATCGATTTCCTCGAATGAACTTGTTCTTTCGAATTTGTGGTACGTCTATGCGCCTTTCCCTCTATGCTTCAAATATCCTCCCTACTTTCTTCACCCGCGACCTTTCCAGGCTTAGGTTGTCGTGCAAGCAGCGCATATTCTGAATGTTATTACTAGAGTCTCAAGTGAAATTTATTTTACAAAATCCCTTTGGTGGGTCAACATATTTTGGTATATTCAAATATCGGATGTAAAAATAAGCTATCTTTTCAGTTAAACTTCAATGAGCGTTATACGCTCTCTTCCTTCGCTACTTTGATTCGGTGCAGATCAAAAGATAAGTCTATATTTTAAGTCTCATTGTTTTCCCAGTGACTATGTACAGTTATACTAGATTCCATATGGTTAGTTGTGTTGCCCTATATGCAGCCACTAGGGGATGTAGTATTAGCAAGGTATTAGGTGCGTTCGTTGCAGTCCGGGCTGTCTCTGGTGTTTTGTCACCGGTGTCCGGTTCTTCTCTTATAACACATTTTTGGGTTCACCGGCGAGTTGATTAAAACTGGCTAACTTCTCGCTGAAGCCGGGCTCCTGAGCAGGTTCTGGTTAGTCGGCACCGGTAGGTAAAACCGGACACCGGTTAGTTCAAAAACGGCTTATAAGAAAAACCGGAGACCACCGGCGCGAGGTCCCGTGACAAAGAACGCAGCGATTATTTCCCGCAACCCATGTTCCACTACTCCCGGTCTATCACGTCGGTGGACATCTACTATTGGAAAGACACCTCCGAGTAAAACACAAATACTGCAAATTCTCCTCCGGCTACCTAGATGGCACCGAAACAAACGAGTCATTGATCGTTTTGGTCTCGCGGATACACCTTCTTGCATTCACAAACAGTAGTATAAATCGAAAAAAGTGTTATGATACGAAATTGCTTAGACATACAAGAATAAGAAATTGTATATGTATGTATGAATTATTATGAAAATGAGAGATATGAACAATATGTGAACTACATAGTTAACGGTGAAACACAGAAAGATGTTGTACGGGTTGTGTAAGGGTGTTATCGACCAACACATATAAACGCAAAAATCACAAAGAAGAAGATCAGCTATGTAAAAATACTGTAAATTTGATAAGCGGTTGCTACTCTCGGCGACCTTTCTTCCAGTATGATGCAAGTCAACTAGTCTACATTTCCTTCTGTAGTTTGGTATTTTCGCGTCTCTTCTTTCGTTTTATTCATGGTACAGGGTACTCCATACTTTGTGTACGTTACGGGCAATAAAGTTCAATCAACAATAAATTACTGTTTGGTACCCCCAAGCTAAAGGCAAGTCAAAGCTCCGCCGAAGGTTGAAGAGTTCTGGCAGAAAATAAATAAAAATTCTAAAATTTGTAGCGAACTTTTTAGAACAAAATAGTCCGCAGAATTTTCTTTTTCTTTATATACTGCACCATTTCAAGCAACTGCGCAAGAAAAATCAATTAGTTTAGATTTGTATACCCCCTCCCCCCCCCCCACAAACACACGCACACACACACGCACACACACGAACTTATAGGTGGAAGAAGGCTACTTACTCCTTTGGGTATTTGGAATCCGGAGAGGACCATATTCCGGGTAGTTATCCTAGCGTTGACATTTGCTGCAGGGCTCAACCTAGAAGCAGAAAACATTTCGAGTTATTAGAAATAACTAGCTAATATTACACATCTACTCCCGAAAGCCCGACGACTTCTGCTGAGTGCCAAAAGATGACAAGAGTCTATAACCTTTATAGTTTCCACTGAAAGTTTGTGCCTCAGGCCAGATCGACATTCACATCTGTCGGTCAGAATGGGCGAATCCAAATCCGGATTAGGATCCGAATCCAGGATTCATCTCTCGGATTCGGGTTCCAAACCTCCAGTCTTACGAATCAGCTGACATTTCTAGACTACATCCTTCCGGTTACCGTTTTCCGAATCTTTACACAGTAGGCTTAGGCAATGCAACTTTTTGGTCTCCACCACCAGCTATCCTCAGTAATCTATCACATACGAACAAATCGGTTTTCAAACACGTTCGTTTCGTATTACACGTCAGTGTTTAATAAGTGCTGAAGTTTCTGTTCTTATTTGTGTCCTCTTTTAATTTGTAAGCCCAAGCGCCATTTAGTTGAGTTCTCTTCTTGACTATGATAGCTTGTGTAAATAAATGATTCTTCTATTTCTTCTATTTTTGTCAACTATAACATATGAACATAATTTGATGTTTGTTACACTGTAAAAAGTCTCTCCTTTATCGGACTTTAGTAGTTGTGCGTCACCGATTTCGGACATTTTTATTCTTAATTTGGAGAATTAAAACCCCAATTCGGAGAGTTACAATACAATAGTATTCTGAATTCTAGCGTTTTAATCCTACAGCGGATTACAGCTCTCCAAATTGGGATTTTAATTCTCCGAATTAGGAATTAAAAATGTCCAAAACCGGTGACGCACGACTACTAAAGTTCGATAAAGGAGAGGCTTTTTACAGTTTAAGGTCGGAATTGAATCCGGATCCGAATCCTCACCATAAAACGGTGGATTCAGAATCAGATTCGTACCTAGCCCTGAATCCGGATTCTAATCCTTTCATCATCGGATTTGCCCATCTCTGCCGTCGTTTGCTAACTGCAGAAGGAGAGAGATAGGAGTTTATTCAACAGTAAGAGAAAAACTGCATATAGCTGCAGGGCTTCTTACTAACCCCGGAAAGCACTAGCATGTCCAAGGGCGTCAAAGTGAATACAAACAAGTACCATGAAACTAACCCAGCAAGATTAACACAGAGGACACACACAACCCAATGAGGAAAACCATATAACCAGGTAAACTCCGAACAAAAACAAAACTAAAAATCATAGTTATTTAACAAATGTTCCTTAAGTACTGATTTAAAAACAGCCAAATCTTCATTATTCTTAAAGCTTTTTTTCCGCGACACAATTGTGGGCCACACATTTCTGAGTGTATGTCGTGGAAACACGATTGTGTGCCATACAGTCGAGCCACAAGTTGAAACTCGCGGAAACGCCGTTTTGTCATTTTTTGGGGGCGGTAATTTCAAATTTCTGAAAAGAAAAATAAGATTCTTGTAAAGTCTCAATAAATAAAACTCCAGGCTTATTTCCTTAACATTCTGTACACAAATTATCCTCATTTTTAAGTCTATATGCTTGAAAAGTAGTAGCTTTATTGTTTAGACACTGTTTTGCTGCTTAATTTGAATTTCCCGCCAGAATCGAGCCAGTTGTTTGTCAAATTAGAGCCACAAAGCGAGCCACGAAAATCTTGGTGGTCGCGGAAACACACTTCTGGGCCGCACAAAAGGCCGCGGAAATACACTTTTCGAGCCACAATCGACCCACAAACTATTTGTGGGAGCACGAAAAAACGCCTTTAGTATCCTGACCCCCCTTTTAATTTGTAAGCCCAAGCGCCATTTAGTTGAGTTCTCTTCTTGACTATGATAGCTTGTGTAAATAAATGATTCTTCTATTTCTTCTATTTTTGTCAACTATAACATATGAACATAATTTGATGTTTGTTACACTGTAAAAAGTCTCTCCTTTATCGGACTTTAGTAGTTGTGCGTCACCGATTTCGGACATTTTTATTCTTAATTTGGAGAATTAAAACCCCAATTCGGAGAGTTACAATACAATAGTATTCTGAATTCTAGCGTTTTAATCCTACAGCGGATTACAGCTCTCCAAATTGGGATTTTAATTCTCCGAATTAGGAATTAAAAATGTCCAAAACCGGTGACGCACGACTACTAAAGTTCGATAAAGGAGAGGCTTTTTACAGTTTAAGGTCGGAATTGAATCCGGATCCGAATCCTCACCATAAAACGGTGGATTCAGAATCAGATTCGTACCTAGCCCTGAATCCGGATTCTAATCCTTTCATCATCGGATTTGCCCATCTCTGCCGTCGTTTGCTAACTGCAGAAGGAGAGAGATAGGAGTTTATTCAACAGTAAGAGAAAAACTGCATATAGCTGCAGGGCTTCTTACTAACCCCGGAAAGCACTAGCATGTCCAAGGGCGTCAAAGTGAATACAAACAAGTACCATGAAACTAACCCAGCAAGATTAACACAGAGGACACACACAACCCAATGAGGAAAACCATATAACCAGGTAAACTCCGAACAAAAACAAAACTAAAAATCATAGTTATTTAACAAATGTTCCTTAAGTACTGATTTAAAAACAGCCAAATCTTCATTATTCTTAAAGCTTTTTTTCCGCGACACAATTGTGGGCCACACATTTCTGAGTGTATGTCGTGGAAACACGATTGTGTGCCATACAGTCGAGCCACAAGTTGAAACTCGCGGAAACGCCGTTTTGTCATTTTTTGGGGGCGGTAATTTCAAATTTCTGAAAAGAAAAATAAGATTCTTGTAAAGTCTCAATAAATAGAACTCCAGGCTTATTTCCTTAACATTCTGTACACAAATTATCCTCATTTTTAAGTCTATATGCTTGAAAAGTAGTAGCTTTATTGTTTAGACACTGTTTTGCTGCTTAATTTGAATTTCCCGCCAGAATCGAGCCAGTTGTTTGTCAAATTAGAGCCACAAAGCGAGCCACGAAAATCTTGGTGGTCGCGGAAACACACTTCTGGGCCGCACAAAAGGCCGCGGAAATACACTTTTCGAGCCACAATCGACCCACAAACTATTTGTGGGAGCACGAAAAAACGCCTTTAGTATCCTGACCCAAAACACTCCAAGCTTTAATCTTATCTAGCCCCTTTTCTCATAGCCTGTCGCTCTATTCTGCAGTTGGGCGGAGATTCTCAAATTCCTTCCATGACCAAGAGGCATCATTAGTGAATAGTTAGTAATGGCATGTTGATGAGTTTTGGACGTCAACCTGTAAATACTTCCTCCTTGCGAATTATTTCAGATTCCTTCTTTCATTTTATTTTCTTTCTCGCTCGAAAGTAGTAGTTAAAATAGAATATTGTCCTGAGAATTCTCTGAGAATCTTGTCTAGCTTTTGGACCAGGACAGAGGGTGAGGCATGCGGACATTAAAGGACACCTCACACTTGTGAGTACCACTATATTGTGTTCCTGCTCAGATGTTCGGAGAAGTTGACCCCTTTAGAACTAAGCCGTGCTTATTGAAAATTAGACACGGCTTTGGTTGTTTTTAGCCCTTTCCATTTCCCTTGCCTTGGACGAGAACCTTGTCAAACTTTGCGTAGCCGGTCTCCGGACGATAAGCTCAACGGAAACAATACTCTATATGACTAAGTCTAAACCGCGCCAATGATCCTCAGGAAGAAGGAGCAAGCGTCTCCGTAACGACTCAAACTCAACGACTCAAATCCTTTGTCAACCAATCACGGCGATCTTTGGGTGCAGATGTCGGCAAGGAGAGATAATCATCAAGAGTATTATCGGGCGCATATGGTACGTCACGTAAAAAGAAAAAAGATGGCAAGCGTGATAACCAGTGCCTTGCTAACAGAGGAAACACGATACACTTCTGAAGTGAAGAATCCTGGGAACCTGAATTGATGGAAAAACTACTTCATTCGGGCTCAGGCCCGATCCAATTTCGTTATCGTTCCCAGTCAAGGTGTATGCCATCTAGGCAATACATTCAGACTATTGCCGGTAGATGGCGTATGTCCCGTATCGTCGCTGAGGCCTAGGTACCGTTCCAGTGAAGTTATTAGAAGTTACGATGATTAGAGGCGGGGCGAGCGCCGTATTGTCGTAGTTATTGAAGAATCGCTGTATTTTCTACCGTATTTCCGCGAGCGTATGATTGAAAAAGTCTGTTGCAACAAGTCAACGGCAACTGGAGAATTGGGAAAATGTGGGTAGTCGACCACAACCTTATATACTAGAAGTTATATCACGTCTATAAAATTTACAAAAATCCCACAATTCGCCCTTACGGCCGAAATCAGTTTTACGAAAAAATGCGCAATTGGGCGCATTTTTTGGAAGAGGCTGCGCAATTCCACTAAAACGATCTGGCAACACTGGTCACCACTCTTACGGGAGTTCCTGCAGAACCGATAGTTATTATCACTTGTGATGCTCGCGACCATTTTAAGTAAATTGTAACAGTCGTGGAACGAAAATAATAAGTGGGAGGAGCCGATTTACTTATTACGGCCAGCTCTGGAACGGCAATAATAACAAAAATAGTAACGATCGTAACTAATAATAAGTAGCTGGAACGCTACCCTAGTTGGTTGCCCCGATGAGGCTGATGCGCCATCAGCGTACATCATCACTTTTCCGGTAGCCATTAGTCATCAACTTTACCATCTGTTGATGCAAGGAGACTTTTTGTATATACTGAGAAGTATACGTTCATTTTATTGAGAGTGAAAGAGAAGAGTGCGTCTGAGCCCTAGGCTACCTAGGACATCCCTACCCCTCGTTTGTTGATTGGTTCTGAGAGTGGAACTAAGATCAGGCCTGAAAGTCTTCAGAAGAAAATCACGCTATCCACGAGGTCCCAGCGACCCTTATTCATGACCTAGCCTTATCCAACACCCTCGAAACCATATCACTACTGAAGTAAAACTAATTACTATAAGTACGCCGTGTCCTTTAAGGAGATCTGACTGTCCTGCCTTACCGAAGACTCTCCTTGACGCAGGCTTTTAAGTACCGCATCTCGTCAATGGCTTCGGCAGTAATCGGAATGTCTTTCCTGGGAAGAACACGTCGGATTTCTTCAAGGAGTTTTTCTTGTTTTTCTGGATTCTTTGCCAGATGGTAGAAGAGGAACGAAGTCGTGTGTGACGTCTGGAAGAAGAAGAGGGATTAAGAACTGTAATTATTCCATTATTTTCCCTATCTATTGCATTATTTTGCTTCTCAACAATGAGCATTTTCCACCATCCAACAATCAAGGCCGTATCCAGGGGGGGGGGGGGAGGGGGGTAGGGGGTTGACCCCCCCCCCCCCCCCAAACATACAAACATACTAATTTTTAAAGGGTTTTCCCTCTGATCTATGTCAATTTTGTACTTTTGTGTGTGACCGGTAGGCACCCCCCCCCCCCCCCCCCCCCGAAATAAATTCCTGGATACGGGCCTGCCAACAATAGTAACTATTAGTTACTGTTTGGTTCCAACCTCGTGAAAAGTTACTATGCTGACCTTACTATGCTGAATTTTGTCGAAATATTAACTAATAATAACTATTTGCTTAACACGCTCTGGAGCGTAGTAAGCGCGGTAACTACGAATCTCTGTGATGCGATAGGTCGGATTAGCCCGTGGCACGATATTTTGCTGAAAACAGAAAAATATGTTCTAGCCTTGACGCCAAAAAGCCAGAATTCGTGACGTCATGTGTAGTAACTACGCTAAGTAGGGTGGAACACGCTCAATATAACTAGTAGGGGAGAACTGGGGCGAGTCGGGATATCGGGCCCTACCGCCAAAGAACTGTGACTGTTTTCACCATATAATTGTCACATGATGTTGCGTACATTTGGCAAAACGCAACGGCCAAAAAATAAATAAAAAAATTCGATGATTTCACGATTCGACCATCTGCGGGGAAGTAGAAGGCGGGGGAATCTGGAAAAAAGGGCAGTTTGTCACACTCTTTCGAGTTAAGGTACTTCCAGATGTGCTAGGACGAAGAAACTTGGCAGGCATATAAGGGACCCAACCAAACTTAGTTGAAAAAATCAGTTTCCCGATCAGACCATCTGGGGGGGGGGATCTGGAAAACTGAGTAGTGTGTAACTCTCGAACGGGTGATCGGGCTGGAATGGAGTGATGTCAGTTTTGGAGATTTTCGCGACGAAACTTGGTAGGCATGTCAAAGATCCGATCAAACTGACTTTGCAAATAAAATTTCCTGGATTCGATAGTCGTGGGGGTAGTGGAGGTAGGGGGAATCCGGAATCTTGAGGATACGTAACTTTGGAATGGGTGATCAGATTTGAGTAAATTTAATAGAGGACATGTGATAGCGAATTCGAGATCAGACTGTTATTTTTGCTAAAAAGCAGCCTCAAGTGTCCCATTGATTTTGTATTGCCTCATCATTCATGTCGACCAATAGCCTGTTTTTCAAGCACTGCAGAAGGGGGTACTGGGGTACGTAACCTTTTGGAAACTTGATTAGGGGTACGCGGTTGCTCTGGGGTATGGCTGAAATTCGTTGACGGTGCGTTTACACACTGCCTAAAATCCGAGCGTATTTGGAATCCGAGCGTTTTTTCGCACGTATTGAGCTTGAAAAGATCTCTAGCAGTATGGGCGTATTTGGAAATCGGTCCGTTTTGCATCTAAATAAGTCCGTATTGCTAGAAATCTTTTCAAGCTCAAATACGCGCGTAAAATACGCTCCGATTTCAAATAAGCTCCGCATGTTGCCGGCTTACACTGGAGATATCGGAATGGAACTTTCAGTAACAATAAATCCTATCGAAACTATGGGACGTCAGATCCCCTTTCCATGTTTGTCTGAGAGCCAACTTATCTTTGTGTCATTTAACTGAACACACTGAATTATTTGGGTTCTGCAAAGGGATTTTTTTATTTTCCACTATCTGCTCTAGTTATGACGTTCAG
Organism: Branchinecta lynchi; assembly: GCA_023053575.1. Taxonomy (NCBI): domain Eukaryota; kingdom Metazoa; phylum Arthropoda; class Branchiopoda; order Anostraca; family Branchinectidae; genus Branchinecta; species Branchinecta lynchi. The sequence goes on along the minus strand of JAKZAP010000007.1, from coordinate 21,520,583 downwards.
CATATCTGCGACCGTCCCCACAACGTAAATTCTACTATCTCAACACAAATTCGGCTTTTCAGTGAGCAGTCGTGAGTTGGTGGAGATTGCTTAGTGCCTGAACAAACAAGACCATAGGTTTCGATGGGATCAAATTTGATCCAGACAATTGGGTCTTGTCTTCGCCAGATCCAGTCTTCTCCAGACTCCTTGAACACTTTTACTATTAAAATTTAGAAAAAGATTAAGGCAAAATAGCTAATCATATGAGAAAACCAAGTTCTGATATGGATTCAGCATGTGTGTTTACCCCTTTAAGTCATATCTATTTTGACGAAGCAGATCGAAACTTCCTGCCTTACTTCTGCCAATTTTCCGGTTTCGGCGGAATTCCGGAACTACTTGTCCGGCGAAAAATTAAAGCTCAAAAACGAATTCAGCATGTCTCCTTACCCCTACATCCAACCTCTAATCAATATTTTGAACAAATTTTCCGGTTTCAGCCGGATTCCGAGCGATCTATACGTCCGGTGAGAAAATGGTTGTTATATGCAAATTCAGCATGTTTACATACCCGCAAATCGAACATCTTATCAAATAAAATTTTTACTTTAAACAAATTCTCCGGTTTTGGCCGGATTCCGGCCGAACTAATTGTCCGGCGAGAGAATAATTTTCATATTCGGACTCAGCACGTTTCCTTGCCCCTAAATCGAACCTCCAATCAACTTCATATTACTTTTCACAAATATTCCGGTTGTCGCCGGATTCCGGTTGAACTATTTGTCCGGCGAGAAAATAAATTTCATATTCGGATTCAGCAAGTCCCCTTAGCCCTAACTCGACTATTTCATTAGCTTTTAAAAAATATTTTTGGGTCCCCTTAATTTTAAACCCCTTCCCCCACACCTAAATATAGAGCGAAACATAGCCCATCTTCGAAGACCTAAAGAGTCCTCATGCCAAGTTTGATCAAAATATCTATATAACTAATATAACCCTTTGAGAGTTATCGTGCTAACAGACGGACGGTTGGACAGACGGACAACTTTACGATGTCATAGGCATCCCTCCACTTACGTTTTGGGATCCCAAAAAACACATAAGTCTTTCTCGTAAGGCATACAACAAAAAATACAAGCACATAGAAGTACCACAAATCACATGGGAATTCCACTATTGAAAATCGATTATTCGTGGATAGCGGAAGAACGAAGTAACAAATTTTCAGCGGGTCAAGCCGATTTAAGTAAATAAGTGATGGGTAACTAGACTGTCCTATCCCAGCCTTTTTCGGTTAAAGTTTAAACGTTTTTCTTCCACATTGCAGGTTGCACTAACTCTTACAATCATTTTGAGTTTGATTCTCGGGCGGGAGGGTGCCAGGGAGGGACTTCGAAACAAGCGGCTCGATTTTTGTTTGGAGTTGAGCTTACCGTGTCAATACCAGCCATAAGCAAATCTATAACCATCAGGATAGCATCTTTCGGGGGTAGACCTCTTGCCAATACCGATTCCAGGATGGTAGGGTCGTCGTCAGCATCTGGCCCGCGATTTTTAATCTTGTCCAAAGTCCGGTTGATGTACTTCAGGGCTATTCTGAAATGAAGGACATTAAAGATCCTTTAAAGTTTAACTGAAAAGCACCTACATTTTTAATCTTGTATCTCACCTAACTGAATAGTTTTGATTCTCTTGAGAACTTAGTCTGTTAGTGACGCTGAGAATACGAAAAACTTTTCAATCAACGAAAATCACAGGAAAGCCGCGCAGTTTCAGTTTAATCGAGGGCGTGATTTTTCATTTGGTAACATTCCGAATGACAGAAAATAAAAAAAAAAGCTGGTACATCTCCGGCAGCAGAATAAGTTCAGAACATACCCAGTGACCTAGGTTAGCTCCAATATTCCTCTGAAGAAGCTCATTCGCGAATCTCCGAACCCGCTGCTGGTTGTTCCGGCTGGGTCGCACAAGGGGCTGACGCTCCCAATCTGGTTGTTGTGAGGGAAGTTGCTGTTTTGCAATTTCTCTACGGTTTAAGTAGTGTTTATTAGTGTATTTGTAAACTTTTGTTTTTGTCGTTGAAGATTATGGCACTTGTTGGCCATCGATGAGTTCACATGCAAAAACAATGACTATTTTATTGGCAATTTAATGCTGTTGTTGTTGATATTTAAAGTCGCATGGAGCTACTATGAGTCTGAAAAATCTTTCGCACGAAAAACTTCATGCGACTTTAACTAAGACGACTTCTCTGGACTAAGACAGCTCCCTATCCTTGCGATACGGAGTTGCTAGTCCAGTATCTGCGGTGCAGAAAAGAAACGAGAGACATCGGAAGCAACTTACTGGTGTAAGCACCTTCGAAATGGTCCTTCATTGACCGTGTGTCTGCCATTATTTGTTCTATTTATATTCGTCAGAAGCTATTCGTTTCTTTTCCTTTTCTTTATTACTCCATCAGCGTTGTATTCTTACATTTATGATGGGCAATAAATATATACATACATACATACATACATATTGGAGAAACGCATTTTCATCGGATTTTCAGGGAGTAAGTAATTCGCAATAAGACTTTTGTCTTAAAAAAGAATTTTGGCTAAAAACAGCAGAATCCGTGTGTAATTTTCTGTAAGCATAGTTAGTTCTGAAGTGGTCAACTATTTCAGAACATCTGAGCAGAAATTTTGTGCAGTGCGAGGTCTCCCTAACAACTCTTTTTCTGCTGAGAACCGAATAACTCCCGGTTAGTCCGAAGTAAGAAACACGGTTAGTCCGTAGGCAGAGCAAAATAACACTAGGGTGTAGCGCCAAGACCTATGCTTTCCATACTTCACAATCGGGCAATCCTTGTAGTGCCCCCCACTACGCTTGAGGCATTTAAAGCGAGACAAACTTGCGGGTTTAGAAATTTCTAATAAAGCTCGCTAAGATGCTGTCTGCGAACATCGAAAAAACAGGGGAGATTGTATCTTTAAGAATCAAAGAATTTAAGAATTTTAAGTTTTTGGAGCCAGCACTGGTGCACGACTGATGGAGTTACAGTAGGAACGTTCTCTATCACTAGTGGTGCTATTGTCGCTGCCAGAGCTAGTAGACTCGGACCCTGGACTCGTCTCGAGACACTCTTTTCTAAGAACTCGGACTCATCTTTCACGGAGCTGTCGGTCCGCCAGAGCTGTGGACTCTGACTCTGGACTCGTCTCGAGACGTCTTTTTCTCGGACTCGAACTTAGAATAGGATAGAATTTTATATTTTCAAAAGCAGCTGTCACAGCGTTACCGCCGAATTTGGCCTTTTCGTCATACAAAGACAAGGATTGTCTCGGACTCGGATTTGCTGGACTCGCAGCAGCTCTGGTCACTGCTGTTCGAGTGTGTGTCACTTTCTTCAAATCTTGGCGCTACTTCCTAGTGTTTTTTTGCTCTGTCCGTGGGGAAGTCTACTTTCAAATGAACCGAAGACGCCTCTTGGAACAAAGACCGTAACTGCGAGAAAGACAAGAAACTTTGCTGAATATCGCTTTGGGAGACATCGGGTCGGGGGAAATCGAGTCGGGGAAATCTAGTCGGAAGCGAGCTGCCTGCTACCTAGTGTCCGGACTTTGTCTAATGATGAAAGTTAGAGCAGACAAACAAAAAACGTAAACAAACCAGGATGATTTGTGAGCAACGACAAATCACGATGATTTGGCAGAATGGATCGGTCGAAATATCCGCTAGGAAGCGCTAATTATCGGGACTCATAGGTATTGTTGTAATAAGCTGCGCAGCGTTATAACTGATGTTTACATCTTATTGCACACCCTTGTTCAAACTGAAAGTAAAAGGTTATTATCCATGCGACGTTCGGTGTTGCCACACTGACAAAATGTTATAGCTTCTAAAGATCACTGTTCTTAGTTCTACGTGAAGTACACAAGTAGGCTACAATTTGACTACCCTTATATTGTAAAAACTACCAAATTAACGTCTGAACAGCAGTTTTCCTTGAACTAACAATAAGCAGTCGTAAGTGAACAAAACGTGGTCTTTCGAAGAAAAGTTGTTACTTCAACTTCCAACAACGTAGAACTTTTGTGCCCACCGTGGCAACCCTGGCGAAGCTTTCCTCGGCCCGCTGATGGAGAATGGTGACGATTATAAATTATTGTTTCGTGTTTTTAGTTAGTTTAAGTTGTACCAAGAACAAATATCAGACAGAACTTCTGTCTTTTGTCGTAGGCAGTGAGTATGAAAACCCCGATAAAACTGAGCGGGCCTAGCGGTATTTATCTAGCTCCGGGCTGATGTTGATACCCGGGTTACTCCTCTTCCGTCCTCACCGTTGCTCATCGCACAAGAAATATTGAAGGAGGCTAGCAGGAGGCGTACTCCGCGCGCCAACATAGAACATCCACAACCATAGAACCAATCAGCTTTGACTGCTAGATTTCCTCTTCAGCGACTTAACAGCGATATAGCTATTTCTAGAGGTAACGAAAGGTGATGTGGCGCGAAGCTAGTAACCTCCACTCGTTTGCGTCGAGAATCGGCCGTATTTTACTCGACTCAGCATGTTTGTATGACCGAGATAGGGAGACAGTCGTTCTATCTCTTATTAGTTGTTGGTTGTACGCATTCTCGCTATTCACGTCAAATGGTTTGTCGTTCTTTTTCAGACTATGGCGGCGGTATTTGCTAGATGATAGGTTAGATTATACAGGTCAGATTAACTGTTTACCGCTATGTGGTGGTAATTGGTGGAATTCTAGGTGTCCGGATGGAGTACGTATTTGTCCTCTTTGCCATCTTGATGGGGGTGGTCTGGATCATTTTCTTTTCAGGTACCAGGAGCTTTCGCACTTAAGGGATCATTTTTTTCTGGGAATGGTGGGCAGCTTCTTGGTATCTTACGATCTATGTCACCAAGAGGGGTTGTTTCTTGTGGAAATTTTGTGCAAAAAGCACTAGAGTTGAGAAGTGCTGTTTCTTAGTTTGTTATTTTGTTTAGTTTCCTATGAGTTGTTTCTTTATCCTGTACATGGCCTTTGGGTTTTTCGATACAGATATATATATATCTTAGGTTAGATTATACTGTACTTCTACTAGATTAGACGAATACTCTAATTTAATGTGCCTCACACTGTGCTAATCTTAAGCAGTAGTATTTAGTAGCATCCCGCCTTGCTCCAGTAGCATCCAGTCTTACTCTTGCTATAGTAGCATGTAGTAGCATCAATTGATACTGCATGCTACTTTTCTGTACAACTTCATACTACTATTTGAGACAATTTTTCATCTGGTTGGCGCCTAAATTAGCTGCCAAAGCATCGAAAGATGACGTACCCGTTTCATCCATTGTTTAAATTTATGTTTCCCAGTCAGCTTGGGCTCAATTCGCTTCAGGCTTGACGCCAAGGAGCCCCAAGCGTCATACGTAGTAACTACTGCCCGATGAAATAATTTGTAGCATGCGTAGTTGTATGGTAGTTGTACGAAAAAGTTGCATGGAATACTATGTAATATTAAAGAATACTATCATTTAATGTGCCTCAGACCGGTCCAATCTTATGAAGTAGTATCCAGTCGCATCCTGTCTTGCCATAGTAGCATCCAGTCTTGCTAATAATAGCATGCAGTAGGATGCAGTAACACGGTAGCCTTGACATAGAAGCATGTAATAGCATCAGTTAGTACTGATGCTACATTTTCGCGCAACTTCATACCACTATTTTGAGATAAATTTTTCATCGGGTGTATATAGGGTGGAACAAGACCTAGGTCGACGAACTTACTCAGTAAAAGTATCCTGGGCGGCTACCAAGTCCTTGTACGTCTTGTTGGGGAAAATCTTCCAAAGGGGCGGTCCGCTCTCCAGTTCATGGAAGGCTTGGAATGAGTCATTGGTGGCTGTAATCATGATCTGCGGCTCGGAGTCCTTCTTGAGCTCTCCGTCAAGACAACCAAGTCGTGTGTCGAGAGCAACGAGAGCAACAGCTAAAGATTCAGAAATATATTCGAATTTGAGTTTCCAATTATTTTGTTTATGGAAACAGCGCAAAGGCGGCAACATGCCTAAATTTCAAATAATTCATAAAACTACTTCTACCGACTATAGATATCTTAGTCGGGCAAATTACTTTTAAATACCACTGTAGGGTACTAACTAGTCCTGAGGTTTAATTTTTAGAAGCTTCATTAACTTATTGCAGGTTTGTTTCCTTCCGCAGACGTTGACCCTAAGTATGGACAGCCTAACGAGGACCCTTGCCAACAAGGGCCGAAATGTCGCTGCTAAAGCATCGTAACTGAAGCATCCATTTAATGCATTATTTGAATATATATTAATAACCAAGTTCCAGACCTTGAGCCCACATGAGTTTTAGTAAAAACAACCTGTAGCCAGATCAAGTTAAGAAATTGCGAATCTCAAATTAGTTTTTTAAATCTTGTGTATTTTTCTCTTTTTTCATAGTATTGCCAGTGTTGCTGAATGGATCAACTGAGCTAGGAATATTTTGTATATACTATTTTACTCCTCAGTTCTGATGGATGGAAATAAATAAAGGTGGGCTTACATTCTAGGGCCCACTTGTACATCTCGTTTATAAAGTCAGTAGGGGTCTGAAGCTTATCATCCCGTAGCATCCTGATCCGTTCAACCATCTCCTTCGAAACTTTCTCCATGGAAGAGATATACATCGAAATATTCTGAGGTTTGAGCATGGGCTGTTGGACCTTCGACCTAAACTTCCACCACTCCGGTCCTGCCCTGAAACAAAAATAGATGCCTAAGAAATAACATGTTTTATACAGATTACGTATGTGCAGACACGACGTGGAAAATTTCTGCGCCCCTTCCTGTCAAGTGCTGCGCCCCCTTTTCGTTCAAGGACTGGACGTTCCAATAATGCGAATGCAGCCTGCTTCCGTAACTGCATTCAGAATTCTTAAGCCCGGAGACCCAAATTTCGTATTTTACATTCTAAGCCTGCTAACGATACCTCAATTATCTTTTCACTTGCCACGATTCACTATTTTCCATGGGCATTATGCTCCCGATGGGTGTTATCGCTTCATGCTATTGAGCGTAAAACCGGTTATCTGAATTTTTCTAAGTGTTTCTAGAAATCAATGGGCTTGGGAAAAGGCTCAAAACAACCAAAGCCGTGGATAACTTTTTAAAAGCAGAGCCTAGTTTTACAGTACTCAAATAGTACAACAAGTCGAGAGAAATCTGGAGACCCTCTCGTGGAGCACGCTGTGACAAGATACAACACGGCGGGGATCACGATCCATAAAATCGTAATGAAGAGAGTCGGTTCGCCTAGGCCAGTGGCTCCCAACCGGTGGTACGCGTACCCAAACGGGTACGCGAGACCCTTGCAGAGGGTATGCGGAGGTACGGAATTGGATTAGTCTATAGCTTCAAAATAACACCTCACTCATTTTCAGTGGAAGAGGCATAAGTTGCATAATGAGCCAATTTGGGAGGTGGCAAGGTGTTTTTACCGACTGTTTTTCGAGAAAAAACAACTGCTTTTACGAAAAATCGTGGCGCTTCGCGCCGACTCGTTTCCATTTTAAACTGGCCGACCACTTTGTTTCAAGGAGAATCGAAGACATTGCAAGTGATACCGTCATTAACGAAATGTTAGCGATGCAGCTTGATGAAAGCACGGATGTGTCACTTGAAGCACTGCTCTGGGGTATGGCTGAAATTCGTTGACGGTACGTTTACACACTGCCTAAAATCCGAGCATTTTTTCGCACGTATTGAGCTTGAAAAGATCTCTAGCAGTATGGGCGTATTTGGAAATCGGTCCGTTTTGCATCTAAATACGTCCGCATTGCTAGAAATCTTTTCAAGCTTAAATACGTGCGTAAAATACGCTCCGATTTCAAAATAAGCTCCGATTTCACCCTGTGGGTAAACCCACCATGACCGTTAGCACAATTTTTGTATGGCCGTTTCAAAATGTTAGTATATAAAATTCGTAAATCCTTGGTTGTTATCTCTTCTGTATATACGCCACCCTGACTGCTGCGCCTAGGCCATGGCCTAGGTTGGCCTTATGGGAAATTTTAACCGGGTTATGTAAATCGTTTGTTGTTCCACACGCTTTTGCTTTGACACCCTTTTGGAAGTTGCTTTCTGCAAAGATCCTAGACAAATTACAGTGGGAAAGACAGGAAGCTTCGCTGAAATCGCGTCGTTCAAGAAATAGTGCTGCCCGCTACCTAGCATGCAGACTATTCGACGAACAACTGAAAATCCCTAGGGGACGTGAGATCTGATGGACTTTGTGTTAGCTTGGGAATAATGAGCAGACTGCATTTAGCGGTCAATTAGGTTTCCTGTAACATATTTATACACGCTGTTTTGCTCTAGCTGATCTCCCGAATTCAAAACGACAACAGTCAGAATTGGTTGTATCTTGTTCTTTTTCTTTTTTCAACTTTTGCAACCCCAAAAAGCCAGGAAATGAGCCAAGTGTGACCAAGAGTAAAAAACAAAAAATGTGAACAAATTAAAGTGCTTTGCTAAAAACAACACGTGACACCTGAAGTTTGACGACTATTTGGCAGAAGGGATTGGTAGAAATGTCAACAGAGAGATATTTTAACGACAGTCTGACCGCTAGGATGCGCTAAATACCGCGACTCATGGGGCTTATGCGAGCTTCCTGTCTTTCCACCGTTCCGGTCTTTGGTTTTCTGGTTCAAATCCTAACGATAGCGGGAAGTGTTTTGATACATTTTCAAAGTATTTGCTGAGGGTTCCACCGTGCACAAGTAATAACAATTTGTTCAGCAAGTCTGGAGTGGCACCTGCAGTTCTTTTTTTTCTAGCTATAGCCTTATGAGAACCCTTAGTGAAGGTCCTACATATCGCTCCAAAAAATCTCAGACGACTTATCTGCTTCTAGTGCGAACATATGATCCGAGTTTTCCGACCGGATTTTCCGCACTTTCATCGTCAACTTTTCGACGTGGAACTGATGATGGCCCCGGAAATCCGTGTAGCAATTCAAGGCAGTACCGCCATCTTATTTGCTCACAGTCAGTTGGCGGCGAAGGAGGACGGGATCGAATAAAAACGGGAACGGAAGGGCACGGTGCAGGAGGAACGCGTACTAAAACGGGAACGATTTGCGGAAACGGGATCTACTAGAAGAGGGATCGTTCACGGGAATGACTGGAACTGTGTCCGAACAAACTACTAAAGGAAGGAACGACGATGCATCGTTCCTCCTTTTAGTAGTGATTCCCATTTCAGTACGTCGTTCCCGTTTTTAGTACGCATTAATCCTGCACCGTGCCCATCCGTTCCGGTCCCGTTTTTAGTCTATACCAAGGAGTACTTAGACCGTGTGTTGCCGGCTATCTGGTAAAATTCGCATTCTCGCGTTAGATGGAACATGAAGCTTTTGAAAGTGTCTCTCTAATTACCTTGAATTACACTTACAAGCAATGAGGACGTAAAACTACGACGAGTAGCCTTGCATTGTTGATGATGGTTACTTTCGGGTTGACATCATTTGTAGGCTACTTTTGAATTTTCTGTTTTTTACAGTCACTTCTTTTGTAATTCTTTTTAATTCTGTTTGTATGTTACTGTATCAGCAAATATCTGTTTTAATATACGAGGACGTCTTCATCTGAACTGTAAGCATACCTTTTGTTCTTACTCTCTTTCTGTCTTGTCATCTATCTCCGTGCATGTAAATTTTCAAAGGTAAACCGCAGACGAACATGAGCTCATACGTTACTATACTGCGTCTAAGTTGATTCCTTGACTTTTCTTGTCGTGTGCTTTACCTACGCTTTGGTTCAGTTTCGAAAAGTTCGAGCAAAGCCCTCCCCCATTATAAAATGTATCCCCCACCCCAGTCACAAATATTGATAGTTTGAAATAAGCTCAGCAAATCTGTTGATCATCCGTTGACAGAGTATTGATATTAAAAATATGGTACCTTCCCCTTTATCTTATCCCGGTAAATCAAATCGCCAACCCTTAATTTTTTTTTTTTTTTTTTTTAATGAAAAGTTAGTAGGCTATACCTTGAGCTTAGGCCACAACCTAGCTTTGTTCTATTAGTGTTTTTTAGTGTTTTTAGTAAGTGAGTTTTTTTTTCTTCCTTTATGTCATGTGGCGAGTTTGGTATGGCGTCTAGAAGTAAAGGGCATGGAACAAGTCTTTCTTTCTTTTCTTTTTTTGTGTTTATATTACAGAGAAACGACTGATTTATCTAGTCTATGTGTAGTCAACGTATAAAAGGTTCCTAATTAACGAACTGGTATTCCTGCCAACCCCCACTGATCAATTTATACTGTTTCAGAACCTGAACCTGAACATGCAACACGATTTCATTTAATTATCAGCATTTAGCACAGGCTATTCATAACTGTGTGTAGATTGCCCAGTCCTTCTTCAAAATACTCACATGATCAAGATTCCAGTGTTATCGAACTGCTCAATTCGCTTCTCTCGGTAATCTTTAAGGGTCTGAAATCCGGGACGTTCCGGAAATCTACTATCTGACCGGAAAATCCGTTCGATGTCACTTGGCTCTGTCACGGCTACTATAGCCGGAGTTCCGATGAATTCATGTTTCCATATCGGGCCATATTGTTCATATTTGGCTTTGTGCGTCCAATGAAATCGAGTTGGGTTGAAATCCTCTAGAAGAACTTCGGATTAGTACAAGTTCAAACTGCGAGTCACCTGCAAAATCATGGGTCTGACCGTCTGTTAATAGTTAGGTTTTGCAGATACCATGGTATCTGATACCACGGTCTTAAGTCGTTTTTGCAGTTATCGTGGTATCTGATACCACGGTCAAAAGGCGTTTTTGCAGTTATCGCGGTAACTGGTCAGTTATTGTGGTATCTGATATTCAGATACCACGGTCCGACCGTGGTAACTGATCGTGGTATCTGAAAAAGGCTTCTCATTTTCATCGATTTTTGTCAAATTGGTGGGAAAAAAGGTTTGGCACTTAATATGTGACTGAATATAAGTTTTTCTTCTGGGATAAGTATGAAAAACGCAATTTCGGCAATTGTCGTTTTTGCAAAGCAACGGTATACCAGATACCACGATAACTGCAAAAATGACTAAATGCACATCCAGTTACCCTGGTAACAGATAACATGGTATCCGCAAAAACGCAACTACTGTTCGAGATGATTCCCAAAAAGTGTGAGACATTTTGCTGTAAGTTGGTACACGACAGTATTGACAGTGATCCAACTGGACACTTTCCGAAATAATAGGAGTGGTCACCCTAGTTAGTTCAAAAGACGTGCTTAAGACTGCGGTCAAGAGTGATATTGATAAAAAAAAAAAACAGATGTGAAACACAGCACTATGAAGGATTATACACGAATTCCATGATATATTAGCGCCATATTTACGAGATAAACCAAATGACACATAAACAGTGCGAGCAGGTCAGGTAGCGATAGGTCGAAATCAGTATGATCGAGACAAAATTACCCTGAGCGCCGAAGGCAATATCTTTTAAATTCGCCTTTTCTGGCACACCTCAGCCTCCTTCCATACAAATGGTTCCTTCAACTGTAAAAAGTTCGTCCGACTAAGGACTAAAGTTAACTGCGGTATTTACTACTGGGATTAATCTTATTTCTAATGAGATAAGATTAATCCGAATTAGATATGAGATTATCTTTTTAAAGACAAGATTAATCCCAGTAGCAAATACTGCAAGATTTTTTATTACAGTGTTTTTATGAGGCTAGGCGGTCGAACCTAAGGCACTACATAAATGACGTACCCTTCTACTTCTATTCAGCCCCTCCAGTAAATGTAGACTACTGCTTATATAAGGCGCTAACGACAAAATTTTTCAAAAGCATCTATGTATCAGAGCTCTATTTTGGGACTCTAAATGACTCCTGTCATCTAATACAAAATCATCAAACCCCGAATGAAAGCTATCAGACGAGTTTTTTGTAAAATTTAGATTTAAATACATCTATTTATAACACATTTTACAGTACTTTTAGCACTGGAGTAAAAAGAGGAGAGACCCTGAATCATGAGTTAATCACATCAGACTGGAAAAAAACATGAGATCTAATGTGAAATCACGAGAAGTGGAAAAACTGGGACAGACGAAGAGGTCTTGAAAACAGTCAAACAAATCTGGTTAAAGGTAGTCTTAGTGCTTACACCAAAAAGTAACGCTTCGTCTGTTACTTTAAACTAGACCAGAGCATCTAGCGTCAAAAAAAAAACTAATCTTGAAGGAATTTTATTACGGGTGGAAGGTGTGTGTACCCAAAGTAACGTTGAGACATTAGCATCGAAGCTGGAGCAAAATAAAAAAAATCACCATCCCGGACCGGTCACGGATCCGGGATGACACAGGGCTTCAGGTCTACTTACTAGAGAACAGCTCAAGCGTCGTCCCGATTATCGGCAGTTTCTTTGCACCTGGGATCTCATCGAATGGTCGTGCTTGTTCCCACTCCGCACTTAAATCATCTTTCCCATCTTCTTCTTCTTTAAGTTTCTCGGCTGCAACTGTTGACTGAAGCCTGTCTATAGAACGCAAATTAGTCGCAACGAAGCGATTTAAAATTTCACCGAATTCGCACTTGAGCACAAACTTTGTAGTATGCATTTTAACTGTTTTGACTAGATCATTTTCACTGGTTTGCAGTTAAGGCTGAAATGCACTGATAAGAATTGTTACCTAACATTCAATAATGCGAATAGGCAGTTTGAAACGATAATCTGATAAAATAACACTTTTTTATCGGACGGACGACGGGTACAAAGAACTCAGGCCCGGAGAAGATGTTGACTGTATTACTTTGACGTAACCGGTCGAACGGCAATAGCAGACGAACAAGAAATCAGGAGCAGAAACCAAGAAGCAAAAGCCGATAAGAAACGAGACGCATAAAAGCAGCAATACTCTACATGACCAAGTCCGAAACACGCCAGTGAACCTCGTGAAGAACAAGAAACGTCACCCAAACGAACCCTCAAAACTGATTCAAATCCTGTGTGAACCATTCAACAGCATTTGTTGTTGTGACGTAACTGGGCTCACGGCGGTTCTTCGTCGGCACGGAGAGTTCTCCTCTACGACGTCCAGAATCCTGGACGCCCCCCCAGAATTCCAGATGTTTTTAGTGTGCCTTGATCTTCATCTCGGATCTGTCTCAACGAAAACGGGTATCCAGAAATGGAAGGGCTTCAAATGATGACGTTACAATTGCAGAATTTGGATACTAAGGAGATTCCCTGACTTTATCGACCTACTGTCCCTAGCCTAAAAGCGTACTGTCGCAATTCCCCCTGTCGTAGGGACTCCCAATGAGGACTATGAACATTTTGCTTTCCCCGCAAACTGACTTCCAGCACTATCGCGAGTCCCCGCGGAGGGGGAGTACTCCGGTTGTCATCAGCGTCATCAAAGACTGGGATTTACTGGTGTCGTTGGTTCTTTAAGAATAAAAAAACAGTTGTAAGTATAAAATGAATTTCTGTTATATGTCGTGTGTTTATCTGTCATGTGCAAGTATTAATGAGAAAAATACGTCTGTTTACTGTAGTTATGAGTATTTGTGTTTTACGGATGCGCCTGCAAAATTACACTAAACTCTTTCTGAACGGAAGAAGTAATGCGGACGAAAACCTTCATATTTTATTTATTTATTTTACTGAACTTTTTTTGCCCGTGAACAACAAAGTGAAAAACATGGAGTATATAAAAAATAAGAAGAAACAAAAGAAGAAAAAAAGAGTGCAGTGAAAAGCAACACCGACGAATGTCCGAATAAAATGTAAACGGGAGGCATTCTCGTGTTTGCTTCGTCCGGGACAGGTCACAGAAGTGACTCCCCTGTTTCTCATGGTCATACCTGACTCCCCTGGGATTCCCCGGGAACGGAGAAACTATGCCCTAGGTCTCTTGACATAAAACCGCATTCCACCAAGATCTTTAAAACAGAGGATACTTTCATGTGTGACGGATCTTCTGAAATCGCTTCTATCTCAGGGCAGGCAGTCTGATGATACGTTCTCTATCCAAGAAATGGTTCGGGAATCATCTTCTTAGTGTTGGCATCGTTCCCAATTCTGTTTAACGGTTCGGACAGAGGGTCGAGGTAGATCACTCACGGACTGGAATTCCAGCCAGGATTTTCGGCAACATCACCAGTTCCATACGGAAATTAAATTTGAGAACTTTCCTAAATCAAGTGAACAAAATCCGACTCGGGAAACCATGTTGTCTTTCCGCACCATAACAGCTTTTGGACTTCGATCTATACAATTTCCCCACCGCTTCTGATTTATCTGCTGTAGTCTGGTGCGCGCAACCGTAATTGAAAAATCTCTGATTTCAGCTTAAGACGCAAGGTGGCTCTACTGTTATGTCACCAGTAAATTAACCAATAAAATTATCTATCTTGGCTAGTAAGGAAACTTGGCTGGTTTCCAGTTTGGTGAACCACAGCCTAAGAACGTGTTCGAACCTTCCAGCAATAGTAACTATTTTCGTTCCATCCTATTTTCGTATAACAGTTACTACGCTGACCGTTCCAACCTTCTCGATATAGTAACTATTTGCTCGGGAGCGTAGTAAGCGTGGTAACCACGAATTTTTGTAACATGATTGGCCCGGTTATCCCGCGGCACAATATTTTGACGAAAATAAAAGAATGCGTTCCAACCTTGACGACAAAATTCGTGACGTCAAGCGTAGTAACTAAGGTAAGTAGGGTCGAACACGCTCCAAGACTCCCAGCGTGAAGTTTCAGTTAACAAGCTCTAAGCCTGATTTAAAATCCGTGTCAAAACCTACACATACTACTATATTTCAATCTTAAAGGACCTGTCTGTCGAATGCCGAATGTGTCGGGACCTGTGGAATGCTTCCGTAACAGAACTGATAAGTTCTTAAACTCGGAGACCCAAATTTCGTAGACTATATTCTGAACCCGTTACAGACACGGCACTAATCTTCGCACTTGCCGGCCGTGATTCAGTTACTTCCATGCGCATTATGCTCCTGACGAGTGTTTGCGTCTCATGCTATTGATGCGTAGAATTGGTTATTTGAATTTCGCAGAGATTTTGCTAGAAGTCAATGGGCCTGGGAAAAGGCTTAAAACAGTCAAGTCCGTGGATAATTTGGTAAGAGCAGAGAGTAGCTTTACAGTATTCAGGTAGTTTTGAATACTGGAACAGAAACAGTAAATAGTGCGAGGTGTGCTTTAAGCTTCTGCTAGATAAAAACCTACTCTCTCCTGTGGATCACAATCAATAGGACTACCAGCCAAGACTCCAGGCATGAAACATTTGTATCTGCATAGCAAACAATCTCCAACAAGAACAGAAGCAAAATGAAAGGAAAAACTAATCACATTTACAGAGATGAACATAAACATAATGATATTAAAAATCTTAGATATCACATCCGTAGTCATTCAGTGATGATACATTTGTGCTCAGGAAACTGACGATGATGATACATTTATCCCATTTACAGGACAACAAATCGTCTCAAACTGAGTATAAGAATGAAGCCTTGGACAGAAAAAAGAAACCAACAACTGCATTTGCCAAATACACAAAACAAAACAAATACACTTCATCATAGCAAGATGGAACTGTGTGTATTGTTTCTACAATACCGACATCACTAAACTACATTCGGGTGGTGATAAAAGGGTTAACCACTTACGGGTAGCAACGCGAAGGAAGTGAATGTATGTGTGGTTTTTTTTTTTCAGTTTTAAAGTTTAACTGAAAAGACAACTTATTTTAGTTGAATGTACTGAATTATTTGGATTCTGCTATGGGATTTTTTCCGCTATTTGCTCTACTTTTAGTGACATTCAGAAGATCTACGGCCGTCCCCACAGCTCAAATTCTAGTATGACGCGGAAAATTTGGGTCTCAACAAAAAACACAGCATTTCAAGGTCAAGGAGGACTCCAAGGTATCGCATAACTGCTGCTCGTGAAATCTTTATTTTAAAATCACTTGACTCAATTAGTTGAAGCTCAGGAACAGCAGCGTTACATCGAGAGAAAACCACAAATTTTGTTTTATCAGCGTTAAGAGCTAGGTTATTTGACTCAAGCCACAATAGAAGATGGTTGAAATCTTCTTCCAATACAAGTTTCAAACTGTCCATATCTTTCCCTGATACAGTACATGCAGTGTCATCAGATATCACAAATCCGACAGGGAAAGTCCACTTTCCCTCTCGGATTTTGATTATTTAGGGAAAATCAATTTTTCGTGAAGAGCGGAGCAACGAAGTAACGCATTTTCATCGGGTCTTCAAGCCTCTTTGTAAGTGAATAAGTAATAGTAACTAGATTGACCTTTCTCAGCCTCTTTCTGATAAACTTCAATGGCAATATCGTTGAAGGAAAAGATGGTGGTATCACGATATACATAGAGTTGTTTTAAAAAACCCCCTTGCTTATTCTGCCTTATCCTCCCAAATGGCACTAATCACTTCTCCGCCCACAACTCTTTCAAACACAAGGATGGTAGACAATCCGATCCTTCTCCTGTTTTTTTGTTTTCCACTTTTTAACCACGGCGCATTCAGTTTTCAAATATTTTGCGTACGTCCGCCACGGCGGGGAGAAGGAAGGATGGATATAAGTTGCGTAGTTTTGGACGTAGTTTCGCTTAAAAGCCGTTTTATTTGTCCATTCCATTTGCTGTAGTTTTGAACCTGAAAATACGGAGCTCAAACTACAAACTACCTCGCCGACGTAGTTTGGTGTAGTCTGACTTTTCGGAAACAAGAACTCCATAAAATGCAAGTAAGACAAAACAAGAGCCAAACTACAAACTTTGACGAAACAAAAGTGAATCCAATAAAACGCAACTATAGTTGACTAGCCCTAACAAGAAAATCGAAAGTAATGGTATTTTCGAAAAACGTTATTTCTGAGCCATTTCATCATAGAAAGATCATTTTTAGTAAGAGTTGTGCTATAAGGAGAAGCAGCGCATTTTGATGCCGTCTGGAAATCGGTAGCTGTCAGTCGCCTCTCAGAGAAAAAAATTTCCTTTCCTCTCATTTTGGTTATTTTCAAAGGAAAGAACTGACATCATGGGCGTGTCCCATCCCACTTACCGAAGTTACTACGCATGACGTCAGAATTCTGTCTTTTTGCCGTCAAGGCTGGAACGATTTTTCTATTTTCCAGCAGAATATCATGCCACGGGCGAATCCGACCAATCACGTTACAGAGATCCGTAGTTACTACGCACCCGAGCGTGGTAAGCAAATAGTTACTGTTTCGAGAAGGTTGGAACGGTCAGCGTAGTAACTTTTGGTGAGGTTGGAATACGGAAATAGTAGCTATTAGTTACTATTTCTAGAAGGGTGGAACACGCTCCATAACATCTATCAATTGTCTGCTAATGTCCGCTAGACAGTACTGGTTCATCCCGTGAATCGAACGCACGTGAGAAACCTGGCAAGTGAGATTACCATATTCAAAGATATGGTATCTTGGTTGAAGGACCCGTCGCACCAAAAATACCAATGCAACCTACTTCCGTAACTGCAGACATTAATTCTTAAACCCTGGAGACTCAAATTTGTTATTTTCTAAACCAGCTAACGACCCCTCACTAATCTTTGCTCTTGACAAGATTTACTAGTTTCCATGCGCAATATGCTCCCGACGAGCGTTCATGCTACTGATGTGTAGAACCAGTTTTTTCTTAATCTTGCCAAGATTTTGCTAGAAGTCAATGAGTCTAGGAAAAGGCTCTGAAAAGCCAAAGCTGTGGATAATTTGTTAACAGAGGAGCTTAGTTTTATAGTATTTAGACAGTTTTGAATACTGAAACATAAACAGATAGTACGAGGTGTGCTTTAATTATTGCAGGCTACTGAGCTTCTCTACCAATTCCTGCTTTTATGAAATAGTCCTAGGCTTTCTAACAAGTCTTGTATTAACAATGGTTGTATGTTTCAAAACTGGAAATACAAAAAGTACGACACATTCTATGTAATAGCTTAAAAATCGCGTGTGTGCAAATCCAACTTCCTACCCCACCAATAAATTAACTGGGGTCCAGGTCCTGGACCCGAATTTGTAAAGAGGTCCAATTGTCACTAGATTTCATGGTTCTTATAGCTCAGCTTTCACATATTTCGGCTTCAATACTTCGATCCGCTTGATAAAATCGGATTTTTCGAGGCAGTCTTCGCATTCCTCGTTCCAGTCACTGAGGATCTTCTTCAAGTCGCGAACCTTCAGTTTCTTGAGGTCCACGGATTTGAGGTCAATGCTTTTCTCTAAAAAAAAAAAAAAAAAAATCGGCTAAATGAAGTTTGTTCTGAAGTTAAAACTGTCGAGTCCCTGATATGTCTGCCAAGTTTCATCGTCCTAGCACTTCTGGAAGTACCGTAACTCGAGAACAGTGGCCTGGCAGACCGACCGAGAAGTGGTCGGTATATGGCACTTGAACGAAGCTGCAAGTGCCATACAAATATCGGCCAAACCGCTCAACTTCAGAGTAAACTGTTACTTTTCAGCAAATTTTCTGGTTTTGGCTGGATTCCGGGCAGACTATATGTTCGGCGAGAAAATAATTTCCGTACGCCTATTCAGGATGAATGAGTGAATTTATTCCCAATAAAGCCCAAGGGCCATGGCGGGAAACATAACACAATAACAAAAACAAAATATCATACACTCCAACAACAAACCGAAAAATCAACTTATATAAAAATAGTTCACGGTGGGCCATAGCTAGCTTCAGGAATCTACCCAACCTTCGGATCTCACCAAGACACTTACTTCCCATACTTGAAACCAAATCCCTTTCCTCCTAAGCCTCCCGACCAAACACTTCCTTTCTTAATTCTTTCAACTCCTCACAATAACATATCAAATGTACCACAACCTCTCCTTCAATACCACACGTTGGACACAAATAAGGACCAGTCTCTTTACATTAATTCGAAATAATGCATAAAACGGATACGCCAGCTACGATGCTTGGCATCAACATTTCGGCCCTTCTTGGCAAGGGTCCTCGTCAGTCTGTCAATCTTCAAATGTATGTTTCAAAGTCAGCTTGGGCTCAAGGAATATTTGTCTCTGAACTTTACTTTCAACAATTTTCCGGTTTTGGCCGGATTCAGGACGAACCCTATGTTCAGAGAGAAAATAATTTACATAACAGTTAATTTGCGTAACGGCAATTTTTTGTTTTTTGCCGGATTCCGGCTGAACTACTAGTCCGATGAGGTAATATTGTTTATATTCGGATTCAGCATGTCTCCTTACCCCTAAATCGATATCATTAGCTTTTAACAAATATTTTTTTTCGTCCCGCAATTTGAAACCCCTCCCCCACCCACAACTATAGGGCTACAGATCCCATCTTTGAACATGACCTGCACTGTGACCCAAACAGCCCTCGTGCCAAAACTGAACAAAATATCTCAATTCCTTCTAGAGTTATCGTGCTAACAAACGGACAGACAGACAGACAACATTCACGAAATCATAGGTATCCCGTCAATTACGTTTTGGGATCCCAAAAACAACAAATCGAGGACAACTTGAAAGGTAGAAAGGGAAAAACTGGAAGGCGGTTGATACTAGGTCCAAAGGAATTCTTTTCTTTTGTTTCAGCCGAATCCTTTAAAATCTCTGTTCCGCTGTATGTAGGCATGGGCACTGTTCCTGTTTTCTGTTTCTGTTTCTGTTTTTTTCCTCCTGTTTTACTGTTTACTGTTTTCTGTTTCAGGGACCCAAAATAAACAGAACAGCTGTTTTGAAGCCAGCTGTTTTTTTTTCTCACCTGTTCTGTTCTGTTTTGGTGTATCCTGTTTTGCCCTGTTCCTGTTTTTTTTTACCTGTTTAAACAGACAAATCTGTTTTTTGGGGGAAACCCGCCTTATCAGTACAACAAATCTTTTAACTCAAAATTTGCATCCTTTCGAAATGCCACATTCCAAAAGCGGCCAATTTGTCAACCTTACCAGTGACCCACGCGAAATGTGGATGCGATGACGGCTATCAAAAATATTGAGCAAGAATCAAGCAATAGTAGGAACAACAGCAAAAAATGGGAACTTCAGATACTGTAAATATTTATTCAGCTCAAGCTGACGGCGAATTGCATTTGACTGAGCTAAATGGATACGTAGTCAGCTAAGTCTTAGACTATTTTGCAGCTTTCCGCCGACCCTTCTTGGCAGCAGCCGTCTTCGGGTCCAATATGAAAAAGTGCGCAAGCGCTCAAACGTGATGTGTAAAAGTAGAACGTATATCATATCAGAGATGGGCAAATCCCATCGAAAGGATTCGAATCCGAATCCAGGGCTAGGTACGAATCCGAATCCACCATTTCATGCTGAGGATTCGAATCCGAAATTGAATCCGGATTCGAATCCGACCTTAACAAAAATTAAATCATGTTCATAGGTTATAGTTTAAAAATCAGAGGTGACAAAAAAACTAATATTTCAGGTAATCAGATAACATATTTGGTGGCCCACTGCGTAAAAATTGGGAAAACGGAAACTGAACGGATGTAGAATAGAAATTTGAGCGGATTCGTAAGATTGAGGGTTTGGAATCCGAGTCCGAAACCGAATCCAGCCTGAGAAGCAGAAGATTCGAATCCGGCCAGAAGGACGAATCCTGGATTCGAATCTAAATCCGGATTCGGATTCGCCCAGCTCTGTATCATATATTGTGTACGAACAGTCTAATAACCATTCGCCGTTGGCTTTTAATTCATTGGTCAATATGGGCCCAGTTACCAGCGTTTGGATGTGGGGGGGGGGGGTATCACCGAAAGATACATCTAGATGGGTCTTTGGGTGGATCCAAAGACTCATCTGGACAATGATGAATTTACTATGGGCAATCCGGGCCCAGTTGCACATAATTCGCAAAACGGTGGTAAGCCATTAAAATTTAACTGAAAAGCCAACTAATTTTTGTGTCATTTAATTAAACATACTGAATTATTAGGATTCTACAAAGGGAGTTTTTTATTTTCCACTATCTGCTCTAGTTATGACGTTCAGAATATATGCGGCCGTCCCCACAACGCAAATTCTACTATGACTCGGTCTCCACAACGCGAATTCTACGATGACTCGGGAAATTTTAATCTAAATACAAACACAGCTTTTCGTTGGGCAGTGGTGAGATTGGTCAAGATTGTTTAGTGCCGGAACAAAAGAAAAATCATAAATCTTTCTCGTACGGGGTGCAACAAAAATACAAGCGCACAGAGGTACCACAAATCACATGGAAATTCCACTATTTGAAAAACAATTATTCGTGAATAGCGGAACAACGAAGAAACGCATTTTCAGCGGCTCTTCAAGCTGTTGTAAGTGAATAAGTGATGGGTAACTAGATTGTTCTATGCCCGAGCCTATGCCAGCCTTTTTAGGTTAAACTTTAAAGGAAACATTAGTCACCAATTTGAACCGAGAGTGTATCGGGGGTTGAATCCCAAAAGTGACAAGTAGACCCCAAGGCCCACAAGTACACGAAGTTTCAAATTAGCATCTGTCATGGTTCACGAGATAAGAATGCCAAAATAAAACGGTGAAAACCGAGAACTGAAAACCGGCTATCGCGGCCGCAAGAGTGGAGTGTTCATAAAAAATTTTCCACTAAAACCGAACACGTGATCACCAAGAAGGGTTCATATGACGTATTATCTGTTCAGCGAAGTTAACTGTGATTTCAAAAGTCTAGCACTTTCAACTTCAAAAAGGCTAGAAAGGCTGAAACTAGCTTAGCGACATCACAACATCCGCACCGGTTCATGATGTAAACAAACGTTAACTTGAATTCCTGACAGTATTTTTGGCACACCCTCAGTTCTATACGGAAAAGTTGAAACTTTTTCAACTTGATGATGAAAGTGTAACTCCGTTTCACGGATTTTCGCAGAATAGTAGGCTCAAATTCAGCCGAGAAATCCGCGCGTTTTGAGCCTTGTATGACCATGCACAAAAGAAACCACCGAGGAAAAGCTATTCGGTATTCTGATTGAACATGCATCCCTCGCGACCCTCCCCTCACACAAAAAATGACCATCATCACCAACCACTGTCACGAAGTGAAGCTTGCTTAACTTTGAGTTTGTATGATCCTTAAACTTTAGTTTATTACCGATCACTATGACAAACAATCCAAGTGGAAAGGTAGGCTATGCGAATTTTTTTTGTTAAGACAAACAAAACATCCATGGCTCATTTTCAATCGGGAAAAAGTGTAATTCATTGATAAAGGCAGCTGGAATTCTGGACCAAGATATTTCTTGTTCTATGAAATGAACTCGAAGAAACGCATCTGTGCGGTGCAAGGAAGAACTATTTAAGATACTTCATGGTACAAGGCAAACTATAGGTGAACTCTGCCGTAAACATAATAAAAAATACGGGAAATCAAATAATAAAAAAAAAACTGTTTTAAACGGCCGGTTCTGTTTTTTTTCGCCTGTTTAACAGCTGTTTCTGTTTTCGAAGTCATCATTTCTGTTAAAACAGAACAGGACCTGTTTTCAAGTTTCCTGTTTTCTTTCTGTTTCTGTTCTTATGTGACCTGTTTCTGCCTGTTCCTGTTTGAACGCAAAAACATAACAGTGCCCATGCCTAGCTGTATGTCAGAAATCCTCGGTCAAGCTGATTCCCTGTTCTCACCGGATTTTCACTTCCAACAGAACATCCCTTTCCCGTCCTATTTTAAACCGGATGAGTCACAATTCCCCGAGAAAGCCAACACAGATTTCAGCATATTTTCTCCCCTACCACTTTAGTACAATTGATTTCTTTTGCAAATCAGTAGCTTCGTGCTTCTCGTTACAGCCTGAAGCGTAGCCCTTCCCAAGAAGGGCCGAAATATCGCTGAAACAAGTGGAATTAAACAAAACAAATATGATTTGCAGTCAGCTTGGGCTGACGGAATACTCATAGTGTTCCTTCCTTACTGATGAACCGAAAACGAACCAACATCATTTCCTGATCCATCATAGCCTTGTTTAACCTAGATCTCGAACCTTCCCTAATTCTTAATCGAAAATGAACCAACAGCATTTCCCGATTCACCATAGCCTTGTTTAACCTAGATTTCCAGCTTATATCAAATAGTTCACAGTTTTTCCCTTTCCAACATTTCTAAGATCCACCTTGAAAACCAAATCCTGGGGACTTGAAGAACCGAGTCTCAATAGGAATATCTCAATTCCTTTCAAGAGTTGATGTGATCACAAGCGGACGGAAGGGTGAAGTTAGAATGTCACAGGTATCCTTCCCTTTCATTATGCAAGCCCAGGTGATTCTTAAACTCGTGACAGTAATTAGTTCTACTTCACTAGCATTTCTATCTATGCTCTTTCTCGAGATTATCCGCTTCATAAGTTTTATCCTATCTCCTCTATCAGTCTCACACTGATTATCAATCAAACTTGCCATGTTTGTACTCTTTACGTGACTTTTCAGGCTCCCTACCATTGTTTCCAAAGAGCTTAGTGGTCCGAAGACCAGATATGCAAATGTCTCTAAGATTATTATCCCAGGCAAGGGACATGGAAAGAGGCTAAAAACAGCCGAAGTCTTGTGTAATTTTCTGCAAGCATAGTTGAGTTCAAGTGGTCAACCTAAATTTACATTCTGAACCCACTAACGACACCTCACTAACCTTTACACTTGCCACGATTCAATAGTTTCCATGCGCATATTGCTCCCGACGAGTGTCCGCGCCTCGTCTTATTGATGCATAAAACCGGTTTTCTGAATTTTTAGATTTTGCTAAGTCAATGGGCTTAAAACAGACAAGGCCTTGGATAACTTGTGAAAAGTTGAGCCTAGTTTTACAGTTTTCAGATAGTTTCGAATATTGGAACATAAACAGTAAATAGTGCAAGGTGTGCTTTAAAGATTAACTTACCATATCGCAATTCGCAGATCTGGAGATCTTTCTTCTTCAGCTTTTCGCAGACTTTATCAGTTGGCAAGTTCCATGACAGTGGTTTCGACATTTCTCCAAGGATACCAGTTGCGGACTCCTCAACTCCACCGATGTAATAACACTAAAAAATGTGATCTTTGAAAATGACCAGGACAGCCATCCATCTTCCCGATCTACGAACCTTTCAATTCGCTCATAAGTCATTATAACGGTAGTTTTGACAACTTCGCGTACGGACTCCAGCAAGAACGTTCATCTTAGGAGACAAGCATTTACGGTTAGTTATCCTGTTTCCGAGAGTGCGTGTGCTCTGGAAACACTGAACAGCCTTACTAAAGGTGCGTTTTTTTGGATGTAGTTTCGTTGTAGTTTGACGTACTTTTGTTTTAGTTATGAAAGTAAAGTATGTGGAATGGACAAATAAAACGGTACACATACTGTACTTTCATAACTGAAAAAAAAAGTACGTCAAACTACAGTGAAACTAAAACGAAACTACATCCAAAAAAAAAACGCACCTTAAAGATACCGTCCACGCTAAATCGGGCAATGGCTTCAGCTGCATAGTACCAGAATAAATAATCAGACAGAACATATTTCTTTAGTCGCATGCAAACCCCGACAAATTTGAGCGGACCTACAGGTATTTACTCTAGCTCTGAGCTGATGTTGATACCCATTTACGCCTCTTCCGTCTTCATCGTTGCTCATCGCACAAGAAGTATTGAAGGAGGCTACCAGGAGGCGTACTCCGCGCGCCGACCCGCTCTGGAGCGCGTCCATAGAACCAATCAGCTTTGACCAGTGCTTCCACTTCTCCTGATTTATCAGGAGATCTACGTTTTTTTGAGGCCTCCTACTGATTTATTGAGTCTCCTGATCTACTGATTTTCTACTGATATTTTGCTATTCTACCTAATTTTCTCGTGATTTTTCAGAACGGCTATATATTCTTAGTTCTTCTTTTATCGAGCATGGCTTGGAGGCTGGAAGTGCTGGAACTCATCACCGAAGCTAGAATCTGGATGGAAACAGATAAATTTGGCAGGAAAAACTAACTTAACAACACAAAAAAAATGGATTTCGAAAATTTTCGCATGCGGCGCTCGATTTAATTTTCTCATGGAGTGGAAGCACTGGCTTTGACTGCTAGATTTCCTCTTCAGCGACGTAACAGCGATATAGCTATTTCTGAATCATCTAGGGCATCTGTTCGTACCACCCATCAAGTTTCGCCCGGACTGGATCGGACTTTCCGGAAAATGTCCGACTCTATCCGAACTCCGTCCCTCGAGGTCGGAACCCACCACGGACTTTAAAACGGGACCTCTATGACCTTTTAAGATCCAAGTTTTGTCCTAGTCGCACTACACGTTTGCTCTTTATGCGGGTCACAACATTTCCGAGACCCCACCCGACTCTCCGGGTCTTTTACACGTAGGGCAATTTTAGTCGTCCTAGGTTATGTTAATGTGCCGTACAAGCGACTAGACCGAGCGACAGGAAGGAGGGGCTTAAATTACGATCGCTATACAACACTTGAGCAAGTGCTCTACAACTCGTGGCCAAACATTCTTCGCTAGCATTATTAAGTATCACACAAAATTCAATACCAGACACGAGTCGTCGGGGCTTTCCTCTGTATGAGTTTCTTGAGCTGTCAAATATCTACACATTTGACGGGATGGCCAGAAAGGCTGTGCCGACAGGATCCGGACTGTATAGAAAGTTCATGACTGAACATGTTTTCCCACATCATATACTGTTATATGACCTTCGAAGGCATTTTAAATAGCCTATCAGACCTATTTCAGTCTGCATTTCAAACGTTTAAGGGAGGATGGGCAGTATGTGTGACGGCACCAGTATCCCAGACGGTTACTGTGCACGATACTTACGAATCTGTTATCTTTTCCTTTGGAAACCTTGCAGAACTTCCTGAATTGTTCTTCAATTGCTTTGGGGGATTTCGTCTGTTCATCGGTCAAAGTTGCTCGGAAAGTTTCGACGACATTAAAGCAGACTGAAAGGAAAAAATGCCTTTATGACGAATCATGCCAGGTTCTGGCCTGTGATTGTAACATAGTTTACATTAACATTTTATTTACATTAACATTTTATTAACAGAGGCGAAAGCCTTTTTTACTGCAGTTATATTATTATATTATTATTATATATTATAGTCTATTTGAGTGTGGACAGCTATCACGATATGATTTTAAGCGATCGCGTACCGTCCAATGTTCTAGGTCCAAAGCAGCAACGGTGTTATGCTACCGATTCGGAGAAGTTCACTGAGGCAAGTAGCCCACAGTGAGCTACCGATTCAGACAGAACTTCACTGAGGCATGTAGCCCACAGTAACAATACCAAAGCACACTGTACACTACTGATGGTTTTGTCCCAACTCAATATGACCAACAACTCTGAAGAAACGAGAGTAATGGTACAAATGAGCAGTAAACAAACAGCCAACTGCTACCCCAGTAGAAAGCAAGTAGCAAAGAGTAGGAAAAAAATTGATAGGAAATTAAGAAGTGCAAATTCTGAAAGCGAGCTTATGAAGATATTTGTCTACAGCTGCTGTTCCACTAACATAAATAAACAAGACCAAAGGTGTCGATGGGATCCCAAAAATCTAAGATTTGATCCAGACAATTCGGTCTTGTCTTCGCCAGGCTAATCGTCAGAGAAAACCGAGTTCAGATATTCTATCTACTTATCTATACCTCTATAAGCCATATCTATTTTGACGATATTGACCGAAACTTCCTGCTTTACTACTGCCAAATTTGCGGTTTCGCCCGAATTCCGAGCGAACTACTAGTCCAGCAAAAAATAAAAATTCAGAAACGAAGCCGGCGTATCTCCTTATCCCTATAAAGAAATCGAATCAACTTTAAATAAAATTTTGACTTAAAAACAAGAGCTACGAGCTCATATGGCACTTGTACGAGTAGGCTGTACAAGAAAGTAGATGAAAACGTCACAAAATACACCCGCCATCCAAAAAGGCGGTTCGGAAATAGAAATAGGATATTTAGTTTCACTCATTTCTGAGCAGTTCCGGCATCGTCTCGATTGCAAATGCACATGACTGTTCAAACTTTCATCCCAATAAATCCATTTGTTTGATCCCTAGACGTGCTACACGATTTCCGGTACTCACTCTATTTCCACCTACCGTGGCCGAATCTGGTTCGGAATAAAAAAAAATCGACCACCTAAAGCATCTTCGTTTATACCATCTACCAAGTTTCACTCGAATCTGAGCATTTTTGGAAAGTTCCGGTACCCCCCCCCCTTCCCACCAACGTTGTCGGAGCCGGTTCGGGCCCAATCTCTTAATTCCCTCATCAAGTTTGACTGAAATTGGAGCATAGACTATCTGCAAGTTTCCAGTACCCCCCCCCCCCCTACCTTGGCCGAATCCGGCCCAGACGCCAAATAACAAATCTAGGCCGCATAAACTCGGCACTGTCGAATTGCATCTCATTCGGTCCATCCGTTTGGTTTTTATGCATGTCAAAAGTCCCCCCACCCCCAATTCCCCTAATCGTGGTCGCATATGGTTCGAACGCATGTTTTACATGTCGATGCCATCGATTCGTATCACCCATGAAGTTTCACTCGAATCAGACCACTCGTTCGCAATTTATAGAAGTCCATATTTCTCTTCTCTTGCTCCCCCAAAAATGCTCGGATCTAGGAACGGAAGTTTCCGGGGGTATGTTGTGTCAGGTTTTTAAGTCAAGATAATTCGGGTCGCTAATATGCCTGCAAAGTTTCGTTGTCGTTTTACATCTGGAACTATTCTAACTCACGACTACCGGAATTCCAGGAAACCCCCTCCAACTCCCCCCACAGAGCCCCGAAACCATCTGCTCCGTCAATTTCATCTAGGCCTAATGCTTGTTCCATCCATTAAGTTTCGTCCCAATCCCTCTACTTTTAGAGTTTCTTGAGTTTTCCACCCCCCCCCCATCCCCACAGGTATCGGACCCGACTTGGACGTGACACTGAACGTCCGAGGCGATAGTTCACCAGACAAGTTTCATTCAAATCCGATCACCCGTTCAAAAGTTATGCACGCCACTAGATTCCGGACTCCCCATCCACCCACTCCCCCCACGATGGTCGGGTCGGGGAAACGGCTGTTCTCAAGTCAATCTGTTCGGATCCCTGACATACCTGCCAAGTTTCATCGCCCTAGGACATCAGGAAGTATGCCGAACTCGCGGAATCGCTAGAAATCCGGACCCCCACCCCAACTCCCCACAGTGCCCTGATCCGGTCCGGTTATGTCAATGACGTGTCGAGGACCTGTGCTTGTTTTTCCCACCAAGTTTCATACCGATCCCTCCACTTTAAGCGTTTCTCAAAATTTCCGGTTCCCTCCTCCAACTCCTCCCAGTGTCATCGGATCCGGTCCGGTTATGTCAATGACGTGTCTAGGACCTGTGCTTGTTTTTCCCACCAAGTTTCATCCCGATCCCTCCACTTTAAGCGTTTCCCAAAATTTCCGGTTACCTCCTCCAACTCCCCCCAGTGTCATCGGATCCGGCCCAGATTTCAAGTGAGGTGTCTGAGACACAAGGTCGTCCTAAATATCAATTTTCATCAAGATCCGATCACCCGTTCAAAAGTTATGCACGCCACTAGATTCCGGACTCCCCATCCACCCACTCCCCCCACGATGGTCGGGTCGGGGAAACGGCTGTTCTCAAGTCAATCTGTTCGGATCCTTGACATACCTGCCAAGTTTCATCGCCCTAGGACACCAGGAAGTATGCCGAACTCGCGGGATCGCTAGAAATCCGGACCCCCATCCCAACTCCCCCACAGTGCCCTGATCCGGTCCGGTTATGTCAATGACGTGTCTAGGACCTGTGCTTGTTTTTCCCACCAAGTTTCATCCCGATCCCTCCACTTTAAGCGTTTCTCAAAATTTCCGGTTCCCCACCCCAACTCCCCCACAGTGCCCTGATCCGGTCCGGTTATGTCAATGACGTTTCTAGGACCTGTGGTTGTTTTTCCCACCAAGTTTCATCCCGATCCCTCCACTTTAAGCGTTTCTCAAAATTTCCGGTTCCCTCCTCCAACTCCCCCCAGTGTCATCGGATCCGGCCCGGATTTAAAGTGAGGTTCTGAGACACGAGGTCATCCTAAATATCAATTTTCATCAAGATCCGATCATCCGTTCGCAAGCTAAAAATCCCTCAAATTTTGGCTTCACCCTCCCTCCACTCCCCCCCCCCCCAGATGGTCGAATCGGGGAATTGATGATTTCCTATTTAAGCTGGTCGGGTCCCAGACATGCCTGTCAATTTCCATCGTCCCAGCACATCAGGAAGCACGGAACTCGCGGGATCACTACAAATTCGGACTTCTCCCCCCCCCCCAACTCCCTCAAAGTGAGCGGATCCGTTCCGGTTATATCAGTCACGTATCTAGGACTTTTGCTTGTACTTTCCACCAAGTTTCATTCGGATCCCTCCACTCTAAGTGTTTTCCAAGATTTCCGGTTTCCCCCTTTAACTCCCCCCAGTGTCACCGGATCCGGTCTGGATTTAAAATGGAGGGTCTGAGACACGAAGTCCTTCCATGTATTAAGTTTCATTAAGATCCGATCACCCGTTCGTAAGCTAAAAATATCTCATTTTTCCTATTTTTTCCGGATTCCCCCTCCCTCCACTCCCCTCCAGATGGTCGGATCGAGGAAGCGACAATTTCTAATTTAATCTGGTCCAGTTCCTGATATGCTTGCCAAGTTTCATCGTCCTAGCTTTTCTGGAAGTGCCCGAACTAGCAAAACCGGGACCGACAGACCGACAGACCGACTGACGGACAGAAATAACAATCGCTATATGGCACTTGAGTAAGCTCAAGTGCCATAAAAATGCGGGTACAACCGGGTTCCGGACTAATTATATGTCCGGGTAAGAAATGATCATTATATACGGACTCAGCGTCTCTTCTTACCCCTAAATATATCATCTAATCAACTTCAGATAAAGCTTTTACTTTTAACATATTTTCCGGTTTTGGCCGGATTACAGGCGAACTAGTTGTCCGGCGAGAAAATAGTTTTCACCATCGAGTTCAGCATGTCTTCTTACCCATAAATCAAACATTTAATCAACTTCAAATGAAACTGTTACTTTCAACCAACTTTCCGGTTTGGGCCGGATTCCGGACGAACTGCTTGTCCGTCGACAAATGATTTTCACCATCATGCTCAGCATGTCTTCTTACCTCTAAATCAAACATTTAATCATCTTCAAATGAAACTTTTACTTTTAACCAACTTTCCGGGTTTGCCGGATTCCGGACGAACTACTCGTCCAGCGAGAAAATGGTTTTCACCATCGTGCTCAGCATGTCTTCTTACCCCTTAATCAAACATTTAATCAACTTCAAATGAAACCTTTACTTTTAACAAACTTTCCGGTTTTTGCCGGATTTCGGACGAACTACTTGTCCGGCGAGAAAATGATTGTCACCATCATGCTCAGCATGTCTGTTTAAGAATATTTTGTTTGTCCCTTAAATTGAACCCCCTCCCCCACCCCCAAATATAGGGCTACAGAGCCCATCTACGAACTCGACCTTACCCTTGACCCAAACAATCCTCATACCAAGTTTCATCAAAATATCTCATTCCCTTCGAGAGTTATCGTGCTTACAGACGGACGGACGGACAACTTTTGCGATGTCATGGTATCCCTCCACTTACGTTTTGGGATCCCAAAAAGTAGTTTGTTTTTGTGACACTCTCTTGCCTTCATACATACTAGGAATCTAGAATGTGTGAATTCAGGAGTACTCTATTCAGAGATGTGCAAATACGAATCACGAAAGGACTCGAATCTGAATCCAGGGCTAGATACGAATCCGATTCCGAATCAAAATTCACGTTTTCATGCCCGGGATTCGAATACGTAGCCTATATAGGTTACAGTTTAAAAATCAGAGGTGACAAAAAAGCACTGATATCTGAGGTAATCCGATAACATGATGATGAATTACTGAGGATGAGTTGTAATGGAGACCAAAAAGGTGGACCGCCTAAAGCACACTGTCTAAAACTAGGAAAACGAAAGCTGGAAGGACTAAGTCTTGAAATTTGAGCACATTCGTAAGATTGAGGGTTTGGGATCCGAGTCCGAATCCGAATCCAGCTTGACAAGCAGAAGATTCGAATCCTGCAAAAAGGGCGAATCTTGGATTAAAACCCGAATCCGGATTCGGATTCACCTATCTCTGGCTCTACTGTACCTAACCACAGGCGTAGTAAACAGCGAGTTCAACAGGCCACGGCTGGTAGATTAACCTTTGGAAACGGTGATGACTTACCTTCACAATCGTCTTTCTTCAGTGCTGAAGCTATGCTGACAACCATTGACAGCAGAACAAAAAAGTTCCTCATTTTGTGTGCCTTTGTGTATCTGGAGTAAAAAATTAGTAAATTAAAAGTGGGCCCATGCTCATCCACACACATACTACTGTATAAGCTTCACCTACATGCTGGAGCTGGCTACTTAAAGAGGGAAAAACAGCAAGCTTTGTAATTGAAGGCATATAAAACAATGTTCCATTACTGAAAAGTAAGTTAACCACTTGCACTGATATGAAATGCATGCTCATGGACGCATGGTTCCGACCAGGGGCGTCGCAAGTGGATTTTCGGTGGGGGGGGGGGGGTGCAGAGCCAAAATTTGACCGAATCTTTCAAAAACTTTACCGAATCCTAGAACTAAGAATTCGAGCTTTATTTTATGGAACAACTGCTACCCCAGTAGAAAGCATGTAGCAAAGAGCAGGAAAAAAAATTATAGGAAATTAGGAAGTGCAAAGTCTGAAAGCGAGCTTATGAAGATATTTGTCTACAGCTGCTGTTCCATTAACATAAATAAAAAAGTAGTTTGTTTTTGTGACACTCTCTTACCGTAGGAAGAGTAACAATAAATGGAAATAAATAAAAAAGTAGTTTGTCTTTGTGACACTCTCTTCCCGTAAGAAGAGTATGAATAAATGGCAGCATGAAAGACGATATGCTAACTATAGGCGGCATGTTGGCGAAGCCCACATGGAGAATATATTTCCGTGTATGATTGCAGGAACAGCTTCTATCTATTATAGCCAAGAGAAAATTAAACCGAGCGCCGCAGGCGAAAATTTTCGAAATCCATTTTTTTCTGGAGGCTAAAATTTAACTGCTTCTCTTACAAATTCTATCATTTAGCGTTTATTAAGTACCTAGACTCTAAGAAGTTACGGAACCCGGATGGAGTGACGTTCCCGCAGCAGCAACTGTAGTCTAGTCAATATACTACCTATAATCACATAAAGTGAGCGCCGCATGCGAAATTTTTCTTTGCTTTTCCCTGCCAAATTTAATTTCAATCCAAATTCTAGCTTTTAATGTTTCGAGACCTCAATCCTTAAACT